>VRYO01000100.1:3637913-3847021 GCA_009812075.1 Sialia sialis | reverse complement strand
AGCAGGTGACATTTGTGGAAAGTACTATGGGAACTAAAACAATGATACAAAATGCCAGAAACCTAGTAAGTGAGAAATCTGGAATATCTTCATTAGGTGATGACATCAGCTAAACATGTATTTCATAAATATGGAGGACAGAAGACAACCTGAAATATCCCCCACATACCACCCACTCCATTTATGCACAAATCAGATAAATATGGGGTGATTTTCTCCATCCACAAGAGAAGACATTCTGGGAGAAATTCCCAATGGCTAATATTTGTTCCATGCTAGATGCATCAGCAGTGTTCTGGCAGCAGTATTAAGGCACAAAAGCAGGGTTTGTGCCTGGGTGCACTCAGGAGCTCCCCTGGGAGATGCTGCCACCTCTAAGTAGCATTTGGGTCATGTTCAGCATGCACGGGTTGTCACTGCTGAATGCAACACGCTTGCCATGCCATCAGAACAAAGGCTAAATGCAAGTGTTTTGAGCTGGAGAGGAGACTGGCAGTTTGGGAAATACATTAATTCCATAAAACAGAAATAATACACTAGGTAAGAAGTTAGAATACCACGCTGGGCAGTATATTACTGAAATGTTAACATCAGCAAGTGTCCTGCCCCAGGAGATGAGGAAACAACACTTGAAATTGTGACGGACAAGGGGAGCAGAGAATTTACAAGTTCTCACCTCGGCACAGCCTTGTCTTTACACCTCTCCCCACGCTGGCAAGAAAAATGTTCTTTTGAGGAGCTTCTCCACTTTGTCTCCACGGTTTCTGCATCCCCTTTGTCCAGCAGCCCCGTCAGTTTGGGCCATGCTGACTCTGGTCAGCTCCTCTGGGACACTGCAGAACCTGTGTGAGCCTGAGATGGATCTGAGATCAGCACCATGGCCTGGAACAGCTCTGCTGGAACACCCCAGTTTTTTACTATGTTTAAAATTCCAGATGCACAGGTTTTAAGGAACTCTACATGGTTCTTCCAGTTTTCCTCCTGGCCCAAGAAAGGGTCTAAATCACTTCTGAGAAACAAAATTATTGGAAGAAAATATTCTGCAGAAAAAACAACTGCTTAAACATCACTTCCTGATGCCTATCAGCTTTCAGCCTGTATCTGTGTCAGGCTGGAGGTGTTTAACATGTGATTGTAGAATTCCTAGAGTCATTTCAAGAACAAATTGTACCAGAGCCACAGAAAGAGAGAGAGTTCCCTAGGAGGTATTTGGGTAACATAACCAATTCATACACAGAGAGAGGGGGTGTGTGTACATGCAGGCAAGTACAAAAAAAGCACATGGACACATACACCCACACATCACACCAGGATGCTGCAGAATCCCACAGACAGCAGCAACATGAAAGCCTGCTTTTGCCTGCATTATTTCTGAAACTTCTCGAGCCCTCCTGCTTTGTAAAATGGAATTATTTAAAATCAACACAGAGAAGCAGGATTGCACTTTAAGGGGGGATACAGCCCAACACTACCTGTATACGTGGAAATCCAATTTTTTTTATACATATATATATATAAATTTTATAATCCTGGCTTCACCTCACCTAGATCTGCTGTTTCCCAACTCACAGGGAGACAAAACTAAATTGAAACATATATCTGAGTATGCTGACAGCAGTTTGACCCTGGCTTGAGTTAAACTGATTTTCATATCTGAAGATAACAATGATTTTTTGTGTCATCAGAAGTAATGGGGGAGGTGGGGGTGAAACAGAATGTCACAACGTGGGGTGCTACAGAGTGGAAATACAAGCTCCTTGATGGGGTTCCCTGGTCTCTGGTGTGCCCCTGGTAAAATGATCCAAGTGGTTCTGGCCCTTTGCCACGAGCCCTCTCTGCTGCATGTGCAGAGAAATGTGCTACAGCATTCTGAACATGTCACTGGCACAGTTAGCAGGGCACAGATAAAACCTCACTCCTCTTTAGTGCAGCGAGTAGCAAAGGATCACTCCTTTAATTATTAAGCATAAGTGAGCCATCTTCCCAAAGACAGCTCACACTGGGTTGTGCCCTGCAGATTCAGCACTGAGCTGATATTGCAGAGCTTCAAAAATATTTTGCTCTCTTTCTTCAGCGGTTTCTCACTTCTTTGTTTGTTTTTTCTCCTCCCCTTGAACTCCCAAGCCCTCTGAATCTGAGGATAGCAGCACAAAGGAAATCTGAACGAAGCTGTGCTGCCTCCCCTCTCACCCCTGGCCAGCACAGAGTGCCCAGGTCAGGAAAGGTTTGCTGAGCCTCCTGCGCCTCTCACCTGAGCTTGGTGCTGACCCAGCTGCAGTGTGTCCATCACTCTCCAGGAATGGGATTGTGCCACTCAGGAAACCATGGCTCAATTTCTCCAGCAAACAACTCCACTGGAACATCAACTCCTGCAGCAGGACCAGGAGGGGCCAGGGGAGGATCTGTGAAATGAAAGGGACAAGATCTGAGTTTTGGTTTAAATATCCTTTGAAGTTTTCAATGCAGCCCTCAGCTGCCACCTGCAAAAATGTCCTTTTCACCACTTGGCTCCTCTGGGCTGCTGTCCACTGTGACTGGACCTGCTCATTCATTTGGAAGTCAGAAGGAAAAGCATTTTATGGCAGAAGGCCAGACTCACAATAAAGAGGAAACCAAAATTAATCTTGGAGTAGAGGCCAGCCTAAGTCTTGATGTTTGGATAATGAATCCGATGATGCCAACTCCAGCAAAAGAATCATGAGTATTCAGGGCTCTGGTTTAGCATCTCTGACTGGGTGCAAAACCCTGTGTTCCTTCCAGATCACATGTTGCCATCTGTCTCTGCTTCTCACCAGCTCCATTTGGCCACATGCTGCTCTTCAGGGCACAGGGATGGATCAGCCAGCAAAGAGCAGCATTACCTGAGGTTTCCTTTCCCCTCTACTCTTTCTGTGCTTAAGGTAACCAAGGCTGACCTCTCCTGACCCTCATAAACATGGAGCTGGGTTTGAACTAACTCCAAGTTCAGGGCATTTCAGGATAAAGGAAAAACAACTACAGTGCAGGCAGGGCAGGAAAAGAGAACCTTTGCTTTAGGAAAGATAACCGAGGAAAAAGTGGAGGAACAAATTCATCAACATCTGCTGTCTGGCAGGTGAAGCTGTATATTGATTAAAGTAAAAGTGGTGCAACTGAGCTTCTAGGAGCAATCACTAGAAGGCAGAGGAATGCCCTGTACCTAGGCAGATGCGGATGCTCAGATTCCAAAAACATGGATTAATATCATCTGAGTACGGAGGACAAACACAGTAACAGCTGTGCCTCTTTGTGCAGCTAAATCCCAGAAATCTCAGGAGCTCAGATCAGACCCTACACACTGCACAATTTCATCTTCCTCACATCCAGGCCTTTCCCCACCTTGCAAACATAAAGCTGAGCCCAAGTCACAGGGCTTGGGCTGTGCTGCCAACCCCACCCTCTCCATCCAGCCTTCCAACACCTTCTCACACCTCCTTGGCTCATTTGCTGCCTGATTTACTCTGTGCCCTGCCTGTGCCAGTGCCTGCCCTGCCATGGGCTGTACTGCCCATGGCTGCAGGGGAGTGCTGGGGGCACAGAAACGCCCTGGGGTGGCTTTGTAGCTGATCCCTGTCACCTTGCATCATTTCAGCCACCGAGCTGTCTGCTGCTGCAGTCTGTCCTCAGAGAGCCCCACACGTCATCCTCAGCGCCAGCTGCCAGCCACAGGACAGCTTCTGTTCACTGCCACAGCACAGCCAGACCTGCAGCCCTCCTGTTAAATCACACTGCTGGTCCAAGCTGTCCATGGCCTGGACTAAGCGATCACATCCCTTTTGTTATTCCTTCTGAGCTCAGCCCTGTGTTTCTCTGCATATGTTAAACTGGGTGGGGAAGCGAAAGATTCACACGGTGTCTGTACTGGATTTTTCATTCTGTTAGCCTGTGCTAAGGGAAGGGAGAAGGCAGATGTTTAACCCTCAGCACTGAAGTCAGCTTGCAACCTCCCGCTCCTTGCCAATGTTCCTGTGAAGATCCTCCAGGCAATCTGCACAGAGAGGCTCTGGCTCACCTGCAGTCACTTGCATCTGTGAGATCAGCTGCTTGGTGGCATCTCATCCCTGTGAAGGGCTGGGGCTGCTTCATCTCAGCTCCTGCTGGGTTCTGAGGTCAGAGAAATTGTGAGTCTGTGCTACAAGGAGAAGCTCAGTGAGTAGCAGGGTCTGCAGCCTCTGCTCAGATGAGATTGCAGCTGGAGATGTAAGTCAGGAGCCCCTGCCTGTTACCAGACAGGATTTTGCTTCATGAAAGGCAGATACTCCTCCTTCCCATGTCCTGCTTTGCTAGGAACCATATTCCCCACCTGAGCAGTGCTTGCACCTCCAGCCTTTCCCTGCCTGCCAGGGATGTTCACAGCCAGATCCACTTTGTGCTCCACGCTGTGCTGCCTCTGCCAAAGCCCACTGAGCATCAACCACCTTGTACAGCTAAAAGAAAGCCTCTTATGTTCCATGGACACTGCTTGCAAGAGAAGAAACAGAGCAAGGACCAAAATCAGCCTTCAGGATTTCAATCAGCACACAGACAAGAACAAATTTGAATCAATTTTTTTAGTCCAGGAAAGTTTACTTTACCGCCAAAAGCTTTTGGGAGCCTTTTATGGGGGAGTTATCTCAGAAACAGGAGGTACAGTGCCCCATGATTATTATTTTTTTCAGGAGAACTGTGCTTCAAGACATTTCTTTGTATTTCTGAGGCAAGGCACACCTGCTTTTTATCGATCTCCTACAACTGGAAGGGAGCCAAGACACTCCCAAGAGCAAGACCCAGAGCACAGCACGATGCTCCATCAAACACTGGCCACCTACCCATTGTCATGTATCCCGTGGTTGTCACTAGCCAAGATCAATCCCATGCTGTTCAGCACATTTTAGGAACTCAGGCTAATAAATCATTTAAGTGCCTCTCACTTCACAGATGGTAAGTGCAGTTCAATGAAGGTAATTATAAAAAAAATTACTTCTGGAGCAAAAAAATCAAAACATGGGAATATCTGTCTAATAGAAAAGGCCTGCAAAGAGATTTGGGAGTTCTAATAATTCTGAGGAGCAGGTTAAAGGTCTGGGAGCCTGACAGTAGGTTTTCCCTCTGATTGACTGAATCGATCCTGTCCTCATGTAACAGCTCCGGGCCCCTGTATCTACCAGATTTCATGTCCTGAAAACAGTGTTGAGGGAAAAAAAACTATACTGGGTCTCTTCTCACTGTAATGTGCTGGGTTTTTTTCCTTTGTGCAAATGCAATATCCATCACCAAGAACACAAGATGACAGGAAGGTGAAGGTCCTGGAGGGAGCAGGAACGCACAAAAGCAAGACCCAAACTCTGGCATCAGTGGCAGATTCAAAGTGAACTCCCAAATTCCATCTCACTCTTTGTTCTTGGCTTTTGTCATGACATGCTGTGACTGTGCCATTTCAACTTACTGCCTACGTTGATCTTTTTAACACACCAGAATAAAACTCCTCAGTTCTTCATGATACAGATGAGGGGAAGAGCAGCAACACTGCAGATTTATTTACAAATGATCAAACCACCCTCTCCAGCTAAGAGGCCACATTAAGTGATAAAACCCCTTTGCCTTGTCATCATCCACCACCATCTCTGGATGCATTACCCAGGCAGAGGAGCAGGTCAGACTGGAGAAAACAGACTTTGTGAAGCTTCTTCCACTCCAGGAGAAGCTGAGAGATCTGTGACTGTTCAGGCCCCTGTCCTGACCCTTCATTTCTGCTCCAGTTCCTGTCTCTGATTTCTGACTGTCTCTCCATGTCTCCTTGTTCCAGCTTCAGATCTAAGGACAGAAAAGGCTCTCTCACCTTTTCCAGTCTTCATGTAGCAAAGCTACTTCAGCCAAACTTGGGGTTGTCACAGAGTCAGTGCTCCCAATACTGCTGAGATACAGAACCAAATACTAAATTTTTGGATTTTTTAATGTGTGCCATAGCAAAAATGTATCCAGCAACTGATGAAGTTCCTCCAGAATTCAAAGCAAATTCAAAAGTAAGACCCAAAGTAATCAGTTTACCATTTTCCTTTTTTTCACCTCGTGGAAGATAAGTTCATTCCCCTTCAGCAGTTTACAAAGTTCCCCTTCTTACTCCACCTGCCTTTGCATTAAGCTCTACACCAAATTTTAACAAACACAGTAATTTAAAAAACTACACAAGTCCTTTACATAACTCTTTCAGAATACAAGGTGTTTACTTGGTTCTCTCATCACCTAACAAGCTGTGATCTTCATTTTCATCTAAGGACATTACATGTTGACCACTCCAAGGGTAAAGCTTTGTTTACAAAGTACCAGGTGAATACAAATGTCTGAGTCTCTTCCTTTGAGGACTCAGAACAAATAACCCTTTTTGGCTTGCAATTACAATTTAAAGAGCATGACAGTTAGTGACGCATGCTGAGTGACCTGAAATGATTACATAAAGTAAGATGTACAGGCCAATGTGAAATATGATTCCAGGAACTGTTAGGAGATTAGAGATATGAATAGATAAATTTGTTGAATAGCATCCTTGGACCTTAAAATTTCAGCTGGCTCTCAAAGCAGGCAGGCACAAGGCCCTTTTGATTGTGCAGAGTGGTAACAGCAGCATGAAACAAAGAGAAGAGTTAGGATGAGGACAGTTCTGTTGAAATTTGTCACTGTGCTGAAGGCAGGAAGGACTAGCTCTATACCCAAGACCTTGGAGCTGCTGTTGTTTTTACACACTCCTGGAGACTCAAGAGATCTAACCTAAGATCCATCCCTGGCATTTGAGGATGCATCTCAACTGAATCAATAAAGCTTTGAGAATTAGCAGAAGTTTTGTGAGTTCAAAAGTGTTCGAAGCTTTCCTGTGTAGTTTCACTGAAGTCATCAGCTAAATGTCTCTAACGAAGTAGCCCTGAACTCTCACTCCCTCTCCCACTTTAATAACAACTTTCATTTAATTAGCACCTCACCAGGCTGAGACTTCACAAGGGACTTCATGAAAGCTGTCCAGTCATGTAAGCTGCAGTGCCAAGGCAACAAATAAAACCAAGAAATTAAAAGCCAAGATGAGCCCTCATTTAGATTTACAGAGCAGCAGAGTGGCAAAGCAGAGCCCAGGATGGATCCCCAGCAGGCACAAAGCAGGGCCTGGGCTCTGTTCTCCATCTGCTGATACCCCAGTACATCAACTTGAGCAGAAGTTTCTCCTTTCACCTCAGTAATATTTCATATTTGCATCTCCAGACATTAGGAATGTTTAATTAGGAACCTTTTAGTTAGGAATTAGGAACCTAAGAAAGAAAATCTGAGAGGAAAGTTTTGATGCTGCTGACTGTTGACTCCCTCCTCCCTGCAAACCCAGCTCCAGAAGGCTCTGCGTGTGTCACATTGTGATGGGGAAATGACAAATTAAACACTTCAAATGACAAATTAAACACTTGTCCAATCTGGATTTCTCCTGCTCGTCCAGATGGATGCTAAAGAGAGCACGACACTCTTCAGAAAGCACAGGGGACAGTGCTGGTGTCTTGACCAAAATTCTGTGATCAAAACTGCAGGGATATGTCCTGGCCTGTGAATTCCCAGGAAACACATTCTGCTTTCCTCTAAAAAATGATTACCCTGGATCATGGGGCACACCCTGATGTTCCCACTCAGATCCTGCTTGGGTGAAATGCCCAGGAAATGCTGAGGATTCCCCTTGCCCTGATACATTTTCTTCATAAAATCCCCATTTCTGGAGGCTGCTGCCTTCAGCAGGAAGGCAGCTGAAGCTGAAAGAAGACCATAAGACATTAGAATTAAGGTTTAAATTGAGGAGTCTACTCCGAGTTGTCAGCTGGGCCTAACTGTTGTTAGAACCACTGATAAGGAAATAAATACATACTTTCAAACATCACATTTCAAATGCCTTTTCTCGTAAAATTCTTTGCTAGGCATTGACCTCACTGGATGTTATTATATGTTGCATCCAGCTACATTAATAGAAGTGATGTTAATGCATTAAATTCATGTCAAAAGAAATTATAACTTTAAGAAAACATTTTCTAAGGGGAAAATGCAATTTTAATGACATCAAAGCAGAGATTCATATGAAGAACATGTGCTCTGGTTTGATGAAAAGAAGATAATCAAGGCATCTTCCTGATGTATAACAATGAACCAAATAAATTATACATTTGAAAAATGAAATTAAAAAAACACCACAAGAAGAACAGTGATTAGAAAACTAAAATCACAATCTAATGTCACTGTTTCTGAATACTCAGAGTTAGTAAGCACACACTACTGGAAAATACTGTAATGTAACAGAGAAAGAAGAGTTAAAAATCAATTAATAAGAATCTCATTGCTTTAAATACATAGAATATATACAAAATGAAGTGTCATAAAACAAAGATTTTTTTTAAAACCACAACAGGTTATATTTTTAACAGAGCTTCACAGAATTGTGTTTTTAAACCAAGATTTCTCCTCTCTTCAAAGATAATATTCCAAAGCTCGCTGTTTGTTGCTGTGGGAAAAAAAATCCTTGAATAACATTTCCTGTTATTCCCTTTTGTCCTCCTTGGTTTCTGTGATGCCACTAAACCCAGAATGTATTTTAATTCAGAAAGATCCTCTGGCTGTCAACTTTCAAAATATCCATCAAGCGATTTTTGCAACACATTGGGGCGAGGAGAGGGGAAACCAAATTTGAAGGACTTGTCAAAGCTCATTGTAATTTATGACACAGATGGGAAGCACCTTTGACAGCAAGAACCTGCTTGCCATGAAACCACTTTGCAGTGGAATAAATACTGCAGACTAAACTGGGGTGCCAAACTCCTTGCACCACCAGGGGCTGAGACATCCATTGCCCTCTTCTGTCCCCACCTCTGAAAGAAAATTGTAAAAATTCTGACTCTGAGAAGTTCATCAGCAATAATTAATGGAATGGTCTCAAGGCAAGGAAAGAGCCATCTTCACTTTCACCCTGTACTGAAAGCACATCCTGTCCTATTTCATGGAAATATTCCTCAGTTACCACAGCAGAGAGAAGGACCAGCAACAGGAATTCTGTTAAGTTTGGAACACACACACCTATTGTGAGGTATGGGAGTTGTAAAGCCGTGAAAAGTCATCCTCTAATCTCACAAAATGACACAGGAATTCTTTCTGTCCCTTGTTTCAAGGTCAAGAACTGAGAACATGCAATTTCTGGCAAGGATGGAAATCAACTCCAAGTCTCCAAAGTAACTTAATTATAATTTGAATTAAGTAGGACTAAAAAATCACACATGGCAACAAATGCTACCAGGTAAATAAAGTCTACAGAAATAAAAGAAAAAGTAGGACTGGGCAAAAATTTCCCATGTTGGAAGTGGAAGAGCTCTGTGGGTATTTGGGTTTTAATAAAACAAAACTTTAATAACAATGCCTTTTTCCTAGAAAAAAAAATTGCGTGGATAACATCACAGATAAATAGCCTCTAGCTCTGATAAATAGCCAGTCACAACATTACATTTGGCAAAGTCTGTGCAGAGAACACTACTTTATTTCTACAGAAATAGGTTTGTAGCAGTGCTGCCATGGAGCAGCATCATCTCCCCAGGTGTTTGGGGTCAGAAATGAAGATGGGGTGCAGCTGTCCCACCAAGGGTGGCCAGGACACTCAGTGAAGTGATGCAGTGGAAACACAAGTGGCACTTCAGAAGGGACAAATTCACTTCAGAAGGGACAAATATGAGCCAAGAGGGAGGGAACAGCCAAGCAGCTCCAAGCCAGACTGGTGACACAGTGAGAGTGGCTCTGAAAAAGGAGATTTGTGAGCAGGACAGACTGAGAAGGATAACTGAATACAGTGTTTTGGGGTTTAGGCCTCAGTCATTTTAGCACAATGTTCACAGCACGTAGAAGGTTTGAGGAACTCAAAACACCCCCAAAAAAAGGGGTTGCAAGAGGCTGCTGTAACTCAATGCAAGTATTACCCAGGCAGCACTGAAAAGAATTCAGAAGAGTGAAAATTAGCTGGCTCACAGAGCAGCCTAAATCATCAGTCTGAGGATTGTTCCCAAACACAACTGAGACTGAAAAAAATTTATCTGTGGGAAAAGAGACAGAGATTGCTTTTGTAAGCCCAGTGGTTGATTAGAATTGCAGGCAGCAGTTTTGGTCATTGTTTGTTCATGTTTCATCTGTAAATCTGAAAACTGTAATAACTTTTCCTTCTTCCAAAGACAATTCAGAAGCAGAGACAACACAGTCTGAATGGTCCATACAATGACTTCCATTTCTGAAGCCCCTCATTCCTTATCTCTCATTTAATCACTGAGGGTTATCAATAGAAACAACCCCAGGTTTTATTGGCCCTTAATGCCAGGGTTGCTTTTTCAAAGTATGCAACTCATTCAGCCAGGTTACAGTGAGGTTTAACTTCCAGTGATAGTAGTAAAGCTAAAAATTGTCTTTGCCATGAAAACTTTGAGGGTTTCAAATAAGTTTTAAATAGTGAACATTGCCTCAGGCTGTGTCTTCATTTTCAAGTTTCAGCTATTTATCTTTTTAATTGCTCCAGAATTCAATCTTTAAACTGAGTTCGATCTGGTTTGGATGATTTCATGCCCAAGGTCAGAGTTTGGATGAGTGCTTTATTAGCTCAAGGGTTTTAACAAGTAGCATAAGAGCTGGAGATTCCATTAGTAGCAGACAGGCCAGAGTCTTTTAATACTTGGGATGTTTTTTGGGATCCAGTTGTGTTTTGGTTGCTGTGGAATGAAGTTTCCCATAGAAAAAAAAATCACCTTAGGGCACTATGTCCACATTGTGGGATGTGCTGGCAGCACAAAAATTACACTGTGCCAGTTGTAGTCTTTTGCATTTTTACAGTGTTTTGCATGCAGAGGGATGGAACCAAGATAAATGGTTGCAGATGGCTGACACAAGACTTCAGAAAACAAACTGCATTTACCCAGTGTGTCACACATCCACTCTGCAGATGGTCCCTGGTCAGCAGGTCCTGCTGAAACCATTCAAAAGGATTGCTTGTAAAACTGGCTCTGGGATTAAAGCTGCTAAAGTCATTAGTATAGCCCAATTTAAAAAACATCATCAGTCCCAGCTCATTTTCAAGTATTTGTGATCAGGATGTCATTGGAGCGTTCACCGTCATCTTCCTTTGGTTTCCTCTGTGTCCTAAAAACTGATGAAGAATGATCTAATGAGGGCTAGCTATCCCTCACCACCAGCACAGTGCTCTCCTCAGAACACAAATGTAGATGTGAAGATGTTAGAGGGGACTGTCACACATCCTCAGAGTCAAAACTCACAACAAGAAAACCCAGATTCTCATCCCAGTTTTCTCAGACGCAGACAACTCACATCAGAAAGGGAACTGGAGAAGATTCAGGAAGGCAGTTGGGAAAACCTCTATGAGGGAGGACCTCACAGACTCTTTAGCTTCAAAAAGAGATGAAAGCAATTTATTTTAGGAGTCTATAAAATCATGAGTGGTCTGGAGGCCTTGGAGAGAAAGGGATTGTTCAGTATCTCTTCCAATGTAAAAATGAGAGGCCATGAGACAGAGCCTGTGAAAGCCACGTTGGAACAAGCAAAAGGAGATTGTTCATCAAGTTACAGAAAACAAACCTGTGGAACTCCACCAAAGGCATTCTGAACACAAAGAATTTACAGATTTCAGAGGGAGGGCCATGAATGGGAAGAGAGATCCAATCCAGAGATTCAGAATTTACCCACCTCCATCAACAGCTCAGGATCTGCAGCCTGCTGGTGCATTTTTCCCAGCATGTAGCACATCAGCTGATGCCACAAAGCTTTTGTTGCTCTCAGTTAAGTGGTACCTCTGTCTCCTGACAGCCCAGAATGCTTGTGCTTATCAAGGACAGGGATCAAATGAAGATTTCTCTTCTCCTCACTTTTGTCTCTTACAGCCACCTCAATGCTTGTAATGTAAGAGGTCACACACTGATATAATTAAGGACTTCAAAGGGGACTTCAGCAACTCGGAGCAGATTAGTAGTGTTCAAGCATGAGAAGGGAGTAAGCAAAACAAAAATTACCTGGGAGATGAGTTAACTCTTCTCTGAAATGTAGAGTTCTTTGAAGGGTAGTTCGTAACAAGAAATGCCTCAGGACAGAAGGGCATAGGAGAAGAATGTTTATGTAGCAACACACAAATTTTAGGGAGAAGAAATTCTGAAGTCCCAAGAAGTATTGCCTGTTTCTGATAAAAGACCTTGTTTACAAGCTAGAAGATGATTCAGTGGCAGGGGGGAAAAAAATTAAAAATAAAAAAAAGAAGGTAGAATTCTCTGATAAACTTAAGATTTATTTTCCCTGTAGAAAATGTGTATCTTTTAATTCTGCACATAGACAGAGTCAAACAATCCCAGGGTAGCTCTGTGTACAAGAGTTCATGACCAAAATGGTGCATAACCTGCTACTGCTCATCACTGAGAGACTCCAGCCAGGTTATTCAAGGCTTCCTATGATAAGATTAATAACATGGGACACACTGAGCCTGGAGCAAAACAGCATCTAGGTCAGGGCAGGATAACTTCCAGTACATCACAATGGCTTCACAAACTTTGAAAAACCTAAAGGAGAGGCAGAGAGGTTCCAAATAACTCAAACTTGTCAACAGTTCCTCAAGAGAGCACATATTTTCAAGTATTTAGGAATTCAAGAGGGCATTTACATTATAGAGCTCAGGGAAAATGGCTTACTGTTCACATCTAGTAGCTGCAAGAGAAACACTGTGCACTGATGATCCAAAGGTAACTTTTCCTCACAGAATTTCTCAGTAATGCAGAGACAGAGAGGGGATGTTTAGTGTAGATCACAGAGGCGGGGAAATGTTCTTGTATTAAAGAACCAGCAGGTTTTGGACAAACACATCACATTCACCCCAGTTCATGCTCTGGGGGGCATGAAGGCCATTGACCTGCCTGTCAGAGCAACCTGTGCCTGAAGTTTCAAAACAAAATAAATTATTCTTTATGTGCTACACAATACCATAAAATAAAAAAAATAAAATTAAAAAATAAAATAAAATAAAAAATTTTTAAAAAGCAATAGCAAAACAGAAATATTAGAGATACTTCTCTATGAATAACTTTTTCCAGAGATCAGCAATTTCATTAACAGTTCAGGTCTATATACCCATTCACAGCATTTGCTTTTGTAACCTTCTATGACAGCAAGTTCCTGTTCTGAGTGAGAAAACATTTCTTTTTTGCTGCCCCATTTTCATTGCCATTGATTTCATTGATTGACCCTTTAAATCAGTCAGTGCAAAAATATAAGGGGCGTCTCATAGGGCTCCAGAGTGACCTAACTGGAAATAATGCAGCCTCATGTGACAAGCTACTGAGGTCTGAAGGAGAAGATATTCCCAATTCCAGGCAGATATCGAGGGTGAACTGAGACATCCCAAATCCTTTGTTCAGACCTGTGTGACTGAGCACCACCTCATCAGCTCCTTTGGTATCCGGAACTTCCAGGGTAAGATGAAGGAGGGAGCTGATCACTTGAACATTGACCTTGATCCAGAAGGCTGCTGATGGTGCACACTCCTGTAAACCTGTGGGGTGGAAGTTCCAGCGCCCCAAAGTCTCACTGAGGAGCTGGAGAATATCAAGTGACGGGTGGCACTGCCATCAGACTGGAGGTGTAGGGACAGCTGCTTTGTAAGCACAGGCACATGCTGCTCTACAGATTTTCACAGCTCCTCCAGCACATGGAGCTTGAGCTGCTCTCTCTGAGCTGCAATTGCTGACAGGAGCTGATGTTTTCACAGGTTGCTTTCTTCCTGGAACAAGGTCTTGAAGGGCTGCCAGGAAATAAGGAATGTCCTGAATTTCATATGTGACTCTTAATGCTGTGCTTAAATATCATGCCATGCCTTCAGCTCAAGAGAGCTTGTGACTGCATGTGCAAAGGTGATTCCAGGGTGTGATGGGCCACACTCTGCCATGTGGGCAGTGAGAGGTTAACTGGGAGAGGTTAACGACTTCAACACTTCATTGAAACCCTTAAGTTTCTTCACAGGATCCTCCTCATAATCAGATGAATGTTTCAGTCTCTTTCAGACAGATGTGTACAGGATAGGTACATCTGAATGCACACCACCTCAATTTGGTGTCTCACCTGGGAGATCATTACCTAACAGTGGAAAGACACAGGCTTCTCCAAAGAGTGAATCAAAACAGAATATTTTTTTCAAATTCAGGTTTCTCCACTGATAATATAGGAAGCAAAGAGGAACTGGCCTTCTAACCTAATTACTTATGGAACTGGCCTTCTAACCTAATCACTTACAGGCAATGTCAAAAGACCCAGTGCTTCACAGTTTTATAGTAGTGACTTGTATTTGTTTGTAAGAGTGATTTCTTGCACAGAAAAGAAACAGGAACGTGCAGAACTCTTTGCATTACATCAGAGATTGCAGTGGATTTTCACTGGCTACATGCACTCACTACTGTACAACAAAGTGAGGCCAAGAAAGCAGGTTTTATCACCTTGTCAAAAGTTTGCAAGAAAATTCTCTGTGTCAGGCAAAAGTGCACACTTACAACTTCTGTTGTAGCAACACTGAAGTCTGGAGACATGAAAGAAATAAATAGAAAGTGAGTTCAAGAACACACTGAGCTAGATGGCTTCTTTTATGTCATCTTTCTGTGTTGTCAAGGTTCTACAAAATCCCCCTACAAAAACTCTTGAAGAAAGAAAAGACACAGCTGGGCAATCCTGATGCAGATGACAAACTAGTTCAGTATTTCTGAAAGTAGAATTATCCATCACCTCTGGTTCTGTACATCAAAAGCCACAGACCCATAAATCTGTCTCTAGAATTATAATCTTGCATATTAGAAACACTGGAAAACATGTCTTGAATTTCAAAAAAGGCTCTAGAAAATAAAATATTGGAGAATTATTTGTGGTGGTTAGTCACAGTCCTGCAGCATCTCTCTCCCCATCTCTGCTTGGCTCATGATCACCCAGACAATGGCATGACCAAAACCTGCCAGAGTCACAGCATCAGGCAGATATTTCCATAAATACCTCAGTACCCCAGTGCTGTTTTCATCATTTAAAGGGACTTCAGATGACCAAGGATTTGGTCCTGGCTGGCCAAAGTATATTTTATTAACATTTATAAAGGGAAATTATTATTCTTTTGCCATGTGCTTTGTATGTTCACAACTTTGGGGATTTTTTACTTGCAGCTTGAAGAGATAGCACATACTGAATTTATTTTAAATGAACCCACACTACCCAGTACCAAGGGTGAATTCTCCAATTCAGCACAAACAAGTCTCAAAGTTCTCATTTCTCTTTGACTTATCTCTCATCTGTTTGAAAAACCTGACCAGATCCTTCTTTTTGTCTCACAAAAAATTCACACCAAAAGAAGCAACATGATCACAACCTGTCAACACTTAGAGGCTAAACAAAGAAAGAAACAGATCAAGAAAACAGAGATGAAAAGCTTTGGTGACCCTCTTCCCAAATTAATATTCCCAAAACGTGTTTGAAGGGAGGGGGAAGGGCCCATTGTTTGAGCTACCACATCAGCCAATGTGATTATTTAACTAACTATCTCCATCCCCAGACATATCAAATGGAATGCAATGCCAGCTGAAAGTATTATGTAGCCTTCAGTGATGTGAAACATCTAAGCTCCAAGGCACACAGCTTGGCTGGAGACTCCAGCTGGCACTGGTAGTTTTATTGTACTGTGAAAAACATTAAAGTCCTCAGATGCCCTGCTGATCATGGGATCTGAGAAACTTTCCCTTGGCTGCCTGACATGTGCTCACACTGCAATTAACACACTCCTCCCTCCCTTTTCCCTGGCTGCAGATGTACACACACACACACTTGTGCACACACATTCCCAGCTTTATTCTGTCCAGGGTTTTGTTGGGAGTCTCTGCCAGGCTTTTCTCCAAGTGCTAAAAAATCTGGTGCCTCAACTTTCACTTGGAGGTGGCTGCAGCACATGTAGAGACCATTAAGGGTTGTGTTTTGCTTCCTGACTTTTCACACTTTTTCCTCCCTTTATGACATGTTTATTGGCCTTGAAGGGCAAGGAGGGATAACAGAGGAAACCAAAGTGCTCCCTTCAGCTCTGACTCAACTATTGTACACCTCAGGCTCATTTAAGGGCAGGTTGCACTCTGCATGGTGGCTTGGTAGTGGGAGCAACTGGAACCATTAATCCCTGTTCACATCTGATTTTCGGCAAAATCTAAGCCAGTGGGCCCAGGGTAGTTAAATGTGCAGCTTGGGCAATTAAAAAAAAAAAAAGGTTACAGATGAATATTACTTGGTCTGAAAACAAACCTGCAAGGGTTTTGGAGACTAGTGCCTTGAGGATTAGAGCTTATTTGTGGAGCTTTAACAGGAAACTGCTAATTATGACACCTGCACAACTTTCCTTGAATTAGACCCTGGGGATGCCCTGCCTAGCCTATAGATGTTAGCCAAAGCCTCAGGCTCTTAATCCACAGCCATCACCTAAAGTGAGAACAGAACAGCCAGCCACAGGGCATTTGCAATCTTAGTTAAGAAAGGCTATTGCACCATTTAAACTGGATTTTTCCTACCAAGATAAACTACTTGAGTGCTGAACGCTGCTCCAAGGAGTTTTACCCTTTAGGCCCTTGTGAAATCAGCAGGCTGATCCACTAAAATGGCTTCAACTCACAGTGAGTATGTTATGCAGCACTGAAAAATTGTGGGGAAAACTGATTCAAACTACAGGAGTCAAAGCAAACAGTATAATGGATATGATTGTAAAACAAGGGAATTTTACATTGACTCTTTGTTCCTCTTTAAAATGAGTGTGTGTCTGTCAAGCTTTGCCTTGGTCCTCTTGCTGGGATAAACACTAATTTCCAGACTTTGGCAAATACAATTAAAGAAGTATTTTCTAGAGCTCTGGTCACACACAGTCCACGCTCTTCAGTTCACTTTTTAAAAACAAAAGCCAGGATCAGGATTAGCTGTATCAGGAATCCAGTCAAGACACAGCATACAAGAAACCTCCTTCACTGTTCCCCAGCAAGTTCCCTCCTCAAGTGCAACACCCAGACAAAAGCTATCCTGATGGCAAACAATGGCTGGGACATTTTCTGGTTTAAAATCCACCTAGTCAGTAGCAAAAACCACTGGCACTGCCCTCATGCTGGTAGCTGCAGCAGCCACTCATGAAGGCTCTCCCAAGGCAGGCTCTCATTTTACTGACAGAAGGATGCCCAGGGTAGTAACAGATCCCTAGGTCTCACACAGCATTCCTGAGCTGCAGACTGCCAGGTTGTCTCCAAAAATAACCTGTCAGTGCCATGCTCAGACAGCAAAGTCCAAGCCAGAACCAAAGCTCTCCTCCCTGCAGGTCCTGACACTCCTCTGTAACATCACAGTGTGCCTCGCTCTCTGACTTGTGGATTTGCTGCAAGTGTGCTCTGACCTTACTGAAAGAGCAATATCCAAACACAGTGACAAAGCTCCACAACATTTTTTACTTCTTGGGGCAGCCAGGGCTGACAATCAGGTTAAGCAATGCATTCACAGAAGAAAGCACTCATGGGCTTATTTCCTTCCCTCTACCAACGTTTTTCAAGTGTCTCAGCTCCTTTTTGTCTCAAACTGTTTAAAACATGGGAGCGTTCCAAGTAATAATAAACTCCTTGTCTTTAATTTATAATTCCTAAAATTGACAGAAGCCCAGAACACTTTTTTAAGCCTGAAAAGGTGGCAGAGACGCATATTGTGTTCTCAGCACAAGAACTTGTGTGGCTGCAAGGAGAGAGAGCTGCCAATGCGCCTGCAGAAATAGCAGCAGTATTTTATTTATCCCTGCAAAGCTTGGCCGGTCTATTTGCATGAAGGAGCAGATTTACCACGAGGGAGGCAAGTGCTGCCTCCATCCCTTCAAACATTGCTCAGTGTGGAGCCCATCCCAGCCCTGGGCTGTGAGTTCTGCCCTGTCCAGCATCTCCTGCAGGAGCACTGGGAAGGGATTTTACCTCAAATGCTGCCTGCTCCAGCCTGTGTCTCCTCTCCTCCCCAGCTTTCTTACTGCAAAACCTGGCAACCAAACCCCAGGCAATCCCACTGCACCCTCTTGCTCCCCCAAAGTCAAGGGGTTTCTGCACATCTGTGCTGTAACAGAGGCAGGGGAAATGCAGACACCAAATCCTGCATCTGCAGCCCAAAGTAACAGCGTTGGAGGGCAGGAAAGGGAATGTGGTGCACACAGCAATACAAAAAGTAGGTTTTGTGCCAGGCTCATCAGTGTGGCAGGGTAATAAGGTCAATGTGAAAACAACTGGAAGGCACATTCCCCAGTAAACATGTGCTGAGTGAAAACGGCCCGACCTTATGTTGTAGAATCCAAACCCATTGAGTCAATTGCCAGAAAACATGACATGACCTTTCAGATTCAGTGAGCATCAGTTCCAAGAGCAGGCTGCCGTGCTCTTTTCCATTTCACTGCTGCCCCCGGAGGGCCTCAAGTCACCTGAAATAATAGCTTGGGCTCAAAATCTGCACTCCTTTAATGAAAAAAAAAAATACACATGGCATCAAGTCTGACCCTGGTGGCAGATTTTTTATATGCTTAGCTCAATTTCTTTAAACTAAACAATTGTGCTTTGTTTTGCTTACTTTTTTTTATTATTTTTTTAAATTTTCCCAGAACTCACGTTTTCCCACAGACGACCCATTTTTGGCAATGGAGGAAACCTCTTGGTTTTGTGAATGAGGAAAATAATTAATAGCTAATGAAGTGCTCATTCCAACCCACAGCCTTCCCTGCCCAAACAAGTAAAGAAAAAAACAGTTTTAGTTGGAACATATTCTCTTCACTTTCTAGCCTGAGAAACACATAAAGATGTATTTTCGCCCACAAACCTTCAGAATCTTATTTTAATCCTCAGAACTCAAGCTGCCCATGAGAGGAGTAAAGCTGTACAATGTTCCAAGCACCAGCAAGATGAGAGCTTGTGATATTAAGTGCAATCCAAACTGTACTTTCCCTCCCACTGAATTACTTTCCTTGCTAAATCCTGATTAAAATTTTTCTCCCCTTTTACTGTCTTCCTGACAGACTGATGGGGCTGAGATCTGACATAAATTAAGCTTTTAGGTGAAATTTTTATTTTGGGGGACCAACAAGAGGGGTTTTTTTTATACTATTCCAATTTTTCCTCCCCTCTGTCAAAAACAAACAAACAAAAAAGCAGAAAGGAGAGGCAGGGATCAGAACAGTGTGGAAATTGTATTTATTTTGACTTGAGCTGTGCCAACCTGCAGTATACAAATACTCAGTCAAAACTGCCTCCCATCTGTGTTTATTGTGGGGGAATAGCAACATCCAATGGCCAGTTCAATGCAGGTTAATTGCAGGCATGTATTGAATTCCCTGGAGAGCCAAGTACACAGTTAGCTCCCCTGGTGTAATCTCTTTCTGTTCCATGAAGGAAATCAAAAAGAGAAAGAACAACAATGCCAATCCACAGAAGAGCTTGATGCCTCCCTGCACAGAGGGGGAGAATCTGCAGGGAACAATAAGAGTCTATTAAATTCTTTCACTTGCACCGGAGAAGTAAAATGAACATAAATTAATCAGCTACAAAAGATGGGACAAGTGTTGGTGCAACTCTATTGAAGTTGGTGGAGTTGTGGAAAGGATAAATTTAACTCAGGATCTTGCACTGTCTGCATGCTTGAAAGTGGCTTGTTGAAAAAAATGGGCATTCTTAGAAAAGAAAAAAGGAGTGGGAGAAGCTCCCTGTGAAATGCCATCCTTCAGAATCCCTGAACACTCACATTTTCACCACAGACATATTGACATTTACCATTTCATTCCCTTGCATTTATAAAGCCATTTAGCCAAGTTTTTCAAAGGCGTTGACACATTGTGGGCCTCAAAGTTTTGAGCTTAAAACACCCAGACTGACAACAGCTGCACTGAAAATTAGTGCCCTGCAGAGGTGCAGGCTGGGCAGAGCCAGGTGCACATTGGAAGAAGGAGAGGGGCAGCCTCTGGTCTGTGTGAACCAGAGAAAAGAGATCTGGAAAAAGAGCAGGGAAAAAGGATCTGCAGCTTTGTTACAGTCGCACCCTGGGAAATCCACAGCAAAAAGGCACCAAAATTTCAGGGTCCTAAGGTCAACCTTGGTCTCCTTCTCACAGCTGATGTTCTATTCTATGCACTGCATGTGGCCTAAGAAAAGCCATATAATGCTTAACAAAACAAGGACAAAAAGGAGAAAAATTGCTGTTTGTGATGTACCCAGAAGACAGAAACCCTGGGTGGTGCCAGAAGAGGAGCAGTGTCCCCAAGGCCTGGCCGGGAATGCCCTTCCATGTGCACACTCAACACAATGGGGACCCAAATCAGGTTTGGAGCTTGCAAACCAGGAGCAGAGGTGCAGGGTGAGGAGAAAAGGCAGGAGGCACTCAGGGGACTGCAGTGGCACAGGCACTGCAGGAAAGGTGTGCCAAGGCTTCCCCACAGCCAGCTCCAGCCCTGGAAGGCAGCAGCAGCTTCCACATGGAGCAGGGAGAGGCAGCCAGGCCAGAGGGAGCAGCAGGGAGAGCCTGGAGGAGATGAGGAGTGCATGAGAACAACACCCCAGCTGCAGAGCAAATAGCTGTCACAGGGAGCCACGTTATTGCCCTGACATCCCCTTTTGCTCTGGGAGAGAAAATCCACTTTAGCCGTAAAATTCCTCCTTGCCACTTCCCTAGTGAGCTGTGAGCTGGCACAGTGAGCTGGCACCAGTGTGACCTCCTGTCCCACTGAAGGAAAAGCTGCTCCCCACCCACACACTGCACCAGCTCCAGAGGGGCTTCATGGGGCAGCTGCCCCCCAAACTCCTCCTGTGTGCTCAGAATTTCAGCCTCTGAACTGTCAGCCTTGGGGCTGAATGCGTTTTCTCCTTCCTCTCCACATTGCCAGTGGCGATGTCCTTCTCACACATCCAAATTCTTAGGGGCATTTTCAGCTCTTCCTCCCTCTTCTCCCACACGTCAAAGCTGCCATTAAATCCTGCTGGCCAATTTACAATGCTGAATCCTTTCAGCCAAGCCTTAGTCATCTCACGCCTGTCTCACTGAAGCTTTCTCCCCTCCAGGCTTCTGCCCTCATCCCCTCCAGTCCATTTATCCAGAGTCACCTACCTTCTCTGCCATCCTCAGATCCTTCTGCTTCCCAGCCAATGCTCATCACATCAAAGCTTATTGTTTTCACATTCAGCACCTTGCACAACTTTTTTCGACTATTTCCACTTCTCCCTCTTTTCCCTTTCATCCTGGCCCTCCTCAGCTCTCCCAGGAGACAAGTTGTTCATCACTTTCTTCCAATCTCATAGCAGAGTTTCTTGTATATGCCAAAAACCTGATCAGGCTACAGTTCTCTAGCAGGTCAGATCCATATCTCTTATGTCTATGAGTAAGTTTAGTTCTTTCTCACTTCTTTCTCATCAAAATAACCACTACCACCATGAAAAATAAAATTAATGCCTCACTTTTCTGTTTCCTTTAGTTACATCCCAGCCTCATGCTCACACAAGTTGTTATTCTCAAGTCTCACACCTTTTGGGCCTAACAGGGTTATACAAGTGTTAACAATTGTACACCATCTCTCTAAAATCTATTTGCTGTATTTAACCTAAAACTATCCAAGCTCCCTGTTTCAAAACATAACCTTAAACCATTTTCCCATATTACAGCACTTAAAATGAAATATCTGTAAGCACAGTGGGGTTGGATTCTTAAAAAACAAAAGCTGGTAAGATTTTGTTGACATCCATGAAGGGTTTATTAAAGTGTGTTGAGCAACATCAGCTGGAAAGTTGGCCCCACAACCAAACAGTTGAATAGATTTAACTCACTGATTCTGAGTTCAATTCCAAAGGCACCATTGCAGCCCTGGGATTTCACACTGCCAGATCTCTTTCAGAAACTCAAGAGTGAGAACGTGTTCCTGTTCACTCTGAATTCTCAGCTCGGCTCTAGGCAGGGGCTCCACATGGGCTGTTGTTCAAACTGCTGAGCCAGGGAGCTGAGCCTTCAGCCTGGAGCTGACACCATGGCCATGACCCATGGTGCCCTCATTTACCTCCTGAATTAAAGCAGAGCACAGTGACACATTTCCTGTCTCACTCCTTGGGTAGTCCCTCACAGACTGCAGAGTTCATCATTAAACGAAGATTTTTCACCCCCAGGAAGTTCCAGAGGCCCAGAGAAAGATGCTACAAGCTTGAGTTCCTACAGTGGATTCAATTACAGTATGCAAGGGACATTTAAACAAGCTTCCCTGGGATAAATGAGAGAAAAGAGCCAGCACACTCAGCATGAGGAAAATAAAAAGCAATCTTCAGCTGGTGCCAGCCATGCATATTTTGAAAACCATCCCCTTCAGCCATTACCAACAAAAAGTCAGCAAAAACTTATTTTAGAATCTGAAAAGACAGAAATTTAAAGCATTTGGCGGCACAATCTGTTACTTAGGGACAAGCTCATTAAAAATGCAGCACTATTTACTGAAGGCAAAATGCAGACATGCACTTTTGCATGTAAAGCAAGCACTTATGGAGTGATAGGAACACCTTTCCTCCTGATTGCAATGGCAAGGAGAGCTGGTTAATTGTTCTGATGGATGGCCCTCTGAAAGAAGGTAATAATTGGAGAAGCCAGCCCCAAACCTCACACAAACCCATAAGGACAATGAGAAAGGGATGGGATTCAACAAGGAAAGAGCTGCAGGGAGTTGAGAGGAGGAGCTGTGGGATGGTCCTGTCTGCAGAACATTGAGGAAGGGTAAGGGTGAGCGCAGTCAGGGAGCAGATCTGAGCACCACAACTCCATGGCTTTGGGAGGAGATAAACTTGGGAAGGGAGGAGAGGAGCCAGAGAACTGAGTAGCAAAGGCAAATGTCAAAAATGCAGAAATTGGAGCAGGGGAAACCAGAAATTAAGAGAAATGACATGGTGGGAAGATGAGACTGAGGGAAGAACTCTGATTGTCACCCCAAATCAGAGGGGAAGGACCCAGAGTGGAGCAGGTTGATTATTCTCCTTTTTCCACAGATACGTCTTTTCCCTGGCCAGCAGCTGCAGACTGCAGCTAGAGCTTGGTGGGGAACCTTACCTGCCTGAGCCAGAGACTGAGCTCAGCATGGATTTAACCTGCCATGAATCTCTGGCTTAAATCAAGCAGTTATTCCTCATCCTGACTGATCAGAGCAAGCCCTTGGGAGCAAAATGTGCTGTAAGACAATGAAGCATTTTCCTAAAACACAAAGACGCTGAGCATAAACAAACCCTTCAAGCTCACAGCTACAAATTCCCTTGCTACATGAAGCTATCAGCCATTCCTATGATATATTCATGATATATTCCTCAAGACAGCATATTAGAAATATTGTGTATGCTCTCTAAAACATCCGAAACTAACCACAATTACCACTGAAATAATCACTACCAGGCTGATGTGCTCTGAACCTTTCTAGATCTTTTATATGGTGATTTGAATCTCTGGTCTTCAGAGACCTGGGTATCCATGGTTCCCTTGGAAATACATCTATATAATTTAACATTAAAAAAAAAAAAAAAGCAAAAATTAAAAACAAAAAAGCAAGAAAGCTGTCAAAAGGCTAGAACCCAAGAGATCCTGTCCAAGAAGTAAAAAGGAGCAGATTGGCAAATTGAAAAGGGTTACAACTTTGAGAGACTTGCAAAATGAGTAGACCAGCCTGCTACAACTCCATGGCAACCGTGTATTTCCACATATGGAAAAGAAGGAACAGGGGAAGACAGCTTCCCAGTCAAACAATACATTTTCCTGGTCAAAGAATTTATTGGGGCATAGCTCCACAGCTCCACGTGATTCAAAAGACTGAACATCATCCCAAACTATTATGGCTTCACCAAAAAGAATCCAGATAAAGGATATATTCCAACCCAAGACCTAACTCATTTGGCTACTTAACACTGCTCCAAGATTCCAGTCTGGCAGGCAGAGAAGCATCTTCTCTACTGGATAACTGGAGACACAGGCTAAGATCAATTCATTCAAAATAGCCTGATAACAAAGCAGAGGATTATAAAGAAGCCAGTCTCTTCCAGATTTTTTTGCTCCTTTATTTTTTCCCACTCTAGCAAATATGAGGGAACATTAGGGGAAAATTTATAGAGGGAGCAGAAAAATGTTCCCTCCATACCAACATTTGATGCAATAAATAATTAGAACAAATATTTTAAAAGACAATACAAAATGCCCTTATTTCTGTGGTTTTGTGTCTCACCCTCTACTTCCTGTTCTGCATCTCTTATATAAAAAAAGAAAATAAAGAAATTATTTTTTTTTAACACAGACTGCATGGAAAATGAATGGAAAGGAAATAAAAGAATCAGTATTCCTGGTGAGTAATTTGGCTAGAGGAAAAAGACAGATACAGATCAGATTCTTTTGATATGTTAAAAGCATCCCAAAATGCCTACGCTTTGGATGCTTTTACACAAATTATCTTTCATCATAAAAGTACAAAATACATATAATGGACAGCTCATCTCTCTCCAATGAATATGTAGCCACTAGCTGATAAGATAATAGACTAAACACTGACCTGTCACAGACTTGACAATCATAAAAGTAGAGTTTAAAAAGTTGGTTCTCACGTCTCAGGCATTTAATGGGCAGGCACTAAGATCTGCTTCCAATCTTCAAACTCTTTTCATACTGTTCAGCCTTAATAAGCACAGGCATAACCCTCAGACTGGTTGCATGTGAAGAAAGACATTGTTTGTACAAATAATTCTCCTACAACCTCAGTTTCCTGGAACTCCTTCCCACTTAACCTTAGAATGACTTCAGTGTCACACAGATTAAAAATCTCTTTATTGAGAGCAGCAGCCCAATTTGTTTTATATTCTGATCTCGAGAGGCAGCTGAGGCATCAGCTGATGGATAAGCTCCTAATAAAAAATAATTATTATTTCTGCAATGTGCAAAGCAGCTGAAGAGTTGAGAACAGAGCCTCAGAACTGGAAACTCTTGAGTGGTGGCTTCTCCATCTCGCCCTGGCACCCAGGCCTGCTCCCCACTGTGCCACAGTGCCCATGAGTGCCAAGCTGTTTTCATACATCTCCTTCCTCTGCCACTTCTTCCAAGGCAGCACAGACAATGTCTTTGTGGCCCTAATAATTAACCTAACACTCACCTTTGTTCCTGTACATGCACTGCATATATCTGCTCCTTTTCCCTGCTACCCTGCAGAAGAGCCAGTGTCTGACAGCCTTCCTTCCCTTTTCTCAGCATCTCCCTTTGCAATCTCACAGGGTTCAACTGTGGATAGAAAATCCTGCTGGGCAGCACACATTACAGATTTCTTTTATGTAGCTCAGTGTCCTGCATGATGCCCCATTAATATTTCCTGGTTATTGGTAAATACTGCATTTCAAATCAACAGCCATCCTTAAAACAAACAGCCCATGGTGCTCAGACCTCAGAACTGATGAGTTTTTACAACAGTCCTACAACAGCTCCACTGTGAGATCTCTGGAAAGTCACTGACCCCCACTGCCTCAGTTTTAAATCCTGTCAAACAGGAAGATTAGCTTTAAAAATTATAACTGATTTATGCCATTCTAGCAGCAGCCTTATACAGATAGCAGATTCTTTCCAGTTAAGTTAATAGAAGTTTAGCTGTTCAAAGGAATTTAGGGGCTTTTTTTCACTATAGAAACTAAAAGTACAGGAAAGCAAATACACTTGGACACATCCTGGTGGAACAGACCTGCATCTCTCAGGGCTTCTCTTTTCCTCCCCAGTTCACATCAATACTGCTTGGGTAGCACCTAACACCCATTTAAACCAATATTTATTGATTGATTTAGGCACTTTTACAGTCACAAAAGAGCTTTTCATTCTCCTTTAGTGCTATGTAGATGTAGTCACAGAACTCAGAGCAACAGCTTTTAGATGACAAAAATGCAAATGCTTAAAAGCATTCAGGGCAAAGGCACACAGGCATTACAGGTGTAAAGTGGTGAGTTCCTCCCTGAGGAGCAGGTTCATCTATATGGCAGGTGGCTCGCTTTTGTTTATCCTGAATGTAGATTTTCTTATTCTTCCTCACTCAGAGCTGGCCCTGGGCATCAACTGTTTTCATTCTGCAAAGTCACTTGAGCACTCGTGGTTTTCCCCTTTAGGAGGTTGTGATGAGAAAAGGGGGTGCCTTTATATTTTTCTATTTATTATACTCAGGAGTTATCACAGTGTGACTCCAAATCTATCCCATTTGGGTTAAGAAAAACAGCATGTGATTCATTTAGGCAGCAATAGGGACAAACACTCTGGGAGTGCAAAACCAATGCTTTAATTGTTTTGTGGCAAGCAATCAGAAAGCCCAATATGCCTGAAATCACCTTTTAGCTCTCTTAAGAACCTGGTCAAGCTCAGGCTGACTGGGAGCCAGGTGAGAGCTTAGACCATCACACCATGGCTTGTTAAGACACTTTCACAAAGGCTTTTTGATTTCACTTGCACCAGCAGCCTCACGCTGAAAGGTTACACTCACAATCAAAGAGAATCTATGAGCTCAATGCACCGTGAGCCATTTCTAAGTCACAGAAGGAAAAAGACAAAGATTTTCCCCCAGAAGCAGTGGGGTATCATTCAGCATAGAATTGGAACCTGAATATAGCATTAATAAGAGTATCAGATACATTGATCTATAGTTGGGGGGTTTGTGCAGCTCTGTGAAGCCCAAACCCAAGAGGAATGAAAAGGCAGACAAAGGGATGAAGCTGTGGTCTTTCTGCAGCTGAATATACAGAGGTTTATTCACCCTTGGGAACCAGTTTTTTGGAAGAACAGAGGATTTGCTCAATGTTGTGCCAGAAATTAGTGCTGAGGCAGAAACTGGCTCTGTATTTCCAGGACTGTACCTGGTGCTGCTTGCTCCTATCACACAGCTCTGGCAGGGGCCACCTCCCTGCTGTTTTCCATTTCAGGGACATGGTTCCAGCAAACCAATCTCTCTGCCTTAACTCAGTCTCTACAAATGAATTAATGCAATCCACAGATTTCTACGACTGGAAATTACAAGAGGCAAGTCCAGCCTAGAAAGGCAGCACCTTTATTTATAATGGTGCAAGGCAGGCTGGACAGCCCCACCAGTGACTGTTAATCTTAAAGTGGTTTAAAAGGATGCAGGTAGCTACTCTGGAATTCACTCCCTTTCTTTTTCTGCCAGACCATCAATTGCATATCTTCCTGTAAGAACTGAACTGCTCATCTTTCCCATTGCTCCCTGTGGGCAGGGATGGGGATGTGGAACCTGTGTGTTTTGTTAATTATGGTGGCTTTTGCACTACTGTACTGTCACAACAGCAGGCTGACACTTCATGCTTCAGACTGCACAATTCAGCTATTTCCAAAAATCAAACACCCAAATTGTGACACAGCCCTGTAAAGAGAGGGAATTAAACAATGTGATACATGGAATACCAGCAATGCCCAAGAAGGGACAAATAAAAGCCTAAGAAGGCACAATCTTCCATGGAGGCTTGAAACTCACACTAAGCAGCAGCCCAAAGTGGTTGTTCAGAGAAAGACCAGAGAAACACATCAGGCCTGGAGTGATGCTTCTTCCACATTCCAGCTTCTGGCACTCTGCCATGTGGGGATTTCCTGAGCCAGAGGTTGCATCTGCATCAGCCTGTTTAATAGCCCCTGCTGGACCTATTTTCCATGAATTTGTCTAATTGCTTCTTGAATCTATATCTGTCAGCAATAAGTTCCACAACTGAATTATGCACTGTGTGAAAAAGCAGTTCTGTTTGTTCTGGTCTAAAGTAGCTGCCTTAAAATTCCCTTCATTGCCCCTTTGGTCTTACATTATAACAGGGGATAGTAATTTCCAGTTCATTTTCCCCATTCCATTTATGACTTCACACACACCTGTATTACCTGTCTCTCTTCCAAATCTCTATTTTATTTAATCTCTTCCAGGAAATCCATTTTAGAACTTTACATAACCTTGTTGCCTTCCTCTGTATCTTCCCTTTTTCTTCCCATCCGTTTTGAGAGAGGATGATCAGGACTGTGTGCTTGTTCAGGACATGGTGGAAAATAACTCTGCAGGCTTTATTAGCCCATTAATTATTTTGTTGTTGACTTAGAGAAAACAGTCACACTGGCCACATACCTGCAAGGTTAATCCCAGAACTGCATTCTACAAATGATGGGTAGGTAATACAAATGACAGAAACCATGCAGGCAATAGTAAACATTTCTGTTTTAGTAAAGTGCTAAAGTGCTCAGCAATTCATGGGGAAAATCCATTATAAGCAGTTAATAATTGCTCTAAAAACTCCCTTTCTGACTCAGGAAATCCTGAACCCTTGCTAACTTCTGCAGGGGAATGCACCAGGGATTAGAGCAGAGCTTTATCCTCCACAGAAGTTCTGCAGTTGGCCACTGTTGCCAACAGATAAAGGAAAAGACATATTTTTTGTTCCATTTAGCACTATGCCTGTCTATATTTTCTAATTTCAACCACCCTGACTGCAGTTGCATCCCAAAGAGCAAACCCAGGCATGGGGCAGCTGCTCTCTGAGCACATTTCATTCTAACCGAGCACAAAAAGATCCAGGTTTTTTGTGTTCCGTGGCTAAATACATTTTTTGTTTGCTATGGAATTGCACTTATTGCACCCAAATGTCCTCAGCCATGCTTTTCATACCCACCATTGTCTGTCCCTCCCTACTCCTTATCTCCAGCACCCACAGGCTCTCTATCTGTGCTCTGGAGAGTACTTGCAAACAGCACCTGAATTAATTTTTAGAACAGATTAGCTGAAATGCATTAAATATCTGTGTGGACATACTCATTCAGAATTAAAGTAGGCCTAATTCAATTTAACTTACTCCACTTCCAAAGTGAATTAAGTAAATGTAATTGAAGCTACTTAAATTCTGATTAAGTGTCTTGACATCTGCTGCAAGTGAAGCTGTATTATCCACAGGGAGTTAATTCACCACCATAAGTGTGGCAACACAACCAACTGCATAGCAGGAAAGCTTGAGAAAAAGGAAATCGTTAGTCCCTGAATTGCAATAATCACCACAGTGTATTTATGCTAAATGCCTGTTTAATTTGGGAGGCAGAATTCCTGCATGACAAAAGAGGCAAATAGACTCACCTGTTTAGAAGAACAATCCTATAGATTTTTTGGGTATTTTTAAAATTTTTGTAACAGAATTATAATTGTGTCAGAATCCCGGAGAAGTTGGTTAAGGATAAAAAGAAATGAAACTGCATCACGAGAAGAGAAACTGCAATCAAATTTGCTTTGCTAACTCAGAGTTGTATAAGTATCCATCTTCATGTGGGGGAATAGAAGAAAATGGCTTAGAAAATTACTTCAGTTTGTAGGATTCATCACAGAAGACCCCTGTGGGCCCTGCTGGGCTTGGCTTCTCCCTCTCAATTTGCTGCTCAATGTGTTTGTTTTCACCTGATGAGAGAATCAGAACCTCAATCTCTTTCTGCCTTGATGCTGTACCTGTCTCAGGCCATGTGGATGGATACCTCTGCAGCTATTGACAGAGAGAGAGAAGCCTGTGGGTGTCCTGTCTCCTCATGATCTGCTTTGTCTATAAATCAGGAGTACTGTTATGAAAAAGGTTTCTTACACTTTGTGAACATTCAGTTCATCCCATGCCATTATTATGCAACTTTTTGTGTGTACAGCAGCAGTTATTTACACCTGAACATGAATTTAAAAAGCAATTTTCCAGCTTATTCTTCACTTCCCTGCTGACAAGCACAGCAAAAAGAGTTGCTGGGGTTATTGGCCCAATTTGGATTTAGGAAGATCAGGAAGCGACTGAATAAAGAATGCAGCAAAACAAGAGACCAAAACAAGGCAGCAGTAACCAAGGGAATAGGTGGTACCTTCTAGACTTACACAGCAGCTGTCCCCATGCTCTCTCCATGTTTTTCCAGGTATCTGAAGTCCTCATGGTCCTTTGTTGTCCAAGCCCCAAGTGGCTGGAGGAGGACACGTGATTCTAGCGAGAAATAAGAATTAAAGTTGTGATACTTCCCACAAGAAAAGTCCAAACACATTTTCTGGGCCAGCCTCAAACCCAGTAATGAAGAGCTAAGGTTCCCCTTCTGCTATAAATATATATATATCCATTTTTCCTAACTTTATCTTCTAAAACTTCACAAGGTTTGACACCTCATCCCAACAATTGCATTGCCAGTGGAAATTTCTCCAGAGTCTCAAATATTAACACAGTACATACTGAGAATGTGGGCTTTGGCCAAGAAATTTGCCTCCTTTCCCTTCCTTCTGCTGGATTTCAGTCAGGTAGGATTGTAGTGTAAAATCAAGGGTATTTCCATGGATTTTTCAATAGATTTTCAGTAGAAATCTGGTCTCCACAACAGCTCTCCTTGTCTACCCCATAGAAGGAGAGGCAAGGATATGCCTCTGTCTGGGTACTCCTCTCCTCCACAAATTCCCCACACGGTTCAGCTTATTTCCAGGTCATACTGGAACTTTCAAACTTGTTAACTTGTTTTAACTACCTTTCACTAACAATCAGAATAGTTTTTCTATTAAAAAAAATACTGCTTGAAATAGAAACACAAAAAAAGTTTACTACAATGGTGGGGGAGAATAATTGATGCCCAAATCCAAAACATTTTGTTCTGTTCTGAAAATTCCCTTGACAAAGTCCATATTAACACCAAGTGAGAAGAGGGGAAAAAGTGCTACAAAATATTTCTGAGAGATTTATTCCTCTGAGAAAATGTTTATTGACAAAGACGGGAGAGAAGAAAAACCAAGCAGAAAAAAACCCCCAAAGCCCAGAAAGAAGTGGGGGAGAATATTTGAAGGCCATAAGTGATACAAGACCTTCCTACCTCATCTCCAGATCATTTCAGAGCAAGGCTAATAATACAATTTTAATGACACCCATGTAGGAATCCGTTTTTCTACCTGGAATTTCTTGCCTGACAAAATGATCAAGGCCTCGGCCTCAGGTAATTCATAGAGGAATAATATGTGAGAAAAATATAATTTTAATGTCTTCTACCCAAAACCATGACCAGCTCTGCCCTCTCTACTGGCATTATTAGTTCACTGCTTTCAGATAATGGGGAAGTAGCTTTGCTGTGTGGTCGTAAATGAAGTAGAGTGGAGGAGTTTAGTTCAAAAGTGACAGAAAAAAGAATTCCAAGAACTCTACCGAGAAGCTTACTGGAAAAGTGGAGCTGAAGATCTAAATGCAGGAGGAGGATGATTCAGTAATGAATGGAAGGCTCATTTTGACAGCTTGGGCTGCCATCCAAGCTAATTTGTTTCCAAGCCTTCAGTTTGCCAACTGAAGTGGCTGAGGAATAATAGGCCCCCAAAAATATTTCTAAGGAAACACAATGCCCATTATCACTGAAGGAGAAAGAAACTGCACATTTCAAAGAGCAAAAAGAAATTTGAGATCTGCCAACTTTGGCCAGTTCCAAATGACACAGGAAGGAGTAGTTATAATGTACTGAAAGGAAAGAAGTCGAGTATTGTTAAATAAAATAAATTCAAAGTAAAAACTCGTCATAAAAAATAGACACAATAAATAGAAGGATGTTTCTTTCATAGGGAGATGGTTTTATGGCTGAGCCCATGCAAGCAGCCTATGATAAAGAAAGAGGCATAGGAAAAAAATGGAAAAGAAATTGGTAAAGAGAAGTAATATATAATAACACGAAAAATAATGAACCAGTATCTTTATGTTTGACCCAGCAAGGCCACATGCCACAGCTCAAGGAGTGTTGGTTTGCCAGGAAATGGAAAAGCCACGTTCTGTCCATGGATCAGACCTGCTGAGCAGGAGCTGCCTGTCCTGCAGCACAGCTCAAACACAGCCACAGCCTCTCTGCATTCACCCTGCTCCTGCATGCTTACCCTGGAAAACAGAGGAGGGAGATTTGATAAATACCATCCAAAAATTGGAAGAGTTTTATAGATTAGAAGAACCAAACGATCCCCACTAGAAGAAGGAGTTAGGTTAATGTGCAGGTAAGCAGCATGTGAGATTTCTGAGTGTTCAGAAGCTGCTGCATGGCTGCAAGAAATACCTATAGAGGTTGTAAACTCTTTTTCAACACAGAATTTTATGAAGAGGCTAGATGTGGCCAAGTGTATATAAAACTTGGGGGGCGGGGGGGGGTTGTTTTGCTTTATGCAAATACATTTAAAAGGCTGTTATATGTAAAATTATTTCATTAGCTTTTTTTTCTACCTAAGGGAAAAAAAAATCCAGTTTTCTGTTCTAAAACCTGTTCACCAAAATACTGAAGTTACCTGTTAGCCTTGTGTTTTCCTAACATTCAGCAACTGCCAACTGCTACACACTTGGTGCTACAAACAGCCTCTCTTTTTGCCAAGAAGTAACATTTTGGTGAGAGAATTGATAACCTTTTGAACTACACCACCTCTGTGCTGCCCCAGCAGCACATGCCCACAGACACAGCTTTCTGATTTCTCACCTTTCTGGTTTGAAACATTTTCTTTTCCCCCTACATTTTTAAAAGAATGAAGAAAGAATGAAACTACTGTAATTTTCTTGCACTAAACAGATTTCTAAGTCTCAGGTGGTTTTGGATGCACGTTTCATGGTGGATGGAATTGAGGACCCTTCCTAATAGATTTATACAAGTGTTCACTACCTGTATTCCCCGAGAAGGGAATCTAGCACTGAAGGTTAGTTTTTCTATTGCTACACAATTGTACTACAATGTACTTAATTAAATGGGCACTCAAAGCTCATATGCTCCCTCAGGATAGATCTAAATTTCAATGGGAAGGTATGACTGAAGTTTCAGTGGCTGTATCAGGCCCAGTGTCCTGGTTTGGAGGACAGGTGTCTGCTAAGAAAGGCAGGAGCCTCTCTTTGAAATGGAGAATGTAAACCCCTTCCCTCCAAAATATTATAATTTTGAAATTAAGGGGCTCTCAGGTAAACATATGGGAAAAAGGAATAGCAGTTCTTTACTAGGAAAATTAAAGTAGAATTACAGTACTACAAAGAAACAAACCCCAAACCCTGGCAGAGTCAGAATCCAAGCTGACAGCCGTCAGTCAGTCAGGGTGGTGGCAGCAGTGCCATTCAATGGTGGCTGCATCCTCCTGCAGTGACAGATGTGCTTCAGTTGGAGCAGTGCTCCTGGACAAGGTGCAGTTCCCCTCAGGAGGTCCAATGTGGAAAAGTCCAGTTTTCCTCTGGAAGTCTAGTGGAGAGAAGGCTCCCACCCAAAATCTCGGTTTTTATCTTGGTAAGAAATGTTTGGCTCTTCCCCCTGACTGCAGCATCTCCCAATGGGATGCAGTAATTTTATCAGTCAAACAGTGGGACTCAATGGGCCATTAGCAGAAGATACCTCCCTGGAGGAAGGACGGGTTGTGAAAAGATAAAGAACACTGCCCCAGCTGGTTTATAAAATATGGCCATTAACAGGAGATGTCCCCTTTGGAAATAAAGAACACTGCTCCAGCTGGTTTCAATGGATGGCCCATTAGCAGAATATCTCCCACGGAGATCAGGATCACTGCCCCCACCCTCAACAGATGGTGATAGAATAGATACCTTTGATCATCCTGTATTGCAACATGAGACACCCAGCTTCTACCCCAGGAGTATCAGTGGCCACAAAGCCACACCTGAGCAGGTTCCCCTGCAGACTGAATCACTGCACACATTGACACAGCTCTGTCATCTCTGTGGTTTTACAGAAGCTGTCTAAAAATAGCTGTGCCAGCATCAGGGCCAGTACTGGACTCATGAAGTATTTGAGAAAATAACACCTGCAGTCCCTTCCCCTTCCAACCACACAGTGAATTTCTACATAAATTAATTTCAGAGCCTTTGTAATTGTACCTATTGCTTCTCCCTAAAGCCGACAGTGTTTCCATGTACTCATTTCCAGCAAAGATACACTTTTAATAAGCATGCACTGCCATACCTTGCATTCTTTTCATGTCAGTTGTTTTCATGGGTGGTCACCTCTCCTCATCAGAGCCCAAGGACTTACTCAGTACCTTGCAAATTGATTCTTCCTCATGAGAGGGCACTGGCTGGATGCCACTGAAACAGAAATAACCACGTTTCCAGAGGTAAGATTGTTTGTGTTTACTCAACAAGCTGCATCTCCACAACATCCTGACATTGGAAATCCAAGTATTTTAAGAAATTAACCTTTCAACAGAATTCTGACAAAGGAGGATGTTTTGCTGATAGATGAACAGTATCTTGCCACACTTAAAAAGATTAGTATTTGTGACTTTTGACATAATTACTGATTTCCTCAACAGATTTAAAGTCTAAGTTTATCTTCATGTTAATCCAATTTCATGCCTAGAACAGAGCAAGCACAACAGAATGTCTTTCGTAACCTTCTGATATCATTAATTATTGCTACATTGGGAGTTACAGCATGGAACAAACAGGTTTTTAAATGGAAATCATTTGTCTCTCAGCAGGGAGACTCAACAGTTTTATTTCCTTCAACACCAAGCTGCATTCAAGTAATCTTGTTTCATGGTGATCCTCCCTCGACAACCTGCAAGTCAATGGTGAAATCCCATCTATTTTGTTCCTGGATTGGTCAAATATGCTGCCCATAAGGGGAGGTGTCTATTTCCTCTCCTAATTGTGGAGGAAGGGTTTTCTACATGTTAAGGCCACGCTTTCCCCAAGCTGTGGGCATTTGGTCAGGTTTCCTGGTGATTTTCCACAAAAGGAAATCCCCTAACTCATTAAAAAAAAAAATAGATTAATTGACCGGTTCAGCAACAAGCTGCCCCAGGACCCAATAAACTTTACAAAGGGTACATTCCAATTACGACTGGGCTCAGCATGAACCTGATAAGTAAGCCAGCAGAACCATTCTCCAGCATTAAGAATTTTTTTTTTTTTCCTTTTTCCTCCATTAATTTAACTCTTTGTTGGCACTTGTGGATTGACCAACTTCTTATTTTCCCTTTCCCTGTGAATGTTAACCCTGCTGATGAACTCTCAGCAATGTGATCTGCCAGGGTCAATAAACCAGCCCCTGGTCTCCAGTCACTTTCCTGGCACTGTTGTGGCCTTGTAAGAAGGGTCAGTGACAGCACTGCTCTCTGCCACACTGTGCCTGGTGTTATAAAATGAATCCAGCTCCCTGACCAAGATGGGAAAAACATTTTCTCACAGGAGAAACATCTACTGCAGGATTTGGAAGCACCTGCTAGCAGAGCACAGCTACAAGCCCGGCTTCACTGTGTGAGAGGGATACAGGGTCTTTGGGTATCATAACTGCAGCAGCAGGCAAAGGAAATGCAGGGCAGATATGAGGTTAGGGAGATGAAAAAAAATAGGTTATTGGCTACAAAAATTCATTATTTTATATTGTCATGTGTTAGTCCATCATGGCATTAGACACATGAGAAAGGGCACCTAAAACTTGAGTACTCCCTTTTGTGCCCAGCCCTGTCCTGAGGCACTGACTGGAAAAGCCTGATCTTGGTGACACTCACATTTCAGATGAGAGTAAGCCTGGTTAGTGACAAAGAGTTCCTGATTTGAGATCTTTGGAGGGTTCCCCACCCAAGGCACCAAGCTGTGTGTGGATCCAGAAATCCACACGCTTCACCTCCCCTCTGCCCATGAGGAGCCTTGTGGGAGCTCAGGCTGAGCACAGGGCTGTCCTTGGGTACCAAAGACATCATCTGAGCACTCAGGCAGCATCTGGCTGTGGTTCAAGCAATCACTGGACATCTCCTGCAGAGACAGGCTGCAAGGATCAGGTGGAAGTGCCCCATGAACTGCATTTGCTCTCTGAACCCCCAGCCTCATTGAGGTGCAAGACAGCCTATACTCAGAGAGGAATCTTTAGGAAATATTCAGTGATTAGCTTGCTACTCATTCTACACACCTGCCTGGTAACTACTGCTGCTTTTAACACATAAAAATGCACAGAAATTTGTACAGAAGACATTTAAACTGTTTGGACCTGCATCTACTTCTGCTCAGATTTTGAATATCATTTTCATACATTTATTATGCCTAGCCTGCACTGTATTTCTTAGAAGAACAAGAATAACTGTAATTATTGTTGTCAATCAAAGTTTCTCTGAAGTCCTCAGCTTTACTGTTTCAATAACTCATTTTAACCGGTGGCAAATGTCTCCAGCAAGCACTAGAGCCTAATTTGCAGTCTGGTTCCCTTGTCATTTTCTGAGTCATCTTGGTGGAATGCTGTGAGGCAAGAGATTAGTTTTAGGACTTTTTTTCATCTTCCTTTTCTTTACATCTGAGGGCTGTTAAGAAGTTTGGTTTCAATAGCTCAGACATATCCAAGGCATACTACAGGTACCGAAGGTGCAATGAAATACAAAGTTTATTCTACTTCAGAACAAAGAAAATACCTGATAAACTGTTCCAAAGTCAGCCTTAGCACATGCAGGTGCAGATGTTATTGGTTTCACTGAAATTACAGTTGCTTACAACTGGTGCTGGATTTAGCTCCTTACAAGAAAACTCCTCAGCATCACATAAAGATCAACTGTGATTGCACAGCCATTGGAGTAAATCTGGAGTAATTCTACCAATGATACACACACCTCGAGGCAAACATCAAAATAGCTAAAATGCCAAAAGTAAACATGATACAATGCTGATGGAGTTGTAGTAAACTGACAGTTTCCTCCTCAGATCCTTAATCAGGTGTCACTGAGAGGTGCTAATATAATTAGGGATGAGATATGGATTAATAGGAAGAAAATATCATAACCTCCCTCTTACAGTAAAATGGTTCATAGACTATACTTACCCACAAACTGCACCATTCTTCTGGTAGCATGACATTTGCTAAAGCAAAAGCCTGTTGATAATTCTCTGTAGTCCTATATAGCACTCAGCCATGGCTGCTCTTCAAAAGGCCATATTTATCCCCTGGGAAATATAGCTGTATTAATATGACATTTTGTCACAAATTAATCTTAAACAGGGGTAATATTTTTGACAGTGAGTTGAAACTGGAACTAAAAGGCAGTTCAGGTGGTTAAAGTAGCAATATCCTGTCGCAGACTTATATTCCCTGAGACAATACTATTATGGTGTAAGTACCAATGTACTGGGATGTGCTAAGGGGGAGAACTGTGCAAGTCTTTCTTCATTTTAACAACATACAGGATCATTGGCCTTCTACTCTTTATTACAGCTGGCAGTAGAGTAATGCCCACTGATCCCAAAGACCGGAGCCTCTGGTGCCAGGTGCAGCACAGAATAACAAACCTTGTGCTCAGAAAAAGCTGCCAAGACAGATAATTAGCACCTCATCTCCCATCACGATGGGCTGCACTGTTAGAAGTAGACAGACAATTTTAAAAAGATTCTTTTTTTAAAAAAAACCCTAATTTCTCATTAAAGCGATTAAAAGTGGCCTGGTCTGGTTTTTAATTGAAGTCCCATGGCACAAGTCAGTTGTGACGAAAGGGATTCTCTGTGATGTGCTCTCTTTCCTGCTGTGGAAGTTCCCAGGCTTTGTACAGTTTGGCAGTGCCAGGCTAATTAGCACAATGTAATCCTGCCACTTACACCCACTTCCCAACTCATTTGCACACAGCTCCCACTATTACAGAAATCAGGGTAAATTCATGCTACAGATTTCCACAGGAGATGATCCTATTATACAAAGGATGCTGGAAACCTCTTTTCATTCCATTCCCCCAAACTCCATGGTGCTCATGGTCACTGAAGATGGTTGGTGATTTGGTGTACCCAAAACTACTTTATAGGCACTTCAGGGAACATCTCAGCTCTTCTTCACCAATTGCATGTCATTTGCCCTTAATGGGATCATTTTCATTAAGACTAATGTCTCCTCCGTGGCTCTTTAACTTAATTCCCTCCTCTACCTGAAGGCTGCAGCCATCCAGAAATATTTCTGTTACACAACAGACTGGAATACTCACACTTCTGATTGTTTAATATCAGCCTTGGAGATGTGATGTGAAGCCTGCTGACCACTAGCAGTCATTAAAGCTCCTATGACACTTTTTGCAAGAGCAGAGGGTATTATTAACTCCAGGATGCTGGCCGTGCTCCAGTTTGGATAATTACATTCTAGCACACTAAATTTCCCCCTGCAGTTTCAGATGGGGAACTTCTGTTCTTCACTTCCTCCTGTAACAACCAGAGCAAAGTGTGGCTGGCACTGAAATGCCAGCATGTCCCAGCCAGGGAACAGGACTCAGCCCATGGGCTCACACTCTGCAAAATGCTCTGGGGCTCGTTAGCAAGGAGGTGCACAAAGCATGACCTAGAAAACCATAAAACCACAGCTCTGACCTTGGTGGCTCTGCAGGCTGATCACACTCTCACATTGCTGGATTTTATTTCTGGCAGTGCAATCTGCATGAAAGGCTTGGGAATCTCCCAGTGCCGCACCCCAACTCCTCAGGATGGACCAAGAGGTTTGGCTACTGTGTGTTATATCAAATGCTCAAGTAATTGTAACTAAGATCTAAAATTAAGGCTTTTCTATGCCTAAAAATCACTTCAGCATACTCAGTATCCAAGAGTTTTTAGGTAACAATTGGATTTTCTATAAAGAGATAGTTAATACAAGCAGCCACAACTTCTGTACTAGGGAACACCAGAAAGATTGAACTAAGGGCAAGATTTCTTGAACAGGAAACAATGTGTGTTTATCCAGCTGAAGTGCTTGCTCCTTCTAGGTACTATGAAATTATGAGGAAAATGCATCTGTAGTGAGGCAATGAGGGCCCATGGGGAAGCAGTGCCATGACGTAGAGAGAGAGGACAGAGACATCATGACAGAGGGAAACACTTCCTGCAACTTTTTTGGGAGAGGCAATTTACAACATATTTAGTTTTAAAAGCTTGTTTGATTGGTTCTCATATGAAAAACATTCCTGGGAAATGTAATTCAGAAATTATGATGGGTGAAGGGACCAAATCACTGAAATATTAAAGAAACCTTGAAAATACTATTTCTGTGTTCATCTGAGAGCAAACAGACAGAATCCTCTTCTCTGAATTTCTCCAGTTTAGCATAAGAAAGATGATGCACTGTAGATTCTGTTGCTCCAGGCAACTGATGAGGAACATCTTTGATGTGCTTTGATTAATGCTGCCTTCTTTGATTCAATGATATTTGGTTCCAGCTCCACTTTAAAAATAAAAAACCCTTACTACCAGAGGGAAAAATATCAAGGACATTTGCTTGGAAAACACTTGGGCTTATGTTAAGAGTTCTTACTCAAGATCAGAAAGTTTTCTCTCCTGTATTGTTCTCTCCTTTGAGCTGGTCACCTCAACTGGAAACCTGGACGCCAGGTACCCTCTCCTGGGGTTGCTCATTCCATCTTTTAGGACAAGAGAAAAACAGGAGTGAAAGGTGTTCTGGACATCCTGTCACTCCCTTGAATTCCAAATTACCTGACTGTTTCTAGCAGACACCTGTCTTTGTGATGGAGATTTCACGCTCTCCTGGAAGGATGTATTTTGAGATTTGACTATCCTACCCACTCATACCTTCAGACAAAGAGATGCTGTCAGGAAACATCAGGACTCCAGAGAAATACTGCCATTTCTGTAGTAAACTGGGGAAGTTTATATAAAAATATAGAGAGCAAGTCACTTCAGTGATGTTTGATTAAAAAACAAAAATGGATTATGTATCCAGCCCAGGTGGAAAGGGATTCAGTTAGAGTCAGAGCAGCTGGAATCTGCCCTGGCTATTCCACAGCTTTTGAACTTTACCATTGTTCTGGATTAATCAGAGCAGATCACAATACCCAGCTATCTTGGTCTGATGTTCAGTTAACAGTAGAAAGAACAGAGCCAGGAACCAGGAGGAAAAGAGCAGCCACAATCGTGTCTCATTCACTGGACAGACATCCTCAAACTCTCAGCCCAAGGAAACTCCCACCTGTTTCAGAACAAGCTGTTCAAACTTTCCTGAATGGACCAGTACAGCTCAGTACTAAAGGCTCTTCTAGAATGAGCCAATGGCATTTTTATAATCCTCTGAGCTAATATTAGTCTACATTGTAATGTGTACACTGATAGTGGCTTAAGTTAAGATTTTTTATTTTTTTTTTTTTTTAAGGAAATGTGAATTCCCGTATGCCCTACTTTGGTAGCTTAAAGATTGTAGGAGGTCAAAAAAAAAATAGGTCAGTGAAAATAACATTGCAACAAGAAATTAATTGCAAAGAACGTTTAATATGACAGGGGACTACATAAAATCCTATTATATTTCTTCACTATCCTACTCAGTAGTCTGTACTATTGCTATACTCAAAGGCCAGGGCAGTCTCCCAGGGTAAATTGCTACATTAGTTTGACATTTCTGGCTCCAATTAACCTTATATTTGAGCTATTTTCCGAGGGTTTTTTTAAAAAAATCTGTGATAAGGTTATGTTTTTCTATTAGAGTTTCAATTGCTTAATGGCCTGTTCCTGGTGCCAATACCTCTTTAAACACACCCTAGGTAAGTAAAATTAGGCCATAGTTTGACAATACATTGCTCTTGGCAGCAGGACCAGCCTGAGGTCCTCCAAGCTCTCTCCTTCCTTGCCCCTGTCCACACACTGCACCACCATCCAGGAGCCAACCTGGCTTCAGGAGCTTGCCAAAACCCCTGGCTCATCCAGGGATTGGCAAGAAATCAGAGGAGCACAGAGGATCTCTTACTGCACAAGAGTGGCTCCAGATCCTGAGCTCTTTTCCTCGAACTTTTAGGTGCAGCTGCACCACGCCTGTGGCACGGCACCAGGTCACCATGCAGGAGAAAATCTGCCATGTTCCACTCCTCCCATGGGCACCACGCAGGAAAACTTCAGGAGGAATTTCTGCATGGAAAGGGTGGTTAAGCATTGGAACAGACTGGAGTCTCCATCCCTGGGGGTGTCCAAGGGACCCCTGGATGTGGCACTCAGACCTCTGGGCTGGGTGACAAGGTGAGGATCAGCCACAGGCTGGACTCCATGGTCCTGGAAATCTTTTCCAGCCTCAGGGATCCTGTGAATGAGATAAATTGGATTAGAGAGGTCTTCCATGTGCAAAACAGCCTTGAGAAAGAAGAAACAAGATCTACCTCCCAGTCAACATATTATATCAAAATATTATATCTAAATATTATATTAAAATATTATATCAAAATAACACAGAAACAATGCAAAAAAATTGTCTCTACAAGGACAGAGCAGGACTGAGGCCTTGCTGACACTCCAGGGCAGCACCTTCACTCTCATTCTCCTTGCAGCTCTTACTGGCCCTTTGAACAGGTAATTCCAAAGCAGAAAACACTGCCAAGAACATGCAAAAATTTGTTGAGAACCTGCCCACAGCTGCAGATCCAGCCAGATCAGTATCTTCCAGGGACAAGGCAAAGAGAACCAAGAAGAAATTCAAGAAAGCTTTTTCTGTGGCCTTTTGCCCAAATAAAGTGCAGTGAAAGACACCAGTAGTGAAATCAGCTTCCTCGTGTTCCACAGATACAAACATATATTTATTATTTGAGCTGCACCAGAAAGTCATTCTTGGAAGTAAGTCTTGGCCTGTAATTTGCTGGCAAGCAGCTCACTCCAAGTATGAAATTTTCAAAACATGGAATTCAAGCTCTATGACCTGCTGTCTGGCACACAAGTCAATTTTAATGCTTTAATCATGATCCTGCTCTAAATGCTTACATTTATGAATGCAAATTCATTAGCTACAAGCACTTGCCAAAAAAAATATGTATTTTTGAAACATTCCCAATGTCAAGTCTGCTTATTTTAATATTTCCGGAATAGAATTACTCGGGAAGTGAAAACATCTTAAATTTTATTTTTATTTTCATATTAATCTATTTCAAATGGAAAGAATAATAGCTAGATTTTGCAGCTCCATCCAGCTCCAGCATTAGGTGAGGGGTAATAATACTGCACAAAGCATCATAGAGACAACTACAGAAGTGGGAGAGCTGAGATATGGTTGGCAAGGAAACCACAACTGACAATAGCCTGGATTTTCACATGCAGAACCTCCAGCTCTGTGATGTTAATTATGTACAGCACAGCTCTGCTGCTGAACTCACCCCATTGCCTGCCACATGAGCCAAACTAAGCAAATACTTCATCACCTCACTGAATTTCTCTGAGAGACCCAGTGGAAGTAAATGATAGAATTTCCCTTTACTTCAGTGGATAAAGAGCAACACCTTGGGCCTTATTTTATTTATGTCAATCCATTCCCAATATAATTTACCATCCAAAGTCAATGGTACGGTAAAATCCACATGATGCAATTCAGTACTCTACCTAAAAAAGCAGAAAGATTTTGGACACACAGAGTGAGCAAATAATCATGGCTAAGATTTTTCAAGACTGATACTTAAGTGAGGCAACTTAGCAAGTCATTCTGTAATCTTTACTAGCACAGCAGCTCTTGAAATCATGTAACCAAAATGAGGACACTTATTTAGGTGCATAAAGTTCAAGTTAGTTCACTTACCATCAAAAAATCCCAACGCTAAAATGATGATTCTGAACCATAAAAATCAATACAGAAAACATGGTCAATACCTTGTTAAAATAGGGCACTTACAGAAATTAATAAAGCAGATTAAAGCCCCTGTTGGAACATAAATCACGAGTGTGACTCACAGCCCATGTGGAGCTGTGCAGACATAGATCAAACTTCAGGCAAAGTTCAGCTCTAATTGCCCAGAGCAATTGCCTGTTGCTCTCTCCCTTCTTCTCAGGAGCTCAGAATCAAAGAATCACAGAATATTCTGAGCTGGAATGGACCCACAAGGATCAAGAAGATCATTTGTTCAGTGAACAGCCCCTGTGGGGACCGAAGCCACAACCTTGGCATTATCAGCACCACGCTCCAACCAAGTGAGCTCATCCCAAAGAGCTCAACCCAAAATAAATAAGCTCCACTTTGGAGCAGCCCTTCCAGAATGCAGCCCTACACCACGTATTGATGGTGCATTTTGAACCTAGAGGTCTGGGACACAAATAAAAGCTAAACCCAGAGCCAGGAGAGGTTGTGACCCCCATGCCAGCCTGTGTGTTCTGTAGCTAATCCCAATTCCTGCCAAGGAGTTTGCAGGGCTGAGGAGCCCCAGGATTGAGCCAGAGCTCCCCTCTCCCCTCCCTGCCCCAAATCAGCAGAGACCACCATTATGTAATGCTGGCCAATTTGCATTGGAAATGCTGCGTGAGCACCGCTTCATCCGCCGGGAGATTCCCAGCAAATCATTTATTTATTGTGTTGTCTAAAAATTACCTTCAGAAAGAGAAATGCTAATTTGACTGGGAAAAGATTGAATCCACGCAGAGAATCGGGCTGGGGGATGTTTTCTACATTCATTAACACAAAATAAACTCCTCTGGTTTTCAGGAGTGAGGGATCAATGACTGTCTTTTACATCGTTAAATATCCGAAATGTTCACATTGTCTTCCCCTGCACAACATTCCAAATTCAGGAGACACCTCTCTGAGTATTAATTGTGCAGAATAATATGGCTGACTGTCTGTATGATCTCTCCATCCTTTGATGTTTAAATTGATCCTGGTATTCTGGGGACAGCTTCTGCAGAACTGATTTCCTTGTCTTTATTTTAGCTAGGTTCATTCAAAGGGCAAAATATCTAAGCATTCAGCTTTTGACCCTACTAGCAAATATTTAATGTATGAATTAAACTGGACAGGGCTTTGCCAGAAGCTCTCTTCATGTTTTATTTCTGAAGCTATTTTTACCAACATTTAATCGCTTACATGTAAGCAGATAAAGACATCTCTGACAAACTGTGTTTATTGAGCTAAATGCCATCAAGGAAAGCCCTTTTATTTTTTTATAATGGGTTCAGTGCACTTTGTATCTCTGGCTTTCTTCTGAAACACACTGTTACCATCCTGGAGGATGATACAGTACCTAATACACTCCTAAATAAATGCACAAGTGGATGGACACAGGAGGCAGCTTGACAAAGAGACGGATGGATAAACTTGAAACCATCTTTAATAGGCTCCCAGGAAATAAAAGAGTGGTTACAATCTCCAGTTACTCTCCTGCCCTTTCTGTACATATTTACAAGGGACCATTCTGTAACAACCATCAGCAAGCAAACAACAGCCAGACACCTGATTAAAGGTCAAAGCAGCAGTGACAAAGCACAAATTAAAAGGGGAAACCCTGATTTTCACATCCCCTCCCCTATCAGACAGGAGGCATTAGAGACCAGGCTGCTGGGTGCCAGCAAAACTAAAAAAAAGAAATGGGGGAAATCGGGGTAGCAAAATAAACAAATATTTTTGGATATTAATGACCCTTGGATGATCAGTAAGGGGAGGAAAGTAGTGGAGGGAAGTGTTTTAAGAACAAATAGCCAAGAGGTGGAGAGGGCAACAGCAGAACTGGAGAATGACAAAAGCAGGCCAGTGCCAGGTGGAAAGGGCTTTGGGAGGGAACATGACCGAGTAATTAGCAGGTGGAAGGGGAAGTTAAGGTCAAAATCAATCTGTCAGGGGCAGCAGGGAGGTGTCACCACTGCAAAGGGCCAGCACTGGGGACCAGCACTGCTGGCAGGGAATTGCAGCCAAACCTTTGCCTCAACTCTGCAGTGACTGCAGCAAGTTCCAGAACATCCCAAACTTGCACTGCACGCTCAAATCACTGTGCTGCCCCAGCTCATCCTGGAGGGGAAACAATTTCACTTAGCTCCCAGCAGGTAAACCACAAACAATCTGCTATGACAACCAAAAATGCTATCTTTGTTTATCTAAATAGGGGGACAGACATGCCCAAAGTAATTCCAGTCTAGAAGCTGTTTTAATGGGACTAATGAAACACAATGATCCCCTCACTTCCCCAGCCATCCTGGACTCCAACTTGTTTCTGTTAAATTGTTTTTATCAGGATTTTTCATAGTAAAAGGAGCAACACAATGCAAACAGCAAATAAGAGCTAGACCCATGGGGAAGGCTTTTCCCCCAAACTGAGGAAGGGAATTTGTACACTCTTCTGATTTCAAGAACACAACTAGGTCTCTGTCTTTCTGAACTACCCATCCTTTGATGTTCAAATCCATCCTCAAGGACTGGACAGAGCACTGCAGAACTGATTTCCTTGCCTCTTTATTTTGTGAGGTTCATTCAAGGGTCAAAAATCCAAGTATTCATCTTTCGACCCTAACTAATCTTCTGGGCAGTACCACAGACAGGGAAATTGTCTGTAGTAAGAAGACAAAACACCAAGAGCTGAGCCAAATTTCCCCACCACACACCCCACAAACCAGAGTGTTGACAAATCCCCATTTTCTGCCAGGGAGAGAGCAGTGCTGCAGCAGGTGAAGCCCTGCACCACTGCCCAGTCACCCTGTGGTGCCCCTGCAGAGGCCAATAATTGTGCTGATTTTTGTTATGGGGCAGTGATCTGTAATTTAAGAGGAGACATTCATCATTCAGGAGTCACAGTCGAACAAGCTGCTCAATGATGACCTGAGGGCACTCCCAGCCATGAAACCAGGCTCAAACAGCAAGTGGGGACATAAATGCTCATGTTTAGGGATGAGTGTTTACATCCTGTCTCTCTCACTACTTCTATTGTTTAATAAATGGGTTCAGACCTCATATGATATCGTTCAAGAGTCCATCAAGAGCTACATGAGTTTCAGTTCAAAATAAAAAGGATATTCTGTTTACAGTTCACACCAGTGAACCACTCACATTCATTGTAAATGCCAAAAAAATTGAGTGTCCAAAATTCTGAAGACCAAATACACTGCTTTATTGCACATAGCTGCGTTAATCAATGGTTCTCCTGCTTCCTTAAAAGCCTGCTCACAAATACTGTTATTTCAACAGCAACTCCAGAAGTATGTGCTGTCTCTAAGAGGGAAAAAACAAGGAGGAAGAGAGTGAAATCTTTTCCCCAAGACCCTCTGAATCCATTTCAAGAATGCTGAGATTTTTCAAGGTGAAGGGTTTGAAATCAATAAAATTTGGAGAACATATCATGGCCAGCATACAAGGGAAATTTGTGAGTAGATGATCAGGCATCTTTATGACTGTCTAGTTACCATGCCCATCTAATTACCTTTTGGGAAAATCCAATCCATCATCCCCGACATCCTTCCGTGAGAGCAGCACACTGCCCACTCCCTTCTCCCAGTCAGAGCAGAGAGCCAGGAACAGCAGCAATAATGACCTGACCTTCTCTCCTGTCCTGAGCACAGAAATACAGCTGCTGGGATTTTTCTGCACACCCTTGCTAGCTCTCCTAGCTGTAAGACAGGCTGGATCCAGAGATGGTTCTGTAAAGTGAAAAACAAACAAACAAACAAATAAACCCACAGCAAAAATCCCCATCCACCTGATGGGGCAGCCAATTGAGAAAAAAGTCCTTTCCTCTCATACAGCAACATGAAACTTGCAGCATCATGCAATAAACAGCTTTAGCTAAAATATGAAATAGGACATCAGAACTCTAAGGATTTTGTTCCTGCCACTGATCCTTGATCCACTTCACTCATCTGTGCCGTGGTATCCCTTGTCTAAACGAGGGTGACAGCACTTTCCCATGCCTTGATGGTTTTTGTGAGCTTTAACCCTTATTAACATTTGCAAAGCAGATTGGGACCATTGACTGGAAGGGCTGAATGGAATTTTCAAAGCTTTTTTACCTGAGAGAAAAATATTGGGGGAAAAAAAATATCCCTGGTAGGAGCAGAAGGCTCTGTCCCCCTTCTCAGTGTGGCAGCATTCCACTCTGTGGGACCAGTTTAACTCAGTCCTGTGAGGCTGTTCCCTGACTCCAAACAATCCTGCTCTGCAGCCACCTCTTTTCATCCCCATTACAAAAGGTGAGCAATATTTATTGGTTCAAGCAGGGCCAAGGGCTGACATTAAGGAAATTTCAAGGGTTATTTGAAGTTAATTGAGTTTAATCATGTAATGATTTTATAATTAGTCATAGTTCCCAGTCTTGTACTGAAAAAGTCACACTTAAGAATTATTTAAAGGAAAATTAAAGCCAATTTAGAACAAGCAGGAGGAAGCTGCACCAGTGATTGCTGGGGCTGGGTGAGGGATCAGAAAGGGCTGGCTAAATGCACTTAAACTGCTTTTGTGCCCTGAACCTCTGCCTGGCAGTGCAGGGAGCTGTCCCAGCTGGGGATGTGCACCAAGGACAGCAGCAAAGTCCCAGTGCTGGTCATGCAGACTCGATGGCATTTCTCCCTGGCAAAGAGCTGGGTGGATCCTGCCCCAGGGCAAAGGAAACTTCAGTTTTTCCACCCCATTGCATCCAGGTCCACCAAGGTAATTCAAAAGCAGAGACCAGGAAATTGTGTTTATGCACCCTTCAGATAGGACATGCCAGTGACAAACTATACTCCTCAGGGGAAGGTAAGTCTTTTCATCCTGCACAGAAACATAATTATTATTAAAATTATTCTTCTCATCACCCACTGATAATTCTTCCACAACTCTCTTGCTTTTTTTTTACCAAATTAAATAACTGATGTGTTCCCAGACGCTTGAAAATGATGAGCCACAAGGAAGACTAGCTGGGACAATTTTTTTCTTTCAAATACTCAAATTGTGTGGAAAATTCAGCCAAGGAGAAATAAGCAGATGAACAAAAATTCAGAGCAAAAGTAAAGTAGAACACTCTCTAACTACAATATATTAAAAATTAAATTAATTTTTCACTTCATAAATAAGATTTTCAAGTGACACCTCTCTAATTTTGTTTACGTATTAGATGTAATATAGACATAGACGATATAGATATAGATAGATATAGATATAGATATAGATATTCCAGTTTCAAATCACTGGTTCTGGTTTTACCAGGGAGGGAGAGAGGATCCAAGACAGACAATTTGGTACCAATTCTTTCAGAGCAAATCATGGAATCACAGAATGGTTTGGGTTGGAAGATAACCCAGTTCCAGCTCTCTGCCATGGGCAGGGATGCCACCCACTACACCAGGCTGTCCAGGGCCCCATCCAACCCCACCCTGAACACTTCCAGGGATGGAACCTCCAAATCCACCTCCCAGGACAATCTCCAAAAGCTGATGCCATAATTCCAAAACACAGTGTTTGAAGTGAGCCTCACAAAGGCTCCTTTTCATTTTAAACACCATCTTATCCATGGTATTCTTACCCTTTCCCTACAGCCATAAATAATACCAGTGTATTACTTAATGATATGACTTATTTATTATTTAAATGATTTATGTAGAGCCTGTAACCTTAACAACTATAATGATAACGATTCAAAAACCAGAAGCAACATGAAAAGGAGATGCTTAAATAATTAAAAGCCTCCCTCCTTTCCCGAAACAGAGCTGAAGAGCTGTGTGGTTTTCTTTCTTCAGGCTTCTAGCTCTCCTGCACGTGAAAGAGCAGAGTGCCATTGGCTAAATGCTGGCTTAGCAAAGGAAAAGCAATAAATCAGGATACCCAGTGCTGCTGCAGCTCTTGTCCAGCCTGTCTCAGAGGAGGGAAAGTACCACAGGACCCGTTTTCCAGAGGGTGAAGCTGAGGACAAGGAGGTGACACAGATGGTCCACGGTCACCCAGAAGTTCATGTGCAAAGCTGGCCATAAATCTTCTCCTCCATCTGCTAGACCAGACCTCATCCACCAAGACACACTCTTTTCATATTCCATCTTATTTTTTTTTTTTTCTATGATTCTCTTTTTTTCCCAGCATGTACCATGTTTCTTCTCTCTCCTCCAGTGCCTCTATTCTCAACCCCAAGTGTTCTCCCTCCCCTGGTAGTCTTTCCCTTCAGGTTTACCCCACCCTGGCGTTCACTTTTTACCCATCTTTCTCCAAATGGGTTTTATCCTCTGCAAGTAGGCAAATACTTGGCAACTGGCAGCCCAAGTGGGTAATTGAGCACAGTTGTAAGTGGATTATCATGGAAATGACTGATTATGCCCAATGCAGAAAGCTCAAGGCAGCAACAGGGTGCTTTGCAATTTAAACATTGTAAAGAGAGGGAAAATATTTTCAGGTTTCATTTTAAAACTTTCTAAATGCAAAAATGGAAGCTGATTCCCCAATGGCAAGGCATAAATACACATTGTAAACTCAAATCACCAAATGTTTGCCTAGTTCTATTAAGGGGAACAGATGAATTATCAGAATCAGATTTAACAGAGCAGCTGGAGCAATAAAAAATAAAATAAAATTTTAAAATATATTCTGGACTACTCTCCAAACAAGCCAAAAAGACAGAAGTTCCTTGACATCAATCTTGGGGTGCAATGAAAACATTACCAAAGTAGACAGACAAGCATCTCCAAGAGAAAACCCCAAATAATTATTGAGATCTCAAAATTTACACCCATGTCGGGGGGGATTCACAAAATTAGCATTGGGAACTCCTAGTCTTGACTGGAAATTCCTAAAGCCAAAGCAAGCAGCTCTCTGGACTGATGATCCTCTCTCTCAATTTGACACTAAGCTAAGTCTTTAGCAAAGGGTTGGTTTTTTGTTTGTTTTTTTATTTAATTGGGAGTAGAGAACAAGAAATGCTTATGGATATTTTTTTGTGGGGGTTTTTTAAACAAAAGACAAAGACCAATTCAATATCCAGCTCTGTCATGGACATTGTGTGACCTTGGCAAAATCATTCAGGTCTGCACATCCACATTAGGCAGCTAATCCTCCTAGACAATGCAGAGAGACAGAGACAGGCACCAAAAGAGTGGGGATGCAGATCACCTAAATAATAAATAAACATATTTTTTTCTTCTACTCTTCATCTGCTCTATTGAGTATTGCTCGTTCGATGCTGCATTATCTTTATGGCATACTCTTCTCCCACCCCCAACAGGATCCCCATTTCATAAACCATCCTAGAAAATTGCATTAATACAAATAAAAGTAAGAATCTGAATTCCAAATTGTTGTATTTATCTCATCAGAGCTGCTTACATTTAAAAGATGTAACTGTCACAGTGAACAGCTCAGAAGCAATCTGCAAACGAAAAAGGCAAATAAATGTTTTGTTAGAAGTTATTTGAGGAATGATTCTAAAAACCACAATCAACACGAGAAAACCACAGTCTGCTCAGTGACCCATTGAGAACATACAGAGATATGAAGTTTGAGTGAAAAAAGAATTCACAACTTAATCTGCCAAGCTCCCTTCTTTATTGTCAGAAATAGCAAATAAAGGCAAGCATTTGTGAATAAGGACTATTCATGGCTGGAAGCAGGTACATTAGATATGGTGGGCTCAGAAAGCAGACTCAGCCTGCCGGAGACAGACAGTCGCAACAATTTCCAGTGTCAAAGAAAAATCTGGCACCTTGTTAAATATTAATAAGCTGTCGGGGTCAAAATGTTTAGGTCCTCCCGACTCAATCACTTTCATTTCTACTTCTCAGAAGCCATTCAATTGGAAATACCCTTTCCTGTCTTGCCCCTCCTCATCCTGCCTTCTCACCAAGAACCATGCAGAACCAGATGAAAACGGACAGCAAATGAGTTGGCAGCCAAATGAGGTTTTTGTCTGCCCTGCCTTTGCTGCCACGAATTCTGTTATTGTTACTGAGGCATAGAAAACTTAAATACAAGAAAAAGAACAATGTGAAGAGTTGGTTTAGCAAACCTCTGCTGCATTTTCTGCAGGTTAGTGTTATTGATTACTGACACCTAAGGGTCTGACACATAATCAATAGACCCCATGACCCACATATGTGACATGGCCTGTGGGGGCTTTAGAAACAAGAATGAACATGGCAGCTCCATCCAGAGCTTTTCATATAATATTTATTTATTTATTTGCTGGCAAAGCTGTTTCCACTCAAATTACTGTCATGGTGAAAACTGGTGTCAGAGGGGTTTGTTCATATTTTTCTCTGGAACCTGAAGACTTGGAGACAAAAAAAACCTGTTAGTGAAACAAAAATCTAACTCCACACCAACAATCTTAAGAGCTGAACATCCCCTTCCCTCATGAATTTAGTCCTCATAGTGAGAACTAGTCATCTGAAGGAAAAATAACTGCTAGAATAAGAGGCAGAAGGTGTCTCACCAGCTTACCTTTATTTTTTTCTGCAAGGTGCCAGGGATGCACAGAACAGTGTTGAAAGCACCAGCTTGCCTTCAGAAAACTGGGCTGGAGAGGCTCCTTCCTGCTGCTCAGTCCTCAGAATCAGGTGGTGAGAAAAGCTTTTGTACTGCAGTTTGCAGACCAGAGTCTTCTCCAGATGTGACTCTTTGGTTGCTCAGGACCACCGCTGGGCCTCAAGGAGCCAGATGTGCTCATTTCCTTGACTGCAGTGCTGTTTTTAGCTGGGATTTTATACTCCCAGTGCTTTCCTTCTTCTCACAGTTTGCTTTGCTCTTTCTGAATGTGTGTTGTCTCCACTAAGCACTGTTCACTTTCAGTTTAAGGAGTCTCAGTGCTGAATTCCTACCAGCATATTATTCAAATGAAGGCAACCATCCGAAATCCTCCATCTGAGTTTCCAGGTATCACTAAAGATTTTCCTCCAGTTTCTCCAGAGTATTCTATCAATTACCCTTCTAATTTTTCTATTTTGTTTGGTTTTTTAGCCACTAAATTGATAATGCAGCATTTTAAGACCAATCCACACATATGCAGGCTGCTTATGAAGACACCTGAGATAAAGGCAGGCATGAGCACAATGAACAGCTGAGATGACTCTACAGAGAGTTAGGAGATGGTGGAAGAAGGGAAACCAAGGAGAGTTAAGCATGATCAAGTGGTCTGAGACAGGCTCTGGGTGTGTATTTTCACTCCCAAAACCTGATGCTGTCACACAGCAGGGCTGACAGTGGGGCTGAGGTGTAAGTCCTGCCCTAGCCTGATGTTAGTGCTCTGCTGCACAAGGGTGATTCCTTGCTGCTTTGGAGACTTCAGTATCCAAATAGAGACTTCTCCATCAGCAGTGCCTTCTTACAGCAGCTGTGCAGCTTGCTTTCAAGCCAGGCCCAGGACTCAGTTGGTGGAGCTGAGGCCACAGAAGGCATCCTGCTGCTCTCTTCCCTGCAGACTTTTTGCCTTGCTTCTGTCACATTGATGCCTTCTTGGCAAATCTTCAAGGAAAATACATTTCTGACCCAAAGCTATGTGGACTTTCAATGCTTCTCCCACATCACAAAGAACCAAACTGCTGGAACCAAGGAGTTCCCACCATAGAAAATAACCAAGACAGAAGTTAAGACCTCATGACAATCCTTTCTTACATTAAATGCCCTACAATAGCATCTAGTCTTGAAGTATCAGTCAGCAAAAGCCAATTGAGAGGCTGTTGACAAGTTCCTGTTCTCTGTGCCAGCTTCTGTGCAAAGCTGGAAAGATTTCAGTTCTAATAAACCCTTTGTCAACATGAGCAAAGTTTTTACTGGGCCAGTGAAGCATGGATTTTGTAATGCATGCAGGGCACCACACTTCTGTTGAGGGGAAAATGCAGATTAAGACAGAGGTGGAAATTAAGAGAGTGGGGAACACACAACTACCCCTCACCTGATGGCCCCTAGAGCCACTTGCTATTTCAACTGGCCACTGCTGAGCCTGGCAATTCAACCCTTTCCACTCAAACCATTTGCTGCCCTCCCTTAATAAAAACATCAATTCCTGATGCTGGGCAGCTTCACCTCAGCATTGTGCTTCACATCAAATACTGGCTGAATTTTAGGGAGGGTGGCACAGAGCATTGCTGGTCTGTAAAGGTTTCTGACTCCTTCAGGATAGAACACACTACACATTTTCAACACAAACACACACACGACACAAGTCAACTACTGACATTTTTCTCTAGTTTTCAATCTCTTGCAAGACACTGTTATTTCATGGAGAGCTGAAAAATACCCCTGAGTTGCAGACAAATAATAATACCCATTCAGCTCCACACTAGAAACCCTAACGAAGATTTTCTCTTTCCAACAGACCCAGCAATATCCTGCAGGAGAGATGACCTGCTGCTATCATTTTAGAGGTGCAATCTCCTTTTTTTTTTTTTTTAAATCCTTCCTGCTGCAGAAAATTCTTCGTCAGCTCCTGATAAACACTGTTTCTGTTCTAGCCTGTTGTGCTGCATGGGGAAAAGCAGTGCTGGGTGCAGGAACTTCCTGGTATCTATTTTACGCCTCTGGGAGTTTTCCAGCAGCCAGCAATAATATAAAAGATCACCATGGGCTGTGATATGACCAATTACAGCAGACAGTAGTTATTTATAGAAAAGTCAGCAGCACTGAGGCTTTAACACCAGCCAGCACACCCCTCTGCTTCTCATCACTCAGTGTGAGCACCAGAATTCTACAACACCCTGCGTGGAGAGGAGTTTTAAGGCAATTACCTTGGTACCTCCCAGGACTCTGGAGGCACATGGCACATGCCCACAGGACATGGGGACACAGGGAAGTGTAGCACTTGACACACACCACACCTTGGAGCTGCCACAGCAAATTTCATTTTCACAAATCCCTGAGCCCAGATGTCTCCCATGTTCTGAAATCCTTGCCCGCCTACTCAGCAGCACAGCACATCAGGGCACAGCACAGCCAGTGTAAAACCCTGTAACACACACCTGCCCCAATCCTGCCTCTTTGCTAAGTTCTCTTCCTCTCCAGGTCCTGCTATAAGGTCTGGCCAAATATGACAGCTGAAAGGAAAACAACCTGTGAGCTACCAACCTCTCTGACCTTCCCCAATTATGATACAAAATAAACGAGTTGATTCAGCTTTCACTCCCTTGAGGCAAAGGTGAAAAATTCACTGAAAGAGGGTGAAATTCACCAAAGAGGAGGATGAATCACAAATTTAAAAAAAAAAAAAGGGAAAAAAAACCCCAACTAAATGGTTGAAAATTTTCCAAAAACCTAGACAAATGACAGTAGCCATGTGGGAGATGTTACTTCCAGGGGTCAGATGCTGCCTCATTGAATCCCTGCCACAGGAAAGACAATGCAAACACCATTCTCAGAGCTCACAAGCAGGATCAGGACTGGTTGAGTCCTGCAGTTTGTAGCTCAGGCACTTGACTCCAGTCACTAAAGAAATTTGGGTTCAAAATGGAATTTTGAATTATTTCCCTTCTGGAATACTTAATGCAGTCTGTAAGTGCAAACGTGCTCTTGGAAGCTGAGGGGAAAAGTTCATGGCCCCTTTCTGAGGTGAGCATTTCTCAGAGAGCAGCTGCAGAATGAAATGCAATATTGCCATCTACTGCCCTGCTGTGCAGCCAGCCCTTCTCTGGCTGACACAGCCAGCTGCAGATGAGATCAATGTTTCAGGACAAGGAATCTTTTAATCATAATGAAAATGTGATCTTGACTGATCCGAGGTCACATTACATTAATACAGTCTTCAAAGCTTTTTTAATAATACAATTAACGATTTCTGCCATACCATTAAGAGAATTAAAGACCAAAAAGCTTAAGGGGTATTGACCTCTTCAGTTTCAGTTTTTAAAATAACCTCAAAGCAACACAGACTTTTTTTCTTTTTCCACTCCCTCCTTTAAACTCCCACATACATAATTCTTGGATGCATTTTTCTATTTGTGCTCATGGATATCACACTTTTAGTAAAGATTTGGATAAGCCAATAGAGGGGATCTCCATTCTGATGAGTTAACCCCTTTTATTGTGTGAACCAACATGTCTGCCTGGGACTGCTTGCACTGAAGTAAGAAGAAAAACAACAACATTAATTAGGAAGGTCAAAAACTACAGCTTGATGCAGAAAGAGACTTATTTACACAAAGGCACTGTAATTCCTCACCCCCTTTTCTCCAAGCCAACATTCTCATTCTCTTCCTTAACCTACCATCTCACTAAAGCTCTCACCCACGCCTTTACAAATTACTTGGAAGCTTTAAAGGAATTTAATAAATACAATTAAAATACACCCTGGCTAATTTTCCCTCCCAATCAGTTCACTCCTCAGCACCAGAAGCCACAGATTCAACTGGTATTTCTCAACAAGTGCTGCTATTATTAGATGGCCACTCACTGTAGCCTGAGCATCCCTGGATTCAAACTGCTCCCTTGGCAGTGGTGCACGGTGTGGGATGCTGGCTCTCAGGAATATCCACTGCCAGGACATGGTGGGGCTCAAACTACCCAGAGGCTGTGGTCAAGCAGCCAGGAATGATGTGCCCTGGAATAGCTGCTGAACAAGCAAGGTCAGCAACAGAAAGCACTGTGACTTTCACCCTGGAGGAGTTCCAGCATTCAGGAAAAGCCTTTAGCCAAACTGGCACTATATTGTGTCTCCCTGTATCAGCTGGGTTCTCCTCTGTGCTTCCTTGTTTTCTTTCTTTTTTTCAGGCTTTATATATAAAAGCTGTCAGCACTTGTTTATTTTTTAGGACAAGTGAATCCCAGGTAAGTCGTTTTGAATCGATTGCAGACGCTGGCAGGATTCTGTGAGGGAGAGCAGCCTGCTCTAAGGATCTGAGCAGGATTCAAGAGGGGAGAGAACTGGGCCTGAGCAGCAAAAACTGCAGACAAAACCAGGGGCCTGTGGAAAATCTGTAAGAGTGAAGAACACAACTCAGCCCATGCCACCACCATATGAGCTCATTGTCTTGGGTAGGGGTTCAACCATGGGATTTGGCAGAGAGGATTCTTTCTGATCAGTTACTCCAATCCACTGCCATAAATACAGGGAATAATCCAGTATCACAGCTGCCAGGCTTGTACTCCCCTGCATTTCCAGGCCCTGAGCAATAGGATGCTGTCTGGCTCCTAGACTTCTAATACCACTGACCTTTTCCCTTGACTAGGACAGGCAATATTGGTTGTCCTGACCCTGCTATGTTGAGAGGTGAACTATCCATGTATGTGTTACCTCCCCTTCAGATCCCATTGCTGGGATCATCTCTGCCACTGTAATTACACTGCATCAAAGAGACTGACTGGTCGGAGAGTAAGCCACTGCAAGGCTGCAACCAGGCAAAAATACAGAGGCAAATCAAAAATCAAGCATTTCTATTGCTGGGAATGATGTCAGCTCTGTCTTTGGTAGAAACCTGCCTTCCCCTTCGTCTGTAGGCCCACAGCACCACTCTGTGAGCTTAGGCCTGTAAGTCAAAAGCCAGGCAAGGACAGAGCACAGCATGGAATATCCATCTGTGGAAGCAAAGGCTCTCTGAAGCTCTCAGTCTCAGTTACCTCAATGACTAGAAAGACATAAGGTCCCTCCCTCCCATGCCCAGCATGGCAGAGCAACGTGCTTTGCAATCTATTTGACAACTCATGAGGATATTACCTATCCAAGTGCTCGTGTCTTTGATGCCTTAACTGTTCAGGCAGGACATGCTAAATATCATCTTGCAGAAACTTCTGATGTCTACAGGGAGCAAGACCCCTTCTTGACCTTTTCTCTTGCTATTTTGCCGGTTTTGTTCTGTGCTTCTCAGAGCTGCTCCTCCATCCCAGATGCACAAAAGGGGTCAAACTAGCAGAGGTGGCTTGTGCCAAAGGCTTTGGCTTCTACCAAGAGACACTTTAAAAGGAAGATATTTGTGCTTGTGACATAGAGCAAAGAGGGACAATGCGTCTTTCACTCCAATTGATTTACCCATCAACCTTCTACGCAAACAAGGATAAAAGCAGCATTTCAGTCTGTATTACAGCAGATGGGCTCTGCATGCAGCACAAGAGAAATAGCTTTAAAAAAGATTGAACCAGCCCCAAGATCTGGAGAGGGCGGGGGAATCAGAAGGCTCTTTTATATCATGAGGCTTGAAGACAGCATTTACCAAAAGGCATCTTGGTTAAGATACTTATCAAAGGCTTGGATGAGAAGGGACATGCCAAGCAAGGAGAAACTCAGAAAATTAGTCAGTTCAGGTAATCCTTTCAGGAAGGTTTTTTGTGCTCTCCCTCTGCACTCCTTGCAGAAAGCTGGGACAGGATTACTGGCTCCAGGTAGGAGGACTGAATGTATGCTGCACATCTGTATCTTTTAAAAGCAGCATGAAATTAAAGCCATTAAGCCAAGGCCACTGTGCTGACCAGAGGGCACGCACTGCTCTGAAGTGTTTCTCCTCTCATGGTCACTGACCTTTAACATACCACAGTCCAGAGAGGCTGAGCTATTAATTTACAAATCCAGTGTTGGTGAATGAATGCCGACATCCCAAAATGCTCTCATCATGGTGAATGCAACCTCTGATCTCCTCCCTGAGAATGCAAAAAAGCAAAAAAGAAAAAGTTCAACTTCATCTAAGTGTCAGGTGGCTGGGAGAAAAGAATTCTTCCATATGGAGTTTATTGATTTTCCAAAAATGGAGCCTTCAGTCTAAATTAAAACCAAAAAGACTTCTTAAAAAAACACCACCAAAGGAAAAAAAAAAAATCAACAGTCTTCGAAATAGAAAAAGTCAATAAAGCCTAATACAAATAGAGATTAACCTGGGACTTCAGCATCAAGCTGGACTGCAAGAGGAAACAAATAGCAAAGCAGGCTAATTACCAACTCCTAATTTTGTTTCCCATGAACTTTAATTTTATTGCATGCTCATCTGTAACAAGAAATACATAAAGGAAGGACTAAGACAGTAACAAACAATGAACTTCAGTTGGATGCATTCTTTGTTTATGCAGTTGAGCAATAAAGTTGACAAAGCAGAAATTCAATGTGGACGTGTTACTTTCCCCTTTTTCTGCAACATCCTTAATGTGCAAATGCAAAGAAGTATCCAGGTAGATGAAGTTTACACTGTTCCCTCCCTTCTTCATCCACAGGAAAGGACACTAAAATGTGGATCTGAACACCCCTACTTTGGCAGCTCCTTGTTTGGTAGATTTTTGGATGCCTCTCTTCCCAGGATCAAGTCATACAATTCAAAAGTGGTTATTGAGTGTTAATTTCTATTCCCAAACACCTAAAAATTTTGCACTACAGAGTCAGAATCATCTGCTGGGAAACAGATCCAACATGGAAAGTCACACCCATGGTTCCTGATGAGACAAGTGCACAAAGGAGCAAAATCTGGGTGCAATTTGCATTTTGAGCTACTCCGGCCTCACCTTGACTTCACAAACATTTGAAAGAAATCATCCCGGAGCCCACTGGAGACAAACTCCACAGAGTCTCAAACGGGGCTGAATGACAAACACAAGAGAAGCTTTGCCACATGCCCATCCTCCCCAAAGAGCCAAGCCAACCTGAGATGCCTTTAAACCCCGGGCAGGGTCTGCAGCCCCGAGAGATGATGACCAAGTTGCGCTGTGTAATGGTGCCATCTCGTGGTACCGAGACAGGTGACACTGCAAAGGCTGCATTTTCAGTGCAGGTATCACAAACCAGACACCAAAACAGATTGGTTATGTTTTACAGGGCATGGTCATTCAAAAGCACAGGAGAATTCTGTGATGATTTACAGCCTCAGGTCACGGCAGCCCCTCAGCATGACCCGGCACCAGGATGGGGGCTCTGATGATGTTTCGGCTTCTAAAAGGAATTGGAAAAATTGAAAATCTATCTGAAAGGACAAGAAGAATGCAGCAAGGTCAGGAAAAGCTGGCTTACAGAGGCAGATGCAAAAACCAGTGCTGTTCACTAATGTCATGACAGAGCACAAGGTCTCCATCTCCACATCTGAAAGCATCCTCACAGTACCAGAGGCACAACTCAGTCTTTGGAAAACCAAAATCCTCACAGGAGGCTGAAACAAAATTAATTCAGACTAAAGAAACTGGATGCACTTGTAAAGGCAAAACTTCAGAGCAACTTGCCAACAAACGTTGGGCAGTGGGAAACCTGCCACATCTGAAAATCAAAACTGCCAAATCAAAACAATCCCTCTAAAAAATGGCTTGCTTCAACCAAAACCAATGATTTTTTGACACAGCAACCATGCACGAAATTGTCTGGCTTACATTATGTGAAACATGACAGATTAATGTAATGAAATTTCTAGGCTTAAAATCCATATGTTTACTTGTCTTGAGAGCACATGAAACCCTTTTTTCAGCTGGCACACACCCACCAGATGACTGCTAACATTAATTTTGATGTTTAACATCTTATTTGCAGGCCAGAGTTCAGTATCTCTGCTTGTAAGAACCATAGATATGAATTCCCTCTCAGCAGATCTCTCACACACACTCACTCACCTCCTTGTCTCCTGAGCAGAACATCACCGTGTCTCACCATGACCAAAGAGGAAATTCAGATTAAATCCAAGCTTTTGAAAACTTCCCTCCAAAAACTAGAATGCTCTTTCAAGCCTTTGCCAACATTTTCAGCACCCTGAAACCATCCTAGCCTTAAGTAAATGCAGATTTGTTTTAAAGATCTTCCACTGAGAGAAAAAAAATTGTGTTTGTGCTGTTGGGTGTGTGTTTTCTACTCTGGTCTATTAAGACAGTGAAAACATTGGATTTGTTTTTGCTTCATACCCTTTCGGGATTTTTCTGATCTCATTAAGCAGTGCTTCAGACTGCTAAGAATGAGTTGCAGATCCAAGGTTCTGCATTAATCAGATATCTTAAAGCACTAATATAACAAAAACAAAGAAAAAAAAAAAAAAAAGGAAACAAAAATCAGTATTCATACTAATTGTTCTGTAAATCAGCATTTCTGAAATAACATGGAACAAGCCTCTGCCCTCCAGGAACCTGCAGCCCTGGAGTTTAGCACAGTTAAGTAGGACCTCAGAATTCCTGGATCTAATTGTCACAAGTTTTGATGAGAAGGATGATCTCTTCAATTAGAGAGCACCAAGCACCTGCTACCACAATCCCAGCAAATGCACCTTCACTTACTTCAGCTGTCATCATGAGAATTTTTGATACTTAGAACACAGAGAGATACTTAGAAAACAAAAACCTAAACAAAATCAAGGAAGGAGATTCATACACAGAGGGAAGAAGCAACTTTTCTGTGAGAACAGCCAGTAGTGGTTGTTAATGTAGCTGTGGATCACTGGCTAATAGGTGAAACAGAAATTCATTTTGAGGATTTGGAAATATTGATGGCTTTATCCTCTAACTAAAAGTGTCTCCAGATATAGCATGAATTTAATCTAATTAGTCATTTGTCCATTCCAGACAATATTTTATATTTTTCCTTTATCCTTATATAAATTTATTTAGAGCTTCCTGGGGCCTTCTTAGATAAAATTTTGTTGAAATACTTAATTCAGATTAAAAATCCCTAATGTTCCTCACTTGCTGGAACAACCCCAGTTTCCCTTACTCTGCCATTATAATATAATGTGTAATCTGGACATGAGTACAGTTTGCCAGGCCTCTGCAAGTCCAGATCAGCTTTCATCAGCAGAGATATAATTTTCTATCATATTTCAAAGCAACTGGTATTGCAACTCTTCACAGATTTTTTTTTTTTCAAGTAGGTATTTAACCATACCTTTAACAAGAACATAGGACATGGAGTTTCTAGCAGTCTTCACAGCACACTCTTGGTGACTTTTCAACAACCTTAAGATTAACTGACTTTAAAGTTAGTCCTAAATGCACTTTCTTTGCAACAAGAGAACCATAGCAACGTGATTAAGGCTGGCACACGATCCAGTGTTTTAATTCTCTTGGCAAAAACTTGTGAGTTCCAATTATAGCATTTCTTTTATTTTTTTTTTTAAGAGATGCTTAGGAAGGTCTGATTTCACTGTGTCTCAGGCATATGGTTTACAGAGCAGCTCAACAGGGAAGGAGTTACTTGGATACAGGAATAAATGCTACATTAAATCACAACCTTAAACAAAAACAGGGTGATGGGGCTATGTGTGAGCAATTATGCTGTACAGGAAAAAAAATACACATCTCTACAGTGTACATCAATGCCTGCCTACAGGACTGTCTCCCTGGAAATGCTGGATTAGTTTCTAGAAAGAAACAACTACCTCTCCTTGTTCCAAGGCAGCCACTTAAGAATTACAGGCTGCTGGATCTGTTCAGGATTATCAGGGCCCTCCTGCTGTTCACCTCTTTGCAAAGCCTTCTCTGCCACTGGACTAAAGATCTGATCCTTAGGAGTTTCATCTGTAATTCATTAACACAACTTTCAGGCTTTTGAAATTCCCCACTAAAAAAAAAAATTAAAATTAAAATACTCTAACACAGAACCAGCCTGTGGTAAAAGAGCAAAATTGCTTTACCAAGCCACAGCATGATACTCTAGTGAAGGATGTTATATTTCCAAGTTAATTGAATGCAAAACATACAGAAAGATCCTACAGGAAAAAAAAAAGATGCAATATGGAATCTATGTGAAGTTCTACACCCTGAGCTTGCACACAGAATTACCACAGTGCCTGAACTGAAAGGCAGTTTAATGCCTGTAGCTTGTTCACTCTTCTTCTCTGCACCAAACTTTTTCTGCATGAATGGCCTTTGTGTGCCATCCTGTCCACCACAGGGTTTAAGGCAGATTTTTCTGCTAAAAAAGCTCAAATGAAAGCAATTCAAGATCAATTGTTCACTCTGAAAGGAAGGTTACAACTGTCATTCTGATACCAATGTGTGTTGTGGTATCTCTCTTCCATAATGCAGGATGTGGTTTCCATAGAAATATCTTCTTACATCAGTACCTACAAGCCCTCCAATTATTCCCCTCTGGACACCTCATGCAATCCAATAAAATCTTTTCAGAGCAGGGAAATAACTAGGCTCAGCTACTACTTAATTACTTGGTGAGAAGAAAAAGAAAAGGACACTTAGTAAACACAGGCTTTATTTAAAATAAAACATAAAATGAAGAATGTGAGCTGCAAAAAAATTTCATCACACCTGAAGAAATTTCTCCACTGTTACAAATCAAGAACAGTTAATTATCGTTTTCAAGATCATTCTGAAATTTGCTGATTTCTGAAATAGCAATTATGGTGCAGTTTTAAATTGTTTGGTGGCCTTGTCTCCAGCTAAGTCCCCAGGACCTGCTCTTTTCCTGAGTCCTTTCTGTTGCTGAGCATCACCTGCACCTTGTTCCAAGTCCTTCTCTTCAGGACCTTGTGAGTTTACAGTCCCTGCTGCTGTTGTGTCATCTTTTTTCTCCATAGCATTTCCTGCCACTTGCCCAACCCCAGGAAAGCAGTCAACACCCTGAAATTAGAGCCAAGACAAAAGGAACAGCAAATTATACACAAAGAAAATTAACAGTGACTTCATCCAAATATCAAACACCTCTGCCAGTCACGGCTGCCATCAACATGCAAGGCAAACTGAGTTGCATTTTTTGTAGAGAACAGCTTCATTCCTGCTGCTCTGCCTGCCTTCCCAGAAGTGTGAGCAGAAAGAAAACTGTGAGCACAGCAAGCCTGGCTGGGTGGGGTCTGGAGCTGTGGCCACAGCACACAAGAGTGTACACCACAGGGGCTGGAGCCACCACAGCTCCCCCAGCACACTCAGGGCTGAAGGAAACAAACTGATTTAATGGTGTGGCAACCAAAATGCGCTGGGGAAACAATCCCTGCAGCTCTCTGTGTTGCTTCCACTCATCTCTCCTTTTTGTTTATTACTTGTAAAAGATTCATTCCTGTGATTTGTTTTTACATGGCTTCGGCTTCATTTAAACCTCACTGCCTGTTCTAGGCCTCAGTGCTACAAAAAGCTAAATATGACCACATCTGCAGCTCAGCAGTGAGATAAAATAATTAGGACCATAAAGAGTTTAGCTTGATCATTCTAAAGTCTCACTCAAGCTCCTTCACAGAAAAGACCACAAGTGGAGTTCAGAAAGCTATTCTGTGTGTAAACCTTGCAATTCACTGCACACCTGCTTGGTTACAGATCACTTATCTCAGTAAGGATGAAATTAAAGCTTTTAGTGACAACTATTCTGCTTTCTTTAGCCTCTCAAACTATTACAGCTAAATAAATTAGCTAAAAATATCATTTATATGTGTGCATGTATATCTGTATATAATATAGCTGCAACTACCAACACAGATATATGAATCAGTAGTAAAACACACCTGTGGAAATCTCTCATATTTAAACCTCTCTACTTCACTAAAAAGGAAAACAAAGTCATAACATGGCATGTTAGTCACTGTACCTTATTCACCTGGTCCACATCCGATTGTCTGGGTTTACTGGTTGGAGTCTTCTCCATACAAGAGCCCACTGCAGCCTCTGAAGAAATTGGGGGAGTATTTTTCCCCAGAAAAAGATTAAAAAGGAAAAAACATTATCATACTTCCATGGCTATTTCCATTTAAAAAAAAACAAAACAAAACAAAACAAAACAAAACAAAACAAAACAAAACAAAAAAAAAGAAAACAAAAAAAAAAACCACAAAGAGCCACCTGACTGCTACCTGCAATCCCTCTTGCTTTGTTTTTGTTAATTAACCAAACCAGAGTGCCCCCATGACACTACAACAAAATCCTAAGGGGGAAAACTGTACTAGAAAAAAATCCCTGTGGGTCTTGAAAGCTCTGCTAAGTAGACAATCTGTTCATCTCTTACACCTGAAAAACCCATATATACCTTTCTCCTTTTCAGAAAAAAACAGGTACTCTGGCCAATCCTGATAAAGAACTAAATACAATCACTTGAAATTTATTTCAATTCTCCTCAGCCTGCTTGGTTTTGCATTAGCTTCACATTTACATGCTTTATGTATATTACTAAACTACTTCAAAACAACTCAGTTCACTGCCTGGTAGATTTAGCAACCATGACCAAACCATGTGAAATGATTTCTGTTCCTCCAATCAGCCCCAGAAGAGAAATGTCACCATGTTCCTGTTGCTGAGACTATTTGCTGAAACTAAATCTCCTACATTTTTCAAACAATAAGAATTAATTCAGAATGACGGCAGCTATGTGTGACAATATGCTAAAAAGCTTGATTTTTATAGATTTTTGTGTATGTGCAGACAGAAATGGGTGTATACATGCCTATGTATCTGTGCACACCCAAACTGAAGTATCAGCCGCAGCAGAGGGCTGCAGTTTATATGAGCTGCCACTAGATGCAGCCACACAACCTTGCAAAATTTGGAATTCTGACCTCAGGATTACAGAAACCTGTTTTGGAATATCTATGACTGTAGAATTCTTACAAAGAACATTAATGGCATTCAATCCTGAGTACTGGTGTGGGAAAAAAATGCATAATATGAGCAAAATATTCAATTTTTCTTCTCAGTAATTTCATTCCAAAATACAGCATTGCAAACGTCAACAGGAATCTAAGAAATCAGAGCAGAATAAGACTTGTCTATTTTCACAGTTGTTGCCATAGATCCTGACTGGAGCTGACAATATTGAATTACATTGTGTTTTGCTTTCTGCATAACAGAGAAAGCAGGAATGAAGCCCTTGTTCCCAAGAGACCCCCTAAAGATAGAATCATGGAATCATAGAATAGTTTGGATTGGAAGAGACCTTTAAAGGTCATCTCATCCAATCCCCAGCAATGAGCAGGGACATCTTGTACAAGACCAGGTTGCTCCAAGCCCAGTCCAACCTGACCTTGGACACTTCCAGGGATGGAGTAGCCACAGCTTCTCTGGGCAACCTGTACCAGGGCCCAAAGTAAATATTTTTCCTTATATCTAGCCTCAATCTATCATCTTTTAGTTTAAAATCATTATCCCTTGTCCTGTTGCAATAGGTCCAGTTAAAATCTTTATCCCCATCTTTCTTACTGTCCCCCTTTAGGTAGTGGAAAGCTGCAGTTAAGGCAGTTTCCCAGCCTCTGTGTATTTTTTACTGACAGCAATTCTAGTGGAATGATATTTCCCCACTCTTTGGGTCATTCATCTGTTTGTTTTTCTAGAAGATGGCAAAAAGAAGAAAGAAAAAAGAAAGCTTTCTCTCCCCCAGGATCTGCTGAGTTTTGATCTGATCATAGTTCTGTTCAGTTGCCATTAATAAACTTCACTTAGCAAGATTAAAGGAAAGAGCAACACCAGGTTTTGCTGGTTTAAAGCATGAGGAACACAGATAAATTGGCTTCAGAGGAACCCAGCCTAGGGCTAATGTCTGACTTAACTCTCCTGTGGGTGCTGCAGACAAGATGAAACGCGGTGTCTTAACTGAAGGTTCCTGAGCCAAAACAGAGCAGGATGGATGTGGGAAGGCATGGGAGCAATTTGCTCTGGAGCACTCCTTGCTGCACTTCCAGAAAGAGACAATGTGAGCCCTTCTTTTGGAACCCAGTGCTTATCACAACTTGTGTGCATGCAGCAGAGGGGCCTGCCTCGGTCCTCCAAGCAGCTGAAGAGATTACATCTACGACATCCCCATATCAACTGTCAGGTTTCCCCACTCTGTCACTTTTGTGAAGCAGGCAGAAAATGCTCCCAGCAAAAAGGACTTACCCTGTAGGAGAGTACTTGGAATCTTCCAAAACCCATAATGAAAACCTTTGTGTTTCCATCCAAGAATGGTATTGGCAGCAATTGAAGGTAATTAAACACACTGCCCACTGGCCATACAAATTTCTTTTTTGTAACAATTTCAGAGAAACAAACCCCTGTCTATAACCCAGACAATGTGTTGTGCAACAGGGATTTTTTGGGCTAACTTCTACCCTGCTCTAAGTGCACTGCAACAGGAGTTACAGCTACTTTATGCCAAGGCTGTCTTTGTTCAGCATCTCTCAGATGCTCTGTGGTTCCATTTCATTACCTCATAATTTCTAAGAATTGTCCTGTTTACTGTGAAAAGATGAGGGCACTGGACTGCACACTTAGTAGTTTCTCCATGTGCAAACAACAGAGACATCACCTCTCCATGATCACTACCTAATCCACAATTACATTTCTTACCTTCACAGAACTATAACACAGACAAGTTCACACTGCTAGTTTTAACTCACTTCCTGAAGGGGATGACTCCATCTGAATTTTTAACCAGATATTCACTCGCTGGCTCCAATCTCCTGGTGCTTCCACTTCCCACAGTCGCTTCTGCTCCTCAGGATGAGCCTGCAGGAATTTCTGGCATACTGAAAGGAGAAACCAAGGGGTAACAATATGAATGAGTGAAAAGTACATTGGAAGAGGGAGCGTGTTCTATCCAGAAATTCTCTCAGACCTACTTTTATTAGTTCCTTTAGAAATCTTTCTTCTCCTTCCTCTGTTTTAGCTGGGACTTTTAGTCCAAGTCTATGTTGGAATGGCCTGAACAGTCACACGTGAATCCTGCCATCTCCTTCAGTCTAGATTATTTCCTTGTGAGTGCAGAAAGAAAGGACTTGAAATTATTTGCTGAGCACCTTCTACTACACTGCAGCACAGAACTACACCCAGACACTCAGTAGGTTTCAGACTAACAGCAGTGTGGGGCTTTTTACCCTCACTATGAAATGAAAGGTGGTCCTCTATCTTCCAGCTTTAACCGTTCAGAATGCTACTTTAATTTATGTTCATAAAGAAAAGCTCTGCTTCAATTTGGTTTTGGGCCAAAATCACCCTCCTTATCACTACTGCTACCCTATGCCCAGTTGTTAGGTTCATTTATTTCTTTGGATGAGGAAAAAAAGAAATATAAAGAACCAAGAGAAAAATTACAGGATACCTGTGACAGATGTATAATCACGTTCAAAAACCACATTGCCACAGATTCCTATCACTGTCAGTACACAATGACCATGCAAAAATTCAGATAAACAATCAAATTTAGGTCTGCATATGCTATCAAACTGAAGTATGTTCTATTTAGTGGTATCCTTAGGATGTGTGCAGTGTCAAGAGGAGGCACATGCTGTAGAACAAACAGTTCAAAACATTAAAAGGGTTTTTTTTAAAACCTCCCTTAAGCACCATCCTATCAGTTGCATCAACTGCACTAAGATAACGATCTGTAAACAACAAAATTACTGTCACACTCTGTCCACTGCAGTTCATCCTACTACAGAATGGGTAATTTATCTTCAACATTCAGTTGAGTTTAACAATGGGATGTCAAAACAAAAACCCTAATTCTGGTATGTAAACATTTGCCTTACAGTAATGAGTAGATTGCAGACATTAATTTTATCCAAGGATATCCAGACTTAATTAATCATTTCAATAAAAGCTACTAAAACTAACAGACATACTAGAATCCAGGTATCTGCTACACAGCTTTTTCCTTCCTTCTAGGCCTCTACAGCAGCTTAAATGCCATGGCCATGTTAAATAAACTGTCCACAGCTTCAGAGATTTCAGTACAGAGATTTAAAGGTTGCATTCATTTGTCAAAGTATGAAAATGTGGTTCCAATGAAATTAAAAACAGACAGTGACTTCAATACACCCAAAATTTTACTAACAGTATTTGGTATTTTTATAAAAGAAAACCTAATTAAAACAGGATGCAAGTCAAATTTATTCACTGTTAGCTCTAAACTTAATTGAGACAAAAGCACAGTCTTCCAATATATTGCTAGTGTTAACACTTAAGAAATGCAGCTTTTTCATCCAGGGTTTCTAAAGCCCTGAGGTCTGCCAAAGGAAAAATGGATATTATTGGGAGAAGAGAAAGAATGCTGTCAATACTATTCCCTCCTGAATTTAGAAGTAGCAGTACCTGCTTGCGTGCTTTTGAATACATTCAAGGGCACATAAAAATCAAGAGAAAGAACAAATGTGCCCAAAATTTGTTGACATTTATTAGGAAATAGCTGGAAAGCTGTAAATCAATCAAAACATCTCCCCAAAAATGATGGTGAAGACTGCACCACACAGAGAGCAACCTCAGAAAAAAGTACTTCTCTAAAGAAGACCGTTTTATAAATAACGTGAGCACAGATTTTTTTCTGTGAATTTTGCTAGCAAAACCAGAGTTTTGACCTGAAGACAGAGAAGATACATGACTACTTTGTGATCTTTTAAAAGTGACAAATGTTCAAAGACAGTTGATACAAAACAAGTATTGATGTAACTGGATGACTGAGTAAAGCCTGGGTATTTGGCTTATTAAATGTAATTTCTTAAAAATGCAAGATCTACCAAAGCATTATGTGCATAGTGTGGGCTTGACAAGATCTTATGAGTCTTTTCCCTGTGGTGTCAAATAAAATGTGTAAGACCCTGTCTAGGGCAATGACATAGCTCTAAAAGAGAACAGTTCTAGGAACACAAAATGTCAAACAGGCACCATGAGTTTTGTGCTTCTTGTTGTCTTACATAAATACTGGCCTACCTTTCCAGAGGAAATTCCAGATGGCTCTGGAAAAGGAACCAGTTGCAGGCTAACAGTTCAGTTCAGACAAGGGCAGTGAACTCTTACACAGTGAAGACAATCTTACCCAGACCATATTGAAAGTTATACATTATACATGACCCTTACCTAACGTGTCCACATCAAAGGATTTACCTTGATACATGGCAGCAGAAATAGGGCAGCTGATCCCCAAGGCATCCTCAGCCAGGAAAGACTGACAGAAATCATGCAACATTTTCATCCCTAGGCCAACTCTTCTGTACTTTGGCTGGACAAATATAGTATCCAAAACAGGCAGCAGGTAACACTGACTGGTTGTACCATCACACAGGCTCCCTGAAAACAGACCGAGAAAAACACATCCATTTACAAACAAAATTGGTATTGCTGCACTAAGTGCTGCGTGATTTCAGCCACACACACTGCCCTGGTACCTTTCCACAGGCTATGAGGATGATCCCAGTTCAAGTCTATTTGCACAGGCAGTAAAACACTTTCCAGGAGGATGATTTGTGCCTTGAAATGGAGAGGACTTGCCTAACACGTGGCTGACAGGTCCCACCAGTCTCTTTTCCAGACTGATTCTTCAGAATCACACTATCTTGGTACATAGGCAATGTATATAGGAAAGCTCACTGTAAAGATGTAAATGGTCTAAATCCAAAGAGACATAAATATCCTGAATGTAATGTCAATAGACTCCTTTAAATAAACAACTGAGTGATGCATTTTAAGAAAGCACTGTAAGAGCTCCTTTGTAAGTCACTCCATTTCTACTGAGTGATAATTTATCACACATGTAGGTGCTTCTATTCCATCCCTTGAACTACCACTATCAGTGTTAAACCAGGAGTTTCATTCAAGGACAGTCAGTCCTTGCTAACAAACACTTTAAGTCAGTTAACTGAAATCACAGGGTCATGACATAATGCTCTACATGTGGACAAAATACAGACTCAAGCATGAGCCTCCAAACTATTAAAACTAGTTCTCAGTGAAAATTGTCCAGAAAAACCCCAAAACACAGAACCAAGGGATTTATTTTGCAATCACAAATGGTAAACTCAGAGTGGAGTCAAGAGAGAATTGATTAAGAACAGACATTCAGCATCCAAAATTTTGATGTTCACCCCAGCCAACCTAGGGTCCTATTGCTGCACTTCCGTTCAGTGCAGAACACCATAAAAATAGAACTTCAAACTTCTTTACAGCATATGCACTCAGTCCTGAAATGAATGACCAACATCAGTTCTCTAACCACATACATATAGTAGAAGGTCCTCACAGAAAAAACTTGCTGATCTATCTTAATTTTTAGAAAATATTTATGAAGATTTTATGCTGCTTTTGAGTACAAGGCAGGTTAAATACAAATGGATATCCAGACCTTTATAATAGAAAATGGCTGTATTTTCAGACTTTGTTGCTTAAGCCTCATCAAGACCTTCTTGCTTTATCTTTCTTACCACTTCCTAGTGAACCTGACTCAGTCTAGTTTGCAGTGTCTTGAGACATGAAGCTTACAGCACTTCACTAAGACCTATTTCACAGTTTCATCAACGTCCTGTTGAAGGCATATTCCTAAATTCCTTTTATTTAACAGGTACATTTTTCTTTGTCACATTCCCATAGCTGTCTTAAACCAGGGTCTATTCTGCTCCTTCAGTTGGTGTCCAGCACCTTTCACCAATACTGGACAGGTCTGACTTTTATTCCTCTCTTTTCTAGGAAGCCAATTCAGCACAGCACACATGACTATGTTTAATTCTAGACCCTGACTTGACAAGCTCACCATTTAGCAAGAATCCACATCTCACAGACTGAGCCATTCAAAAGTATGTAGCTACACAACCATCCATTCACATCTTGATTAAGTTGGTTCACTCCTGCTTAATCAAAGTGCATGCTTAACTCCAAACACATGTTCCAGCACATTGTTGGAAAAGGGTGGGTTGTGGTGGTGTTTATAACCTTTCAATACTTGTAACACATGATGGGTAGTTACTCTTTTTGTCAGAAGCCAAAAAATTGAGTATATCCCCAGTCCCATTGTTAGCTGCCAACCCAAAAGAGATGTCAAATTCCAGCAGAATTGCACCATACATTCTAAGGGACAAAATTTTCCCCATGAAGTCTTTAAGAATTTCTGCATGTTGCAAGTGTTCTTTTAACTTTATTATTATCTCATATAGTCTGTCTCCTATAAATCCTGATGAGAATGCTGTGCAGCAACCCCAGGAACTGAGTGATTTATGTGTGAGCTCCTAATTTTGTGTTGAGAAGATGACAAAAACTTGTCATGTCTAAAGGCACTGTAAATAAAGGAACCATGAAGCCATTCTTCACCTTGTCCCTGGGAAACACATTAGGAGAGTCACAGCCCACAGGCATTTGAAATAAAATAAACAAACAAACCAACCTTTGGAACAAAGGCCACTTTGTCCCCGTTTCCCATCAAATAGCACAAGGTTACTGTAAGCTAATGGTGGCCTGGAGGTGGCCACTGAGCTCTCAAACATTTGGTTGAGAGGTTTGTTTCACTGCTGGAACACACAGACAAAGTTTTGAGGTGAGGGAGGAGACAGGGAAAATAAGGGCATTGGTGATGGAGAGGGAAGCATTCATGCAGTCTGCCCTTTGAAAGCCTTTGATCTGCTTGGTTAGGTCACGAGTGCCAAATGACCAACTTAGGAGCCAGCAAAATGGCAAACAGATATTACAAGAGCAGGAAAGCAGACAGCCATTAGCATTCCCAAAGAGCCACAAACCAGAAAAAAAAAAACAATCCAGTCCCCACATCCAACAGACCCAAACAAAACAAGGTTGTGCACACTGACTATTTCCCTGCTGAACAACTTGGCTTGGCACACACATGTTTGGACAGGCCTGGAGCAGGCTGAGCACTTGTGTAAAGGGTGGGGAATATTTCTGCAGAGCAGAACCCAAGGTCAACCCATTGTATGAGTCTGTATGAGAAGGGGAACAAAGGTTCTGGCTTCAATAAAATTAAATGAATTCATGTCTGGACTGGTATGTAGTCATTTCATTTTCATTACAGCCAGAACCTTCAATCCGCCTCAGAAATGCACATTAAAAATATTATTGCTAGCAAACAGAGGGAGACAAAAGCAATTATTCAACAAGATTTCAGCCAATTATCTGTCAGGTTAACTTCAATGCCGAATTATATTTTTTTATAAAATAAATATATGTAACCAATGAAAAAATAAAATCCTGTTATCTTTTCAGGGATCTTATTCTACAGAGTAACACCTGGGCCACATGTCTCAAAAGGAATTTCCCAAGGCTTGCATGAAGAAAGGTGTGAAATGAATTTATGCTCAGGAAGCCTCTTCCAAAGACCATCTCTAAGGCTCTGGTGTAGGAAAAAAGAAGAGATTGGGCCAGGGGTGCTTTTTTGCCTACTCCACATCTGCTTAAGAGTTTTTGCAGTCAGTTGTTCCCAAATTGTGACTTGTGGAGCATTTCTAAGGAATGAATGAGAAGCCAATAATGCATTTACTCCTGATACACCTGTATGTTTACAGCCTTCTCAGAGGATGCAGTTAGGTTAAGGCTGGTTTGATGCACATCACTCCACACTTTTACTACTAAGATTTGTCACGAGGGAAGGGACAAGCTTTGACAATCTGACTCTTTTGTCTTTCATACCACAGCCAACTTGGTCTGTAGCTGGGCAGCTCCTATCTGTTACAGAGACAGTAATATGTAACAGTAGGGGGAAAAAAATGGTCTATAAAAAAGGGATTTTGTTCTGGTTTGTTCTTAAAAGCACTCAGACACTCCTGGCTCACTGCATCCTCCAAGTTCCTTATTGATTTATTTGCATCATGAATCTTCTACACTCTCCTGGCATGTATGGGAAGGTGGTAAAGTGCATTTTCTGTAATTACTAGTCCTCAGTAAATAAGAAAGGAAAAACTTTCAGGGAATTAGATGGTCTCACTGCACAAGAAACAAGTGGCAGTAACCGTGGTAATTAATCCTACATCACTACACAGAACACATTCTTTCTGAGGTTTTCACACAGAGCACCAAATAAATACTTTACACAATATAAAACAGACTCCAAACCTCAAGTATCTATATGAAGGCTTTCCACAAAATACTTCATTTTCAGGTTGCTGCCTGCAGAGAAAGGCACAGGAAGAGGGAACTGTCATTTCCTATTGTACCTTTAAGCAGCTCTATTTAGTGAGGTCTAACTGCTCAGCTGTCTGATATGGAAGCTGCTGACATAGATAAAATTGGAGACATTTATCTCGGCACGTGACAAAGTGTCTTATCAGCCTCATTAGTGGCTTAGTACATCTCATCAATCTTTAGTATACCCAGTGGTAAATGCTGCATGCCTGTCATTGGACGGGAATAGGCACATTCCAGAGAGGCCAAGTTGATGATCTGTGTAGTCATGAATAAATTTTGCTTTAATAAAGGTATCTAATGCTCAGGAAAAGTGATAGCCTTGAAGAATGAGACTTGTGTTTATCTACACAACAGGTGCAGGGTGACCAGTGCTAGAAGTGGCCAAATTGTCTGAAAACCTTGACTTGCAGTAACTACTGCATCTGAGCAAGGCAGGGGCTCGAGACCATCTGTCCCTCCTTAGCAGGACTATTAAAAGAAATCCAGTTAAGGATGGTCATAAGATGGATGGAAGCATGGAACTGGACCAAAATTACCGAGTTCACTCTGTACAGGCCACCTAGGAACTGGCAAATGGAAATGACATTACAATATTGCCAAGACAGTTAATTGGAATCACTGAAGTCCATTGAAAATTTAGTTTGCATAACGACACATTAAATCTGTAGCAAAGATAGAACAGACTCTCTGTTCCTTGCTCACCACTTCTGTGATTCACCCAGAAGACTTATGTTTGAAAGAGCCATGCTCCACAGACTTTTTCTGGCTTATTTGCCTCCACTGAAGCATGTATTTTGTCATGCTGTAGGTAATGGAAAATTCACAGATGAGAAATACAGTTAAATACAACATCAATATGAGAATCTCAATTACCCAGTGAAGAAAATCAAACTGGAAGGAATGTTCAGGTAATTGCAAAGCATGGAAATAAAGGGAATCAGAATCACATGTGGACACAAAGGAAAACAATTTTTTCCTTGGACCAGAAGCTCTAATAGAGGTCCAGCACAACATAAAGTCCTGTGACCAGGACAGCAAAGGGAAAAAGAACTTACACTATGATTTAAAAAAATAAATTATAAAAATATGTAAAACAACCATGTGAAATACAGCTTCTAAGTGAAAATATTTATCTTAGTCTGCTTTGGGCCTAATAAATCAAGGGCTCTTCTTAAAAGTAGAGAGAATAGAATCAGCCACAGCATGGCTAGTATGAAATTGAAATCACAGAACTTCAGAAAGAGGAATTATTTTCTAAATGCGTACATCAAATAGCAAAAAGCAGCAAAAACAATCAGTTTCAAGCTTCCCGAAAAGGCTTTGGCAAAAGACTGCAGTAATTTGTGACACAGGCCAAAAACTAACAAATATAGCTGCCCAGAGAAAAAAAACACTGGCAAGAAAAGGCAGATGCTGACAAAGCTGGACTTGAAGGATTTGTATTTTATGTGGACCTGGTTTAAAACCAAACTGTGACTCTCAACTTACTCAGAAACAGTTTCAACTCTGCTAATACTCCACCCATAACAGACTACTGTGCACATTTATTTTACTGAAGCATGAATCATTACAGCCCCTACAAGTGTTTCTTTCCAAAAGCTTTGCTCAGGAATATTTATGGACTTAAAGGAAAATGTACTTGTGTTTGCCATTACAAACCAGCTCATCAGCATAATCAGAGATGCACACAAGGTTCCTTGATCATAGGCTGAGTCCTGATTCCTCAGTGATGGTGCAGCAGCACCAGCATGGTGCTGTACAAGCCACACCTCTGCGTGCATCAGGATTTTTCCATCCCAAGGAGCAGAACATCTTATTGCTGCTGGCCTTTGGGATTGCAGCAGAGAAGGCACCTTCAGAGTGTCCTCTGGAATCCAAAACAACCCATCTCTGGGTTTCTTTTTCTCCTATTTTGGATGGATGGCTATTGAGTCCTGACTTGGACAGTATTTTACTTCCAAAGATCCCACTTTCTCTGTATAAGCTGCTGGTATCAAGGTGATTCCCATGAATCTTAAACACACACTGGTAACCAGCTCCCACGTGGGGCACAGGTTCAACTGCATACCTGGAGTTATTCCAATACTCTTCCCCTCCAGACTGGTTAACAGCAATTATGTGCATTAATACAGACTCTGTGTTTAATAAAAGACCTTTACTAAAGCTAATCCCAAGTATCCCTAAAGAATTAAAACAGATTTTCTTTCTTTTCTATGCCACTTAATCAATTAATTATGAAATCAATTAATCATCATCCTTTAAACTGAGAGTATCACAATTGCACAAAGCATTACAAGACTGATCTAGGGCACCTTCCTCTACACAACCCAGCCACTGCTCCTCACACATCCAAGGATCCTTCCTCTTATTGCCACCACCAACTCCCAATATGTTTTTCCACTGGGAACGGCACTCCTTTTCAGAATCATTCTTTTTAGGATGCACTCCTTCCTCCATCCTGTGGACAGGCCCTACATTCTTTGTTCCTAGATGTACAACCTCCTACTTGGCTGCATTAAAGCACATTTTATTGGAATAAGCCAGTACTTCAGATCAGAATAAGGTTTGGAACTATCATGTTTAAATGAAAGTAACATGGATGGCTTCCAAATTCTGGGAAGGTTTGTTCCCCCGATTAATTCTGAGGGAGATTTCATATAAAAATGTAAATGAGAGCCAGGATTATTTATACTAAAAGATAAACAAAAGGATTACATTTCTAGCTATTAGGAACCAGTGGAAATGTGTCTCTAAAATGACCTTACCTTTCATCTTGACCGAGTAAAAGGCAGCAGCCTCACCATTTCTCCAGAGTATCTTGGCACGCTCAGTGGCAGAGTGAGGTAGAAAGAATGCATCATTAGCTGAACTCCCTTCCAGCATTCCAAAAATAATGCAGTTCAGAACAAAGAGGACAATCCTTTCTCCAAATGTCTGGACCTTAGAGAACAAACAAAAACAGACCAAAGAAAAATGAGGCAGAGAATAGTATTTTGCATCTCATAAAAGGTTTCAAAATCAAAAGAGGCTGGGAAGGAGGAGATCAGGAAACATCTACACTTAATTTGGGGAAAATACCTCCTGAGTTGGTTCAGCTAGAATAAGAAAACCAGTTTTTCCTAGTGTTTCACCCTCTATCCAGAGGGCATAGAATCGTTTAGTAACTATTTACAAAGCTTGACATATCTCTTGTTGTCACAGAGAGGAATTCTAAAGCAGCAGAAGTATCTTGATTGCAGTCAGAGTGAACCAGTCACAGATTTGGAACCAGGATCAAGGCAATCTAATCCTACTGAAAAGTGGAAGGAAGACTGGATTCACTCTGTGGCCTGGTCACCTCTCCCCTATTAACTGTGTTGCCACAGCATCAAAGAATTTCATGGGCCAGGACCTTACTGAGACAGACACTATACAAAACAGAGAATAGTCTGTCCCAACCAGCTATAATCTAGGTGTAACATAAACAATTATTCTGTGCTGGGCTCCTTAGGAGACAACTGACAGGAGAGAGAGATGGAGGAATATAAAGGAAGAAGATTATATTGATCATCAAGGTAAAAACTGGTGCCAACAAGCTTCACACGAGTGCTGAAAATGCTGAAAAAGAAGTGAGAATTTCCACAAATCAATTTACCTTTTAGCAATGAGCTAGAGGGGGTAAGATTTCTATTTTCAGACATTATTTTCATTCTCTGTTGATACAGAGATGCTTGAAAGCCTGAAGGCCTGTGTTCCTGCTCCAAGGTCTATCTTGCAAGGATTGGCATCTCAAAATCCCTCCAGTTCACTTATCCATAAAAAGCCTACTTAATTCTGCAAATAATTAAATTCTGTGTGACAGAAAAAGATGCTAAAGGAATGGAATAATTAAGGACCAAAGATACTGAGGGCTGGGGAGGAAACGAAACTGACTTCATAACCTCATGGCAACATGAAGCTCATATGCAGCAAGCACCTGACTTTTTTGTTGCAAACAGACTATAGGCTACCCAGTTCTTTCAAAGTATGAAAAAGTAGTTCTATGTTACCAAAATAATTTATTTGGAAAAAGAATTATGGATGTAGAAATTACTAAATAGCAACCACTTCATAAAATGAACCAAATATAAGCATTATTCAGGGAAAAAAAATCTTAACTGTATAGATAAGACATTGTTCCAAAGGGTAGTAACACCTCCCACCAGAAAGTTAATGTGAGAAATTATTGCTAATGTATTAATTCAGTTTATGATTACTCCTTTAGTAGGCAGTGAGGGTAAACTAAAAACCAAAAGAAAATAAATTCCACAGATGAATCATAAACTGCATGCACAGAATTGTTTAGAGAGGGCTAATGTGCATGTCACCGTGTCCTGGAGACACGAAGCACTTGGTGAGCCACAGAGCCCAGATCCCACAGGTTCAGAGCAGGAGCTGCAGGAAACCAGAGACAATTCCATATAATTGTTCTGGCTGGGAAGCTCCAGGGTAAAGGCAACTGTTTAAAATAGCATCCTCACCAAAACTAGCCCATCTCTAGCAGGATCAGCCGTCTTCACAACATCTTCCACAGGCCACCAACGCTGGCTCAAATAAACTGCCAAAACTACAGAAACACAAACAGGGGAACACGTTAGCCACAAATACAAAGTAGGTTCTGAATTCTTCCACAGGCAGCCTCAGATCTACTCCTCCCCCAGCTGACTCCAGTCTTTTCTACTGTGAGACAGCAGAACAACAATTGTATTTCAATTTCACCTCCATGTCCCTTAATATCCAATTTTCAGTACTGCACGAGGCATCAAGTGAAGGTAATTTTTCTCAGGAATTGATGTGACTGGTGTGACAGCCTGTGTTCCATACGAATAAAGTACTTCCTGCTTAATAGTAAGTTCAGTAGCAGAGTATGTTTGAGTGGCATTTGGGACAGTGGAGCTACCTGGATAAAGGTTACAGTCTCCAAGTTTCTTTCAAACTTTCCCCTGCCCACACACACACATATTTGCATATGTTTGAGTGCACATATTTGCACTCATGCAAGTCAAACACAAAAATTCTCATATCTGCTTTATCAAACAGCTTTTCAGCTCTCTCTGTGATTGAATTTCTATCTATGGGCACCTTTAGAGTACAGACTCCTAAATCTCTGCATGGACAGATATTCTCTGAGTTGAAGTGCACACAGAGAGGTTTCTATCAACAAAAGACAGACATAGACACACATAATAAGATACACTTTGCCCTGAAGCAAAAGTGTATCAGCAACCCACGTAAGTCAAGTCCTCATGTAGGTGTGATGCAAAACTTGCACGCCACTTCTTCCCATCCTTCCTCAATTTTTCACATATGCAGGAACAAGTATTTAAACCCTACTCCTACATGTTCATCTACAGAATTCATTGCCTGCCAATAGATTTTCAAGTAAAAGACTTGCAGCAGCAACAGTGACACTGAAATTACTTCCAAGCCTTGTTCAGAAAGAAAAGTTTTGACATGGGGTCATTCCAAAGGATAGAGAATAAATTTTAAGGGTTTAGATGAGGTTTTGGAATAAACACAGAAATATGATCATTTATGACCACAAACGTGTCAAACAGCAAATATTTCAACAAAGAGAACTTTTAGTATCTGTACACTGGTGACATTCACCTAAAGTACATGGCTATGATTTCAGGATTGCTCAAGAACACCAGTAGCTTTAATATCTTCAAATAAGCCATCTACCACATCCATTTTTTTAAGGAAAAATGGAATATAATATAAGAAGAATGTTACAAAGAACAGCACAGAGTTCACATGTCTTGAGTCCTAAAAGAGTGCTCCAAAAACTGGTTCTAACCTACCTAGCTACAGAAAAATACAAGAAAGTTAAAAACCATCTGTGAGTTAGAAACAAATTCACACACAAAGAAATGCAATGACTTTAAGGACAGGATTCATCATTTACCTGTTTTAGCCTCAGGTTATACAAATGTCACTGATGCACACAGGTTAATTTCCCTTTTTGTTTCAGACTCCATCACTCCTGCTGGCTTTAAGGCTGGAGATTCCGCTTAGCTAACTTATATTTCCAATAAATTATTAAAGCATGTGCCAGAAAGCATTACACTTTGTGTGCTGGGTTAACAAGGAAGAAGTATTGCACGCAAGGGCAGATGCCTGTTTACAGCAGCAGACTCAATTCATTAAATATTATGCACTTACTTGCATGGGATTTTCATACTCTTTCTGTGATGGATTCAATCTGTTCCCTCAAACCCTTCCCTCTGCTTTCAAATGCAGCAGCCACTGCTCCATTACACATCCACGAAACATGCAGCTACAAAGGGAGCTGAGTCACACAAAGGGGACATAATGGGCCAAATGCTGACTTTAATAAGAGCTGCAAAAAGGTTTGGCACACAGTTCAGACATACAAGACACATAGTAAAGGTCAGAAAAGTTTTTAAAAGCTTTGAGGAAAACAGGAAGATGCATAACCATGCTGGAAGGAGTTGCTTTTATAGAACATTTACTGTGCTATTCAATAATTTAAATGTGTGGAAGGGAACACTAGTTGACATAGCAACTGTCACATCACATTACTTGAACAACCTCATCTATATGGATGCCTTCCTTGAAGGAAAAAACATTTCTCCAGATTTCACACAAACATATGTACTTTGCTTTTTGTTATCATTTTTCAAGTCAACATCTGGTCCGCAGTTAAATCCATCCATGCTTCCCCATACTCTTATTTCCATTTTATAATCAACTTTGAAGAACACTATTTCAAATGCAAACATGATTTGTGAGACCACATGTTCCCTCTCTCTCCCTTCCCAGTCTTGTTGGTCTTTCCAAGACATTCAGTGAAGTTCACCTGATCATAAGAGATGGAGTTATTGCCAACACACATCACCTGAACCCTGTGAATCATGATGTGTGTGACTACAATGACCTTGCAACTGCAAGACCTGATGTGCTGGATCTTGCAGTTGCAAGAGCAGGTGAATGAATGCATTTTGGGTCAATTAATGGGGCTTAGACATGCTCAGGTGGGTGGCATGCCCTGTAAGCACCAGCTTGCTAAACCTCAGTACTTTCATCACCTGCACTCAGACAAACAGAGTGTTGCAAGAAGCTGACAAGCAGTGGAGCACAGGATTCCACAGCACAGAGTGTTTGGAATCCAGGACTGAGCTGAATTAGGCACCAAGCATAATGCAATTGTGATTATGAAATGTCTACTTTTGCTGGGCAAACATGGATCCCTTCCCAACTCAGGCCTGGATTATATTTTTACTTTCTAGGCTGTGCTGGCCAAATGTTCCCACACTGGTGTGCAACTATTTAAATGAAATGTGCACATCAGGATTCTACACACAGAGCAGAGAAAAAAATAAAGCAACATCCAGCTTCGCCCTTCTTTTTCCCCTGCCTTATCTGGATTGCTGAAACACATCCCTCAGTTACAAACTAAATAAAGGTGATGTTATATATGACAGATGTACTTAGAGTTTGTTTAATAAATATCTAAGGTAAGGTAGTGGTACTTTCTGTAAAGTCATCTTCACCTTAATTCTGTCACTATTTCAGACTGCTGACACACTTAACGAGATTGCTTTTGCAAGATTTCCACTGTGGAAATACTCTGATACTGGAGCAAGCTGAGAAATTGTACTTTGAATTGCATTCTGCAGCACTGACACACCCTGAGCTAGCGGAGTCCCACAGTTCCCTGTCTTTAAAATGGAATAAAAGCATTTCTTTTCAAGGAATTTTATCAAAACAAATACATTAAAGCTTTGGAGGCTGGCAGATTCCTGTTGGAATAGCAGCCATTCAAGTATCTCAGACCTTCCTGCAACCAGTTGTATTTTCTTCTACAATTCAAGCTTCACCCAGTGATTTGTTGCAAATGTCTTGTGATAAATGTTCCAAGGCATCTCACAGTTATTGTGAATTATTACATGCAGCATACAGAAAATGCCACAATAAGGTATGTTTATTTAGTGTTATAAAGATGTTAATCACCCATGTTATGCTCTGTAAGCCTTTACAATGCAATTTACATTCTCATAAAAATATCTGTACAGATATACTAACAGAACACAACACTCAGCCTATCAAAAATAAATTAAAAATGCTTCCAACCAAGACCAAGTCCTACAGAAAAGCTGCCATACCCATTTTCTCTTTGAAATATGCAGATCATTTCAAACCACTAGCTACACATCAATTCTGGACAGCCCATCTTATCAAGATGAACAGAAATAAATCTCAGTGGTGGAATCCAACCCTCTTTAAACAAATTTTCAACAATTAAACGCCATCAAACTGAAACACAATATATGGGGGAAACCAGAAAATTTATTTGTAAGAGTGTTCCTGCTGTGGAAGAAAACTAAAATGCATATGCAGTGGACAGGTAGAGGAAGAGAAGATATCAACTACAGCAAGGCTGTTTCCCTCTTCCATTTGGATGAAACTTGTTTCACAGGAAAAGTGTAAAGCTCAAGTCAGGAAAGGAAAATTACGTAACTTGTTAAATGTTTTCATTTTTTGGCCTTAAAATAAAATGTCCTTAAAGTAACAAAGACTAAGTTAAAATACATTGCCTTTCTCTAAAGGAATTGGTCGTGAAGTAATTTCATCTGTTCACTGGTCAGAACAAAAGGTCATGTAGGTGAGCAAATCCAGGTGGAGCTGCCCCATTAGCACACTCTGCCACCCTAAGAGTCAATTCCAAATCTGCTGAGCTGTGGGAAAATTTTAGGATAAAATACTTTAAATGTATATACTCATATGTGTAGGTATGCACACAAATCCCAGCAGGCTTTAAATGACTAATGAAAATTTATTAAAACTCACCTAAAGAACAAACAAATGACATCAGTCAAATTTGATGTGCGCGGGAAGACTGGTTTATAGTACAGTAATTTCACGAATATAAGCCGCACCTTTTTCATTGAAGAATCCATCCTACCCCAGTAGTGCAGCTTATATTCAGGTGCGGCTTATCTATGGACAAATCCCGTGGTCGTCCTGGCTACCCGGAAGTGCAGCTTATATTCAGGTGCGGCTTATAATCGTGAAATTCCTGTATATAAAATCCAGAAACAAAGAACTCCTAGAAAATTCTTTAAATCACACTTTTGGAAGGAAATACCGAAAGTCAGGTGATTTAGGCCTTATTTAAATAACCATGCTTAGAGATCTCTCTGTTCCTCTGACTCTGGACTGGTAACTTAAGCTGAAATTTTGCAAGGGGGGGGTCACAGCAGTCAGTCAGGCTGTTGTTTATAATATAATAAGGTGTTTATTCTGCTAGGTTTAAGCTTTTAATGAAGATAGCTATCATGTAATTTAGGCTCCAACTGGACTTGTTTGACTTGTTCCTGTGAGAAATCATTTTTCCTTGTGTGCTTGTATCTCATTAATACTTCTTGTTCCTAATACTATGAGATCATTTAACTGAAGAGCTGTGCTAAATGCACTTTCACCTGCATCTATTTATGAATTCTTTATTTCTGCACTGTAGCTACATATCCCAATTTCTCTTGTGCAGACTAAATTAAATCAATGCTGTTTTCAGCTATGTTCCTTTGAATATGAGTCAAGCAAGCACAACTGCACTCTGAGCAAGTCTGGCCTCTGGTGCAGATGCTTCTCCCCTTTATCACACCAGTGAGCATCTCTGTTCAGAAAAACATTAATGGAATATAGAAATTAGTGTCAGAAGAGTAATTCTACATCAATAGCTGTAGAGGAGCCAGAAAGTCTTTTGATTCCACCTGGAACATGGAAAGGTCTCCTACCTTCTCCTGTGGATCACAGCCCATTAGAAAAGGTCCAACTGAAATCCAGTGTGGAAGGAGCTGGAAAACTGTAGAGTTCACCTCTAACCACAGGTGATTTTAATCTGCTTTTTGTTCTTCTGAAGAAATTTCCTGGTTACAGGGTAGGACTGAACAATGAACATTTACACTAACAGAACCTGTTCTAGGAGTGCAAGATCATTACCTTCCACACTTAGAACTGAACAGAGAATTTTGCTGTGCTGTATTATTAAGAATACTGGCTATTAAAGACTTTCAGGCATAATTCATCGCTTATCCTTTTTTAAAAAGTACACCCTTAATGACAGATGATGTTAGTTTGCTGCCACATTTGGAAGCTGGAAGTTTAAGAGGTTTCATGTGTTCTGCATTTCCTAAGTGACACAGTGAGTCAATGCAAAAGTTCATGTCCTCATTGCAGATATTCCAAAAATTCTACAGCCCACTGCTTCAAAACAACAACAATACTCCTCACTTAATCTACACACCAGTAGACAGCCTTCAAGCACCAGCATTGGAAATAAAAGGCAATTAAACCTAGGACTGAAAAAATATCATCAAGAAAAAAAAAAAGAGTAAGAAGCAATACAATGTCATACCTGTATTTTATTGTTTAAGGATTTCAGCATTTTATCCAAACCATAATGTGTTAAATTTCACATCATTCTGAACTAGAAAAATATTATCCTGTTGAATAAAGTCAGAAAGAATAATGGGTTTACCCAAGGTGATTTTTCAGCTACCAGCAGAGAATTTATGCACAGAATTTAAAAGCCCTGATTGTCAATTCTTCCAGCTAATCATCAGCCCACTGACACAAATCCTTGACAGATAAACTGAAACCACTTCATATTCAAAACAAAACCCAGAATATTTAAATACATAAACAAGCAGACCATCTTAAAGGTAAAGAAATAACAACTACTCAAATTTCAAAATATTTTGACCAATTCTAACCTGTCTCTTTATCCTTTGGATCAGTTAACAGCAACAGTTTGCAAGTAGGATTATTTCGGTAGAGAGGGACAAAACACACACAGGAATCTTCAAGTTTAACCTAAAAAACAAACAAGCCCTGTAGCTCTTTGCACTGCAAAGTACTTCATATATCAGATGCACTTATGGCATGTTTTATTGACATGTTTTGCTGACATGCATGATACAAGCTTAGCACAACACCCTCTCAATCCTCAACTTCAAGGCACTGAAATACACACCATATTCTAACATTATCCATAAGGAAAGTTAATTTAAAAGAAATCAAATTGCTGAAGTTAGTGAAGACCTTAATGCTGACTTGCCCTGGTTAGTACATAACCTGGCTTTGAACACTGTCACATGCAGACAAATGGTGTTATGAAAGACCAGACACATCAAATGAAAACAAACACAACTTGCACTTCTTACAGCATCCTCCAGCTGAGTACTTGTGGTGTTTTGCAAACAATGAATTAAGCCTCAGGGTACAGGGAGTATCAAAGCATTAGGGCAGTGCCTGGGCAGTTTATCTTCGAGGCACAGCAAGGGTAGATAATTGGCACAAGGTGGTTAAGTTGAAGGCAAAGCTAAAATCAAAATGCAGCTCTCAAGCTTTTGCTCTTAGACTAAACTTCTAAATGATGTGACACATAAACACAAAATTACTGTGCTCAAACAGCTCTATATGCATAGAAATGACGATTTCCATATGAATATTGCAAATGCTGTCATGTAAGTTTAGGTACAGGCAAAGAGCGTGCATGACTTAGCACAGTATGTACTGTACTTTCCAAAATCTGGTCCATTGTGTATGTGTGGGTGTGCCTCTCTCTCTCTAATTGCACCCATTTGTCAGTTTGCTATGAAACTCAAATCAGTCACGTGTTACATCTAATATTTCTTGGTACATGGAAGAAATATGAATATGGATTATTCAGGATAACAACTCTAAGCTGAAACCAGTGTTCAGTAGTTGACAAGTGCTAGAATACTGGAAGCATAGATGCAAACACTGGACTCCAGGAAAAAAGAAAAAACAACTTAAAAACTGCTTGAAATCTGTATTCATGAGCTTGCTTAAATCTGGGGATTCAGTTGTTCTTTGCATGCTTCAAACATAACAGCATCAATGTCATGATGGCACCTGGGAGCATTTCCATAATGAAAAGGCCAGGACTACTTCCAGTACTGCCACGATTGTTATTTTGTTTGATAAGGTAATGTGCACTTTCACAGGTGTTAACAAGAGCAGCACGAGCCAAGCATAGCTTGGAGTGTGGCTGCTGTCCTATCCTCACTCACAGGATCCCTGCTATTTGTGTCCTGGATGCTTGACCAAGCCATACCAGAAAGAAGTTCTGTGACCCCAGCAAGTGGGCTGACAGCCACCTAACTCCTGCTAAGCAATTATCCACTGTTGCCAGTCCTGCCACTTGAAACAGCTTTAATTCAGATGCAGAAGGGGCAAAAAATGCTTGGTAATGCAGCCATTTATCCAAACACCAAACTCCTCATCCTTCAGGTTGTGGATCTGCAATAGAGATTGTTAGTTGGGATGTTCAATGGGAATGGGAGTTTTGCCTTATTACATTTAAATTATTTTAAATTCCAAGACATCAATGTTCTTTGAGCTATTTATAATAGACTATTACAAAAAAGACAGTACAGCAAGAACACTACCACTACTTATGCCCCTGAATGGCTGACTAGATTAGATTAGACCTGAATTAAATGAATGCAAAGAGAAATGTGTTGCTATGAGACTCAAATCAGTCATGTGATATATTTAAGGGCTGGTGACAAGCCACAAAATCAAGACAGTTGTGAATCAAAAGCCAGAAGTCCACCTTTAACTGGTGTCAGTGTGTGTGGCTATTGCAGGAATACACAGAGGACTGCCTGGGATTTTAACCTCCCCTCCCTTCTCCTGGAACAGCAAATGAACCTCTGAAAGTACAAGCAGGCATGGAAGGTAAGGACTGAGCACTAAACTGGGGGATCTTTGCATGTTCAATGTGTTTGTATTTAGCCCTACAGGCTCCACTAGAGGGCATTAGAAGAGTATTTAAACCCCAGGACATTCCCGGCTCAATGCTGAAGCTGATCCCACCTGGAACAGCATTTTCTGGAAACTACTGAATATTATTTTTCTAAATTGCGGAAAGCTACTGTATTCCAAACAGTCATTTTAACTAACCCAATTTCTGCTTTGATAGTACAATAACAGGTACCTCAGCACACCTCTTATGATCTACAAAATGCCAGAATTAAAGTTTTCATAGGTTGACTACAGCAAAAATGTCTAATAGTCCTGTTCAGTCATCCCTATTCCACCCATGTGTCTTAGGAACAGAATTCCTTTGGCAGAATCCACACTCAAAATTACCAACGTAAGTATTGAAAAGAATGGAAACAAGAGATAGAGTGTATCACAATGCCTCTGTAAACTGCACAGTAGAGGCAGAGTACAGAGCAGCACCATGGTATAAATGTCTATAAAATTTGCTTTTGATTCAGTCCTGTAAGGAGGCAGCTCAAGATGCAAAGTTCACCAAAGTACTTCAAACCCTCTTCCACACTCAGAGGGTTTGCGCTTATCTCTGTTTCACAGCATGCAAATTATTTGAAATTATGCAGGATTGATGATTTTAAGAGATCTGCAATCCAGCCACACCAGTTTACCCCTGTTAGCAGATCATGAGCACAACCAACAAACTAATCTGCAAGTCTCTAACTTGCAGCATGAGAAACATCAGCCTACTACCTCTCCTCCTCCAGGGATGGAAAAAACATCAGGAGTGGACAGGGACTTCTTCAAGAGTTTTTCATAGTATGTTTCAGCATCTGCTTGCAGAACCTCTGGATCTCCTGCTATTGTATCAACCAAGTAAAGTCGACCTGTGATTAAAATAGAACACAAAATATTTTTACTTTTTATATTAAATAAGAAACCCAAGTCTTAAAACCTCAGTTTCCCCAGTGTGGTGTGCCTGGGCCCTTAATGATCTCATTAGAGCCTTTTGTAAAATCTTCACCAGCAAGGCTGGTAAAAACATGTCTGCATATTATTTATCTCTATGTTATTTCCTCTTCACATGCAGTTTTGCAAAGCAGAACCATGACAGCATCAAATCACACTTGTCTCCTTTGAATTCAACAAGCACAGTTTCAAATTTCTATAGGTGCATGTAAATTGCTTTAATGCTAGAAGAGCGAAAACAAAAATCTTCAAAACACAGCCTTAGTTTAGCACTGTCCAAAAATGTAACAGGGAAAGAATTCCAAAGCTTCTATTCTTTCTTGGAAGATTCCCCCTTTTTGGGTCAGTCGATGATCTGGTGTTTTCTTAACTTTTTCCTTCTCTTTTTTGACTAACATCAGTTGGGCACATTGGCAACAATGAAATTATGTAAAAAATTTACCTACACAAGACTTTGAAAATAGTAACTTCATCTTTTATGCAACATAACTTTGAACCCATGTGACTCAATGCTAGAAGGTATTTGTTAATTGCATGCAAACAAAAATTACACATATCTGATGCCTGTTACCTAAATGTCAAGTCCAACTTGACAAGTCCAATAATCTCCTTCTGATATAACAAACCAGACTGTCTGGTGGTTCATCACCAGCACAAGAAAAAGAACAGGACAAGAAATTAGAAACCCAAATGGTGTCCAGCCACTCTTTATCACAGGAATGAAACAGCCTCGATTTCAGGGGTTTTCAATCAACAGGATACTGCAACTCTTGTAAGCCCAAGGTGAGGACCAAATCTTCTACCATAGAGCTGTAGTTGGCACCTCAGTTCTGAATCCTCCCTTTTTAACGGTGGTTTGGTCTCACATGGCAGCTCCCTCGGTAAATTAAAAGTGAAATACCTGCACCGATGGTAAAGTAAATGGCTGAGACAAGGAAGAGTCTTACAAGGACCAGGGCACGACCTGTCTATACCAAGATTAACAAACCAGGTACCATACTGAAAATAATCCCTTTCAACATAAAAGAGCATGGGATTTGTAGTACCAGATCAGACTATTCAGCCATGGTCTCACCACTCTCCCTCCAGCAGTGATCAGCATCTGATTCCTCAGCAAAAGGATAAGAAAATCAAAATGCTTTAAATGCTTTAAACGCTGTTTTCCTGCCCTTTGCAGGCAACCAGCTTCCATCTCGAGGCTTGGCAGCAAAGCTGTGTACTCAGAATGCTGAAGAGAAGCTGCTCTGTAAATGGGTTTCACTGCATGTTTGTATGTGACAAAATGGGAGAGAAAAGAGCATTGCAGCATGGGCAAGTCTAGTCACATCATAAAGTCACAGGCAGAACTTAAACACCATCAAGCAAAGAAGTTATGTCAGGAGAGAAATTAAAAATTATTATTTCAAACTTTGTTAATTCACAAAAGCAAATTTACTAGTAAATTAATCCTTTACAAAAGAGCAGCATGTAAGACTTGAGTTTAGCACAAAGAAAAATATTTGCCATGCTAATAAATACTGTTCATGAGGTGCTGCTTACAAGATTCCCTCCTGCCAGGGTGCAGCAGATGCAACTTAACAGCACAGTCATGTTTTCTCCTTCCTGAACAAAGCAATTAACTTTCTGCTACATAATATGCTTGCACTCTAACGTAACAAGGACCATTTGAAGGACAAAATAAGGTCACAAGGTAAAAAATGAGGCATTAGAGGAAACTTTTCATCAACTTTCCATCAATACAGGTTGTACAGAAGAAATCTTTTCCTTTTAAAAATGCTTTTAGATTTCCAGTGAACTTGTCTTTCCTGTGCAATACACTGAAATGACCCAAGTGAGTTAGGAGCATATGTTCCAATAAAAGCAGAATCAAAAAATTTCTTGCGAGGAAAAGAAATGTCGAGGGGAGAGAGAGTGAGGTTCCTTTAGGAACAACATGGAACAGAAGTGTCACTTTAGGCACTCTGGAATGGTCTCAAGAAGTTGGTGGTGCTAATGCTGGCTTTTATGAAAATCCCCTCAAAATGTGCACACACATGCACATACCACTCATACTGCTCAGCTGCTATACGCAGGGCAAAAGCCACTTGTTTGAATTTCTTTTTATGTTAACTAATGTCTTTTCCAGTTTTTCCCAGTATAAAGTGACAAAATAACATTTGCCCTGCTGTGTATGTTCCTTTTACACTTCTTTTGTGTACAGGCACAAGAAAAACCCCTCAAAGTCTATCCATAACGATTGTTACTAGGCATGCAACTAAAACCATCATTATTGCTACCTAACAGGATGTGATAAAAGGTTGCTAAATCAAATGCAAAATAATTTAACTTTGCTTTAGAATAAAAGCAGTGCTGGTCTCACAGTGCTTAGTCCAAGGCTCAATCAGCATCTTGGGATATCAAAATTACAACGTTCCAAGGACAGCCTTTTGACCAAATTGGAATTGCAGGATTTTATTTGAATTTGATCTTACCTAGCAGCAACAAAAGAGCACATGGTGGCAGCCACTCTGCCAGGACCCTGCCAGCAGCTCCTGTGCACAAAGGGTTACAAAGAGTCACAAAAGGGGCCTCCTGCTGCAGCCACAGAGGAGGGACCATAAACCAGGAGAATAAATTTAGAACGGGAGCCTCTTGCACCAGAGGGATTCCTGACATCGGGGCTGACATCTTGAACAGCCAAAGCTGCTAAACAAGGTCAAGGCATCCTGGATGTCCAGCAGCAGTGACAGGGAGGGGTGACAGACAGGTACCAGGCTTGACTTCCACAGGACACCAACTTTCAGGGCAAAGGACATGGAAGCTTTGCAGTTCCACAGGGAAAAATTATCTAGAGACAAATAAATGAGAAACCCAACGAACACATTTCCATTTCAGGCATGCAGAATAGATTTTAAAGCAAAAACTAGCAGCGCATCTGCTTCTCTCTTTTGTTTCCATGGAGCAGTCTGGGCCACATTCTCAAGCGAGGATGTGCAAGTACATCTCCTCTCACTCTGGTGATCTGTCATCAATTTGCACTAAGAATCTGATCTTTTGAAGTGAAAAGCTACAGCTAAAAACAGCTATAAATATCAGCAGCACTGCCCATGCAACCCAGTCATCTTTAGGACATTCTACCCTCCAAAACTTCAGGCTAAAGCATCGTCCAACTCTGCCAAAAAAGAATAAACCAAAGCCCATTTCAGTCTAGACCCCTAAACTCAGCTTTTTCTACTCCCACTGCTATTCCATACCCCTTGTCTCCTCCAGAGGAGAGAACTGAATTTCATTTGTCCATCAAGTGGACAAATATCCTCCTTGAAAGGTAAAAGTCAGACAAATTTTTCTTCACTTAGGACCCAAAAAGATCAATATTTGGGAATCCAGATATATCTCATCAGCATACACAAGTTCTGCATCAGGTACATAAATGCAATCACAAAATGGGAGACAATATTCTACCCTAAACTAGAATTAATTTTTATGAATTAGAGACAGACCCCCATAATTACAGATTCAGTAAGATTCCATTCTATCAGTTAAAGTAAGCAGGAAATATTTTTCCATGAGCAAAAGAATTTATTCTCAATACAACAGAAAACATATGGTACATACAGTCATATGTGAAACTCCAGAAGTGAAACTGCAAAATGTTGTAATGTCCAAAGCTAAAGGACACTCTTCCATCTAACCAGATACTCTGAAGCTTCTTTGCAAAGTTATTTTTGACCATGAAGCTATACACAATTTACTAAACAAGAGATATTTCCTAGAACCATGGAATGGTTTGGGTGGAAAGTGACTGTAAAGATCATCTCATGGGCAGGGACACCTTCCACTATCCCAGGCTGCTCCAAGCCCTGCCCAGCCTGGCCTTGGACACTTCAGGGATGGAAGTATTTCCTTTCATTGTTAAGAATCTTCTATTCCTGCATTCACTTGTAGGTAATTAATTTGCTGGCATGTTCTCTTAAGCCAACAAAGTTAGTGATGCAGTTTTTCTCCAGACTAGACACACCACTGGCTTGATTAAGATGCACTGAAATGTGGCTGGTTCTTCCAGGAAAGTCAGACTTGTTGAAATGCCCATTTCAGAGTAAGGGCATTTAGGATGCAGCCAGATTGTAAAGCAAAATACATCAACCTCACTGTAGATGAAGCATGAAAAGTGTTATGTCTGAAGTGAATTAATCATTTATTCTACAACTACTTTTTCATGTTCTACAAACACAGAGAAGGATACTACATGCATCCATTAAGAGCTTGTATGTTTACAGAAGAGCCATCAGTCACCACAGGACTTGTTTCTGGATTCTGTACATTTGTGCAAATTTGTGCATAATTTTACATGTTAAAATATGAAAAATACCTCAGTCAGATTTTTAATGGTATAGGAACATGAGAGATAAAAAGAATCTAACATTTCTAATTTTTAAGATTCATTATTTTTTAATTCAGTTTTGCCATTTCTAATGCTTGCAACAGCAGCACTGGCTTTGTTTATTGGCTTTATTTTCATGCCAATATATTTCACAACGACAAAAAAAAATCCACCAAAAAAACCCAAAACTTCAGCAGGTTTTAAGTGTTTCTGACGATATTCTAAGAGGTTTTGCCCAAGAAGTATTTTCCTTTTATTTTCCTTTTAAATCAAAAGCCACTTTTCAATATGAGACAAACATTCACCAAAACAAAATGACAGTATATCATGTCAATATTTAGAAGGGAATGTTGTTGTAATCAAACCATGATTCTCAGCCTGATTCTGAAACTGCAACTCAAACTCCTAAGCTTTATTCTTAACTCAGGTGTGGTTTTGTCACTGCAAATCACTGCATCTTCTGACTGGTTCCTTATCAGTTAAGTGTATGTCTTATCTACCACTTCAAAAGGGTGTGATGCTTTCCTTATCAGTGCCTCTGAAGCCACTACCTAAAAAGAGCAAGAAGTCACATAACATAAATTGTTCTCAGTTCTCCATGGACTGTCAGTGCCATAGCACAGAAGCACACCCAGGACAGTGTCTAGGATTAAATAACTATCTTTTTTTTGCCCTTCTGAACCGTACACACATGACTGAAGTGCTGTTCCTCACACTCTCACAGGAGCAGGAGCTCTGTGATGAATAGCAGGGCTTCACATCAACTCTTCTCCTTCCCTTCCCATGAGCCTGAACAACTGCAGGCATGTGGTTATCATTAGACAACCATATTTGTTTAACCTTCCAAAGGAAGGAAGAGGTCTTTGGCACGCTCCCGGGAGTACATGCAGAACCTGACTCTCATATCCTGAATTTAACTGAGCAAATACATGTCAAAAACCCAAATTGTGGTGGAAGGGAAGCTGCAGTATCATAGCAGTGTGTGGTGGCAGCAGAGCCAGTGGGTGAACACTGGTGTGGTATCTGTCCAGCACAGCAAGGCAGTGCTGATGGAAACAACATCCTTCCCACTGCTCTGCTTTCCCCCATTTGTAAAAGAACAAGAACTCCTGGAATATTCAGGATGTAGGCTTCAGGTTTGTACGTTTGAATCCCAGAATTCCATTCATGCGTCACTTACTGTTCTATCACAACTCAAATGGCCACAAGGGCTTCAGGAAACAAACAAAATTAAAGTTTCTATCTGTAAATAATCTTCAAGTGTGGAATCAATAATTGAAGGCAGAGGGCAAAAAATAATCCTAACCCCACACTCAGTCATGAAACCTGTTTGATGTCATTAATACAAATTCTGTCACTCAAATGGAAGGCAAACCAAATCCTAGGCATGACAAACACAGGCTGCTATTCCACTTGCCATGCTATTCCCACAAATACATCTTTACTACTGATTCCAGAAAAGAGAAGAAAAAAGCTTTAGGTATACACATATATTTAACTGGACATAGATGAGAAAAAGGAAAACACCTTCCATTTTCATATACTTCCATGAGCTCTGAGGGCCTTCTGATCCCTCTATCACCAGGTCTATAAAACACATGTTCTTAATTTCCCAAAATTTAAGGTTATCCACAATTCTGGAAATGGAAAAAAATAGACGAGGAAATTGCATAATTGATTTAATTATTCAGTTTTTTAAATAAAAATACTTTGCTGAAACCACATTAATTAAAATGTTTTGAAGGCTAGAAAAGCAAGTGCATACTGAGCGGACTCATGTAATGATGAGTGCATACTGAAGAGATATTTCCTCTACTCTAACCTGCACAACTCCCATCGGGAAGGATCCAGAAAATAGGTTCCAACTATATCTATTTATCCTCAGATGGATCTTCAGCAGTGTTACACTCACAAATATAAAGCCACATCCAACTCATAGTACAAATAAACTAAAACACATCTGTGTAAACAGGCTACCCCTGTCCTATTACACACACAATGCACATCTGGACTGGCATGTTTAGCACAAAGTTGTAACCCAATGTAATTGAAAAAAGCTGAGGTACCACAGCCCAGAAACAGACTTTAACAGACAAATAAAAACTGCAGCAAACTGTTAAACTGTAGAAGTGCTACCAGCTATAGCTATGACATATCAGAATTCATACTTCTGCACATTTAACTTTGTTTTTCACAGAGCTTAGATGTAAAAAAGAAAGAGGCAGCCCATAGAATAATTCAGGGGAAAATGTAGTGCTGGAGAAAAGGGAGATTCAGGACTGTCATTAATTAAGGCTTTGAGGTTCATGTTCACATCAGGTTTTCCAAGGAAATTCTATCCATCCAGTGTGACTGCTGCTAACACCTCTGAAGTTGTGAACATCAGCATCAAGTTCTTAATAAATACTGGTTTTCATACAATCAAAAGTGGGCAGAAGCGTTCCTGGAAAAGTCTAACTTTGACTACTGAAGGCAGAGAAATGGATTTTGGAATCTTGAAATGATTCAGGTGGGAAGGGACTTAAAGATTATCAACTCCCTACCATGGGCAGGGACACCTTCCACTATCCCAAACTGGCCTTGGACACTTCCAGGGATGGGGCAGCCATAGCTTCTCTGGCATCAAACTCGTATTTTCTTGCATTGGGAAGCAAATATTCAAATGTCAGGAATTTGTCAATTTAATTATTTGCCTATTCCCTAAATAAAATAAAATACACATGTTTTCCAGGACAACTGGAAAGAGGCTGATTTGAAAGGCAAACAGCAGGAAAGATTCTGTGAACAGCAGTAGATCTTTTAGGAAGCACAAATGCAAATGCAGATAGTGGTAATTCAATCCTCTACAAAGATGGGAGGTAGAAAGGAGGATGCATTGGTCCAAAGTCATCCTGTAACTTCAGGGAAAGAAGGAAAACAATGACTCTCATTATGATAAACACAGGATAGTGAAAGAGCAGGAAATGGCAACTGAGTTTGACAAATGGTCCAGCATGGAGATGAATTCATCCCACAGGGAGAAGCCACACAGACTGACAGGACACTTTCAGAAAATGGCTGTGTTTGAATAATTAAAAGTTATTATTGAATCACACACAGTTACAAGCTGGCATCAGGGCTAGGATTTAAGTACCACATCAAATACATTTCCCCATTACTACTATCATCCAAAGGAAGTGTGAGAAACCTGAAGTCACACTACACACAGCCCTTAACATCACCTCATACGAACTACAACAGTGTGTGGCACACCAGGAGTACCTGAAAGCCCTGGACAATATTCCCCAAACAAAGTAGTGATGTAAATACGAGACTGGATTTTCAGAGATACACACTTCAAATACCACATAATTTGAGGTGCAAATGCTTTATATGTGACAGGCCTACTGCTCCCACCAGCAGAGAGCATAAGTCTGCCTAAGAAAGCCCAGCAGCCTTTCTCCAAATTACTTGCAAGGGTCAATTTGCACAACCAGAATAATCTCAAAATAAAGCAATTATTTGGGGGGAAGAGGGGGAAAGAGGGGAAAAATTAAAGAAACAAAATCCAGTATCCCTTCCCCCAGTAATTTCCACTTTGCTAAATTATTACACAGCTGCAAATTAATACGTCACCTGCACCAGCTATCACAAGGCTGTCCCAGAACTTGCTTTAATAAAGAGCTGCCAGTAGTGGAGGAAATATGTAAACATTGCTCTTGTTTCTCTGTGCCATTGTGTCAGCTATTCTACATGTCTTTGAAGGTGCTCCAAAATCAGCATGGCTCTGCTTTTCCCTTTTTCTCCTTTTGGGAGGAGGAAAAAGCAGAGAAGGAAAGACAGGCTGGCAACAGAGGGCTAACTCTGTGCTTGCTGTGCTCTTGATAGTGAGGCTCAGTGTGTTCAAATTCAGTTTACACAGGCTCTTCTGCAAGGACAAAAGAAACCACTGCTGGTGGTTAAAAATGCAAAAGGTTTTGATTGCAATTGCTTGACAATCAGCCAAAGATATGACTAGGGGGAAAAACACAGCAAGGCAGCTATGACCAGAATGGAAGAAACAAGGAAAAACACATGGCTCAACTTCAGAGCAGAAAATTGACTTAGGCTTTGCATAAACGACAGCATACCTCCAAGCCTGCCTGATCCACAGTCTGCCTAGAATGGGAACATGTAGGCTAAAAGCAGAGCCTATTAAAAGGCATAATGTTTCTAAACGGCATCTGTTACGTACTAATAAGCATTACTTAAAGGACACAGGCCTTAAAATTGCTACCAAACGTGCACTTATCTGAAACTGCTGCAAGGCAATCGTTACCCACAATGTCACATGACACCACTGGAATCTGAATAATAGAAAATGTTTTTATTTCGTTTGGCTTGAAATCGTTATGCAGGAAAAATATGGAGGCACTTTCTGAGATTTTGAAACTGTGCGACTTCACAGGAATGAAACACCAGCAAGAATTACATCAGCGGAGCCATTTGCCATCTGTTGTCAGTAATACTGTAAAGCCCAGCCACCAGACTGCAGTTTCAAAGGTTACAAACACAACATTTTCAAGCATCCACAGACCTCTGGGTAACTGAGCAGGACACAGCTTCCTTCAGATATGTGCAACCTGAGGGTCTGCCAATCCATCTGCAAAGACAACATGCCAGAGCTTGGAATTGCCAGTTTGGAAGTCTCTCAGTATGCAACCTTTACACAATGTGGCAAATACATACCAGCCTCATCACGTAGGTTCCTATAACACACTCACAGCCATAATGCCTGCACACCTCCCACTTGCAAACTGAAAACAGCCAGACTTTCTCCTGTGCTGTTTGTTTTCCCAAACTTTCCCTCAAGGCAAGGAGTGTGTTCACTGAAATGCTACTATGGAAAGGGACTCGGGTTTGTTTGCTGGGGTTTGGGCTGTAGTTTTCCTTTGAGGGAAGTATTTAGGATTTTGTTTCCTGATTTGTTTTCTTCCTAGGCTGTAACTAGGTATTCATGTTAAAGACAGCAAAGTTTCAACAATTTGCCTTGGCTGTGGCAATGTTATGGCAGCCCTTACCTCTTAACATGTATACAGTCTGAGTAAAATCTACCTGTTCCATACCTGAGATTTTAGTTCCATATAGGAGTGTGGTTGTTAAGCAGTATCAGAGCTCTGAGAAGCATTTTTAGATGCAGAGGCCACATTCCTGATAGTGCCTATATATTACCTGAATTTTGTCTTTCCATCTTCCAGGCTATTGACCTCCTTCCTATAAACTGATTAACACAGATTTCACGGAGGGCAGGGAGATTTCCATCCTTCTAGAGAGACAGATGGAAATTTAAGGCTTCATTAATGCAATTGCCAAACTAGATATACAGGTTTCTCATCCACTATTTCTCAGGCTCCAGAGCTGCATATACAGTGGTTGCTCACTGTTTCTGTTAGGCAGTTAACATATACAAGTCTGACTTTCAAGATGTTCTACAATCAAAATGAATTTGCAAGCAGGCTGAATTTAAAAGAACCTCAAGTTCTGGGTCAACAGCTGGCCTGGTTTTCAACAGTGAGGTTTGCCTGGGACTTGCAAAGGGACTTAGAAACCTGGAAGTGTAAACAACCTTTCCTGTGAAAAGCAGTTACAGGGACAGCCATCAAGACCGACTTGTAGCATCTCAATTACAACACAACATGAACTGAAAAGCAATATTTGCACAAGAGCTAATGGCTGACTCTATGTGCTCTCAAAGTGTACTGCATACTCAACTTGCTCATTGCAACTGCACCATAATTATGTTAAACATAGATCTATGCAACTAAGTAACTGCAGCAAAACTCGGACAACACCTAAAAATAACATCAGCTGTCCCAAAAGAGGAAGAGGATGGAAGAACAACTATTCAATCTGAGAGCGATGAAAAAGTCAGACACTATTTGAACTATTTAACACTACAATGCTTCCTTGGACATGAAAACCCAAGATCTATTCATCTAGAGATATTTTATTTAAGAACATAAGTAGAATTGAGAGTCTTCCCCACCAACCAAAAAAAAAGAGCATTATTACAAATGTTTGACTTCCGTAAGTGGTTGATAGGAGGGGAAAAATAGAGCAATCTGACTGCAGTGCATTTAGCCATGAGCAGCTAGAGGAACTAATGAACAATATCATTATTTTACTGAAGGGGATGAAGTAGGTGCTTTAGATAAATGGCAGCAACTTAAAATGTGTTTCAGAAGATAAATTCGCTTTCTCTCCATTTACCTGCTAGCGTGACAAATTAAGAAAGAAGAGTATAAAAAACAGAGCAGGAGGGAAAGCAGTGCAAAAGCTAACTGAGGTGATGCAATGGGCCCTTATCCAAACAAGTGTGTGAACAGAGATTCCTGGAAGTCCTCCTAGTCAAACACAAACCCAGAACACTGCACATGCCAGACTCCTCTGAAATCCGTGGTGGAGTACGTGCAGAAGATCCACCTATGCCAAAATCACGTCCCTTACCAAACACTGGGAGCTTGGCCATTTGGGAACTGACACAATGTCTGTTCATTTCAAAGCATTGTGAGCCCATCAGGTCCTGAAAGGCTGAGATCAGCTGGGCAAAGCAGCTCTACACGCACTGCCACAAACCAGCAAATCAACTCCTGCTGAAAGGACACAAGGAGAGTGGCTTTTTCACAAAGTTCATCCTCTATGTCCCACTGCTTCTTGTTCTAGTCACCTCAACAATAGCAAAGAAAAACTTTAATGAATACTTTTTAAAGGAAGGGTACTACATAGTTTATGTACAGGGTAATATATTTGTGTATCACACTTTGTACACTACTATACAAAGCCTTTTTTATCTCATCTCAACACCAAAACAGTCCAACTATTTTTGTGTGGCCAAGGATGAACGTGTTGACTGTTCCTTTTATCCCTGTTAAACCCTGGTTTTTGCTGTTTGGGTAAACAACTGTTGATGGTATCTTTGAAAATGGGTACTTTTATGCAGTGTTCCCAATGCTCCTTAAAGGCCGAGTACTTGAGATCTCCTGAAGTCTTGACTCATCCACCTGTGCTGAGACCCCAAGCACACACTGCCAACACGAGTTCGGGATCATCCTCTCCCCAGCATCACCTGCCGGGCACGAACCACCAGGCCGGCTTTGGGCAGGCTTGGACTAGCCGAACACCTGGAAAAGTCACCTGTACGCTGGGAAACGGCAAAATAAACCCTGCACCACCTGCCCTGGGTGGCCTTGTGCGCAGGGCTCGGGCTGTTCGCCTCCCTCAGGCGCTGCCGGGAGCGCGGCCATGAGGGGCCGGACCTGCCGGGGCACGGCCAGAGGTTCCCTGGCAAGCCCCGAGTGTTTCGCGGAGTCTCGGCCGCCCATGGCCACCCCGAGCCGCCTCCTCCCTCTTACCCGCGGCCGCTCTTCCTCCTCCCTCGGCCGCCATCACTTCCTGCGGGGCGGCGCAGGCAGCCCTGAGGGCGGGCCGGGCTGGGGATGGCGGCTGAGGGGAAAGGCGGGGAGCAGAGGGGCCGTGCCGGGCTCGGGATGGCGGCTGAGGGGAAAGGCGGGGAGCAGACGGGCCGTGCCGGGCTCGGGATGGCGGCTGAGGGGAAAGGTGGGGAGCAGAGGGGCCGTGCCGGGCCCGGGGTGGCGGCTGAGGGGGCAGAGAAGGGCGGAAGGCGGGGAGCAGCGGGGGCCATGCCCGGAGGGGCTCGGCAAGGCTGGCGAGGCTGGCTGGGGGCTCGGGGAATGGCCTCAGCCCCCGCCATCGAGACACGGCCCACGCTGCCTCGGAGCTCACAAAACCCCGACGAAAATCCCAAATTATTTACTTAAAAGGTGCAGAATGACAAACCATAAACCTAGCGCCAGTTTGTGTTAACGCGCGTGGCATGAGGCAGAAGGTTTAAGAGGGGGAAATAAGTACAAAAGTAACATTTTTATAGCATTCTGCAGTGACCAGTCTTAATCTGAAAGAGGCTTTTGGAAAACCTAGGCATGCCTGCCGTTCATTACCACATAAAACCGAAGTACAGGAGCTAAAACCAATACACAGTTGTCAAAATTAAAAGTAGAATTCAGGAGGTGACTCAGGGCAGCCTTCATACCCCCGTAATACTGTCACTCAATTATATTTAAAATAACAGATACAAGTATCAAAGTCATAGAGGTCTAAAGTACATGGAAATAACAGAATGTTTGCAAAGGAATAAATTCACCTTTGCACTTCGAGCACCCAGGTACGCTGCTGTAACCTGGAGAGCCAACTCAGTCCAGACTCCATTGCCTATCAGCACAGCAACCAAAAACTCCTTAGCATTGCTCCTCCTTTCAAATGCTTTAAAACACATGGTAGAATAAATTCTTTTTTGTTTGGTTGGTTTTTTTCCTGTACAGGACAAAGCAATTTCAGCCCACAACACTGACACTCCAAAGAGCAGATGTCACACCTTAGAGACCCTCAGTGGATTTCAGCACATGCCCATGATCCCTTGAAGTTTTGCACATTCCAGCTCTCCTGTGTCAACCACAGCCCAGAGGTTTGGCCCTGCTGTGGTCTAAGGTCCAGTTTGATGCAGCAGGAAAGACAAGAAGTTGAAACCATGCAAGTACTGTTGGGAAGACAGTGGTTAGCTGGTAAAAGATTCAAGAGAAAAGATACAAAAGAAGAAAAAAACCCCAAAACAATCAGTCAGAAAATGTGATGGTAACTCTAATGGTGAAGATCAGCCCATACCAATAAATGTCAGAGACTGACTTTCACCAGCCTGTTAGAAACTTCCTGGCCAGCTAAAATTCATCCATTTTCTTATCAACATGGTAAGCATTACTTACCTTACTTACCACTAACCTTAGTGGTAAGGTTACTGTTCAGCCCAGCAATATGTTAGTTCTAGCTATTTTGCATATTAGCTGATAAATAGTTAATTAAATTGTGTGTATCCTGCTTGCAGAGTCTCTCTGTGCTGGTAAATGACACCTGAAAAAACCAACTTGTTGATCATGGGTTGCATATGCCTTGTTAAGTTCTTTCTCCCTGTTATAAACAAAAAAATGAATTAAAAAACCGATCCATACACAGCCATTAGTTTTGATAATGTTGCAAGAAGATCAGAACTGATATTTTAACCCAGCAACTGGGCTACATTCAGCTCATATTCAGTTGCAGTTTTTCCATCAGTGCTGAGCAGTAGGCATATACCAATGGATTCAATTGCCAAAAAACTAAAATAAATAATAAAATATAAAATATGTGACAATTTCTATCCAAAACCAGACGTTGGCACAACTTGCCCAGAGAATCTGTGGCTGCCCCATCCCTGGAATGTTCAGGGCCAGGTTGGATGGAGTTTGGAGCAACCTGGTCTAGTGAAATGTGTCTCTGCCAAAAAATCCCTGAGTGAAACTGCCATTATATTTCTCCATTTCCCATTTCTATGGATTTTGTTGTAGAAGAGGCTTCATTCCACAGGGAACAGTGAGCTTTACACTGAAATATTTGTATCCCCTCTTTTTGTGACATTGCTTTCTATCTACATAAAGACCAGCTTCAGTCCTTCCTGAGGACCATTTATTTTTATTAGAATGGAAAAGAAATATGGAGTGTTAAAGCCTGAAATTTCTATTTAAAGTCCCATTATAGTTTAGTGTTAAATAGCATAACAGCTTGATTTCTCCCTCCTCTCATTAAGTGTTGAACAGCTGAGATAAAAATTGAATATATTAAACACTTCCACTTCACAGTTTAAAACACTGGTCAGTGCCTGCCAATAACAAGAAATAAAAGAAATGTATATAAGTAATAATAAAAGAGATAAAAATTAAAGAGCTGTTTCTAAATGAAGGGTCATATTCTGTTCTTTTTGCCATCTACTAAAAAGCTACTCAAGCACTGTGCTGCCAGCTCTGTGGTGTGGTCAGAATGCACTTGCAGAAAATGTATCTTTTCCCTTACTCAGCAATTCAAACAATTTTTGAAAGTATCAGACAACTGTGTAGAAAAATATTCAAGGTGATAACCAGGATTTTCATAGTTGAGTTGCTTCCATTTCTTCTCTACCTCGAGACGAGTGCCATGCCAATCACATCCATGTGTAGCAAGAAGAAAAACAACCAGTGTTTAGCTGAGTCAGCTGTGTCTGTGACTTGCCTTCAAATAGCAAGGGCTTGGATTCTTAATTACAGATGGGGAGATTAATTTGCACAGACCTCAGATATCCAGTGACCCTCAAATCCATTGTTTTGGTCACAGATACACATGGAGTGCTAATATTAAAGCTACAATCATACTTCAGCAGAAACGTCAAGAGTTGCATCAGCTTCAGCTGAAGAAATGTTAGAGGAAATAAAAGGTTTCATTTCTGAATAATTTCTGAGTAAGGTCTAATTCAAATGTTTCAATTATTTTTTTAACTGTATGGCATAGCTGCAATAAATGCATTATTCCTCCAAGTTTACTACCCTGCACACAAAGCTTGGGAACATGAGCAATCAATTAAATCAGTGCAAAAATTAATTTCAGTGGTCTCTGTCAAATTCCTGGTTTATTTAAACCACTAGCATCCCTCCCACACTTGCACAATTGTTTACCAACACTGGAAAGGTCTCAGAACCTTTACTTCCAATTCAGCAAGCATCTGCTTAGGAAAAGGAACTAACTTAACTACTGAAAACAATACTTCTCCCCGCCTCCAAAATTCTATCATCTTCTTCATAAAGGCTTAGTGAATTAATCTTTGCTACTCTATTTTTTTTTCTACTCCCTTTTGCCAGCTATGAAAACTTTAAAAACTAGCACTACATTCCAAACAGATTATATCAGTTGTTTCAGAGTGCATGGAAGTAAGAGACTTACATCTCTCCTCTGGAAGAATATCTAATTAAATACCTAATAGTTTACAGCATTCAAGCAATACCCTTCACATATATATATATATATATATGTATGTATGTATAAAGCAGCTCTTATGTCCCAAAGAAAATAGGAATTCTCACTCTGGAAATTAATTAAACAAGTATAGACCTTAAATCTTGTCTTATTCCTTACAAATTCTTTGTTCATCAGATCACCCTGTACTTTGATTTTTTTCTAAAAAAAACAAACAACAAAACAGCACAAATCAAAAATTACTACGAGCAGACTGGTATGTCATTGTCCTGTTCAGAATCATAGGAAGTGTTTTAATGACTGGTCAAGCAGAAAAATTAATGGATAAAAAACTTGATTGACATAGGGAATATGAAGGACTGTAGGATTTTAAAAGTAATTCAGTGCTGCTAGTGGCAGATTTCACCTTATTTAAAGCTGCAGAAAGTTCTGTTTCCTGTATTGGAAGCTGTTTCAGCACCAGCAGCCAGCAAAAGTTAATTCTGCAAGTTGTGCTAGTTAGGGGAAGAAATGGGTGATGGAATCAGTCTTTTTAAATAAAGAGAATCCACACTTTTTTTTTTGTGTCTCAGCACAGGACAATTTAAATGACAGACACAGGTCATAGCTCTAAACCTCATTCAGCCACCACCCAACCCAAGGGATTTCTTCAAAGATTTTTCTTTTTGTCCCTAAGGTCTCACAATTATCAGCTCTCTTGAGATAATATAGTAGCTTTCTATTCTTAGCTTATTTCTCCCCTCCCTCCCTCCCTCTCTCTCTCTCTCTCTCACACACACACACACACACACACACACACACATACACTTCCTACTCAAAACAAGACCCAGTGAAACCCTCTGCCCACATAGTTACAATTCCCTCGAGAACTTGCATATGCTTTTGTTTTGGGCAGTGACAATGTGCATATGTTTTGATTTCAGGCTCCCCCATTGGCTCTCAGGCTCCACTTTAATCAACAGACCAGCTATTGAACTCACCAGTTTCAGCAAGCTACAGCCCAGCTTCTAGAGTTCCTCTGACCTTACAAGTTGGAGTGAGATTTTCTAACATGTTGCCTGTTAAAGGATATGTTTTGGGTTAGCAAATACACACATTTTCCTGTTGATGTTTGGTTTGAAAAGTGTACAGTGCTTGGACTCTTTCATAACAAGCCTGTGATAAAGATCAAGAGTAGTAAATCAGATAAGGGCTGTGAAGAGGAACAACAAAGTTACCCCTGAGCTTAAGTTAGTAAAAAACAGTCCAAGAACAGTGGAAATGGATAGAAAAGTTTTTGTAATTGTCATTCCTCACCATTTAAGTGAATTACAACTGCTAAAAACAGAATACCCACAGAGATATAATCAAACTGATTCAATTAATTTTCTGTTTACTTGCACATAAACAAGTGATAAAAAATATTGCTAGATATTTAGAAAGAAATTTCTTTAAGCTTTTCCTCTTCTTCCTAAATACTCCATGGCTGGGAGAGGAATGAGTTTGGGGCAGTCCCAGTCAGCCTTCTATCTTTAATAGAGACGTCATAATTTTTGCTTTAAAAGTTACATGAGTCACAAATCATCCCTGTCATATGAAGCCAGTCTCACCACAGTTGGAAGAAAAAAAGTGCCCCAAATGAAGTTTGCCCCAGATACCTGAATTATAATACTGTTTGGAAGTGAAAGACAAGAAGATTCCACCTTCTGGAGCATAGATTTCATGGATTCAAATCCCAACACTGTGGTGGTGACTGGTAAGATTTTTATTTTATTCTTCAAGCCAGAGATGGTATGCTTGCATGCTTGATCTTTGTCATAAACAGTTTCCTGGAGGGAAAAAGAGTAGCAAATGGTCATACTAACATAACTTGTGCCTTCCTAAGAAAAATCAGATGCATGTCAGAGGAAACAGACTGCAGTCTGCCCTCTTTAGTGCCATCCAGTTTGGTTTGTTGTTCATTCTCTCCATGTTTTAATCTTTGTTGACATTCTCTCTGATCCAAACCACATAGCTCAAGGCAGTGCAGGCTACTATTAGATAAAGCTTACCCAAAGGAAGCTCTGAAGCAAGAAAACCAGGTTGCATCACAATGTCATACAGTCAGTGTCCAGAATTAGAGCAGCACATGGCAACTTCCAGGGGCTCAGTTTCATGGCAAGGTAAGGCACTTTTAAACAGGAGATGCTGCCTCATCACTGCTAAACGAAACCATTCCATTTAAATATACCAAAGGAACATGCCTGAACATGCAGCACAAGGGACCAAATTTGGAGTTTCTCTTGCTGGCTCCAACTCGTGCAGCATCACAGAAGCAGAACCAGCAGCTCAGAGCGTGCTGAGCTTTAAAAGGTTAAAGCTCCTAAGGAATGCTGCTGCTCACTGTTCCTCTTGTTGCCACTGGCTCATCTAAGGGCAATCATTACACATATCTTGACATGTGAGTTGCTGGATAATTTTCCACTGCAGGTCATCTGAGGATATAGGAACAAGGGTGAAGCTACATCAAAGAGATTTGCATCTTGCTGTTTTCAATTAAACACTTTTTTTTTTTTTTTTTAATAGCTGCAAGATGGGCAGAACTAGTCTGGCTTGCTCCAGACTTAACTAGGGATGAGCTGGATGGGAGTGCAGGAGAGGGCAAGAGGTTTTTGCTAACCTCTTAGAAGGCTGACAGTCAGGTTCTCTCCTATGATATTTATGGCACATACCCTTGTTGGGAACACTTCTTAGCACCCTGTTAGTTTTTTCCTCCCTTGAGATCACCATTTATGTCCAGAAATCTCCTTGGTCAAAAAGCTTTAGGTTAGTTAAGACACTTGTGCATCTTTAATCTAGTGCAGAGATTATCACAGCATGTCTCTGTCACATTTTCACCTGCTCAGAATATAAACCTGCTGGCAGGGAGCCCAGATTATTATATGGAGCCCAGTAACATCCAGCCAGTTACCTCTCCACACTGCTGCAGGTATTGCAGTAAAACTCTCCCACATTTAGACATTTTTCATGGCAATTTTAATCAGTAGTTTCTCAGGGCCACCACTGACACAAGTGTTTCATCATGAGCTACTTAATAACTTTATTGAAATTCTGCAATTCTGCACACACAGGTACAGAAACCTGTATAACTACGGTTCCAAAATGGAGCAGGTGCCACTCGAATTTTGCTCTCAGAGCAGAGTGGGACTAATGGGGTTTTATGTTTCCTGGAAATATGAAATGAGCACCATTTGTTCCCTCACCATAGGAGAAACTCAAGCCTGGAGAAAATATTGTTAAAAATATAAGCTTTTCATACCATTAAAGAGAAAAGATGGAGCAGTTATGAAATAAATATTAACAAATTAAGAAATGCTTAAAGTCTAGCACTAATTAAGCTGTCACAAGTCTGCATTTAGGCTTAATTGTCTCCACATACAAGTAGCTTTCACTGTGCAAAATGGCAATCATCTGCTATCATGTATTTACTTGTCCATTTAAGGATTTTAAATATTTAAGAGTTATAGCATTAAAACCATTTCACACACTCATTTTCCTGACACCCAGTATCTAGGACTTGGCAACACCCTGGATTGAGAACATTAATTGAGATTAATAAAGATAGTGGGAGTTTTCCATCAAACTTTTTAATGACAAAATGCCCATCTGCTCAAAATTAGGTCTTTTCCCTTTTTATTAAAAAAAAATCCTTTCACAAAAAAAAGATGCATAAAATTGAATGTAGTACTTTGGAGTCAAAGTGTTCTTTCCCTTTTCTCCTCTCTTTTCCTGGGGGAAAAAGTAAAGTAAGACATTTTTCCTATCATTACAAAAAAAGCACATTTTCCTGGATAGAAAACTGTAATTTTTTCACTACTTGCAATTAAAATAAATCACAAATTAAATATTTTTTACTCTTTCAAACATTTTCATTAAATATGCATATCTTCATCTTCATGAGCTTCAAAAATAAGAATGATACATTAACTGTGACCCAGGAGTATTTAATACCTTTCAATACCATAGCTTTTAGTTGTGGTTTCTCTATGGATGATGATCCTTCTCCAAAATCATCACTTACATGATCTGTCCTATTGGTTCCACTAAATTTAACCAGCTCCAGTTAAAGCTCTCTCATAAGAAAGCCTTGACATGAATGAAGATTGCAGGATTAGTTCTTTTACCAGTGAATATACAAATGGAAAATACTATTCCCTTAAGTGTTACAAAAGCTAAATCCTATCTAAAAAACTCAACCTCCATAACCAAAAACAGGAAGATAAAGATCAAATATGTGTGTGCACACATCAACACCTAATCTGCAATCGCAGAGTAAGCACAGTAACCACCTTTCTTTCATTCTTTTCAGGTTTTGGTCCCTTCAGACAATACCTGGTTAATTCTAGCTGGGAAGCAGTGAAGGTAGGCATTAAAAAACCAATAAAATTAAAAAGGGAGGGATTTTATTTTTTAGGCATCCCCACACAAACTGGTTTTAGGCATTCCATTCCCTTTTTATGACTCATTTAACAGAATTGTGCCTCATGGAGCAGACACCTAACATGGAACAAAGAGGATAATGAAGTAATATTTTACTTGCATTATTTTTTGTGCTATTTAAGTGCTTCAAAATAATATTCTTTATTTTAAAAATTTATTTTTACTCCTGGTGCCTTCTCTACAGCTATTGCATATGCCACAGTTTATGCCTGTCTTCAGTAAACTGATCATCTCTCCTGCCACAGTTCATTTTATCCTGTGTGAGGTGATTTCCTTCTCACACAAGTGCAGCCTGTTGAGTTCTCACTGCTTGCTTCAGGAACACAGAACCTAAAGTGTGCCAGTTCTGAGTGTGAGTTCACATTTCAGCTTTGGCTTCCACTTTCAAGTGACAGTGAAGTCTACAGTTAAATTGAAAACAAGGTCATTCAGAGGGGTTTTTTTTCCTCCATACATCTTGACGGGCAGTACCAAGTCTCAGATGCAGTCTTGAAAATTCCTGCTTGTTTCCTAAATCTGTGTTATAGAACGAATTTAGCTGGGGGATACAAAGACATGGATACCTGGCTTTCAGCATCACCTGATTCATTCTCCCTGTCACTGACAACAGCCTTTCCTGGAGTTCAGTTACTCTCATAAGGTACCTAGGAACAGTTATTGTGGGAGGGTCTTTCACTTAAGGTTTTAGCAATCCCATGGTAGATAGAAGGTTACACAATGAAATCTGAAACTAGTGGGGGAACAGTCAAAGTATTAAAATGAAATTGGAACATAGGTCTAAAATGTGCAAGAAATGAGAGATAATACTAGTAAAATAGAAAGCAGGACATGTAAAACAAACCAAGGGGACCGTGTTCCATTATGAAGACTGAAACAAGTCCATACATTTTTTAATTCTTTTGGACACTGAAATGAGAGTCAGCTATAGGAAAGTATTAGTAATGACAGAAAGGTGATGGCTGTACAGGACTATAACCATTGTACAAATTTTGATGACAGCTACTGAATCTCTGTTTTGAAAATGAAGTGCACTCAAGCCAAGATGATTGAAAAACAAGGAGCCAGTATGTTTTTCCAAAGACCAAAGCTATAGCAATTCCACCAAAACACACATCTTTTCTATTCTGGCTTTGTTGGGGGCAGAATGCTGAGTGCAGCTTGGTGTTGGGTAGAATAAATCTATTGCTCCTTCCAAGTCATGTGGGATGTTATCCTGTAGGCTAACAAGAAACAAAAATACTGTGATACCTTTCCACACCCCAGTCATGACAGGACACCCATAAAATATCTTAACTCCGACTTGACATGTGCCCTAAACCACAAATGTTTGTCAGTTGACAGTGTTCTTGCTCATTATTTCCTGATTCCTATTGGTTCTAATTTTGGGTGCAAGATCATCCTCTTCTGGCTGAAAATAGAGCATGTTCTTTATCTGCAAGCAAAACAGCCTGGAGCCAGAACGCACCGATGGGATGAGTTTTCTGTAACAATGCCATGAGCTGGCTATGCCAGGGAGTTACATAACAAGGGCCACAGCATTCCACAGCAAAACAGATGTCAGTCCTTGTGCATGGAGGAGAACAAATCCATTTCCCTCTGATGTGGCACCCTCTATGTGGAATTTATTTGTATTCTGACTGGGGATGCAGCTTGGATTTCCTACTCCCTGGCAAAGGTGGTTAACTCAGAGAGATTTGCCGCAAATCTGGAAGTACTTTGAATTTCGATAGGCTTCTCCACACTGAATAGCAATCTCATAGTATTGTTCCATTGGCCTCATTCATAGGAATAGCCCTATGATCTTCAGGAAGCTTATGCACATATATTAAAGATAGCAAAATTTAGTATTTACATCTGGAAGTAATCCTGTCTTGGCTTAGGGCACCTGCATGATCACTTGGGTCACATAAAACCCTTCTGCCAAGTCTCTTTGCTGTGAACCACGCAAGTGTGCACTCAAATTCATCCTCAGGAACGTGCTGAGCAGCCAGAACAGACCTACTAAATATGAGTGGTCAGGCTTAATGCCTTTGTAGCACTACCCAGAACTATCCTAATTATTACCCCAAAATGAAGGAGGTGCTCATCAAAAGCCTGGATACCATGGCACCCTCAGTGATGATGTAATGCTCATATACACAGTCTGAAAGTTCACATCCCAGAAGGGTCCTCAAACCAAAAGCATCTGAAATCCTGTAAAAATATATTTAACAGTCATAATTCCAAAGCATAGCCTCATTCTCCATGCCTTTGAAATGGATCCTTTGCCAAAGAACTATGGCTGCCCTTCTGTGAGCAATACTTGCTCTTACTCACAACTGCTTCCTTAAGCTCCTCCACAAGATGCTGCTGATGGGATCATCTGTGCTCCTGGACCTCTCCTTGCTGTAGGAGGTCTAGAGATTGATGCAGTGAGCACACAGCCCATTCGAATAGCTACATCCCTTCTATGTCCTCATTGGGCACGCAGAAAAATATTATTTCTCTTTCAAATTGACTATTTACTACTATGGCCCTTTTGACGAATAAGCCAATTTCCCTTGAAGTCCTCAGGAATCCAATGATAAATGTGAGTAAAACTCTACAAATCTCTATTTCTACTGGTTTAAAAAGAGTATTTGTCCTGAATTTCCTCTTTAAGAATATGAAGATAAAATTTTCCAAGAACGTGAGGAACACCCCATAGTTTTACCATGGACCCAAGTTCTCATGACAGAGACTCTCACGCAGGGCATTCATCAGCATTGCATTCTTCAGCCATGGAGTTTTTGTTCCTCAGCAGGTACCCCTCGAGTGTTCAGGGAAAAGGGGACCCGAAAGTACAGCCAAACCTGGCAATTCATGGTCATGGAGAAAAGCTTCAGAGCTCTAATAGACACCATCACCTGGCCCAGCATGATTGTCTAGCACTAGAAAGACAGCTGATCTTTTAGAAACCTCTCTCACTAAGTTTTTCATGGTTCTCATAACTTCATTCACCTGAAATACCCTCCTAAAATAGGCACAAAAGCTCTGCCAGCAACACTTTTAACTCTGGAAGTGCAGGATATTCTCACTAAAGGCAAACACCACCAGGTATTTACTCTGCATTTGCTGACAGATCACACTGAGTTACCACGATGTGTTAATGCTGCAGCACCACATGGGACCTCCAGAATTCCAGATCCCCTGATTTATTTATTTATTCCAAGCTACAGGTTGCTACAGATTGATGGTCCCACCTAATAACCCTGTTGCTGTGTCTCCTTCACAAAATCCTGTCTGCAGCTTGGCAGCAGAATGACCTATCAGGGCACTCCACCATCAAGGTCAAAGTCCCCAGTTAATAGGGCACCAATGTAAGTTGAGTGACAACATTCATAGTAATTAAACTGTTAGTGCAAGAACAGGTCACATTTCCAACTGCTTCTGGGAACTATGTCTGCTATCAGGGGATGAGGATCAGATCTCCCAGTGCAGTTTTTCATCCTGCCACTGACCATGTGGTCTTTGGAAAGCTGTCATTTAATCTGTCTCTCTCCCTCTCTGCTTTAGTTTCATCATCTGTGAAACTAAGACATTGCTGTTTAGTGCCTTCATTTCTGTTTTAGAACTTTATTACATTGCTGAATTTTTAAGAAGGTTACCTACAGGATTTGAAAAAAACGCAACAACTTGAAACAACCAAAACCCCAAACCAAACACATAAACAAAACATCACTAACCAGCCACACAAAAACATCTCGGTTTGCAATGTACTTGCTGTCTGGCTGGGGCAACTGAAACCTTCTGTTTCCTTTCTGCACCAACACAAGCAGGTCACAAAATTAACACATGCTACCACCTTCCCAGCAACCCAAATCAGTGAGAGCTCAGGCAAAATGAGTGATGTTTTCCAGAGTTTTCCAGAAGTTCAAGCTATTTCCAACACAGTGTTTCCAGCACCAACCTGAGCACAGAGCTGTGCGAATCACTTCTCTTTGGGCCAGAACACCAGTGGACCAGGACTATGACCACAACTCATAACAGCTCAAGGTCATCAGCTGATAATGCTGAATTCCTTCTCCCTTCTACAAGAACTTCCCAACAAAGAATCATGTTTTCTTTCGGACCACTTTTCCCACAAATCAGTCCTTCAAAACTTTTTTTCTCCTTTGAAATTTCCTTTCCTGTTTCAACTACAAAAGAGAGGCAGTTATTTACTGAATTCACTCACCAGCATGAGCCCGAGTTTCCAGGTGCAGTTACCCTCCTCTAACCATCTTCAGTCTCCCACCTTAAATGCAAAATTGGTTCTGGTTAAGGCTGAGACAAGGAACAAACATTTTTTATTTTATCTGGTCTAAAAGGGTGTAAGCCCATGGCTGGGATTGTTAGACAACACAGTAATACACGTTATTGACAACACACTGAATTTGCTTAGGACATAGAGAATCATCCTTTGACACAAATTCTCAACCATTTGCTATGGGCCAGCATCAGTTTGGTCTGCACAGAAGTATTTGTGTGTTTCTGCCATGACAGCTGGTGACAACAGAATGTCTCGACCCAGAGAGCACGAGAGGAGAACAGCATTACAGCTGGCTTTGGGTGTCCACGTTCTGCACCAAGGTTAGGGGCAGGCAAATCCTCTAAGCCTTATAGCTTTAAAGAAAGAATCTCATTAAATGTAAAAATTAAAAATGCTTTGGAAAAGAAAATGCTGATTGTGAACCAGCTGGGGTTTTCTTGTGTGGAGGCTCAGGCACAGTACAGCATTCTTCAGCGAGATGATGCAATGGGCTCTCAAAGACTGTCAGCGCCCACAGGAAAAAAGGCTGGCACTGTTCTCCAAATGTGTTTACTTCCCTGCAGGCATTGTTTCCTTGCTTGTGTCAAATAGTTTATTGAGCACAGCTAATCAATGCTTCCGCTGACAAGAAAATTGGAACAGTTTATATAGGAAGCAAGTGTTGAGGGGCAAATTTCCCAGAACTGTGGGCCTCATCTGCATGGGAATCCTGAATGAGAAACAAAAACCTGAGAAGACAATGACACAGTTACAGGTTTCTTGGGCTAATAAGACACCTCCCCTTTTGCCTGTGCCCCCTTCAAAACTTAACCTGTACCATCCTTTGGTAGTTGTTTACTCAAATGGATCAGGAATTTTTCAACCACCATTCTCCTTTTCTGGGGAAAAGCTTTCCACCTCAGATGAATTCCTTCTGCATCCTGCCACTGCAGCTGCTTACCTTCTGCTGAGGCCTGTGCCCTGTTTGCTCACCCTGTTCCACTGACAAAATCATTTCAGGTCATTTCCATGTGATGTTTATTCTCCAAACCATCTTCCAACCACCTGACCAACCTGCTGCTTTGAAGGGTGCCTTCACTCCATTCACTCAGTTCTGGGCATAATATTTCTTTGGGAAAACTGGTCCTGTGTGGAAATCTAACTGTACATAATTGACAGAGAAGTAACATCTCAGTGACATTTCCTTCTACTAGAGAAACATTCTAGACCAAAAAATAAATTAAACTCATTCTAAATGTGACTTCCTCATGTTGACAGTGACCTTCAGCACAGCTTACCTGAAGCTGGTTAAGCCAGCAGATCTTGTGCCCTTGGAGTGAAAAAGTCATGCTTTAAGGTGAATTCTTGGTGTTGTCTCTTGGCAGTGCAGTTTTTCTACCAGATCTTTCACACAAACAGCTCTTATCTACAGCAAAGCCTTTTTAGATGCTTTCAAGAGTGGAGCTTTTCTGAAAGATGCTGTCTCATGGTTCCCCAGGGACCAGTCCCAAAGCAATAACCCCCCTCCCACCCACTGGAGACTGAGCATCTCCTTGGAAAACGCAACAATGGCTCCACAGGGACAGACGTGACATTAGGAAACCGTTTAGCACATTTTAGTGTCTTCCAGTTAAAAGAGAGGGAGCAACCACAAAACAAATCTCATTGCAGACCAATGTTCAGGAACCATGGGCTAAGGTGTTGCTCTTTCAGGTGTTTTCTCAGTTGAATCAGCCCAGTTTCTTTATGACAGGCAAAAATCCAATGCTCCTTCAAGTCCTCAGTGGCTTTTTTGTAAACACAGGAGCTGTCCAAGAGAGGCCTTGGTGAAAACATCGATCTCCGGATCATGCAGCTGCCAGTGGTTTACCAAAAAGCAAAGGAGCAAGTCTGCAAGATATGGACAACTCTTCAGCCACTGGTGGGTAATGCTGAAGTTACACAATTTCCTCCTCTCCCCTGAATACAATGAAAAAATCTCCAAGAGAGTATTGCAAAACATCAAACAACTCTGGAAAGTGACTATTGAAACTGTGATCAAGGTTCCAAGCTGAAATTCAGAGCACACACTAATTAGCATGCTGGTTTAACCCTGTGCCAGATCAACTGATGCTGAACAAAGGAAAGGAAAATATCTACCATAAACTGCAAAAAAGGTACTGCAGCTCTGCAGTCCTCACTAGACACAACAAAAACTACAGCCTAATGTGGTTCTCATTTATAATCCCTTATCACAGTTTTCTTAAAACATGAGCAAGACTCCCCCCACCTTGAAGCCAGTAATTCCCATAAAGCTTGGCACTTTTGTATCACATGTTTTTAAAAAACAGGTCTCATTTTTAATATCCTGTTATTCACTCTGGTGGGAAAACCCAGCTTACAGTTCACGTTGGGCTGGCTTCATCTGCCACGGCGCTCATCATCCTGGAACAGTGTGGGAAGAACAAAGGATACCAGGAGAGAGATGCTTGTGGTTTTCACCCAGAAGGTGCCTGCTGTGAGCTAGATGGCCCAGAAAAGATTGAATCTGCAATTAATATGAAGACTCTCTGGAAAAACATCTCGGTGGAAGGGATTGATATCACCCTATCCAGAGATGCAGGAAGGTAAACATCATGTGTCAGGGAAACAACTCAACCAGCTCATTTAACCCTGGAGAATCTTTGCCATGACCTCTCCTCCCACCAAAATCACTCCAAAACAAAGTCTTCAGAGGGACACAAGTATGAAATTGGGATGAATTTAAATTTTATGTAAAACAGCCTTCGTGAAAAACTACAGCCAGTAGATATTTTTCCATAGATTTCTGAATTCCAAAAGAAACAAGTTCCAACATCGCACACCCTGTGATGAGCAACTCCAGTAAACCTCAGCTATTAAGAGAGTCTGAAAGCAATACTGAATAGCAGGAGATTTTAATCTATTTTTTTCAGCTGGGAGTGATACAAAATGTAAATAGATAGAGTGGAGAACAACAATTACAGGTACTGTTAGAACCAGGCCTGTGAGCTCATCGTGTGTTCCAGTAGCACTGAAGCAATTTTCTACTACGCTAGTCTTCATTGGAAAGGAAAACAAAACAGTAGCTTTTATTTTAAATAAAAATCAGCTAATACTAGCCCTTAAATTCCAGATTTGCACCTGAATTTTAAAAGGAATGTTAAGAAAAATCCCTTCAGACAGTGAGATGTCATGACTTAGACAAAAACTGTGTTACATGGTTGTAATTTCCAGCAGGGTGTGTTACCTTTCCCACCCCACAAGAATGCCTGTCTTGTGATTTTTTTTAAATTTTATTTAAAGTTCTTTGTGGGTGGGTGTCTGAGAAACCAAACCATCAGATAAGCAACATTTGTTTCTCAAACTTGGTTTATTTCAGCATTTCCTTTATTCACTAAGCAAATATGTTCTTAATAATTTCATAAACCAGATCTGGTTTGGCTACTTAGAATATTTAAATTTAATCAAGGTTTACTGAGCCTTAATTCAGGTTTCTGGTTTTCTTTTGCTCTTAATATTGCAGGTACATCTGTGATTACACCTACTACACTTCTCTGTATTACGGCAATGGAAGAGCTGCTTTCATTCACGTCCCCCCATTATCTGAGTCGGTAACAGCAGAATTTCTAGGAAAAGCATTACAGACCATTATCTTAGCAATGTTAGAACAATGTGGGGAACAAAGAGAGATGGATCACAGAGGGAAAAAACGATGATTTCTTAGAATGCAATTCCTCACCTCTTAAATGAAGCAGATCTAAAGATTATTTAAAACCCCCACACAAAGGATTTTATAGTCCATGTTATTTGCAATGAAATTTCCTTGCAAAACCCAACCAACCCTTTGTGTCTCTTAGAGAAGGCTTGAGGGGAAAAAAACCAAATGATTGGTGGTTCATATTACTAACAATAAAGTTGTTCAGATTTCAGAAAGTATGAAACTGGATTGAAAGCATTTTAGATGTTTAATCCTGATTCTGTTGGTTACAAAGACATCAGTAAAGACTTGCTGACCCCAGATGGATGCTCCCAGCTGTAAGAACTCAGCACGGGATGGATGCAACAGAAACCCCCCTCAGCCCCTGTCAGAGTCCAGAGTTCAGCCCACAAAAAACGTGCTACGGGAGAAACCAGAACACACTTGGGACTTCTGGTTCGTGAAGTTTTACAATTCTGTCTTACTGACCTGCTCTAGATGCTGCTTTCCACATCCCAACAGGCTCTGACCCAGAGTCACTTCAGAGCACAGAGAAAACTGGAAACCAGCAGGAGCTATAATGTTCTTGTTAACTTCAGTTTCAACCCAAAACTGCCACCTTCCCAAATTCTCAGTGCCTGTCCCAAGGGAAAGCCACACAGTCGTTCCACAAAGGCAAAAAGGGTTAGTGCATGTGAGGTTGCCTACACAACAGACACCAAAGGAGATCCCAATCTCTAAAACATGGGACCAGACTCCTCCACATCTCAACCAGCTCTGTACACAAGTGCTGGGTACCACGGATGGTCACAGCACTGCCCCTCAGCACACAGGGAATGTCCACGCTCTCCCCTGAAATCCTGCTGCCAGGACACAAGCGCAAGATGAAATCACTCAGTGGAACAGCACAGCAGCAGCTTAATCTGGACACCTGGGATTTCTTGAGGGAAACAAAGGCCTGTTCCTCAAGCACCATCAGTAAAAAGGACGAGAGACAAACACAACAGCACAATCAGCTGCTGGGGCTTCAGGCCACCACTGAGCCTTGTTTTAGTCAACACGCTGATGCCAAGAATCTGAGAACTGGAAACACCAAGATAATGCTTGTTTTCTTGCCACTGCCCTTTCCAGCGTTACACAGAGCTGAAAACCAGGTGCTGTCTGGCTGAATGCCTCACGTGGGGATGGCTCTGCAGGTAAATGAACAACTAACAATGCTCACCTTATTCACAGGAACCGCCTCGTGCAAAACTGCTCAAATCTCAGCCCCGAAGGATCCAAAAGCTCAGTGGCTCCGGATGAAAATGCTTTTGATTTCACCCAAACAATACCAGTACTGACTCCTATTAAGAGTAGCTCAATTAGACACAGCCAGAAAGGGCAGAGGAAAACCAGAGCAGCTTTACTCTGAGTTTTCTAACCTGCACTTGCCTTGCATAAGGAGTAACAAAATCAGAAACAAGCAAATGCATACAGAATTCTTTTATTTAACTTAAATCATGTAGTACTGAAACTACTAGAAAAAAGCAGAGTAAGAGAAACTAAAGGAGCCTTAGCTTCAGCCATTCAAAATAGACAAAGTTTCTTCTTTTCATAATGTAAAGAATCCCGAGTATATCGCAATAACAGGAATAAATTCTTACAACAGAATATACAAAAACATTTTGAAATTTTTTTTTATCTACTGATTCATTTTAATATAAACACAGGAATTTCTTTAGGAATAATTTATACACAGCAAGTCTTTTTATGTAATAAATTGGCCACTTTAATGTTTAATTTTCTCTTAAAAAAATCTAAACAAGAAAAATTGGAAAAATGTATTTGCAACTGCATCCATTCCTTAGCACTTTCTAGATTTTTGTCCCAGAGGTAGACAAACTCTGGCCAATCCTTTCATCTCAAACCTCACTGGTTCAGAAAACAGAAGAAGAGAAAGGTGTCCCTGTCCACAGCAGAGAGAGGTTGGATCTTCAAGATTTTTAAATAGCAATAAATAGGGATCCTGCCTTGCTCATTTCAACAAAGCTTCCAATGGTGCTCAACAGCTTTAGAGGCCGCACACAAGCATTTAAAGTGATAAGAAATTTGCAAAGAGCTCTTCAATATTAGTTACCAAAACCACCTTCCCTCTTTCCCTTAGCAGTGGCATCCTTCCAAGCACGAGGCCCCCGTGGCGCGGGTGCTGAGCGGCGCCGAGAGCCGGGGGAGCAGCAAACCCCGCTCTGTTTCCCCGACCAGTGAGGTTCCTGCCATCCATGAAGGTAACTGCCCTAGACAGCAAAGTGAAATGACCAGGTAAGATGATCCCACCCCAACCAGAGGGCTCTGGAAGACCAGGATACTGAAGATACAGAACATTTTCCCACCTCCTTTATTCACTCGCTGTATACTGGGTCACAAAGCTTGGGCAGGACAGGGGAGAGGGACAAGCCACGAATTGGACAAGTCAGCGATTCCTTTTTGGCATATTGTAAAGCTAACTAGTAACTGGTACCATGGAAAAACTGATCACAGACAGACACACCCACACACAGACACAGAAAAGTGCCCTTAAATTATATTTTAGGCATTTATAAACTACAAACATTTTATAAAATTATTCTGTGTACTTACAAAACGCAATGAAACATTTAATTAGTTCTTGTAAACCAGATCTTCGTCAACTGACTACCCGTAATCTACTGGACTTGAAGCCCTATTGAAAATGCTAATTAATGGTTACTAATCAACAGAACGCATACCCAAAAAAATATATATGAGCACGCACGCATATGCACACACACAAACTAGTGAAGTCCTAAGGTACTTGCAGAACAGGCCGGCTGTAGGTGAGACCGATCCAGGCCGATGACCAACCACTGTCACGCTCCTGGTAAGGAATTTACTGCTCCAGCTGCAACCTCCAGAGGTTCAGTTACCAGCCAGCAGAATTGTGACACCTCAGCGCTCATGCTGTCCCACAGATTAAGCTCAGGGTACTACCTCCAACTTCTGCCAAGCCCTGTGTCTCTGCACATCCCCACTGCTGCGTCCTTTGTTTTCAGGCATCTCCCCACAAACTCCTCCGTGCTGACTGACCCAGCTGCTCCGTGTCAGAGGCTGCTCAGCACCTCTGAGCAACCAGTTTGAACCGAGGTGTCCTTCGAAGCCCTCCTGTCTACTTGAGTTCTGTATCTTCAGCACCCCTGGCCACTCGTGTTGTTTCTACACATCATTCTTCAATCCTTGTCTGCACATCTACTCATGGGTTAAGTTGCAATATCTGGCTTTATCACTGGTTATTAAGGAGTGGATCCCTTGCACCTTCCTCCACTGTTGTTCAGCCCAGTGATTGAATACACAATTGACAAACAAAATAAGAGTAACAGGAAACAAAAGTTACTTGTACTAATGGAATGAAAAGGGTTTAAATATAGATATATATCTATATTATAGATATACATATGCAGATATATATATGTATAAATAGATATATATGTATGGAGTTACAGCAACAACAGGAGTGTTGTTCACTTAGACTCTGATTGTACCCAACACCCCTCAGCAGTTCCCAGAGGTCCTGGCAGCAGCTCCCTCTGGTCACCAGTCATCCTGGGCAAACTGGGCTTTCTTTCCTTTGTTTTAAGAGACCAAGAGCAGCATCAGTGCGGCCGCACCTGGAACCACGCAGCACTTGGCATCAGCTGGGAGGAGCAGGGGCAGCGCTCAGGGTGGCTCCACACCTTGCACCGTGCTCTGGTTTGTCATCCCCCCGAGCAGCACCTGACTCAGTAGCAGGGCTGTGTTTGCACAGCACTCGTGTTCCTGCAGCCAAACCACCTCCTGTGCCACGGGCACTTTGCAATGCCAGCCAGGACAGGCCCAGAGCGAGGAGCCCTGCAGCCCCAGCTCCCCTCGGCGACACCAGCTCCTTATCCCACTGCATCCAAACTTCTTGGTGCCCTTCGTCAAAATCCTGGTTTTCAGGGCTGGGTGGGCTTTTGTGTTTCATTTATAAACAAACTGGATTACTTTAACTTTATTCAAACATAGCTGAAGTTCTAAATAAATTTTCCATACCAGACAAGCCAGTGGTCTCAGGGAAGAACAACATTACAAACCATATTATGACTCTATCAAGCCAACATTAATTCTCAGTTGTTCACATGCACAAACAACTCGATTTACTGTCCAAGGGAAGTCTGCATGAAAAACCCATGTGAATAAAGCTATTCAAAATGCACAAAACACAACAAAAAAAGCTATGGAAACAAACAGAACAAAAAAGGAATTAAGCTTGAATTGCAAACACAGAATGCAATGGTATCATGAAGGTGGTTTGGTCCAGGAGAGCTGACTGCCTTCACACACACAGACGTGAGGCCTCATGGCTGTCTTCTACTGAAGTGCTTTTTGAAATGCTTCTCGTGATGCTACGTCATTAGTGTTTCTTCCTAATGCATTGTAAAACCACCTACATACAATTCTACAAACCAGTAACTCGGACAGTTTTAACAAAACCCTCCTAGCCAGCTGAAAGATCTGAGGATCTCCAGTTGTGGTAATCAATATGTGCAAGGGAGAGGAACAGCCACTGCACCCAAAGGTCACTAGATCATCATCTAACATGGAAAACCAAACCAATGAAGTGAAAACTTCCAATTTTGCTGGTTTCTCAGGACTAGGGAGAAACGCTCCCACCAAAGACAAACTGTAGTAATTAACACAGCACTGTGTATCCAAGAGGCTGGGTACAACTCCAAGTAGCCAAGCACCACATTACTCAGATACCACAACCAACACCTGCACGAACAGCTGCCAGAGCTGGAAAAAAGGAAACATTATACAGCAAGTTGATGTCAAGCTCGTGTTAGTCCTGTGTGCTTGTAAACCAGTTGCACGCTGTCAGAGGGCAGTTAAAATTTGATGGCTGGTCCATCAGAATCCACAGTTATAATGCATATGAACAGGGGAAGAAAAGGGAACTGACTTTTTACTGGCACATTAAAAGAAATTCAATGTTAGCTTGTAATAAAAAGAATTAAAAAAAATAAAATCAGTGCTCTCATCAAACAGAAGCAGCAAAGATCAAAGCTGGAAATTTGATGTAGTATGATCATCAGGCAGCCTGTGACAGGTTTTGGTCAGGAAAGCAATGCCATTCCATATAAGCCAATTTATTTTGGGTTCTAATTCAGCCAAATATATTTTTGATGCTTGTGACATCTGAGCAAGAACTGGCAGGAATGACTCAGTCCATTCTACAGGACAAACAGAAAGACCATTCCCTTTAGTATTTCTTCAAACGTTGTAAACATTTGATTTCTGTAACGGATTTCAGGAAATACTCACAATTTGAAGTTCCCATATCAGGTCAGATGCATTTCCACTCTTTCAAACAAGCAGCGTTTTGCTGCTGACCCAAGGGCTGCTGTGACAGCACATTAAAAAGCCTCTGTGTTCCCTCAAAGAACCCTAAGTCAGACAACTCTTGGATTTCTCCTCACAACAACAGATTTTTAAAAAATTGGAGAAACCCCTCGGAATTGAGGGAAATATTCTGAGGTGACTCTCTGTGACAGGCAGTGACTGTTCCCCTCCAGAACCTAGAGCATGTGGTATATGGAGTGAGAGGTTACCAGTATCAACGGCATTTATTGGCTGCTGAGAAATGTGAGATGTATTTTTTTTATATACACACATATAAAAAAATAAGAGTGAGGTAGATAAATGTTTGAAAAAAAAAAATCAAGAACTGTCCCCCTGTCATACTCTAAAACCCTTATCTCAGTATTTAAATTCATTATGGGGCATCTCTACAGTGATTTAAACTGATATCACAAAAATAAATAAAAAATCCTACATAGAATACCTTCTTAATTAACTTTTTTGTCTTTCTCATTTTCAAAAGGGAAAAATAACTATGGGACAGAGGCAAGAGAAGATAATGGGACCTAAACTACACAAGCAAAAAGCACTACAAACTTTTAAAAATCTCCAGTCAAAACTAGCAATCAGTATATTTTAACTCATTGTTCTTACTCAAAGATTTGAACATTTCCATCCCAGAACCACCTCTTCCTGCCATCGTTTGGTTCGATCAGTGCTAAACAAAGGCCTAGACTGGAACTAAGGTAAGATGAGCAACTGGTACCACTCCTGACAGCCCCTCCTTCTCCTCTCACCAAGGCTTCTGCAACTCAGCAAACAAGCTCGCTCGTCTTTTGTTCTGAGGTTTGGTCTGTGATTTAAGCCACAAGCTTGGACTTGTACAGGTTTCCATAGCTGCCAACGCTTCACTGTTTGCCGGCCAAGCCGCCGGCCCCGAGCTCCCCCAGCCCCAGGGAACGGCGCGGGGGCTTCCCTTTGGGGGCGGGTGGTTTTCCTCCCCAGGCTGGGAAGTGCTGCCCAGGTGCCCCCACAAAGGCTTCTCTCCAGCAGGGCTTCCCCAGCAGGAAGGTGAAGAGCTGGCCTTGGCTGGAGCCTGCTGATCAGCGGCCACCCGAGCAATGCCTGGCATCGCCAGCTGCACCGGGCACTTGTTCACAGGGTGGAAGGGTTAAAAGGATCTTTTTAAGCATCAGTGACCCAAAAGCCTGGAGTCTGCTGTTGTACCCAACTAATAATTTAAAAAGAATACATGTGTGTGTGTGTGTGTGTCTGTGTGGGGATGGGCAGGTGGATGTGTGCCACGACCAGAACAAGCAGGGAGGGCAGGAGGGGCAGGACCCTTGTACAACAATGAATATAAACACTGAACAAGAATGCACTAAATAGTTAACCTTTTGTTTCTGACCTGAGTTTGTATCACGCCTTGCACTGTAAGAGACTCACGTGCTGTCTGGGCAGAGGTGAGTGGGAAGGAAGGAAAACTGGGGCTTAAAAACACCACACCACAGCACTGCCAGAGTGTTCCCGTGCGGGGTGTCCCTTCTTTCTCCTTGTCCCCCTCCAAAGCCCTGTAGCCCACACAGCCAAGATGTTGTAAAACAACTAATGGGAAGGAAAAAAAAATTTAAAAAATTAAAAATAAAAAAAAAAAAAGGAGGAAATGTATTTATAAAAAGGCATTAAACAGTTCATGGCAAATCATATGAAAGGTATCAGTTACTGGGAAGGAGGAAGTAAAAGTTACACACTATAGTACAAAGCATAAGAAAATTTGTTGAAGTGGAAGGGAAGGGAAGGAGGGCAGACCTGAAGGTTTTCATAGATTAAATCCACAAAGATAAAGAACAAAAAAAATAGCAGCTTTTTTCTGTACAGACATATAGATGAGTATCTGAACCGTAAGAAAGTTATAAAAGTGACACAAAAGACAATGTGTATGCAAATGATCCATGGTCTAACATAGAACTGCAAGACCCTTCGAGAAGTCTTAATAATAAAGAGAAAAGGTCAACAAAGCATCATATACTTGAATCCGGTTACTGCTTTTTTTTGTTTTCTCCAATTTATGTTTCTAGGTGTTTTTTCCTTGCAAGCCTGTGAAGGAAGGCAGGCTGCAACGATGGAGATCTCGGCCGCTTATTTTCAGGTTTTTCGTAACTCATTTTTGGCAGGCAGATGACTTTTTTTTGTACGAAATGCACGTGTTTGTTTAGCTCACCACTGCCAGTTTTGTCCAGAATTCACTGGGATGAGGACAGGAGTGGAGGGAGGGCTGGTTCTTTACCCCATCCCTTTTATCTTCTCCATCACAAGAAAAGAAAAAAAAAATCACATTTTGTCCAGTTTTAAAAAAAGATCTAGACAATTTGACTTTTTAATATTTTTTTTTAAATACCAGTGCATGACTGAATAGAACATATTGGTCAGGATCTGTTTTGAACAGAGCAGTTGATTACTGTGCTCCTTCCATGACTACAAAAAAAACCAAACCAAAAACAAAACAAAAAAAAAACAAACGAAAACAAAAAACAAAGAGTTCATTTTTTTTTTTTTTGGCAAAATTTGGCAGCGTTGAAAATGGTAACAGCCTTGGACGAATGATGGCCCTTTTTTATTCTTTTACATGTTCCTAAAAAGATTAAAGAGCAACATTAAAAATCCAGTCTTTTTTTAGTTTAGGGTTTTTTTGTGTGTGGTTTTTTTGTTTGTTTGTGGTTTTTTTGTTTGTGGTTTTTTTTTATAAAGACCTACAGTGTTAGGCAGGTGCTTGCAGGGGTACTGGGAACCACCTGGCCTGCAATATCTTTGATCTGATAAAAGTGCTGTACGGTTGAACTTGCACGCAGATATGTTTCCCATTATGAAGCAAAAAAGAGAGACAGAAAGAAAGAGAAAGAAGAGAGAAGAGAGAGGAGAGAGAGATGTCAGATCTCAAGTTTTCTGTTGCTATTAAGTGTTAACATTAAGAGTTTTAAAAGGCCAACTGTGTGCCCCATGACTGGAGTCCTTGACTGAAACAAACATCTGCTTGCATATTGAAAAAAAAGAAAAAGACGGCAACTTGTTTTACTGAAAAAAGGGTTCTCCCAAGTGCAGCTATGGCAGTTCTGAAGATCCACTGAGGTACAGTAGGCTTTTGAATATATTGTGATTTTCTTTCTTTCTTCCCCCAATGCCTGTGTTTGTGTGTGTTTTGTTTCTGCGAGGCTCTGGCTCCGGGATCAGCAGGCCGACGACTGGGGCAGCGGCAGGGCCCTCTCGTTCTTGCGGCCCCCGTTCATGTGCGCGTAGGGCTGCCGCTCCTCGAAGCTGGCCCGCAGCACCACCACGCCGGGGCCGTTCTCGGCCTTGTGTCCTGAGTGCTTGTCAGTGGGTTGCAGGGTGGAGGAGGGGTCTAAAGGAATGCTCTCCATGTTTTCAGTCTCCAGGTCAAGCTCCTCTGTGTCCGGAGGCTTGTTCTCCTCACTGTAGAAGAAGGAGACCTCTTTGAAGGCTGGGTCCAGCTCGTCTTTGATGCTACCGATGATTTCCAGGAAGGAGGGTCTCATCTTCGGGTTGTACTGCCAGCACATGCGCATCAGTTCGAACCTGGGCAGGGAACACACAGGAGAAACATTCACTGAGGTGTTTCAGAGCCATGGCTAGGTCACATCATGTGTTTTAGACAATCATTCCATTCCGAGGGAAGCCAAAGTGACAGAACTTTCACAGGCCGAGATCCCCAGAGCGGTGGGATCAGTACCCATAACCACCCGTCTACTTAAGAACGGGGTTTGATGATTCTGATGATCCAACTCACAGTATGCTGTGAATCTCTGTCACATTTCCACCTTCCTTCTCATCACTATTTACTCCCCTACCTCCTACCTCACCTTTTCTACTCCCTCCCACACACCTGCCCTAAGGGTACCTGACATCCAGAACCATTTCATTGTCTTATTCTGACTTGGTATTTCTCTTTTTCCTCTAAATTACCCTGTCCTTACTCAGCCATAAGCTACATGATTGCACCTCCTGGAGTATCTTTTTCAAACAACTCATCCCACCCCATCAATGCCAACTCAGAAAAAAATTAGAATAGGAAATACACGCAAGGTAAAGCAGCGCCTTTTTCCCCTGAAAGAAAAAAATTATATCAACTGTAATCCCCAATGGACCTTTGCCAATCTCAAAGACATTCTCTAATATTTTTATTTTAAAATTAGGTTGTTTTCATTTACGGCCAGGGATGCATTAATATTTTACAGAGTGTGAGATCATCTGCTTAAGCACATCCATGATTAGATCTGTACAATGTCCCATGCTGGCAAAACAAAACCACAAAATGAAACAGTAATACAGACATAATGAAAACAGCATTTTCATGACACAGCAAAATTGGATATTCCCAGGAGATCGCCCTGAGCTTTAAACATAACACAAGAAAGGATTTCACCGTCTGTGAAGGTGGAATAGGGATGTCTTCTGTTAACACAGTGCAGTAATAGGACAAATTTAAATAAGAAAAGGAAGATTAGCATTAATTCTTCAAGCCAATCCTCTGTGTGCACAGTGCTCAGAGGAACATGCTGCGTGGAGGAAGTCACTGCTGGCCAAAACTACTACTCTATGCTAGAGTAAGAACGGAACTAAAAATAAAATAAAGCCAAGAGAGATCTCTCATTGAAGGTAATGCATGGACTCTGACTCACCTGCCAGCACTAGGAGCTGCAGCCCTGTCAGACCCCTTTACCTTGCTGGGTTTTGTTTCCCACCTCTGCCAGTCTTCCCTTAAGCCAGTCATCTAAACTTTTAGCTTCAATTCTAGAGAACAACATTACCAGGTTTCCAACTTCCACAGATTTTCTGAGCTCAAACGACCAATTCTATTTCATTTTTTCATTAGCTCTCCCTGCCTTGTGCCCTCAGTTTACCAGATCTCTTCTGTGGGAAGATTTTATTTTTTAATTAAATAGACCAAAACAAAAAAACAAACAAAAAAATTCACTCTCTTTTTGTACAGGACCTAAGTTCATCCAAGAGTAATGTCCCTGGCTCTAGAACAACCTTTCCAACAGGACTGACACTGAGCTGGAGAACCCAGGGCTCTGCAGCCCATGGTGGGTCTGGAGAGAGCTCAGGAGCCCTGTCCTGAAACAAAACCCCAGCAAAGAAAGTCCTTGCCGAGAAACTCAGGAAATTGGGAAATACTGCTGCACCTCCAGTGTGCTCTCAGCTGACGGGAAGCAGCAGAGAGGGCAAGTGTTTGGGCTGCAAACACTGCTGAGTGCTTCAACCAAACCCAAAGCGATCTTCACTGAAGTGCATCTGAAGTGCCCAATATCCCTGCCAGAGCTCCACTGGCACCGCTCCGCCTGAACAAACGTCAGCCACCTGAGAATGGCCTTGTGACACCCAACAAGAGCTGGCAAAACCAGTCTGTGCTGGGAGAACTCCCGGGGTACTCAATGCTGCATTGTAACTGCACGTAGACACGTAAACACTGCCCAGCTCCTGCTTGTTTTGAGTCTGTGAAAAGCCTTTCAGAGCAAAAGCGAAGCCAGGCTATAAAACTGCACCGTACCCTCACCCACAAGCGGGGAGGAAAGCTTGAGACATAAATATATAAAATCCATTTCTGTTACTTCATTGCTGTTTCCCTTCCAGCTGACTGCTGTGTCCCTGAATAGAAGCTTGGCTGGAGCCAGGAACTCTGGATATTCGCTGGCGCTGCGCCCCGAGGCCTAAGGGCAATGCTAAGGAGATACCACAAGCAGCGGAGTAATGCATGTGACATCAGCACAAACAAGGACATGTGATGTTTCTTTTAAGCCATTCCAGATTTAAAAACCCTACAGAGTTCCCATAAAAGGATTTTTTTTCCTTTTTAACTCTGTGTGTTCGCAGGCCTTGTTTACATTATCTTAAACAAAATAAAAACCCTTCCAATAGACAATGGAGGAATTCACAGGCTGTTAATACAACCTGAGCAGATTTATAAAGTACGTTCCTGACTGGTGGCAAGTGAGCTCCAGGGAGCTGGAGGCACCACCATGGGTTAGGGGAATAGCCAGCATCCCTCTGTGCATCTTTTGCTCAAGGAACGGAGCAGAAATTGAGTTTTGTTTTGCACCGAGACAATTTTAAAAAAAACAAACAGAAAAACAAACAGAAAATGGTACGTTCCTATAGAAGTTGCATTCCATTTGTGCTTTGCAATACACTTGATTTGGTGGGGAAAAGCAAAAGGACCTCTCCTCCCCTGCTGGTGCTGTGTGCTGCCAGTGCCTCTGCAGAGCAGACCCCGGGTTCTAAGCAGGAACAAAAGGAAATCAGCACTGCGTAAACAGTCTACAATGCATGTGGGGGAAGCAATCCTGCTTCAAAAACAGAGTGGAATTCCAGCCTCCACAACTTTTAAAAGCCCCATGGGAACACACTGTCTGAGAGCTTCAGCTGTACCAAAGCTCGGTGCCACGCAGCCGTCACCTGATGAGCAGTGCCATAACAATGGGAGGACATAAAAACATCACTGAGTGCACAGGAAGAGGAGAAAAACAGCAAAGCTTCTCCTGGCACCGTTGTACTGAACCATCTGTCTTATTGCATGGTTCTGTCTGCACAGCCACACCAGCTATGCCAAGAGGGTGTAGCATAAACACAACTGAGGCTTGTTTCACCCTGTACAAGAGTAAAGAGCCTCCAGAAATACCCTCCCCTTTGCTTTGCCCTTTTCACAGGGATTCACCTCCTCCCGGCCACAGGACAACCCTCTGTGAAATCCCCCTTTGCCCAAGCATCCTTGGCCCTGCACAGCCACACTGCAGAACAGAACCTCTCCAGCTCCACCTAAAAGCTCCTGACCCACTGCTGCCAGGTCAGGAGAGGAGCAGAGGCACAACCAGCATGGCAGGGATGGAGCCACAGTGTCCCAGCCTGCCTGCACCCTGCACAATTCCCAGGGGAAATCGAGGTCCTGAAAGGAGCTCCTGCTCTGTGGCTGGAGGGTGCAGGGCTGTGTCAACATCACATCACCTGCACAGCTAAAAATAGCAGATTTGGTGACAGCAAGTCTTCTCTCTGTTTTCATCTACACCTCCCCACAGCAGTTACCTCCTCCACCTGTTCTGGAGGTTTCTCTGTCAGCACACTATCCTCTCTCCACAGACAGGTCCACTGATGTTCTGACTAGAATTTCAGTTGCCTCCAAGTCAAACTAACTTGAAGAATGAAGTCCCTGTGCTTTTGTAGCTACCCTGTGAGACATATGAGCACAGAGCTCCACTTCTCACCTGCTTCCAGCAGCACCAAGCCCAAGTGACCTCCCTGCAGCCAGGCTTTGCTTTTGGGACATCTTGAGTTAATATCAGGAGTCAACACTGAAGTATCACAGCAAGAACTTGTGCTGCCTAAAAAGTATCTCCCACTAGCACAGACATGCCAAGAAACCTGCCTTTAAACACAATCTTTTAGCAATCCCCACAAGAGAGAGGAGCCCTTGGTTTACACAGGGTTTCATAAAGCACTGGAGAAAGCTGTGGCCTGGAACATGCTGGGATGCAGGATGAGATGCATGTGCAATTTCAGGGCTCTCAGACACTGTTAGAAACACTCTTCTGCCCATGTCCTAGTTTTCCTGTAGGTTCCAGCTGAGAAGGAGGTTACTGGGCCCTGGAGAGGACCTCTGCCTACAGACTAGGTCTGGTCCTGCCAGCACCGTGGGGGAGCAGTGGGGAGGTCACAGAAGCTGGCACAGCACTGTCACAGCATCCCAGGCAGGGAAAGAAGTGAAAATATGCAAAAAAATAAAGCACAACAGGAATTTAAGAGGTTTTTTGATTGCCAAGTGTATGTGTAGGGAACAAAGGTGAAGGTTACTCCTGGAGCTCCCTACTGTTATGCCTATTTGAATGTCAGCAGGTTTGGGTGTCTGTACTAAAACAAAGACAAAACAAGCTGAAAGGGAGCAAAAGCAAGTCACAATAAGGTCATACTTTTTTTTTTTTTCTTTTTACATTTGGGATAAAGCCAAGATGTTTTACACTCAACTTTATTACTAAAAAAAAGCAAACCAAAAAATGCACCACTAATGTGGCTGTGCCTTAGGTCTGAGTTCAGCCTCATTCCTTTTTCTGACAGAGCAAAGCAGCACAAATCAAAGGCAGGGATTTTTTATTCTGCACCTCTGCACTGTCAGGCTGAATCCTGCTGGGCAGAACCAATGAGTGAACAGTTTCTCCACCAGGAGCAGCACAAGAAAGCCTTGGCTGTTACACACCGGTGCAAAGATTTGCTCTGCCAGATTTTAACCAAGTTCTCTCAGCTCACAAGCCAGCAACCTTGAAAGTGGATTCATCCAGTAGCAACAGCCTTGGAGCAGAGGAGATTCCCTGAGGAGGGGGAGGAAGGAGAACTGGGTGGGCTGCAGCAGAGAGCTGCTGGCCTGACTCCCCTCCCAGCCCTGCTCATACCACACACACCCCAGCTTAGCAGGGAATCTCTAGAGCTGGATCTCTCCCCAGTGAGGCTGTTCTCACTGCAGTGGTGCTTTCTCCTGTGAACCCAGGGAGCTGAGCCCACCACATGCCTCTTCCTCCCCATTTGTGCCCACCCCATTACACAGCTCTGACTGTGTTCAACAATGTCCAGTCAACCCGACTGCCAGGAATTCTCCACAGCATCGGAAAGGGAAGGAATGTGAAACCAAGGAATCACATGGCAGCTACACCTCCCCCTGCATATACCACCCACCCCCCTCAAACAACAAAACAACACTGCCTGTCATCTGAAACCACAGCCAGGCTCCAGCCAAAAAAGCTATTTTCCTAAGAATCCCAAGCAGCTGAGGCCCTTAAGTGATTGTATCCCTTCTGTGGGCCTCCAACAAATTTCAATAACTGCAAGACACAGTATTTCCTTCCCAAAAGTCAGTTTGGGAAGTAAATCAAAGCAATAAAGTCTGAACAACTGAAACTGCTGTACACAAAGGCCAACAGAAGTATTTCAGCAATGTAAAGCTAAAAACTGAAGCTGCTGCTCTGCATACCCTCTGCTGCTGGGAGGCTTTGGGTCGATGCTGGGGCAAGGAAGGAAAATCTGTGGAAAATCTCATCCTGTGCTTGCAGGGAAGGAAACTGTTAGCAGGGGGGATTTGTTTATCTCAATGGGACAAGTGCTGTGACTGAAACAGCAGATCCAACCCAGCTTCAGACACTCTGATTTATCTTTATGCTGAACTAAAAAGATGAATTCCCGTGTTTACACACATTTCATCTTGTCCCATGCTCTCTTCTCTCCTTATGCTCAACAGAATTACTTTAAGCAGAAGAGATGTGATTTAGGGACAGAGCCTCCTGATGTAGCAAATGTCACTTATGAACTGACATTTGTATTACGCCCAATTTTATTCAGTAACACAAAGCTTGGATTTTGTTTCCTTAATAGAGGAGATGGCCCAAGGTGAGATTCTAGCCACTGTTTACTGGAATGTCTCACTACCATAAAATACTGGATTGACAGAGCCTAAGCAGCCCCTCCCACTCTCCACCAGCCCCTCCTGTGGTAGCTGACAAGAGCAGACCCCGCAGGGCTCAGGAGGCACAAGCTGTGCCCCAGGGCAGAGGTGGCACTTACAGCATGTCGGGACAATTGTCAGGCTTTTCCAGCAGCCCCCCTTCCATGACGAAGCGCAGCACCTGCTCGTTGGTCATGCCCTGGTACGGCTGCTCCGCCAGCGTCGCGATCTCCCACAGCACCACGCCGAACGACCTGCAGGGAAATCACAGTTTTAGGGCTCCCAGCCATCTGCAAGGGTGCATTTCTGACAAGATGCTGAGTGCTGGGGGTCCATGGGTGTTTTGTTTTACCAAAGTATTCCAGCTGCTCAAAAACCACGTGTCTGTGGTGACAAGTCACAACCCCTCCCTCAAGAGACTGCAGACTTCCAACACCTCTACTCTAGTGAGAAAAGGGTTCAAGTGAGAAAAATGTGACATGCATGTAACTATGTTCTTAAAACAGAGCTTCCAGCTCCTTGCAGGTAACTACAAAGGACAGCAGAAGTGAAAAAAGTAGTTTGTCTAATAATAGGAATTGATTACTGGCAAAGGAAGATAAGCATAGTTATGTAATTGGGTAGTTTGGACATAAGTATTGACACTTTCTAAAAATAGCTCAATTTAAAATTAGATTATTGAGCAGACACAGCTCAAATTGTCTGCCCTGCACTGAGGAGTCATCTACTTTTAGAGCTGCTGGGCAAAGAAGGAAAATCTCGATGCTGTCTGACTTGTGTGGTAAATGCTGAGTCAAGCTGAGTGAAAAACACTCAGTTCCACTGGGGGGGTGTTATGAAAACAGGAGTCCAGTGTCATTAGCTGGTTATGGCCCAGCGGTTTTATCTTTCAGCTATCCCTGGGATTTGAACTGGTTTGCATCTGGAGCCAGAAGCCACAAACTGCCTTGCAATTGTTTTCCTTTCAGGGGAGGGAGGGACAGGGGGTCAACTCAACATTTGGGTGCCTTTGAAGCCTCTTTGATCACCGCAGGGATAACGAGGACAAGTCTTGCACACCTACTCATCAGATTATCCTAACAAATAAACCCAGGTTGCTCCTTCCAGGCAACTACTGAAAGAATGCAAGATGCTGAGGATTTATTTATAGAAATCCACCCTCACCCTGAACAGTATTACATTAATTTTAAAATGTCCTCCTTCCCTAACTACAACAAAAACAGCCCTGTCTAATTATCTCATTCTTCAGCCTGAAAAGCAATAAAAGAATGAGTTGCTAAAATAAAGCTCCACCCTTCAAACCTCCAGACACTCTTCCTTCCTGCAGTTGCCATTTCACCTTACAGCTTATAAATCCTGGACTCCAACCACTTAACAGGGTTTTGTCTTTTTGACATCTTGGCTTCTAAAACTGATCTCCAAGAACATGGAACTACATGCCACAATATCTGCCCAGAAAGGCAGGAAAAACAACCTCAACCTTTTGTTTACTGTTTGATGCAAATAAATGGCCCCCAAAACAGCTAAGCTCCACAGTTTATACAGAGCAACTTCAAATCAGAACCAATAGAAGGATTCAGGGAATTTTTGCTGGCATAAAGAGACCTCCAATGTATAGTGCCTGATGTAAAAGTCACTGAGAAGGAATGATTCTTTTAGCCATAGGCAGATCAAGTAAATAGGCAGTATTTCGTGACACTGTTAAGGCAAGTTCCTCTACATTTGGAATTTAGATCGAAATTTCTCTGTAGCTGTGGATACATGTTCTAAACAAACAGCAAATTTCTCGTGCTGAGCCTGTTTTTTGTGCCTCCAGACAAGTACACCCCTGTGAACCAAATTTCAGAGTAAATCACTTCCAACAATTAAGATGCCAAACCCTCCCAAGGAGAAACTCTGAAATACCCACGAGTACTGTCAGCCTCCTCTCCATAAATAAAACAATTTTTTTCTCTCTATGCTTACAAGTAAAAATCTGTCAAGATTTTACTGCTCCTCCTCTTCAGCTTTCCAGTCCTGTAATCAGTAAACTACTTTCCAGGCCAGGATATTCACTCAGATTGTCCCACTGACGAACTGCAATACTGTTTGCACAATCTTGCTTTGGTCTGAGCAACCAACAAATGCCAAATCATGGAATCCCAGGATGGTTTGGGCTGGAAGGGACCTTAAAGCCCATCTTGTTCCACCCCTTGCCATGGGCAGGGACACCTCCCACTACACCAGGTCGCTCCAAGCCCTGCCCAAGCTGGCTTTGGACACTTCCAGGGATGGAGCAGCCACAGCCTCTCTGGGCAATCTGTGCCAGGGTCTCACCACCCTGAAGAAATTCTTCCCAATATTCAATCTAAATCTCTTCCTTGTTAGGGAAACACTCACAAACTTCCTGCAACAATTACAGCACTAATTTACATCTGACACCTCATTTGGTGTCACACCTAGGGGTTTTCTGTTTGGAATTTGAGTTATATTTAAAGAATAGCATCACTTAAGAATCCCAGGCTGAAAGAAAGCATGTGTGGAATACACATGGGACACTCCCACTGCTCACCCTTCAGAGGCAATGGCTGGACCTGAAAATTCCTGTTGTGTGGTAAGCTCTGCCAGCTCCGCACTCCAGGCTTGGTCAGTTCTGCAACTGGGAATTTTTTAGTGATATAGTCCAAATTTCTGTCTGCTTTGTGAAGCCATTACAAGTCCCAAAATTCTTTTACTGGGGGGATTGCCAAAAGCATGCCTGCACTGTTCCATCAGATAAGTGGCTGATACAGGGCTTCCCTTCAACTCAATGTGGTTGTTTTCATCTGCTTCCAAGTCTGAGGGTTACTGGATTCAAAAGTAAGTTACCAGCCATATGTAAAATAAAATTTAAGCATCATTCTGGTGCTTTGCTTTTTCACTGTAATTCCTCTTAGGAACTTTTTGTTCCGAGCTGGTACTGTGAACTACAGACCACTGACTCCAAACTCCTCAAGCTGTTCAAGGAAAATGAGGTTTACTCCTAAAACACCATTCCTACTGACTTCTAGACATTTGGAGGCAATCAGCTGCCAATTCTGTAACAGATCAGCAGTAAAAACATCTTGTTAGGAAGGCAGAGAAACCGTAAAAGACAGAGGAGAGGTTTTGCCAGTACACAACCATCTTCTGCCAAGTCCTCCCTACCTATCTCCAAAGGCCGGGGGGTGTGTGGGGAATTGTTAAAGGGGATTACTTCTCCTAAGTACACGCCTCTATTAATAATTGCACAGATACAGCAAGCATGCAGTGTGCTTTGAAAGAAAAGCCTATTTCTCCATCTTGCAGTATATAAAACAAGCAAACAAAGCTCCAAATGGACAGGGATATGCACAAGGGAGAACTCCCCAAAAAAGCCTGTGAGTGTACATAACCCATCTGGGGGAAAGTGATGCTATTTACACAGAAGGTTTTAATGGAAAAGCAGGTCACCACTAAGAACCTTTCTATATTCTTGGCAACTTTTAATGCTTTTCTTGAAGGAGGACAATTTTTAAAATGACAACTTGCTCTTCCAGGTGAAGGTAATGTTTTTCCCTGTGCAACTGATTTTACAACTAACAGCAGGAAACATACTACCACCTCCAGTTTTGGAAATCCATTTAATTTTGCTCTCCCTGAGAGCAAAATTTAATCTCAGGACTTCTTGCTGAAACGAACTCGTGGAACAAGAGTTACCTTTGAGTGGACAGGAGAAGCAGTGCAGTTAGTTAAATCAACTAAAACAAGAAGAGAGGCTAGAAAGAAGGAGTTTAAAGCAGTTTTTCAGAGCCCTGTTTTGTTACCAGACATCGGAGTGCGTGGTGAAGACTCCATCCTTCAGTGATTCTGGGGACATCCAGCGCACGGGCAGCAAACCCTTCCCTCCTTTCCGGTAATAATCTGTCTCGTAGATATCTCTCGTCATGCCAAAATCTACAAGGCACAAATACTCTGAGTTTGTGTGAGAAAAGGCACAAATACTCTGAGCTTGTGTGAGAAAACGAGGAACCTCTCCCCTTCCTACAAGGCAGAGAATCACACTTGGGTGTGATGAATCGGTGCTGTGTTCCCACGACATTTGACTCTGCAGACACTTCAGCTGCTGCCTCAGGGCTGGTGACCTTCCCTCCCAACTCCACCAGACTGTGCCACTGACTTCAGGGTGACAAGTCTGAATGGTTTAAATATAGGAATGTGAAAAGTTCCAGCATTATGCTCAAGCTTTGCAGTAAGATGAGCCTTCTGAAGGTCATGCACTTCACTAATTGCTCTCCAAATTCAGTGTTTTTCGTTTTTACAATGAGTGCAAGGAGCTCCTTTAGTACTTATAACTATTGTGTTTAATCAAACAGTCTCACATGCTGAAGGAAATACTTCTCTTGTTTTTTTCTTTTTTCCAAAGGTAGTTCCCAGTTTCTGTACAATATTCCACTTCAAGAGCTACAGAGGATTATGCTGTTCATTTGTGATTAACACACCCAAATATTAAAAACATACTTCCAATTTATATCCATGCTTAGCTGTAAATTCATAAGCACTTGCAAGACTTGGATCTAAAAATGTTCATTCACCTGACAGTAACTCAGATTTATTCCAGTGGCTTTTTCTCTACAATCAGCCTGAGACAGAACTGCTGGGTCTCATACTTGCCTATTGAAACCAGTTACTGCTTTCTCAGACACCAACCAAAAAATTAATAAATTAGAGGTCATCAGTCCTCTGTCTGATATTAAATGCTGTCTGATGACACACAGGGCAAAATCCATTTTACCAGCACAGATCTGTGATTGCTCCTTTTTCCCCCAGGAAATGTGTACAGAAGTCCCCCAGCTCTCTCTGTTGTCACCAGGCTGTAGAGAGTGACCAAGCAGGGGTACCAGGGACCTCGGTGTACCCTCGGTGATTGTGACTAAAAACTCATCTGTGCAGCTCTTCCATCACTCCCACACACCAGGGTGACTTTATCCCAGCTGAACGGAAGATTCTTTCAAAATGTAATGCAAATAAAAAACAGACATGCAGTGAGCACAGGGTAGTGTGGCATAAAGCTCTTCCTCCGAGAGCTGAACAGTCTGAGGTGGTGTGTTCCAGCCAAGATGCTCCTCAACTGTTTCTGCATGAGGGGATTTTCAGTGCTGCTACATAAACAAGAGCAGTGCAGCACTTTACAGAATGCTTTTGGGGTAACCATGAATATGTTAAAGGGAAGACATGCACCATATCTTCAGTTTACAGAATTGTAAAACAAGCTGGTGAGGGCAGGAGGAGAAAACTGGAATGGGAAGGATTTAGGCTGACTTCCCACGAACCTGCAGAAAATATACAAAATCCCCAAAAGATCTTATTTCCTAATTAACTGACTCAAAATGAAATCATTTTTTCTTTCTCCCAAATGACAGGATTACTTACACAAATTATCAAAATAGCTGACTTAAGCTCAGAGAAAAAGAATTCGTTTCCTACAGCAGAAGGCTGTTGCTATACATGTTATTTTAATATGCACAACTCAAAAACAGCCAACAGCTTAAAATCACTCTCTCTGGAGAGAAGACTGAAAAAACTCATTTGACACTATTTTGGAGGGTTGGTGAAAGGAAAAAAAAAAAACTGGTGATCTAACAGCAGAGCAGAAGAAAGCCATTCAGCTGTCTGGGAAGCAGAACTCCAGTTTAGACTGGAAAGCACCCAGCTGAAGTCATTCCACTTCCAACTCAGATATGATTTAAAATAATCCTAAAATTCTCATTCTTGAATCAATAAACAGGAGGTAGAATTATTTTAGTGCATTAACAGAGACATAAATGACACATCAGTGGTAACTACACCACCCACCCAGATGTCTGCAGCACCTGAACCTAAATCACTGCCTCACCAGCCCTTTTTCAACCCACATGCTGTACTATTGCCCCACTGGAATAACAAGCAAGCAGAGGTATTCCAGAGGTTTCAACTCAGTGTTAAATGCTCACAGGTCTTAAATCACAGCAAGTCTTCACAGGGAACGCATTTCATTGCCCAGATATTTAAACTAGAGCTCAGTTACAAATAAATAAATAAATAAAAAGCCTTGTAAGACACTGCTTTTCAGGATGTGTAGGGATCAGGAGAGCCCACCTCCAATTTTGACAGTGAAGTCCTCTGCCACCATGCAGTTCCTGGCAGCAAGGTCCCTGTGCACGAACTTGTTGGCGTTGAGGTAAGCCATGCCGTCCGCGATCTCTCCTGCCATCTGGATCATCTTCTTCAGGGTCGGGGGCGCCTGCCCAGGGTTATTCTGCAATCAACATCAAGCAATTAACAGACCACATCCATTCTCTTGTGCACGTACTGTCCTTGTGTTCTGTTCCCTTAATTTATCCACATTGGAATCTTCACATCAAGGGCAAAAGCTGCTGAGCTCATTTTCTACAGAGGCTGCTGTGATTTCAGTGGCAAGTGACCTGTGTGTCATCTTTATCCTTCAGTCTCTGTGTCACATGTTAGATTTTAGCTGTTAGACTGATGGCCTATGCATGAGAGTTTGCATAGGAGCTGAGATAACAGATATTTACTTTTCAGCAGGGGCAATGGGCAGGACACACAACATGAAACAATTACCCTAACACGTGCTCTTAAACCAGCCAATTTCTATAACCTCTTGATGAGAAAGTAGGTAAGACAAGAAATCTAAAGCAAATCTGGAGAAGAGGACTCAGTGACACAAGAAGGGACCTATTCCATGTGGCACCCTGGACTGCCTCATGAAAGAGCTGCTGGAGATAACACAACAGCTCGTGTTTTGTCCTTAGACTGGAGGAGAAGGGCAGGAAAGGCTAATTGCCTGCTGCTTCCAACGTGAGGCTGTCTTGTTCAAGATGATTCAAAGTGAAGAAATAAACATCCAGCAGCTCATGACTCACCTCTGTGTCTGGCCTCAGTGATCTCAGGTAACTTTTGAGGTCCCCACGTGTCATCAGCTCCATGATAACCAGTGTAGGCTGGCCCTGAGAAACAACACCAAGCAGCCGAACCTGGCAGAGGAAAAACAAATGTTCAGTACAAGCATACAAGTACAGCTAATTACCATTTATTTATGTTGATATGTAGCCTTGTGGGAACCTGTGGGAAAGGTCTGAATGTAGATTTGGTTCCACTTTCTGACTGGGGTTTCATGATAATATTACAACACAGTGCAGAGTTGAAGATAAAATCCCGAATTCCCACTTCAGTCAGAGCAGACATGCCCAGAACAGCCTCGTGTCAATGAGCACCAGGGCTGGATGAGTCACAGCCTGGTCACATCTTCAGGACTCACCACATGGTGACAGTTGAACTCCTTCATCACCGAGGCCTCGTTCAGGAACTCGATCCTCTCGCGCATGCTCGCCGACTCATTGACCGTCTTGATGGCCACCCTGGTCTCTGGCTCGTCCTTCACCACTCCCTTGGCTATTCCCTCGTACACCATCCCAAAGGAGCCTTGCCCAAGCTCCCGGCACATGGTGATCTTCTCCCGGGGCACCTCCCACTCGTCTGGAACATACACTGAGGGGACAGAGAACAGGCTGTGATTCCACTGCCCGTGCTGGGATCACTCCCTGCTGCACAACAGCAACTGCCCCAACACTTCTGATGCTCAAACCCCACACAGAATGCTGAAACCTTGCACCATGTGTGCAGGGAGATGATGGCATGCAAATCAATCTGGAAGAAAGGTGGACTTGAAGCAGCCTTACTATGGTACTGACATATAGGTATAGAAATAAGGAACCTCAAAGTACAAAACGAGGGTGGGAAGAGGCTCAAATCAATGCTTTAGGTTAAATGTTTTCTTGGAGTCCTTGCTCTCCTAATTCTCCCAGAGAGCATCAAACGTACTTGATCATCTGTATCAGCTCAGTGTCTGCTGTACTCCTTATTAACACTGATTTTATGGCTAGAGGGAAGCAGACTGTGATCCAGCAGCTCTTTGCATGGCACTATTCTGATCCCTTGCACACACACCATTGCACCAGCAAAGGCAGAACTTGCTGCTGCTGCTGCAGGTCTTTGATCTGAGGCAGAAGAGAGCTCTCGGAAGGTGACTGCCAGGAGACAGGACTGCCTCAGGCAAGAAGACATCCAAGTACTCAGTGATGCTGCTGCCTATCAGTCACCAAAGGAGGGGACATTTGTGTCACATGCTCTGCATGGGTGAAATGACAGGATGAAAACGGGGGATTATAGCATGAACAGTGACAGACCTTTAACCCTAATGGTGTTGCTATAAAAAATAACAGCAAAATAGTGTGCTGCCACTCTGGGTAAACCCATTAGTCCCCTGAGGGCTTTTTAGTATACTATTTCAGAAATACAAGAATTCTACAACAGCACCACCAAACCATAAACAGAAAAACTGAGGCCTCAAGGACATTTGTCTGATGATGTGATTCCTTTAAGTAGTGGGTTTGTTGCAATAGGGCAAATATGAGAAACCACAAATTCATTCATTCTTCCTTCATTCCAGTGAAAACATCACTGGAAGAGTAGATGATAATCTGAAAGTGAAACTAGTGAATCTGAGTTTGCCTCAGGTGGATAAAACTACAGGAAAAAACCAATTTTGAATTCAACAGACAAGTGGCATTTACATATTAGCAATTGCGGATTCCAGGGCAGTCCTAATAAAACAGGGAAAGCGGCTTTACAGCACATCTTTTAAAGTTTCATAATAGAAGTTTCACATCTTTCCAAGTCAGACACCAACAGAACACAGGACAGTAAAAGCATCACAAGCTCAGGTCACACTCACCATCTGAGGCACTGAAGTACTCGGGGTTCACAGAAGCATAAAGTACCCCATTGCCCAGTCTGTCACTGTTCCTGTAGAAATATGGAGATTTATTTCTTTTATCTTTAAATCAGAGAATATTTCAGATCATCTCTTGTACAGCTTTTCCACTGCTTGCTCAACCACAGAATATTATTTACTGCACGTGGAGTTTTTCAGGCAAAGAGGACAAACAGATTTTATCTACCTCACATAATCAATGGGAACTGAACAGCTTCCCAGGAATTCTGGAGTCTTCTCTATACCACATCAGCACCAGGAAAATGTAAACACAAGGTTCTTTTTGCTTCTGAGTAAACTTCTTTTAAGAAAGGCAGTTATGCTTTTATACAACCAGGAGACCTGTAGCTGAGAATGCACTTTTACCATCATCAGCTCTGCTGGGGGAGTGAAGTTTTTGAGCAAAAGACAAGACTCTCTTTAGTGGTGGATTCCATTCAACTATTTTCTAAGTGTTTCTAATATTTTATTTTAAAACCACACAATGCCACACCTCCCAATTTTACTGGGATGATTTTCAGAATAAGACATTTAATAAATGCACTTTGAGAGCTCTTGCAGGAGACAGGCTCACAGAGAAAATATTCTTGTGTTAGAACAACAGTTTAAACAAAGAAAAATTATCAGAAATTTCACCTAGGAGAACCTAAGGAAGGCAGAGCAGGTATTGTAATCACCAGAGACAAAGCCCTTTCTGGAAAGCTTGAGCAGAACTGGTACCACTGTCTGCAGTGCTACCAGTGAATTAGAGCTGGAAATCACGGGATACTCAACGACCATAATTAATGTGAGAGTAATAAAAAAACTTCCATAGCTAGAAAGTTGCAAGACTGAACATTTGTACTGCTATTAAGCCCTCATTATGTGTTTCAATGAGATAAAAAACAAATAAAAATTACTAGTTACAAAAAAAAAAACCCGAGGAAAACAAGTTAACAGAACAGTCCTAATGACTGCTCTTGGCCAGGACATTACTTTTTAAGTGGATGCAAAGACTTCAAAAAACCCTAGAGAATTTGAAAAAAATCAATTAGCCTAAATAGAACTAACTTCCCATGATTTCTTTTGACTCATCTTTCAGTCAAATCTTCTGGTTATACAGGTCCAGTGTGTGCCATCACTGCCCCACTGACATGTTCCTCTCAAGCCTTCCTCTTCCTACTCAAACATGATACTGCAATAAAAACCCTCTTCATATCTCCAGCAGCAGCAGCCTGATGCTGGTAACTCTAAACCACCTCCTTTTCCATACCAATGAGGCAGAATCTACCTCAGCCTCTCAACTCCTCTGAATGTCACGTCTTTTTTTAATTTCTAACTCGCTCCATGGGCACAGATTTGAAAATAAACAACTCCCCTCCTGCAGGTTTAAGTGCCAGCACATGGAACTCACCTCTTTTTGTTGAAGACATAGAGCATGATCAGCAATCCCCCAAGGATGAGCAGCAGAGCAATAGGGAGCACAATTACCAAGTGCAGGAAGTTTCCATAGTTTGCTGCTGCAACCAACAAGAAAACAATTGTATCATGGTTTCTATTAAACCTCTGTTCACAAAGAAACATTCAAAACCCACTCAGTGTATTTCCATACAGGGAAGAAATCAAAGTTCTCATTTTCTTGTCTGATGTGGAAAAATGTACTCGGGAAAGCCTCCCTGACTGCAGATGAGTGAAACAAGAAAGTAGACACTGAAAGGCATTAATTTTTTACAGAACAGTGTCTGTCTGGGCTTTGTTTTCACAAGCTATACTTAAAGGACTTGCACTCCTCAGTGAACAATATCCAATTGTTCACTTGCACATTCACCTTTTTTTCCACCTTTTGTTCACCTTGCAGCTGCTTGTATTCAGAATGCACATGCACTGCACTTTACTTCCAATTGTTTAAAGTTCAGTAAGCAAAAAACTAAAAAGGGATAAAGATGGAGTTGCAGTTTTCTGGGGATATACCTGCTCTACAACTAAATACAGAATGTCTTAAAGAGGGTCTCTGTGGTCATGTTCTTCCAAAATATAAATGATTCCCATTGTCAGGAGCAGCATCACCCTTTCATCAGGACACACTTTTTATCAAATGCCACTCAGAACAGGTCAACCCACCAGCCAAAAATCTACACAAATGATCTGCTTCTCCCGTTATTTTGCAATTTTAAGCAGGTTTGCCCTGTTGCCTTATAGATTTTGTACATGGCAGCTCCATGTTGTTGTAACATCACATTTCCAACACAGCTGCACATCCCAGGAAGCCACAGCAGGATGTTCTCCACACCCACACCTGGCTGCACCTCTCACTGACACCCAAAGCTGCAAGGACAGCACCACACCTCATATACCCCTCCTGGCTGCCAACACTTGCCAAAAAAAAAGGACCAGAGAAGAGTTCCCAAATAACCATCAGCAAGTAAGAGAAGTGTTCAGAGGCAAGAGGCTCAGATACCTAATCACATGAACTTCAGGAATCATTAAAAAGACAATAAACCCCCAATTCAACAGATTACAAACATTTGTCTTACATTTGGGTTGCACATAAAAAGAGATGGGCTCAGTCCAGGACCCATTCCCAGCTAAGGAAGTGGCCTGAACTCTGGCTGAATAGTTTCCAGGGTTCAGGTGAGTTAGTTTAGCTCCTCCAAGCTTCTTGTATTCCTGTCTGGAAACACATTCCCGTTTCTCCTAGAAGAAAAAAGCAATTTACACATGTTATTATCTTCACATTCTGAAGAAAGCAATATAGCTGCAGAATAAGCTCATTTTTATAACTAAAAGCCCCACCTGATCAGTTTTACTTCAACCACCATAAGGAGATACATGGAATTTAAGAACTCAAAGGAAATGAAGAAAAGATGCTGGCAAGTGCTGGGTATCTGAAATCACAATTTCTGCTTGTGCAGCACTGCCTAGAAGCATGTTAAGATCCTTTATTGTGTATAAATTAAGAGTTATGAGCAGTAATGTCAGATCCTCACCTCCCCGTGCTGCCCATATTTGATTTCATACATCAGGATCAGCCCATTTGGATTTGCAGGCTCCAGCCACTTCAGGTAGACAGTATTTTCCTCTTTTGCTTCCCATGATACTGTTCCTGGAATGTTATCTGCTCCCTCTGTAAAATATTTACAGGTGATGTGAGAGGAACACCTATGACTGAAACAGGAATTTCAGCAAGAGTGGAGATAAATGGAAGTTTTGTGATATTCTTCAGGTGCAGAAACTCTGCAGCAAGACCCATTCAAATCCAGGGAACAAACTCCACTGGCCAAGTCTGCTGGAGATCAGCTCAGTCTGAACTACTGGTTCCCATAAAGTCAGTGCAGAGCACACAGCTCCACCAGGCATGGGCTCTGTGTGCCAAAATACCCTGGTTATCAGCACTGATTCTTCCTTCCCAGCTCTCCCCAAGACCAAAACAGCATAGGGAGCTATCCCCACCAAATGGCTGCAAAGAGCTGTAAACACACAACATCTGCCCCACTGACAGCCTTTTCCTCCAACAGTCATAGGAAATCCATCCCCATTTAAAACAGAGTTTCAGCAGCAATTCAGGAACTGCTTTATCCCTATTTGGTTCCTAATCGTTTTATGTGACCTATTCAAAATTTAACAGGAATGTGAGGTGTGTTTCAGTCTGGACTGAAAAAATACCACCTTCTTAAAGATCTCAAAGGTAACAGAAGAAAACAGGATTATTTAGCCTTTAATTTTCAAGTCTGAGAACAGTTCTCTCCTTTTCCCTCATCTCAAGATTTCCTTATTTCCTTGAAATAAGCAATACTTTTTGCCTTTTTTACTGACACAGCTGGATTTGGATTATGATAGCCTTTCCTTTCAAAAACAAAACAAAATTGCTACCATTCTGCATCCAATATCCCCAGACATCTGCTGGAGTCAGAAGCTCGTTGCATACAAGCTTACACTAAAATCATCTCTATTCTTCTCAGAAGTACAATCTGCAAAAGTCTCAAAGACGAGCACAGCATTCAATGCTTCCTATTTGAAGCAGTCTAGAGGCCAGGGATTGGGCACAAAGAAACACAGTATTCCTCCTGTTCCCAGGCTGGACAAATGCATGGTCATTCTGTGACAGAAGAAACATTTGGCAAACATTCCCACCAGCAAAACTCCAACATCTGCAAACAGTTCAGAGTGAACACAGCAAAACCAAACATTAGCAGAGAAACGTTGCCGTGGCTCTATTCAGCACACAGGGAGCTGAGGAACAAAACCCTTCAGCCCTCCATGTCTGGGGGTCTCACTTCTATTGCTGGGAAACAGTCTCTCCTAATTATCCTGGCAGTCAACTTCTCCCTTTCTCCAGCCCAGACTCAAACACATTGCTCAGTACACACAACACACCAGTCGAGGACATGAAATAAAAAAATCTGTGCAGCTCCAATTTATCCTATTGCATAGGATTTTTATACTATACCCTCTTGTTAATTCTAACTGGTTTGGGAGAGCTTTTCCCCCCCTGAGCCTGATCCCTGCCCATGTGAGCATACCTGAGGGCATGGTTCTGGCAAACACGAAGTTGGACGCGCTGCAGCCGAGCATGTCGGCCTCGTGGTTGCAGCTGTGAATATCGATGCGGTACAGAGTGAAAGGCTGCAGGTGGGAGATCACAGTTCTCTCCTTGCCATCCACCTTGGTCTCAAAGAAGGGATATTCCACCTCGCTCTCCTCCGTGTCAGAGGCGTTGGCGAAGTGGTCAGTGCCGGTGGCGTTCCTGCTCCGAGTGGCCAAGGTGGCGTTGGCGATTCGGAACACATCCCTCCGCTTCCGGTCAGGCCTGAGGACACACGGGGACAGAAAAGGGCTCTTGAGAGAAAATCCACTTCTCCAGCTTTGGGAAAACTGTGCCAAACACCCCAGCAGAACATGCAACAGCTAATAAAAAAGCTAAATGAAAGAAACTGCAAAACAAGAGGAAACCTTTCTCTAAATCTGAACCTTCCATGTGTCAGCACATCTCATTTCGCTCCCTTTTGGTCAGGAACCAACCAAAACTCTGAAGCTCACATTGCACCCTAAGATGAATGTGCAAACTTCTGACCTCACACAAACCAACCAGCAAAGAACAGCTTCACCATTACTGAACAAGCATCCTGGATTTGTGCCTCACGACAGCGATGCTGAAGCTTAAAATAAAAATCAGATGCTAAAGGCTGAAAAGGTTAGGGAGGAAAAACTGTTTTGAAGTTTGCTGACTAGCAAAGGAAGCTGAACCTACTGAGAGTTAGCTTTGCAGTTGTAATGAAATCAGAATGTACTGCACTGAGAGGAGAAACCTTGGAAGGCAGCTGAAGGCCATGAAGGTTCAGCACCACTCGGGTGGTCATCTCAGTACCTCTGCTTCTCTCATCCAAACAAAAGCTCTGCAAAGGAACAATCCTCCCATGTAACAAAACTCTGCACTAATATCGTGTAGAGGCAAAAGTTCAATGAGCAGCTTTGCCTTACAGGCATCTGGGTGAAATTTAAGCAGAGTTAAAAAGTTGAGGATTTAGAGGCACACCATTGCTTTCTCAAGCCCAGGGAGCTGCTGTAGTGGACAGCCCCAAGTGACAGGACATGGATCAAGACACTCTCAGGACCACGTGGATCAGGTAACCAACACCCTGTGGCCATACACTGGACCTGTCCCTTGGTCCTGCCCCAGACCTGAGGCTGCTCTGCACAGCAACACCAACTACACAGGGCAGTCTGGCTCTACTGCTCCTGCTCCTTTTTCTCCACGGTCTGCAGGAATGCTCACACCCAGAAAGCAACAACCCAGGGGAGGTAAAGGAGAAAGTAAGAAGAGTCACTACAAAACCAGTTTGGGCTTGAATCCTACCCCTGAAATCCCTTCACCAGTGCCCATGGAACACCTGGCCAGTGCAACAGGAACCAAGGGCATGAGGTCCAACAGCTCTACCAGAGAGCAAGTTACAAACCAGGCAAATGAGGCCTCCCTTGAACACTCAACAGGAGGAAGGATGACTCAACAGGAGAATTTAATTCACTGTCAAATATATCATCTGAGTACAGGCAGCCACAGAGCAGCATGCTGCAGAGAGAGCCAAGAACAGGCTCACACAGTTTTGAAACCTTCTGGCAGAGGCTGGATGAATTTTTTTCTTTAGGAGTTGACTACAAAAATTTCCAAAATCGCTTTACTATGTCATGAGTAGTCGTTTTGACACTCTAGCCACCATGTAAACCACGTCACAGAAATCAACCCAGACAAGAAAGAATTTCCTATGCTAGCAACAAATTGTTTTAAGCAACACACAAGTGTCTTGTCAGTTAAGGCAATTTCATAGGATGTAAGTATTTGTGCCTCGTCTACACTGATATTTATGAAGTTACTAAACCTATTCACCCTGCTTACAATGTGTATTGATTTACTGCTTTAGCTCAGTGGAAAGAACAAACCTATCAGGAAAAAGCTGGATGCCCAGACCTGAACTGGTGAACATTTGCGCAGACTCTGGTTAAAGCAGTGAAAATAAAAAGTTCATTTTCAATCAACCAAAAAAGCATGTGCCAATGCAAGAATCCAAAAGGCCTGACTTTATCACTGCTTTTATGGGATGCATGGAGCTTCAACTCTTTGGTGGCATCTGGGAGTGGAGGGGAGTACAGCCCTACCCTGTCTTTGGAGAAAAAGGAACACAGAACTTCTTGGTGAGAACTACAGTTGTGTCAGGAAGAGAAAAGAGCTGCAGGATAACCACAAGGCAAACATAATTAAAACATCATGAGATTTGACATCAGTGCTTTTCAGTCAAGCAGCTTCCTGCATTCATGAAATGCAGAGATAAAGGCAAAAAACAAGCATCCAAGGAAGTAAGGAAAAGTCAAGAGATAAAAACTTGAAAAATCATGTATTCCATTAAGGGAGAGGAAGGAGAAGAAATGCAAGAGAAAAATTTAAAATAACACTATAAAATTAAAATCAAATAAAAAAGATTTTTTTAAATCCTCGCTATTTAACAACAAAACTCACTCTTTTTCTACTTCATGGCAATTTTAATATTACTGCTCACACTACACACAGAGAAACATCCTACTCATCAGAGAAACAAAAACCTTGGAGAAGAAACTCATTCTCCTCTGGTAGTGAGTGACAAATCAGAGTCCTGTCTGAAATCCACCATGGCACTAATACACATGGGGGTCATCCAGAAATTGCACAAGAGATTAGATCAACAGACTTCTTAAACAACCTTAAAACCACCCAGCCAAATACTTTCATGCTGTATTACATGCTGCAACTCTTTCATAACAACCTGGAGACAGGTAGAACACTGGAAACAAATATACTATTGAGGCTTGCATTAACACATTAATTAACTTCTCCCCTGGGAAAGGGAGAAAAAATTTGACATCAAGTAACAAGCTGCTTAGATTTGTCCCATGGAGATGTCTCACCAGCTCGTAAACTTTAATTTCCCTGACATACAGCCTCTTAAAAGTTGCTTGGCTATGCAGCTATTGCTGAGTATTGTCCCTTATCTGCCCCTGCTGTTATAAAACACCCTAATGGCAGTAATTTAAGAGAAAAGAACAAGCTTTCAGGAAATTCTGTGAACTGATCAGTTTATTTGTTGCTGAGTTCAAGGTTCTATGAGTTTTCCTGGAGGGGGGCAGGACTGCAAGAAAATTTGGGAGAAGACAACACATTTTGAATTACAAATGTTTGGGGAAAGAGAAAACCTCCTTTGCAACAGACTTTCAAGTAGTTTAGGCTTGACACATGGCTTTCAAAACTCCCTGCTGTGCTATTTCATGAAGTCCAAAATCAGATCTTGCCATTTCCCATGGCTCAGGATTTACATCATGAGCAGACACAGAGGCTGTAGCTCCCCTGTACCTGATCCTGGCTGCTGCTTCTCATCATCACTGGGGAAACACTGCACAAATGCTCAGTGTGACCCAAACACAGCTCACACAAGATACTTCACACCTCTCAAGAGAGGCAGTATTTAGTTCCTTGTTTTTTGGATAAAGCTAAGAAGCATCACAAATATCAAAGTCTCAACCCCAACAAGTCAATCCAACACATCCTTGAATAAAGGTCCAAAAATCACAATGGAGAATTATATGAATCAGCATCAATGAGCAACAATGCCAAACTTTAGAGTTCTCAAACACAGGATTTGATCATGGGCTTCCCCTGCCAGCAGGAAGAATGAGACAGGGTGCACCCCTGAGATCTAACAGTGTATTAAAAATTGCAACACAGCTGTACACTGTGTGCCCTGCCTCAAAATCCAGTCACCCAAAGTAACAACAGCTTACCTAAAAGATAAATTGGAAACTCAAGGAGCAAAGTCACCAATTAATTCAGTAGGATCTACTCTGTGTTGCTGCAGAGAACCATTACAATTCCACTTAACATGTAAGCAGGTGTTTATTGTGGGAGAGTGAAAATATTTAATACTTCTCTGCAGAGCTGACCCAGGAAACATATAAGCCCTTTGCAATTAGTGCAGTGAGACAAGAAAATCAGTTTCAATTCTGTGTGGCAACTGTGCCCTTAATTTCAAAGATAAATCTTCAGATTAGGAGCACAAGCACTTCAATGGTTATTTAGAGAAAAATCACATCTGAAACCCTCCGTCTGCCTCATGTTGCTCATCTCTGAAACCCTTACAGACAATGAGCTCCTTAAGTGACTCTTGAGTCTGAAAAGAAACCATCACTGAAATCCTTGATCAATACAGCTAAGAACCCTTACTATGGGCTACAATTGAAAGAAAGAAATGAAAATTGACAAATAAGAGAAACTGCCAAGTAAGGCTGCGGATTGTCTCACACGAAAGGAAAGGTAATGTTTATTGCTTCAGCTGTTACTGTGTGCTTTCATGTCCAAGAAACCTCAGTTCTAGGAAATGTTCAAAGATGAAATTATCAGTCCTACTTCCAAAGAAGTGTCCAAAATCCATTACCTGGGGACAAAGATGGAGTTATGAAGGAAGTTCTCAAAGACTTTCCGGTACTCTGCTTCCTCCTTCTCCGCTTGCTTTTCTGCCTCTGTCTTGGGACAAGCACAGCAAGGTCCTTTTTCTCCCCCACAGCCCTCTGGCTTGGTGGGCTCAGTGGCTTCTTCTGTATCAATGGTCCCATCAGCATATCTTCGAATTGGGACTTTATCTTGAAAGGAAAGAACAGAGCTGGTTTCTTTCTCTCCAGATCGCAGATACAGCAACAATCCATGTTGACCCATTCCCTCTACTTGTGTTATTTAGCTCTTGCCAGTGCAGAGCCCTGGCAGGCAGAGTCCCAGGCATTTCAACACAAGAGCATTTGGTTCTCCTACCTTTGGAGCAGTAGTTGTGTCTGTACAGGTAACTGTCCTGAGGCTGCTGCTGCCAGCGCACGATGTAGTAGGAGAGGTTCCCGTTGGGAAGAGACGGAGGGTTCCATTTCACAATCAGCTGGGATGAGGAGTTGGATGCTGAAATAACATCCAGGGGAATGGATGGCACTAGAGAAGGAAAAAAACAAAGAAAAAAGAAAGGTATTTAAATCTAGAGCACTCCACAATGTATTTCCATGCAAGGTGTTGAGTGAATCCCAATGCATTTCTATACTGCAAGGAAAAACACCACCTTATTTCAAAGAAAGGATTTTCTACTTGTGCCAACAGCTAAGGCTTCAAGTGAAACCAAGTCCCAGCCTAAACTTGTACCTAAATTAGTCTTTACAATGGAACAAAACCTGAAATTCTAACTCCAAGAAGCTCCTAATGAAAGTAATATCTGAAAAACCAGCGTTTGAATTCAAATTTTAATACTACTTCCATACTAGTGAAACTGCTTGCACTAGGCATATCATCTGCACATAAATTTTATTTCTGTATCAACAACAGAACTTGCACAATAATGCACTAATCACACCTGCAGCATCATCAACCTCTCACCCCAGAGCCCAGCATCTCACCTGCAGCATTGGTTCGAATATAGATAATTTCACTTTTTGCTCCATGAATATGATGATTTTCCATCATTGTGAGGGTAACAGCCTTGACATAAATGGCATATTGAGTCCAAGGCTTCAATCCCTGCAGCAGAATTCCAGGATTGTTCTCTTTGTTTGGTGGCAGGTCAACATCAACCATGTTCCAGCTATTGGAGCCACACGCATCTTGCCCATCATATTCTGTCACATTTTTGAATGGTCTGAAATATTCAAAGAAAAAAGTAGCACAAATAACTTATTTTCCCCCAAAGACTGTCATATACCTATGAATGTCTCACTTCAAAGTTATTCAATGAAACAAATAAAACCCACTTGCTTTCCACAGCAGAATATACTAGAAAAAAAAATAATAATAATAAAAAAAAAGTATTTCCAAGCAGTACAAAATTCAGTTCAGTTTTTGCAGTAAGCAATAAAACAACATTCGCCAAGAAAACACTATATTTATCTATTTTTTACTCAAAACAGGCAGTGGTATGCTTCAGGCATATTTAGACTTTAAATAAACATATATCAAACAGAAGCAACTCAAAACAGCTATTGATAGCTTTTTACCATGAAGAGCCCGAAGTTCCTAGACTGGCCTTGACCAGTCCAATGGGTTTTTTACCCTTTTATTTCCACACAATACAAACACACTTATACAGTTCTACTTTTCAGAAGCTGCAACACTGGTGCAAGAGCCTACAAACTCTTGTTATTAATATCTGTACACTTGCCAGCACTGGCTTCATTGTAGAATGTCACAATGATCTTTTTCAAGTGATGCTGGACATGAACCATTTGTGCTTCCATGTCTCATGACCAGCATTCCAAACCTCCCTTTCACACTTCCAGACTGCTTAGAGAGTTATTTGTGTGCTCATTTGGGTTTTTTATTATTTTAAAGCTGAGCCATTACAAGGATATGTAGAGGCATCTCCCAAGTAATTTGGATTTCTCTGTAAGTGCCCCACACCTTGATTATCAAGAGATATTAATGCAGGAAATGACCAAAGCTGGATAGTCTAAATAGCCCCAAACCCTGAGCAAATAAGAATCCAGGTGTGAGGGCAAACTCCTCACTTGGGATGCTCTCTAGTCAGTACTTTGACTAGAGAGAGAAAATATCTCAGTAAACATGATGACTCGGGAGGAGCTCCAAATCAGACCCCTGAGAAAAGCCAAACCATCCACCTTCCTCCTTTTTCAAATTTAAAACTTCCTGATGGATTTGCAATCTATTTGTACGACTCATTCAAACCCATCCTCTTTCTAAAGGAGGCTTGTCCTCCACCAAGAAAAGATCAGAACAAAAGCAGGATTTGAGGATGAAATGCACAAACTGGATGAGCCATCCCACAGAAGAACAGAATCATCTGCTCTCCCTTGGGCTGCCCTGGCTCATCTCTGACATCTACTTACGCCTCTTTGTAGTAAACAGTGAAGCTGATGAGGTCTCTGTAATCTGGAGGGCGATACCGCTCCCACGTCAGTTTAATCCGATTCTTGAGCGTCGTGTTGGAAACAAAATGCAGGATTTTGCTTTCACCTGCAATACAAAAGGACAGGACGTGCCAGAGTTGGCATCATATCACCTGTCAGTGTTTTTTGCTTCTTAGATATCAGTTTTAGCTAATGAGCCTTTCCAGGAGCACCTCCAACCCCAGAGGATCCCAACAGCCTTTGTCTCTGTAGAGCTTGCTCTTTCCTCCTAGTGCATTTGAGTGCTTAAGCAGTGACCTGGGCAATCAGTTTAAAACATGCTTGAGTCACTTGTTATTAATTTTTTTGAAGCAGATTTTCCTTTAATGCATCATCAGAAAGCTCTTGAAAACTACTTCAGACTCTCTCTGAGCGAGGGATGGAAGTGCTGTTTATCCACAGGACTGGTTTTGGAAGCAGTGAATTCATCATCCGGCTCCAAAGCACGTGCGGAGCAGCCACTGGCCTCTGTGTGCTCACTCTCCAGGACAACTTTTGACAACTACCATTTGTTTTTCTGGAGACTGAACAACATGGGAAAGACAAAGGAGTTTACATTCCTATTCATCAGAGGCTGGACCAAGAACTCCAAAACTCAGTTCATATACGGCACAACCATTTGATGGCAGCAGCTTCCAGCTACTCTTCTGAACAGAGCTGGATGGAAGCCCACAGCTTTGAAATGAATGGCTTCCCACTACCAACTCACTGAGCTTTCCAACTCAAAACAAAATAGCATTTTAAAAACTTAATTCTTGGATGAAGAAATTGTGTTCTGTCAACTGTGAGCCGGTTTCTAATGTTCCATAGAAGCTCTGAAAATAAAGAGGTTTTCACCCTCGTGTACACTGGCACTGTTGGTGCTATCTTTGAAAAGGCAGTTGAGCTTTTGTTGATTCTTTTGCCCTTCTCAGAGTCAGAAAGCTTTCTGTACTGGTTTTCTTAAAAAAGCAGGCAGCGGCTGGCACTGGCCTCAGTGGTAGTAAGGCCTGGCTGTGTGTCTGTAACTCCTCCAGGACTGCAAGGCTTTGCTCTATTCAGTGTGCAAAGAATGGAGGGTGCTTACAGCAAGGATCTGGGCCATCTGCGTGTCTGCATCGCGCCCAGAGACATTCAGCAGACTATGTGTCCCAGTTTTGTAAGCACCAACCACAACAAGGGGACTTGACTTATACACAAGATCCATTCTAGTTTACTCAGCTCCAAAAACACCACAAACCAACCAAGGGAAAAATGCATTGTCAGTTTTAAGGGTTTGAGGTGAAACCTGTAGGCATTCTTAATTCCTAGAAGACAGAGTGTTTTTAAATGTGCTGTTACACCTGGAGACCTGTTGTGCAGACCACCAAAGCCAAGAAAGGACTTTCCAATAATTCTGACCATTGCAGAATCCAAAATTAAATGCAGATACACTCAGGCTTAGAAATACTGCAGAACATTAAAAAATGTTCTCAATTCAAAAGCAAGTAATTTGAAAATGAGGCACAGAAAACTAAGTTTGAAACAACCGGTACAGTATCAGGAGCAAAAATGAAGCTGAATGTAACACAAAATGTTTGTTTTGGTGCCTATGGAATTGTCTGTTATTCAGCACCTTCCTTAGTATCAAGAAAGAGTAAATATCAGAGAAAGAAAAACACCCATAATGATGCACAGCTACAAAAGAGACTGAGAAATTGCTCTTTGTTGGATACACCAAACTATTGGATTTCATTTCTCATTTCCCAGGTATGCTCCTTTGTTATCTGCTGCTGCTGTCACAAAACAGGGGATTTAGGAAGAAGTCATCTTCTACAAGTGGGTTTTACAGATGAGATAGGGACTATGCAATCACATCATTTTCCACTCATGCAAAGGTATCTTCACAGCTACAGTTTAAAGCCTGAACAAACGGAAGGGCTGAAAGCCTCCTGCAAATCCTAAACTCTAAATATTGCAATGGTCAGCAACATGTCAGCATGTTGGGTTTGTTGTTGTGACACCCTCCTGTGCAGTTGGCACTGAGGTTTTTTTGTTTGTTTACTTACAAGAGGCTCTCTCCCCATTGTTCCTTGGATTTATGTCTCCTTTGCTCTGTCGTCCCTTGGTTCCTGAAACTTCCTCCATACGGTAAATCTCGGAAACACACAGTTTAGGATTAAATGCAAAGTACATTTTCCCCTCACTGATTGTCAAGTTATGATGGTTCCAGTCCCACAGCTGCTGAAGATTGTGGTTGTCAAGCACGTAGAAGGAATAATTCCTAGAAGGAAGTTTTTGAAGAAAAAATACTCGTTTTAATTCACAGCCCATTCCAACAAAGAATACCTTAATGTAAGAAAACTTTGAAACACTGTTTGTTCCCTCTTACATTAAATTGGTGCTCAGCAAAGGGCTTTTCTTCCCTCCCATGGAGCAGTTTAGGGGCAGGGAAATGAGTGTGACACAGGACTCCAAAGGTGACACCACACCATCTAAACGCCATTCCAACATGTGTTTTAAGAACTGTTTAGGAGTTGCTATGAGGAATATATAAATCCATGTCCTCTGAACAGCAGGTCTCTACACTGGATTTTCCATTTGGTGGCAAATGGCAGGCAGTAACCTTAGATACTTTATGGAAGGAAAAGCCTTCTGGAGTTGTGACAATAAAACAGTCATTAACAGCTCTAGCTTATGTTTACAGAAGCAGCTCTAAGAGTTTGCATAGTGAGGTTTCCTTGCCTCTCTGTTCTACCTCTTGGCCCAATAAAGATTTCCTACACTGTGCCAAGTACAGTTGCACCTGTACATGGAAATCCAACAGCAAGCAGTTGTACTGACTGCACAGGATCCACACTTCAGAGCACAGAACTAAACACAGGCAGCTGTGCTCAGCCCACTCCCTAAGCACAGCCCTGGAACAACATGCACATCCATTATTTCCACAGACACTGTATACAAAGTTTTGTGCAAAACGTCTGTTAAATATTATGAAAGTCCTATTAAATATTATGAAGAAATTCCTAAATTCCTGGTACTACTCAATTGGGCTGAACTGGAAAAAACACACATGCAACAGAAGCGAGACTGTAGGCTCTACGTCAGCTGCAAGACAACACCTGCAAGGACTCTGATACTTTGGGATAACATTCCTGAATGCACCACTGGGAAATGAGATAAAGGTCTGTGTAGCTGATGAACCTAAATCAAGATAACCACCCTGGCACCATTTATTTCCCTCTGGTGGGAAGTTCCCCCATCATTAACTACAGCAAGACAAAACCCACTATTAACACAATGAAATCCAGCTTACACTGCTCAACCCTTGTCAACACAGCTACACTGGGCTTTCTACAAACCCTTCTAACTACAGAGTTTCTGCAGGGAAATGTGGCAAACAAGCCACAGGGCTCATAAAAACCTGCCATATTATTCACTTATGGTTTTCCTTCAATTACTCCATTTAAAATTTAGCATTAATTCCTCCCTCACCCAACCCAAAACATAAACTGCATTCTGGCTCCAATCTGCACAGATTTGCCATTTCATGTAATGCAGAGTGTATTTTCAGAATAATGTGAAAGACAAGTTGTTTCTCCTACTTCCACCTGTCCCCTAATTAGCCATTAATTTCTAATGAAGTTGATATACCTGGTATCACCTCAGACACTGAGAAGAATGTGCTCAGTTAACAAAGGAGCAGAGACATGCTTGTTCTTTAAATGCATTCTGCCAGGAGAGAACAAGGATGTTGAATTGCCTGTGGGATCTGACAAAATCACCAAATCTTGTGTTGATTTGAAACTACGGCACCTTACTGAAGTTCAGTGTTTTCTTGTCTTGTGTGAAAAGCTAAACTTACGAGCTTCTGAAACCTCCACACAAACCCAGCCTCACACCTCAGTGCACAAACTCCCCAGCTCCCTTTTTCAAACTCCACACACACACAGGCAAGTTGAGAAGCACCTCCCAAAATGAGGACTGAGCTGAGGAGCATCCCCATGGGAGCCTGCACTGCAGCCAGGTGTCACTGCAGGTCTGGAGGGTGTCATTCACTCCCCACCCACCCTCAGCACAGGGTGCCTGCCCTGCTGGAATGCTGTGGCTACATCAGGCCTCGCTGCTCTCCTGAAGCCTGCATTCACCACACCCTGACAATAATGATCCCAGGAAAACAAGCCATAAATTCCTCAGTGAGGAACCACACAACAGCTAGAGATCCTGTTCACACCTTCCAACAGGCCTGACAGCTGATGCCTCTGCCTCAAAATGGTGTAGAAAACAGGGGGAGGTTGTTTTGATTTTACAGGCTGTCCCCCAGTTTGCTGCAGAGGTTGAAACACAACATCAGAGCAGGTCAGTGCCACAAGTGAAACTCCTCCTCAATCACCCTCTCCTGAAGGCCACAAACTGCTCATTTTCCAGTACCCAACCTGGGATGCTCAGGGATGTGCTGCCCACACATCCATGAGACCCCAGCAGAAGATGGAGGGGCCTGGCAGAGTCAGCACCAGGTGAGGGAACAAAACTCTGCAACAGACACTGAGACCCCTCTGGCAGCACATCTCCATCTCAGCTTCCCTATTTGAAAGAAGTAACTATTTTCTTGCTGTGGGAGCACATTCACTACAGACATGGTTTTCAAAAGAGGCAATGACAACTCTAAAGACAAAGTAGATTCTTTCTAAGCTTTCCACTTTCTGTGATAACCAAGGTAAGCAGCAGGAATTGAATAAGGAACAAAGAACGTCTGAAGTGCTGCTCTGGCACTCCAGTTCAAAAAATAAAAGGACAGTGGCTGTGGGATCAGTTGTGGAATGAATAATAATCATGATGGGCCTTAAGTTACCCTCTCTCTCACCCCTCAAGGCACTGCTGGCACAAACAGCTCTTGTTCCAGCAGTTCACTGCTTTCCAGGTTAAGATCCCACTCCCTGTTGTTCATAGATACTCTTCAGGCTCAGTCCTTCCTTGTCAGGTGCTTACTTCCACCCAGGTATTTTTGGACGTGTTATTTAGACTGTGGTAATGCCTGAATTATGCCAGGTGTTTTCCAAGCAGAGAGACTGCCCCTGCCCCTTAGTATCTAACTGCAGTCATTTCCTATCACAGGGGAATTTTAGCACAAGCAACTCTACCATAGATCTGTTTTACCTCCCCACTCAGCCCTATTTTCTTCTTCAAAGCTGCACCTATTTACTGCTCTGTTTGGGAATCTGACTACTAAACCTCCTCTTTCCCCTCAGTTCAGCTCTGTTTGCTGACAGACAAGGTACCACAAACACAATTACCACCTGAGACACAAAGCTAAACTCAGATTCAAAGAGGTTCAGGGAGAGAGGGCAGTGAAGCAAAGACAAGTGGATAACTGAGTGTCTGTGCTGCACGAGCCCAGCCTGGCACTGGCAATCCCATGGGATTTGCAGCTGGAACCAAACTTCTCCAGAGAGCCAGGATTCTTCCTGAGCATACAGCGTGCTCTGCAAGGGCAGCAGGGAGAGCTGCCCTTGCACTCACTCTGTCAGATGCTGGAATTTTAAGAATTTAAGGCTGACCAAAGACTAGCTGCTTTAACTTTATACAGTCAGGGCAGATGTCAGACATAAGCAACCTTTCTTCTCACACTACCTTTTCTTCTATGATTTCCCTCAATTCTTCTTTTAATAGTTCTGTCATTATGGATGGGACTGATTTATTCCACAGAACACTAGTTTAAACTTGGGATGGCCACTCAATTTGAGCTAAGAAAGAGCAAGACAGTTTGCTGAAGGACCCTTACCACATCCCAACATCACACACTTTTGCCCTGACAAACTTTTACCATCATAGGAAAACAGGAGTTATGCACAGCAATAAGTATCACATGGTGAGTAATTATAGAAGCAATATAATCCACAGCAAACATTTCAAGGGATCAACTTTTCCTTGATGACCAGTCTTTTGCATGCTCAGTACGTAATCCATGCAATGCTAACATTTCAGGGAGTTGAAAACAATTGCAACTTGCACTGTGTTAGCTGCACTCCCTGGCTGGTAACATTTGTATTTCCTTTCAGCTGACTTCTCCAGAAAACTCTTACAAAACCCAACAGTAACTACAAAGAAATCCAATTGTTTCTGAAGAGGCTTTTTTCTCAAAGAGAGCAAAAAGAACAAACAAAACCACTTCACTGATGCAAAGAATCTACCTAGAAAAATTTGAAGTGAAAAGCAACAGCAAAGGTACCATAAAACACTTGTAATATACTCAATTTAACATGCTGATTTGGACACTAATGCAAATGAGCAATGCTGTGCAGAGGTGATCATGAGGATAAAAATGCTATATATTAGTGGAAGAAGAGATTCTATAACTGAAAGTGAATGGTTTTTAGGAGACTTATTCTCCACAGCTTTCTATTAAAGTGAAATTGCATCCACAAATACCTGAACACTTACCCATCCACCTGCTCCTCTCCCAGAATGTACCGCAGGTTCTTCAGGAAAGACAGGGAGACCAAGGCATGGGAATGACGAATCTTCACGTACCCCGTCACTGTCTCAATCAGACCCATAAAATTCTCCAGTTCTGAGGCAATGTTATCTACAGTGAGAAAAAGATGATCATTACTGTAACAGAATTCACAGCTTTGCCTGATATTCTGCTTCCTGCAGTATTAGTTCAGTAAAAGAAAATGTTTGTACTTGTTGCTTTTGAAAATGAGAGACACTGGTTCTCCTCCCCCAGAACAGTTGCCTGTGCAGCCAGATGGTGCAAGGACAAAATAAAGCCACAGAGTAACAGTGGGAAACCAGTCTTGCTTTTCCGTACTGGTATTTCCATGGGCACTGCCCTCTGAAGGCAGCACCAAATGGTGAGCCAGCATTCTGGCAGGGATGAAAAGACCCTTGTGTAAAAGTACACACTATGAGAAGGAATTGCTCTTTGGGTATGGAGCAAGGCTCGGGCAGAAAGCTCCACCAGAAAACAGAGAATGAGCTGAAGATGGAGAGGAGAGGATGTGTTCCTGGTCTGCCCTGGGCCACAGAGCGTTGCTTTCCACAACCTGAAAAATTACAAAACTGAACCAGTTGATGAAACAGCAAAAATAAAACCATCAGAAGTCCTCCTGCCGTAAACATGCTCCAGACAACTCACTGAAGCTGACTTTCTATTAGAAATTATTAAAATTACTGTAGAGGAAGCTCCACTCTTCAGAACTGTCTCCTTTCTAGAAACTGTCCCTGCCCAGGGCTACAACACCCCATCCTTCACAAGCTCAAGCTTTGCTGTCCTGACCTCCAGCAACCCCTGGCCCAACTCCATTGCTTGGTGTCACCACCTTGCCAAGCTATGCCACAGCTCCAAGGAAAAGTTTTTAAGGACTTGGGAGAAGCTGCTTTGAGGTGTGTTTGCTGCCATGAACCCATCCAAGTCCTAACAGATAGCTGGGAAGACCAATTACCAAATACCAATGGTTGGTTCTCACACTAAATAATCAGATCTCTTTGGCACTCTAAAATAACGCTTAAATAAAATTTTAAAATTCCCACATGCTTGCCCCAGGTAACTGGAACATCTCCCATAAAGGAATCTTTCACCTGTAGCAGTGGGAGAACAAATTTAAAAATCCCTAAAACCTTCATTCAGCATGAGGCAGGGAATCAAACAGATCCCAATCTTTCAACCTTATTCATGAAACCAAAGGAGACCTTCCATAGGGACATACAAGTCCAATAAAAACTAACAGCAATTTTTACTCGGCTTTTAAGAGCTCATCAACTGTCAACACCTCCCTGGCTGATGAATCACCGCTCTGACAAATTTAATCCAGTGCTTGTTCAAGACATGTGACAGAGATGGCCAGCTCACTAATGCTGACCATCCAGCAGCACAGTGTTTGGCTTCACAAGAGCTCTCAGCACTCTGGATTCCATGTTCTAGCAAAACACCACACCTTGCCTTCAAAAGTGAGGATCTACAATCTTACAGTGCCATGTGACAAGTTATTTACCTACCCAGATGCAAGGATTTTCAACTTTTCCACCTTCCTGGGCCTTTATTACTCCTTCGGGACCACTGCTTGTCTAACTACCTAATCCTGGCCTTGTCCTGCCAAAAAACCTAACAAAAATACCAGCATTCCCTGGGAGCTGAATACCTATCCCACCCGCCTGGGGCAGGATGGTGCTGAACAGGCCAAATCAAACAGGAGCACTGCTCTGGGCCTGGAAAGCAAACAGCTTGCTGAGTTTTTAGTGTTCTTATCATTGTGCTGACGACAGAAGGAAAAATGTGAAAAGCAGCCTTATCAGGGGTTCAGAAGGAGAGGGCGATCACTTACTTCCACGGCGGATGTTGATCAGCAGATTTCCCTTGAGAATTGTGCATCCCTGCAACATTTGTGCTGATGTGACCGAGTCAATGGTCTTTGTTTTTCCATCCTCACAGATTTTGGGGCAAGGCCCCTCACAAGGGCTGCAGAACATGCTGTGAGGAAAGAGAGGGACATTGAAAATATACAGTGATACGTGATTTTGAGTCTACAGACTGCTTTGAGTTGAATTTTGGAGGATATTCCCCTCTAAAGCTTAGGCAAATCCTCCATGCCAGAAGGAAAGCTGCCATGCTTGTTCAGGATACACTTGCCTGCTGCACTCCAGAGAAGCTGGAGCACTGTACCTCCTCCCGTGGCTGAATGGACACATACCCATGGTCTGCCAGCTTCTGGAAGGCACTTCAGGTAAAACCCAGTGCCCTTACACTGTGCATTTACTCCAACTGAATTGTTCCCAGGAACTCCTCCTCTCCCATTTATGAAGGCAGCCTCAGAGTGCAGGGAGGTTTTGTGCTAATCCCAGCCCAACCTCAACAAAATAGGCCAGCCAAGAACTGGAGATGGGAAAACACTGCTCACATTCTTATAAAGTTGTCTGTGTCCATGTCCATAAACCAATATTTAAAGCTCAGCACTAGGGAATTCCATACTTCTGGCCATTTAACTCAGAAAGACAACTGTGGGGGCACACAGTCAGGAGGGATGTGGAGAAAGTGAGCAGTCCATTAGTCACTACTTCTTACAGCTTAAGAGGTATTAAAGCAGCAAGTTTAAGGAAACAGAAGATTCTGTCTTGATGCAAGGACAACTAATTGGCAACAGGAATTGAAGAGGAAGGCCAGAAGTCTAAGCAAGTCCAAAATGGGTGATACAGATGGAAACATCAAGAAAGACACAGCCCCAAAGTCAGAGAAACCAGATTGCCAGAAGCTGGGAGGCAGCACTGAAACACAGGCTCATTTCTGCTTCTTATACTCACAGGCATTCAGAAGCATTTTTAGCAGCCAAACTCAAGCAAGAACTCAGAGCAGACCAACCTTTGGCTGCAGGAGCTTTTTAGAGGCTCCATGTTATATTCCCTATATATTCATTTCAAAGCTGGACACTTTCATATGTGCACAACACCCCCTGATCACTCATCCTGGTAGATGTCCTTCCTGAGTCAAGGTAATTTTTATTTTCCAGTTTATTCTAGCATTTTACTTGGTATTTCATTGCTACTTACTCCACTTAATACCACTTTAGAGAGGAAAAATAAAAATTTTAAAAACCCAGCTCCAAAGACAAAGGCTTCTGCTGTCAACACTGATGGGCAGGGGCTCAGTATTTTATTTTTTTTTAAAAAGTGAACCCACTTTCCTCTGAGGCTTAAAGAAACATGTAAATTGGTAACAGTCTTCCATGCATAAACCATAACAGAAAGAAGCTCCTTTCCTAAGTAGTAAGCTCCTATTTCAAAATCCTGCTCTATAACCTGCCACAAACCACTAAAAGCTGCAGACACAAGAAAGAGGCTTCAACTAAATGTACAAAGAATGCTGGAAATGCTTTCCATTTGCAACTATTTGTTAACAGCACCTCTGGGGAACAGAACATTCACTAGCCTTGAGTTACAGCTCCTTTCAATCTCTGCAGAGAGCACAACACTGAGATAAGACAGGATGGCCTCGCACTCCAGCGTAAGCAGCTCAAACAGCTGCTGCTACAAGCTCCAGGAGATAACAGAAGCTGCATTTCTCAGGTGAATATCTGGATTTGGGCAAAGGCTGTGTTACGTTGCTTGTATCCAAATGCCAACTGGAGACTGCCTGGAACGGATGGATGACACACAACTGCTGCATCACCACCATCACCTTTCCAGAAAACACAGCAGCCTACAAAGACATCTTTTTAGAATAATACTATAGTACTACAAATTTTAGCACACTATCCTTTACTGAAAGTCCATGACTTCCAAGGGACAGTAGGCAATAAAGGCTGCTTGCTTAAGCCACTGGAAATTACAAAAATTACAAGCAAACATTGCTCCAACTGTTAGAATTAAATAACAGGAGGAGAGTGACACCCTTACAAGAAATTATTCTGTGTAATACTGTTGGCTGCTGCATTGTTTTCATCATCATCTACATGATTACTTACTTTAAAAACACCATTATCATCTCCTGGAAATAGTGAAAAAAAGGGAAAATAAATTAAATACACTGAAGAATACGTGTGTCTAAAATGCAAGTACACATAAAGCAAACAATACGCAAGGCAAGGTAACTCCTGTAGTTTGTTCTGTGTGATAATGGTCATCAGCCAACTGCAGCCTTGGGCATCACTTTGCTCTTGGGCTTCAATTTTGTTTTGTTGCTCTCTATCTGAAGACTTGGTTTTGCATTGCATGATCTCCTCCAGCCCTTCCGAACCACCAGAACCCGCTGATGCTGCACAGGACCACACTCCCCCATCAGCTGGGTTCATCATGGAAAGGACAAAGTCAGCTTCTACTGAGAAGCCACACAATCCCCCACTGCAATCCCCCCTCTACCCAAATAATCTGCACCCCAAGCCGCCCCTGAGCAGGGAGTGGCAAACCCCCAGAGGCCAGCGAGCAGAAGCCGCGTTACCTTTGGCTCCCGTTGCGGATGAAGCCCGAGGGACACTCGGCCATGCACTCGTCGTTGTGAATCACAAACTTCTCGTACTCGCTGGCGTCCGTGGCGGGCACTTTGGAGCAGAACTCTCTGGTGACACAGCGCCAGCCCTCGAACTTGTAGGTGTTGGGGGGACAGGTGGGCAGGCACACGCCCTCGTAGTAGTAGTTGCGGCAGGCCACGCACGCCGTGTTGTTGTCGGGCGCCGTGCAGCTCCCCAGGCACTCGGGGTGGCAACACTCGTTCTGGTCTGTGCAGGCTCGCTTCCCGCACGAGCTGGGGCACACTGCAGGACACAAAGCAAGGCAGCATGAGACACACCTGCCCTGGGGAGTGGCACTAAAGGACAAACTCTGCTCTGTGCAGCTCTATGGCGATGCGCTCCCTGCGCGCTAGAGCATCTCTGGGAAAGAAACCAAACTCGCTACTGTGAAAATTTCTGGTTTTCTCAGCTTTAGTTGCCTGAAAGTATCTTTTTCTCGGATCAAATTTATGACGTGAACCAAGTAAGTAATAAAGAAAACTGCTGAAAGCAAGATCAACATAAGGATAATGGAAACAGGCAGTACTGGAACCTATTCCATAGCCCCAGTATTATGGACTTTTTTTTTGGCATGCTGACTTATTGTCTTTCTAAGCATTTCTTGCCTTTCCTATTTGTACTTCAAATTGGTCTTTTATTGGCAAGAAAACAAGCTTCCTTCAAAACAACTTAATTACACTTGTAGAAGGAAGCACTGCTCTACTGCAGCACACATGGCTGGGCTGACCCCAGTGCAGCATCCCAATGCTGCTTATGTGAGCAAAATGCGGTTTAATAAAGTATCAAATCATCATCCACATCAAATACCAAGGAATTATGGAGCTACTATTTTCCCCTGAAGAGCATAACAGAATTCTGCCTTATCCTCAAATTCTGGGTTCAGAGAACAAAATATGAAAGGGAGAAAAAAAAAAACCCAGGGTGCAAATTTATGGAGACATTCGTTTTATGTGAAAGCATTTCAGCTTGGAAGACACGAACAAAGAGCAGAATCCTCAGCAGCAGAGCTCACCACTGCTAGATCAAAAGAAGTGGCAGCATTATATTTATGTAACAACAGCATTTTGATTACAGCACTCTATGGCCTTTTAGCCACACGAGCCCTGTGCCAGAGGCTCTGGAAACACACAGATTGCAAATCTGGTTTGCATTAAGTAGATGTTTGCCACTTTCTAACTTAGCTAAAACACTGTATCAGTAACAACAGCAGAAAACTGGATTTCAGTGGTGCCACTACAGAGTGATCCAAGTGGAGCACCACAGACACTTAAACTGAAAGACTTCAGCAGAAAGCAGAGAATCACGAGAGGAGTTAACATCCCAAAATGACATGGAAGCAGCTGATGAAATTCCACACAAGTTCTTCATTGTGATTTATCTCTCAGTTTGCAGCTACGGTGTTACTTTAATGCAGGACTAAAACCCTAAAGTTTTAATGTCCCCCCTCTTCCCATAAAGCCCAGGCTCTCCAGTTTTTACAATCTCATTCAGCAGAACTCCACCATCCTGACACAGGACAAAATGCTCAAGGACTGCTTTTAAGCAATAACAGTAACAGTAACAACAACAACAACAATAATTCCCCCACTAAAACAAACCAAAAACCACAAAAACCCCCACTGCTCATAGCTCTGAATCCAGCATGTTGACTTCTTACACTGACTTTTGATTATAGACGTTTTCTGACAGCTTTAAGTAGTGCCCACCTTGAAAAGGACTTACCAAAATGCAAGAATTTTGCATTTCTTGTCAAAATGATTCTATATTGACTCTGATTAATTTCCCTCACCTTACTTTGAAATAGATGCAGGGGTGAGACTGTGAGAACAAGGAGGTGGGACCATGAGCAGTGCTGGTGCCCAGGTTCCACAAGTATCACAACTCTGACATGAAAACCAAATTAAGAAAATTTTTGCAGAGCCTGTAAGACTACAGAGAGCAGGAATGCAGAGGCAATCACTGTTAAATAATTCATTGTCTGAAGATGCTGAATGATTTTTTTTTTCTTGAAAAGGAAATAAGCCGTATACACCAAAGCCATATTCCAAAATAAAACATGCAGGTATGTATTCTCTTTTGGACAGTAATCTGCACCAGTGCAAAAGAAGTCTGCCCAGATGCCACCTTAGTAAGACATCACTAATTGCCTTTCCCCTTAAGGTACACAGGACTTGCATCTGGCACTACTAAGGGCTTAAAAAAAAAATAAATTCAGTGTGTCTTGCTAGCAGATGGACTGCTGTGCTGAGTGGGTGCCAGAACTCAGATTTCATGTGGTAGCTACATTTCCAGTTCAAAGCCCTACTAAAAAAACACACACACCCCACCCCATGCCTCCATAAAGATCATTATGGGTGTATTGATTAAATACATGATTTTTTTTGTTTTCATCTGAACAATTTGCTGGAAAACAAACACTGCTGTACTAAGTATTGGGATAAACATAGATTAAGTTTATTTCATTCCTGGGAAAGACTCCTGTATTCCCTTAATGCCTCTGCCATTCATGAGCAGTCTGCTATAAAAATAGGATTCCCTGTATCTCCTGGTAAATCTGCTGACTCTGGTCTACAGAAATATAAATTGGAGCACAGAAGGATACACAAGTTCACATGAAAAAGGCCATCAGTGAAACACATTTTCAAAACTATAGCAATATTTTAATCACAACCATTTTAACATGAACTCTTGAAAACTTTATAAAGATAATTTTTTAAAAGCTCAGCAACCTCTCTTTTTCCTCAGTCCTATTTTCTGCTTGTTCTTGCTAACATTGGCAGAGTTTTCAGCCTGGAGACAATACGGGCATCCTGTTTCTTTGAAGAGGCAGAACAAGAACTTCTGTGTGTGTGTGTGTGTGTGTAGGACGTATTATCAACAACAAAAAAAGCCTTATCTGCCTTACACACCAGCTCCCTCAGATATCCCTGCTCTAAAAACCTTACTAAATAACACTGGCTGACCTCCCAGTCCAGACCTCCTCCCCGCACCCTCTCAAACTGTGCTACTTGGGCTCCTAGATTTGTACCAAAACATGTAAAACTCAGCCTCCAAAATACTTTGGCCAAAAAAAGCACCCTGCAATACACTCAGTAACTTGTTGACTTAATTCTGCAAGAACATCAGAGACACAAACAGGAGCAAATAGTAGGCTGACATCTGGGGACAGAATTTATCAGCCAGGTACAACAGTGCCTTGGAATATGAAGGCTGATGACGATACATACAAAAAAAAAAACAAACAACCCCTTGAACAAATCCTTGCTGACAAGCCCAAGGGCAAAAAATGCTTAATTGTCATCACATGGAGATACCAAAATAATGGAAAATTTCAGAGACCTTGGAGGGCAGCCATGGGAGAAGGAAGTCAAAGCAAGACGTGGAGAAGGGCAGACCCTTAAGCACTTTAATAAAGAGATGATGGAGGCCTGACTAGACCAGCATCCATTTACATTTAGGGAGTGAAAGTAGTGTCAGATCTTCAGAGGAAGACACTACAAGAGTATCAGTAGCCCAAACCAAATTTCCTGCAGCAAAACCAACAGAACTTTTATTGCCCATCCATACTTAACCTTCTCTCGGATTTCTTCAAATGAGTTTTCCCTGTCAACAAAAAATTCAGATTTCCTGAATACTATTAAGATACTATGATCACGGATAAAAAAGAAAATAAAGGCAAAATTTTTCATTCCAAGATACCTGTTTACTGAGCAAATCAGATTTAGACTTGACATATAGCGAGGAGACACCTTAAAACTAAATGCAAGCAACATCTTAGAAACAGGAGGAGCCCCAAGAGAACTTGACTCAGAGACTCATTATCCTCAATTAAAACCCCCAAGATGCTAAAGGAGAACTGCAAAACACAAAGCAAGGTTTGGAAATCCTCAAACACAGCTCTGTAGGGGAGAGGGGTGGAAAAATCAAAAGCAAGCAACAAATCATGTGTATTTGTGACAGCTGCCTTTGGGACAGGCTCAGGCTGAGGAGGTGGCAGTAAGGTTGTGTGACATCTAAACCCTCCCTGCTATGTGAAGCGTGCGCCTCGCCAGGGCTCGCGGCGACCGCCCCGCGCTGACATCATGGCTAGCGTACAGTTTGGGCAGACAAAGTGTTCTTATCATCTCCAAGATGCCATGACTTCAGCGACGCTGGAGCAGAAAAATCAGGTGAATAAACAATCAGTCACAGGGAGTGAAAATGCAGCCAGAGGAGGAAGACTCCTGGCAAGCGGAGGCGCCGGCCTCGGCCAAGGATGGCACCGCGCCAGTCACATGCGGGCAAGCAAAAGGTTGCCAAGTGTGGGATAAATATTTTTTAAAGATTCTTTCTCTCCTTGTAAAAAGATATTTGATCCTTCTTTGGTTTGGTGGTTTGGTGGGGTTTTTTTATTTTTTTTATTTGTATACTCTTTTGGCTTTTTTAGAGCATCCTTCGGATAAAATAATGTTTCAGGAAAAAAATAGGGGGTAAAAAAAGCGCCTTGTCTTGAGCAGCAACCAGAGGAAGAAGGGAGTGTTTTCTCCTAGCCAACTACTGAAAAAGATTAGCTGTCTAAATTTATCCACAAAGACAGAAAAATACAGTCACTTTTGGAATGTTAATCCTTCTACATGACAGAATTTTAAAAATATTGCATTTTAATGGGCTAAACTTTGGTATGGCCTTTCAAACAGCTGACTTCAAATGCTCAAATAGCCTATACAAGACCTGATTTCTTTTGCCCAAAATTCTGTGAGAATAGAGACTGGAGAGACATTACTCAGAAAAGCCATTTCCAGTGATTCATGGTCAGGGCTGGAATCAAAAAGTACAGAATAAAATGAAATACACATATTAAATACATGCAGTAGCATGTTCTGATCACAGAAATATGGGTAAAAGTCATCTCCAAGGCATTGAAGAGGCCAGTTGTGTAAATCTTTATATTACCACAGAAACAGCTATTAGCAGCTTATCAACAACAGTATTTTATTTTTTTTTTCTTTTCTGTTCCCCTGTCTCTAAAATGCTTCCATATTGAACCACTCTCTAATAGTTAAGGCACAAAGTCTGGCAGCTTCTGACATTAACTGCCAGATCTCAAAAGTTCAGTTGAGCCCAGCACTGATCTAGGACCTGGAAGATCATCTTTTCCCCTATTACATCTCCAGTTTGTAGAGTCGTGTCCACCAGCAAAATACTTGGACAGGTTCATACAAACTTGCACCAAGAGGGCACTAAGTCTACAGCCCACAAGCTATGTCTGACTCAAGATCAGTCATGCGTTTCCATGTTTAAATCCTAGTCACTACCAACCCATTTTTATCCCTGAGACCTTTCCAAGGATCCTGAAATTATTCTGAAGTGGTTCAGGGAATTATTTTCTTCCCACTACACCTGGTCAGCCTCCACACAAAGCTTTTTGGTCTCTCACTTCTGGGTATTTCTGTTTGTCACAGATGCTGTGTATGCCTTTATCCCTGCATGAAGGAGTGGGTGTGATGAAGCATCCAGAACCTCAAAATAACCTCAGTGGATTTACCCAGCCTGACATCACCCCATAGCTGCCCAATTTTTAATCATATGAAAGATTGATCAAGGAATCCATTCTTGCATTCCTCTCCTCTGAATTTTACAGGTGAGAAACAATACACAGCCAGTTGTGCAGCAGTGGGAGCCAGCTGCTTAGATGGAAGCACCTGTAGATGATTCTGGAGCAAAGGAAGTGGAAGAAAGGAGTGGGAGACAGGTTAGGAGAGGAAGATCCAGCACCTGGAAACTCCCAGATTCCACCAGATGCAGTGTGGTCTATAAAGCAGAGAGGAAACATTCACCACTCAATGAACACATTCCACACTGGAGTTGGATGACCCGACACATCCCTTTTCTGGCCACCTCTCATTCATTCCTTACCCTAGAAGTCACATCAAAACAGCTTCCTGCTTCCCAGCTGTGACACAAAAAAACATCTGTGCCAGATCCATTTTATTCAGAGCACAGGACTTGGGGACACTCTTTGGCACTGCAAAACTCCCATCCCTTCAAGTTTCTGCAAATGAAGCAATCAACCCTGCTAAACGCTCCAGCAGCATTATAAGAACTCCCACCCCACTGACATGAGAGCAAATGGAAACCTGAGTGAGAACAACCACTTCATCCCACAGTCAACAGGAACCCATGGACAGCACAGGTAGCGCACGTCTGTTCCCAAGCGTGTAACACCACGGCCCAGGAAGGTGCAAACAAACACAAGTTATTGACAAACCCAGGCAGCACGAATTGCATTCTCTTCCAAAACAGTTTATGCTGCCCAGCACAGCCCAGACTGGCACTGTTGCAGCTGGCACTGGGGAGAATGAGGAAAAAAACAAGTCCATTTAGTCCCTTCCACGCCAGTATGAATTCAGCACATAAACAAACCCCACGGAGGCAGATACACAACCATCTCCAGGGATTTGGGGCCAGTTGTATTCTGTCTTCAACACTGGGTAAACAAACTGGTTGGGAATGTTTTACCAGCAGTACTGCACTGCTCCAGAAAGATTTCCTCTACGCACAAGGAAATTTCCCATGGAAGATGCAAAATACCACTGATCAGAGTGGGGATGAAGGCAGGAACATGAAGGTCCCCCTGTGGTGGTGAAAGCTGCTCCCCATCCACTGCCATCCCCCACCACCCACTGTCACAGATTTGCCCACATTCCTAAAGGGACAACCGAAGTTCCTGAACTTTGCAGTTACAGATAAGGAAAGCAAAGTGCTGCTGAAGAACAGCTCTAAGGCAAATTATTTCTCTTTTTGCTGCAGATTACGAGCGATATATTGGGGTTTTGCTTGTTCTTGCTTAAAGCTAGATTTAATCTGCCTGTCTTCCAAATGCTGCAAGTGTAAGGCAATAAGCTTTACAGGATTTAATTAATATACTGCAAGCAAGGAGTGCTGGTCAGCCATCTCCTGGCAAAAGCCCAGCTGGAGAAGGACTACTATTCACATTCCAGATTTATTCTAAAGGAGGAAGACAGGCTGATAACATTATCACACTGGCCTAAATTATGTAGTTCTCTTAATGCCAAAGGATCACGGCCGTTTAATCCAGGGCAAACAAGAGTCACTGGTTTGGAGGGATTCAGCTCCTGCTTCATCTCAGGAATGCCCTTTGCGTTCATGCCTCACACCCATCAGAAGCTTAACCATTCTGGCACCAGCAGGGAAACAGAATGATCATCTTGGAGGCTGAATCAACACTGCTCCAGCCGAGGGCTAATTACACTAAAATTGAAGGGAAAAAAAAGCTTCAGGAAAACCGTTCATAATACACACAGTGGGGCAAACCTAGGAAGTTTTTGTTCATCTGCTATTGACATGACAACGACAAATGACAAAAACTGTCAAGCTGTAATCATTAGAAAGATGAAAATTCAATGGAATAGCCAGAAAGACCAAGAACATTCAAACTGCTTTACTACAGAGCAAGATTTTTCAAGCTGTTCACTGGTTAGTGAGAGAGGCCACTAAAACCAGGATTAAGATCCAGATGTTCAGGAGTCTGAGAAAAGAGCAGGATGATAATGAAAGGGCAGAACAAGTTGCAAGAATGCTGATGGTTTGCAAGGAGATACCTGGTGCATTTGTTTTAAATTAAAAACTACTAAATCTGGGAGTATTACACCACTTATGATATTTGTACATTGCAAGTGAAAGGCACCCAGTTAACAACAGCAGCAACGATGCTCCAAACAATATTAAGGCAATTATGCTAAAACGATCAAATAAAGTATTTCCTTTAGGACTTCCAGAAATACAAGAGTGTAAGCAGATCTGACAGCAACTGAAGATTGTGCTCTAGAGATCCACAAGAATCAAAGGGTGAGCTTTTTCCTTGGTTTTAATAATCACAGAATGTATTTTTCATTCTAAATCTTCCTCTATTATAAACGCAGAGGGAATAGAGAAAGTTCCTGAATTTCTAAGACCTAAAAGCAGACAGGAAGACTGTGCATTAATCCATTTCTTAATGCATTTTAACAAATTTACAGGCAACAATGACAATGGGAAGGATACATCTGACTTTAAAGCTGTATTAAAATTACTTTCTTCTCAAACACCACAACCATGGACAGAAGCGTCTCAGAGAGAGAGAAATGGGAAAATGTTGAGTTATCTTTTTAGACTTGATGCAAAAGTTGCTTTAATAATCTGTATATCACCCTGAACTATCTGTGCCTAAACTTTTAACTCCATCCTTCACAGTCTGATCTGCAAACAACAGAACTTCTGCAACAGTTGTCTGTTTGCTTAGGGGTTCCTGAGCAGCTTCTGAGTGCACAGAAAAGCTGGAGCTGGGCTGCAGAACCTGCTTGGGAAGTGCAAGGATGCTCCCAGTCCACTGTGGCACTGGAGCACAAACTCCAAGCAGGGCCCCAATGAACCACTGCAGGTTCAGCAGGTCTGAATCCCCAGACCGTCCAAGCCAAGCAAAGGACTCAACACCTGGGTCAGAAGGCACTGGGAAAAAGTGCCATGGGTCAGCAAGGAGCACAGATGGAACAGCAGCAGCTGGGAGGGCTCAGTGCTTCCTGCTAACCCAAGTGAGGGATGACAGTGTCATCCTGCCTCTGCTCAGCTCACTATCTTTAAAAACCTCCTCCGTTGTGAGACAGAACTATTTTGGTTCTTCCAACGGTTTGATAAATAAACTGTTTGACTGTGACATCCCCCAGAAACTGCAAACACACAGAATATACTCACGGGACAAACTGCACACACAGCGCTGCTGGCCATGCACTCACACACTGCTAGGACTTGGATGCTGGAGCTGTCTCTGCTGATACACTTCCACACGCTTTTGAGGAATTCCTGCTAGCATGACTGGGAAAAAATAACAGTGACATTGCTTCGGACTTTCTAAATCCCTCCCTATTGTAAGGATTTGTGATCAGATTAGAGAGTACCAGAGGTTTATTTATTTATTTGTAGGAAGGACAGCCAAGGTGAACTGTATCCCTGCATCTGACAGGGGCTCCAGGCTGTAGCAGAGCCAGCTCACAGATACTGCCTGGCTGCTCTGAAGCTGGAGACAGCATCAGACAGCAGTTATTAAAGAAAAAGAGGGGATTCATGTTTTTGATATTGGCACAAAGTGGGAAGCACACTGCTTCCCACTCTGTTTTTGCTCGAGTTTGGCACGTTTGAGCTATGCTTTTCTTCTCCGGTACCTTTTTTTGTCATCTCAAGTCACATTCACATGAACATATAAATACGCAGATCCTTACGCTCTGTGTATAGCAGATACTTACAAGGATGGTCTCAAAAAAGAATATTCTTTTCACACACTAAAAAAATTATACAGAGTTATTTTAAATTCAGAACTGTTTGTATATTCCTTATAAGTTTATAAAACTCTCACTGTCCTCCCATGACTAACGAAACTGGAATTGAGAGAGTATTCTATATTTATAACTCGTCTGGTTGCTCATGCCTATGGCCCTATTTCCACCCTCCATTACTGTACACAGAGCTATGTGAGGTATTGTGGGTTCCCAAACTTCACCGATTTCCTAACAAGGCAGGCCTGTGTCCCGGAGGAACAAGCTGGGGGCTGTTTCATTCGAGCATTGGCCGAACTCGGAGGGAGAGGCCTCGAGCACTGTGGTTTTGGCAGCTCATCTTGAAGCTGGTATTAGAGGCCATGTCTGGGCAGTGACACGCCGAGCTGGCACCGGGCTGGGGATCAATGCTGTGTCTGCAGCACAGCCCCTCCGGGATTCCTGCACACTCACCCCACTGATTCCAGCGCTGCACAGAGCAGCTCCGCGCTCACTACAGCATGGACACACCACAGGCACCAGGCAAACACAACCTGACACATCTGTTGGCCTCTCAAAATCCAGAGGAGCCAAAACCCTCCAATTTTACCCAAAACTCCCCCAAGAGCATGGTGTCGCTGATGCTGGCCCACTACAGACCTCCAGTGGCTGGCAGAGAAAGAGACTATCAGGTATCTAAATGCAGCAAAATAAGGAAAAAAATGGATTACATACAAATGAGGGCTGAGGTGACATTTCTTATACATATGAACACCATGCAATCATATCCCATCTTTTGAACAAAAACACTTTGCTAGTTCAAAAATCCCAGCAAGAAATCGGATGTTTTGTCATTGCAGAGGTGCCTCATAATTTATGCGTTTTTAACTCATGCCAGGCACCTATGGGACACAAAGCTTTTTTTAATTCACAGCTCCTATATATGCTCAATATAAGTAAGTATTTATCCAAAGAGCAGAGGGGAAATAGGCACAGACATTATTAAAAATTCAAAATGTATTGCTGCTGGCTGGGATTATGGTCTAACAGTCATGGAGGTGGATTTACAAGACCAGGATGGATAAAAGCCTTGAGTAAACCAGTCTAGTGGAAATTGTCCCTGCCCATGGCAGGAGGTTTGGGACTACATAAGATTAAGGTCCCCTCCAACCCTTGACATTCTAGGCTTCACTGATTCATTAGAGTATTAGAGCTATAAAAAAACACAAAAAGCAAGAAACCCAGAACTCTTCCTAACAGGCTTTGCTGAAAAACAAGTTCAGAAGAATTTATCTGGGGGTCTGAATGCTTCACATACAAAAGCACTGCAAGATCTGGACTACTCTCAGAAAGTTTAAGGCTCCAAAAAAACCATTAGCAGGAAAGCAAAAGGTGAACATGGACAACTTTGTGTAACTGAATTGAGAAAGTAGGAAAATAAATGTTCCCTTAGAATACTGCAGCTGAGAGAGTGACAGCTCCGAAATCCTCCTATAAGGCAAACCAAGAACACCTGCCTCTCCTTCCCTTCAATCCCAGGGTCACTGGCTCTGCTGTGAGTAGGCACAACTGCAACTTTTTTCCCCCCTGAATTTATTCAGCCGCTTTCTTTGCTTTGCAATAAAGCTGTCAGGATTAACAGGCAGCTCTGGTGAGTCAGATGTTCAAAGAGAAAACATGATCTGTACCTCTCCCCATCTCTACAGCAATGCTGCTGGTGGAATTGTTTTCCATCACTTGCCACACAAGACAAACTTTTAAGAGCTATTAAACACTCCTCCAGCTTAGCAAGAAGAAAAATTACCTGAATTTATCAAAGGAGCTAAAGTTCACTACACTTTGAGGAAAGGATTTAAATCTGGATTATGTTTTCATCCATCTACACCACTGAGTAAAATCATAAAAAGTTTTTTTGAGAACTAAATAGAGCACAACTTAGTATTGTCATTTAAATTATTTTTTTAAAGATTCGTATTATTTACATAATTTAAAAAATGTTTATGCTGAAGTACAGCAATGATGTTTTCCACAACTTGTAGTAATTTGACAGATTCTTTTCTACATTTTTTAGAAATTATCTTTTCATGTTAAAATTCCACTAAGTATTTTATTAATTCTGCAGAGGGCTAGTATTAGTTACAGGAGAAAACCCAGATTCCCAAAACAAACAAGCCCTACAATTCAGTAGCATCAATATTTACAGGTTCTTCATGCAGAACGTGCAGACTTCAGACAGACCATGAAACTTTCCACAACCTCGTTTACCCCAGAAATTATTGGATTTATAGGACACCCACAAACACCTACAAATGGAAAATTTATTGAATTGTAAGCTTTATTTCTCAATAATACTGTCGTAACAAGACTGCAATTACCTTTTCTCCAGTTATGGGTCTCCCTGAGCCAATAACTGCAGATATCTTTGGTTATAGAGGTCAAAGGGGTGAAAGCATCACCACACTTCCCATTTTCCACCTCCTCATGATGCTACACTGTGTTTTTACTATTCAGAGGTACATCCTCCTCCTTGTACTGAACACACCAGCCATGCCATTCCCTACATTCTCCAGTTGTGTATTTACAGAACACAAAGCAGACCAAGAACCAAATATTTCTGGCCATGCTGCAGATAACAATACCACATCAGCCCTACAAATTTAATGCTGAAATTATGTCAGTTATCTGCCACCTCTGGTCCAGCTGGTCCTCACTAGGAAAGGGGACCAGTGGTTTTGGCGAGCTGGAGGGGGACAGAGCTGTATTGCCATCACTTCATTTAGAACCATTTTCCTATTCCATCATTAGAAATGGCATTTCTCTTCCAATGTTTACAACTGCAACATGGAACAACAAATGGACCTGTCTCTATTTCAAGAAGGGCCTGTTGTCTCTGCAGTTATATGAACTTCAACTTCCACACCCGTTACATGAAGTTTTCTGAAAATTATGCAAACACTACGCAGAACACACTGTTTAAAAAATCACACTGGTTAAAAAACAAACAAAACCCAGACAAACCCAAATTTGCAGACAGAACCTTCACTGAAAAACAATGAAAGGGAACTACCATAAACAGTAGATCCTGCTTGTTGATGGCTCTGAAACAAGAAACAGGGAAGGGAAAAAATAATTAGTATTCCAGGATGTCCCACGCACACACCCAAAACTAAAAGCATTAAATTGGATGGGAATAGAATAGATGATCTTGCCTGCAGTCAAATACAGAGAAGTATCATTTAAATTGCAAATTACAGAGCAGCAGATTTTTGCACAGAGTTCAAGGCTGTTCTATGGTTTGTTTTCATGAATTAGGAATGACGTGGGGAAAAATTAAGGGGCGGGGCCAGCTACTACCCTTAATACATATTTCAGCTTAAATATTTCTCAGATTCATTTGTTGCACTTTATCCAGGCACCATGGCTCATTAAAGTGATGACAGAAAGTAAAGCAGCTTCCCAGAGATCATCCCCAAGGATGCAGCATCCGCTGGTGGCCACGCTGCCGCTGGAGGATTAACTGCTACTCAGGATCTCCAAAGTGACTAATTATTCCCTCCTCCCCACATCATGTCCTTCCCCACATGGGAAACTTTTAATCCATTTATACCTTTCCTAGGCAGTGCTTTTCTACCAACAGTTCATCAGACAAAGCTTCTGCCTCTCTTTCCCAGGTTTTAAAGAGCTTGTTCCTACCAATATCAGCTTCTTGGCCTTGGTTCCCACAAATTAAACTTGATGAGTGCTTAGAAACAGAAAAATACATACTTCACATTCATACAGTGCTTTTTAATCAGCAGTTCTCAAAATGCTTTACCAAGTATGAAATCTAATCAAGCGGCAGTTTTGATATAGGATTTGGGAGGATAAATGCAATAAAAAAAAAAATAAAATTAGGTACTCCATGTTACAGCAAAAGGCAGAAGATTAGTAACAGAAGAAGCTGTTAGCCTTGATACGCAAAAGCCTCTGACACTACCCGACCATAATAACTTTCTGTTAAAAAGTAGCCAGTCCTGAATGACAGACTTGATTACAGAACACTATTCAGAGGACCTGGGGTTCAAGTATTTTCTTGTCAAGTTGTTAGCACACAATAGAGAAAAGACCAAGCAGAAGCCAGACGATCTTCCAAAAATTATTTTCAAAATCAGCTTGCTTCGGGAGTATTTGTAAAAAATTCTACTAATGAATATGTCAGTAGCCACAAAAAAACAGGTATTTCACTCTTAACAGTGGAATCCAGCCTAGTCTAAAATGTAAAATACCTTTGCAACATCAGACTTGGGTCTTTTGGGACAAACACAAAGACACTCTGGTGAAGATTCTGCAGGCTTTAAAGGATGACAACAAATGTCAACATCTTCAGCACGGAAAGAAGTGAGGCTTGTCTGACCAAAGAGTATTGAGCCAAAGGCTTTACAGTGACACATGTCAGATCACAGTATCATAAAAAATAAAGGTTGGAAAGGACCTCCAAGATCACAAAATCCAACCTTTGATCAATCCCCACATTTTTCACTAAACCAGAGCACTGAGGCCATGTCCAGTCATTTCTGGAACACCACCAAGGATAGGAACTCCACCACCTCCCTGGGCAGCCCCTTCCCATCCTGACCGGACTCTCAGTGAAGAAATTCTTCCTGGTGTCCAACCTGAACCTCTCCTGGCACAGCTTGATGCCATTTGTCTTGTCTGCTTCTGGTTGCCTGAGACAAGAGCCCAACTCCCTCATGCCAGGAGTTGCAGAAAGAGATAAAGCCACCCCTGAGCCTCCTTTTATCCAGGCTGAACCAGCCCAGCTCTCTCAGCTGCTCTTCACAGGACTTATTTGATCCAGAAAAGTCAGCACCACATCACTCAACAGTAAAATTCAGCTGAAAGACTCATTATAAACTACAGGAGGGTGAAGAATGTAAAGCAGAAACTTGGGATTCTTTTAAGAAAATGTGCACAAGGTATCTTCTCCAAAGGTTTCTATCTTAGTTATTTTAACTCAAGGACTTTTTGGTTTTTGAAGGTTTTCTAATTAATAAGCCAAATGGCTTTACAAATTAATTTAATTTTTAAAAACAAGTTGTTTTCTTTGTTTTGTCATTCTGGGTTTTTTAATCACATATGCAGATGGTACCACCTGGGAAAGTTTACACGCTTACATCATTAAGTGTCTTTGAATTAACTTCATGCCAATAATTTTTTTTTAAGACTTAACACTGCCAAATTTGTTACTTGAGAAAAGTTAATCTAATTCTTTTCTTGCTCACTGGAGAGAGATGGTGATTTTTTTCCATTGAGGGACACACATGGACAGAGCACAGCCACTTCCAGCCACACAAAACTCCCATCTTTTTATTTCTGGTCCTCACTTGACTGCCCAATGTGTGATGGAACTTCTACTACACAACAAATGTCAATCACAACTGGATTTTCTCAGCTACCACCAGCCCCAGTACCCTGCAGTCACAGCTGGATTTAACAGGGGGATGTGACAGGATTTCACCCACGGCACAAAGATGGAACCTGGAGTGTCCATGAGCTGCCCACAGCTGCACAGCTCGGGACACAGTCCAAGCCATCTGCATCTGAACCTGGGAGATTGCTCCAAACTGCCTTTTTTAAGATTAACAAATGTGTCTGCCTCAAAAATTATCATTTAGAGAATGACATTACCAGGTCAATGTGTTCCTGAGCACTGTCTTTGAGAAAAGACAATTTAAAAAGCATTTTGTGGCTGTTGGTGCAATGGGTAACAAAAACCAAATAGGCTCAGAACAAATAACTTAATAGCAATGTCTGTGGAAACCAAAATCTTTTTAAGTGCAGTTTGAAATCTGCCAAGTTACACTTAAAAGAAACTCTACAAGGCCACAAGCCCCTCTGGCCAGCTTCTCATACCCTTAGATTTCACCTCACCTGCATGGCAGTGCACAGTTTTGCTCACATCTTTCCTGTCCCTGTTCACTCTGCCATCTCCTACTCCACCTCAGCTTTTCCCCTTGCTCCCTTGTTGGCCTAAATTATCCTTCAAGAGCTTGCACACTCTGCAGGCTCTTCCTTGAGCTCGTAAATCACTCCTCAAGCCTCGCTCCTATCCAGACTACTAAAAATGCAACCTCAGGAGCTATTACCTACAAAGCATCTAAAACAAATCCTCACGAACCTGGTATTCCCCAAACATCCATATAGCCTACTGGGAACCCTGTCAAGAACCAGAAGCTACAAAGTTGATGCATATGTGAATCTAGTTTTTATTGATTTAAATCAGGGTTACCTTGATAAAGCAACAATTTTGACATGCATCCAACAAATTGCAGCTACCCCTTGTATCTAAGGGTGGAGGTCGCAACTAAGAAATATTCAGCAGCTCTAAGTCTAATCTCATGATCCAAGTTATTTTCTTAGCAAAGTCCTGCAGTGTATATTGTTTCATGGACAGCATCCTCCTCATTTATAATCAATAACTGAGCTACAATCACATTTAGAGATAAATGCTTTTGAAGTGTGATCAGTCCAAATCAAGGCTCAGCAGATCAGTCCAAGGAATTACCGGGTACACAGTGGGTCTAAGTAATCAGATGCAAGAGAAATCCATTTTTAATAAAATTCTGTTGGTTAAATAGGGGAAAAATGCGTAGAACAAAAATTTTTAATCCTCAAGTATTATCATTATTTTATCATATGTTAGTAAGTGTGTGGTGTTGGTGTATTTTTGTCAACAAAGATGAGGCTGCACTGCCAACATCTACATTAGAGAAGCTGCTCACAGGTTCAAGCACTCTTTGTGCATCCTAAATCCCACAACTGAAAAGACACACACAAAAAAAAAAAAAATAGGAAAAGAAGGGAAGAGGAGGGGGAAAAAAGTGCCTTGTGTTGTTTCATTCACCACTGATTCCGAAACATTCCAAGCAGCCGCAGCTCAGCAGGGAAACGCAGCCGGGATAATGCCGGGGCTGTGTGTCCGTGCCCGCAGGAGCACACACCCCCGGGACGGTTTGGGATGTTTGTGATGGTTTCTGATGTTTGTGAGTCTGGAGCAGCATCACGAGGTGCTGCCCATGGGATGGCTCCATGGGCAGCGACAGCAAAATATCCCCTCCCACTCCAGCCATGCACCCAGCTCCATTGAAATATCCCTCCCACTCCAGCCATGCACCCAGCTCCAGTGAAATATCCCTTCCAACCCATCAACAATACACCCAGCTCCAGTGAAATATCCCTTCCAACCCAGCTCATGCACCCCATGCCCACAGCTCTTGACTCCAGGCTTCAAATTCAAAGGGAAGCAGGAGCAGCAGCCATTCAAAGCGCGCAGGGAAAAAAGCTCTTCTAAAAGCTCACATCACAAAACAAAGCAAAATTTAAAGGCAGAGCTTATCATAACCTCAGTCTGATTCTGCAGGTATAGATTGCTCTTCATAAAAATCAATAGAAGATGATTTTAAGCCGTTTGATTTCATTACTGTGTATCAAATCTCTGCTCTGAATGGAACATCTGAATCAATGCAAAGCTGCTACAGGCTACACTGTCACAGCCTTTTCTCTACCACTCTACCACTCTCACCACAAAGACAGCGAGATAAGAACCCCACACTGGAGGTTATTTGATATTTCTAAACAAGTACCAGCAGCAGATAGGCTTTTTCCCCTTAGCCCTCTGATTTTTCACACTGATGTTTCAGATGGAAAAGCAAAACCAAGCACACAATGCACTGGTTTGCTGCAGTGGTGACTGGAGAACTAAAATGTCCTATTTCCAGTACTGAGAGATGAAAACATGTTGAATTAAACAAATACACATGTACGCTCTTCATGCTGAGGCTGTGGGGTTTCACCACAAAAGAAACATATTATAGATCACTGAATGCATTAAAAAAAGATGGCACAGTGGATTTCTACGCTGTGCTCTGAATCACAACGGCAGGCTTGTTAAAACCTGAGCAGACACACAAAAACAAATGTCATGGCAGGATTCTTTTTTGTATCTGTTTTAGTCAATATGTCACGATACAAAAATCTGGAGTTTCAACCTCTGGGCTTCTCTGAGCCTCCACCCCTATAAGTGATGTCCCTTCAGTTAAATTGCTGCAGCGAGCACATCCCAAACTCCATGTTCAGCAAGGTTACAATCCCATTTGTTTCCCACTCGTAAGACTGGCAGTGAGAGGGAGCGAGAGGCACGGCACAGCCTCCCACACGTATCCTGAACGCCCCCAATCCATATGGGAGTCACTCCAACACCCAGCTCTGCACCTCAAAAGCTGCACTGCTCACAACTTCAAATAAATGTCTCATTTCTCCTCCTTGAATCGTTGTCAGGAACAATTTGCTTCTTTTGAGCACAGACTACTCCTGACAGGATCAGGATGAACAAGTTGGAATTTTGAGAAAAAAAAAGAAAATAATTCAGAAAAAGTAATGTGAATAAAGCATCACGCTTCAAATCCATTAAATAACTGCTATGAAACCTATTACTGATATTTTTTACACTTTTTTTCTTTTTAAATATGGCTATTCTGGATTACTGTAAGACTTCTTTGTTCACTGAATACAGACACTCCTATTACCTGCCTAGTAAGCCAGTGGATGGTACCACACCCCCTCTAAATCCTCCAAATCATGTATCTGCACATGTATTTACAATTTAGGGGAGGCAGGACTCAGTAGGATGGGGGGGAGGGGGTATTTGTTTTCTGTATTGAGAATAAGAAAGTGAAAATGAATGCAAATACCTCCTTTCTTGGCAGCAGGCAGCGCATTGTGAGCATCTCAGCCTCCCAGTCTGAGCATTGCAGCTGCCGAGCGGAAGAAATAAATAAATAAGAGCCCAACCCTAACAGCAAAGTATTTCAAAGGACAAAGGATATAAAAAGAAGAGCGGCAATAGAGATTTCAGCACAGCCACAAGTGAGACATCCCGAATTCCTGCATGTTGTGGCTGCTCCCAGATTATTCCTTTATTTTTAAGCTCCTTACAGTAAGTCCTACTTATCAGTCATTCACATCCACCCCTCATTTCCCACCCTGTTGTGATTTGCTGCAAAGGCCATCCCCCATCCATCACCCCTTGGTGGCTGTTTCTTTCACTGAACAGACATCCCATCAATCTGAAGATCCAGGTAGCAAATCCCATGGACTCTAGATGCACTCTTATTTTAAATGCACTGAATAATCATTTATCCTTACACCTTTCAGAGCTGATCTTGAGGTGATGGACTTTAGGTGTTTTGTTTTTGAAATCGCCTGAGCAGCTCAGGTCCCTGTGGGTGATGCAGGAGCATCAGGTACTGTGCCTCCTGCTCTGGGCCACCAAACCCAGAGACACAGGAAGCAGCTACTCCAAAACTCTCAAAATTTGCATCTGCTTCACTTGGGTTGTATCACCAGCCAGGAACAAACATCAGCTGGGGTGTGATGTGACTTTTTCTCCTTCCTGGCACAGTGAAGAAACAACAAACCCGATGATGCAGGTCACAGACTGGAGCCTGCACAGGTAAAGGGACTCGTCCCCAAGCTCACAAAATCTCAAGTCTGCTGAGCTCTGAAGGGAACAGGAAGCCCATCAGCCCACAGTTCAGTAAGACAAAGCAGAAAACAGATTTAAGCTTTTAACTTTTTTTTTAAAGCAGCAATCCATTCCTGACTTTTCAAAAGTAAAAATTCTGGTTTAGAAACCATGGCAATTAGTATGGTTACCTGGGGTGGAAATGCTCTGTTTTTTCACAAGAGATAAACAGACAGAAATTATTTTCTGCAAAACTTTTGTTGATGACTCTGAAAGCCAGAAGTATGACCACAGAATAACACTGTGCCCTCTTCACATTCATTGCAGAAATGTGATACTTTACATACAGGCACTATACAGCCCAACAAAACCATTTTTCTGGTGAAAGAAGAAATGGCATGCCTGTATTCTTTAATCAGAAGAGAGCTTGGGAAGTCAGGAGATTAACCTCAATGATATAATACTGCTAGCAAAATTCACTCCATAGAAATATTAAATTGCTACACTTAACTTGTTACAAGTTGGGCCTAATTCCTTAGAAGGATTTTATCAGATCCACATATTTGAAGATATCAGCTACAAAATATATTACAGCATAAGTCAAAGGGATAAACACTAATGTAATTCTTCAGCTTCTATCTAAGGATCTGTCAGGTTTGCTCCTCAACAAACACGTGAAGAAACTCTTCATACCCTGCCTGCTGCTCTAAGCCACACATTTCATCCTCACAGAAAAACACATTTCAAAAGGCTCTGGTAAACTGCCACCTTGCACTACCCATTATTTGAAATTAATTTTTAAAAAATAGTTAAGTACATTTGTCCCAGAAAGGAGAGCTATCACAACAAAGCAAGATTTCTCCATACACACATTGCCTCTGCAATCTGCTGCTTCCCCTGGAGCACGTGTATCATTTCTGCAACATGATGAAATTCAGAGCGGACAAATAATTCCAGCAGAACTCCATACAAGTTTCACAAAAGGCAAACATTGTTTTTTTGAAAACCAAATCCGAGTTGTGAAGTTAATCGTCGCTACAGAAAACTACTAGAAGCAAGAAGCAGGGAAAAAAAGTCCTTACTTGAGCAAATATGTATAGGAAGGTGGTTAGCTGTGGGGTTTGGAAACTTGAATCATCTAAGGATATGGGCAAGGGACTTTTGCAGCAGAAAAATCTTTTAATAGATACTCTTGGAGAAGGAGGGGGAAAGTAAATTTTGGAGCATACATGAAATTTTTCAGGTCAGATGCATCTGCTCCATTAAGGGATTTCACTAGCACTGGTTTTCAACACAGTTTTTCTCTAGCCAGAAGTTAATGCTTGTTCCATTTGACCCTGGAATGGAGCAGACAGTAAAATATTTAGAAGGCTTGACGAAGCTGGTAACAAGAATAAAGTGCTCAAAATGAGAGAGTGGAATTAAACCACCAATAAACTAGGTCAAATTATTGGAGTGCAGAGTACCCTGAAACACAGCAAAAGGTATTATAATTGTAATTTCCATCCCAGGTCATTTAAATGATTAATAGTAGGAGTTAGAAAAAAACAAATTAATTCCTGCAACTAATTCAGTTTTGTTGTATTTCCTTGGGTTGTCTGGACTTCTGAGCTTAGCACCCAAAGTCCTTTATGCTTTTATGGCAATAACCTGATGGACTTGTACTTTTAGACATTTTGTGGGGGCCTACATCTCTTTCCTACTATTTGTATTTATGAACACCTGCTCTGAAACTTCACCAGGATCTGCACAGAGGTACCTAAAGGACAGAGTTGTTTATGTTGGAAAAGTTATCTGAGAGTCCAAGCGTTAATACAGCGATGCTAAGGCCACCAGCAGATGATGTCCCTAAGGAAGGGCAGGATGCAGGCACACTTGAGGATGCTGCCACGCCTGGAATTAGTGAGGATCATCAACCATACAAGTGTGGAAGCTCTGCTGGTCACTGCAATCCACACTGCAAACCAGTGCTGGATGTGAGCAGCAGCCCAGGCCAGCAGAACAAACGCTTTGATGCATCCACAGCCAAACGTGCACCACTGCTGGGCACATCCCTGCAACCCTGGCAGACACAGCTGGGTCACAAACACCTCCAGCAGCCCAGGGAAGGTCTCCAGGGCCAGCACCAGTGTCCCAGCCTGCGGGGACAGCACACGGGGACAGCACACGGGGACAGCACACGGGGACAGCCCGGCTGCCTCACCCTCCCTGCACTCCACGCTTGCCAACAGCCCGACACGAGCAATTCCCATCCCCTGCTCCTCCATCACACCCACTGCGAGCTCTTCGTGCTGCTGCCGTGGGGGAAACCTGGTTCGGGTCACGGCAAAAGCTACAAATCCGCTTATTTTAACACGACGCTGTCACGCTTCCTTCTCCACGCTCCCCCGAGACGGGGACAAGCAGCTCCCTGCAGAAGGCCGCCTTGGCCGGGGAAAGGGAGGTGGAAAGGCCGTGAGCCGGATGCCCCGGCACGGCAGAGGCAGCCTGGCCGTGTCCGCCCCGGTGCCCTCGTTAGCCGGGTGATGAGGAGGAGCGGCCCCGGAGCGCTGCCCCCTCCCCAGCGCCGAGCGCGGTGCTCGCACACAAAGGAGCTCAGAGCTGCGGACCCCTCCCCTCCGCCCCTTCCTCCACCTTCCCTCGCCTCCAGCCCTCCAGACAGACCTCGGCCTTTCATCAAGGGTGGAAAAAAAACCCCCCAGAATAACCCACCCTACAGCAACCCCGTGTTTTTCCCTACAGGACGATTAAACAGCTCCTGTATTAATGAGGAGAAAACCAGATTTAGAAGAGGCGCAGCATCCAAATATAGGCTGCAGCACACCTCGCTCTTGAAAAGGGTCTCACTGTTTCCCTCCCGCCCTGAGAGGAGCCATGGGCTGAGCTCACAGCGCCGGGGGCTGTGCCCGCCCCGCACTCAGCAGCATCCTGCATCCCACCGCAGCATCCCCACGGGAGCGCAGCATCCCAGCATCCCCGAGGGCAGCATCCCGCCGCCGCCCGGCCCAGCACAGAGCTGGTATTTTGGCAGATGCCAATAATCCTGCTCCCCAGGGAGGATCCCTGCGACTGGCCTGTTATTCCAGGCTGAAAGTAGTAAACAACCTCCCAGGGGCTGGAGACAGAGGTAAACCCCAAAGATGCCATGTCCTTTGCTGGAGCGAGTGCTATTACAGGACAAAAACAACATGGAGCTTCTCAGGCTGTGCTAAAAAAAATGTAAGGCAAAAGTTAAGAATGCTGCTCCTATAAGAGGAAAAAAAAACTGAAATCAAAGTCATATGTTTCTCCAGAGGATTTTATGAGTTTGTTTACAACAAACTGTGTTCACAAATGCTCTGAAATTCAAGAGATAATCTGACTTATTTTCTACCCAGGTAGACTTTATAAAGATCTTTCTCCCCCTTTTACAAACATTTATTTTCCTTGTCAAGACAGAAAACAACATGGGGAGGGAAATATTAATGCACTCAAATCAGCCACGGGTTTTTCTATACATATAGTAACATTCCAGAAAACCAAGGCTTGGTATTTAGCTTGATAACATACAGATGAAGGAAGAACATTCCCAATAAATCCACCCCACAGGGGAGGATTTTAAAATTTGTTAAAAATGCTATTTGACCACATTCTGTTGCTTATAGTCGAGTGATGTCACGCTTGTTGCAAGACAGAAAATGTGCCGCTCAGAGTAACATCTAAGACAGCTCTAACCAGGATGGGGGGATTAGTTTGGCTTCTTTCAAGAGAATAAATTATTGCTGAAGATGTTTACACAATGCAGCTCCATGAGCTGAAAGGTTGCTTTCAGAAGAGGCCCAGGCCCTGCCGGAGGAATGCGAGCACAGCCCAGGGCAGGCTGAGGCTCAGCAGCTCCATTTCAGCCTCTGTCTCTCCCTTCAGGTGACTATTTTTGGGAGGCACAGAGTTGTGTGTGTTGGGGCTGGAACCAGCCAGCTCTGAAAACATTTCGAGTATTTTAGACACCACGGTTTCAGCATCGTGTTCTAAAAGTAACCTGCATTGTAGGAAATGTTGAAAGCAAAAAAAGTGAGAAGTGTAGCAGCAGTAAATAAAAACTGCAGTGAATCTAAAAATCAGATCACTGTGAAAAGTTATCCTTCTTGCTATCAGTGCACAACTACACTAATCAAAACCACTCTGTTTTACAGACAACAGCAACACGGAGCATCATAAGGGAGCACAAATTTGGCCTCAATTTAGTCCTTTAGAACGTAGCAATCCCTAATTTTTACACAGCTGTATGCAGACATCCCTACCATCACTGCCTACATATCACACATCAAGAAACACTAAATTAAAAACAAATTTAAATGAAACATCATTGACATTTTGTTTCCATCTTTTCAAAACAGAGAATAACCAGACTGAACCACTCAAAATCTGTGTATTAGGGAAAAAGAAAAAAAAAAAAAAAAAAGAGAGAGAGAGAGAAGGGGTGGTGCAGGGAGGGAGAAAACGCTCTCAGATGTGTGCCCAGCTCCTCACTACTGATTCTTTTGTCCAAATACACAGTAGAAAATAAAGAGACACAGAGATTGTCAGGGTGCTGAGATTCAAAACAGAAGGGCTTAGGAGGAGGGACAAAAGACCTGCTGTAAAAGCATCTGCAAAGTAAGCAGGAACTACAGTCCACCCAGTACCCACTTTCATGTCTCCCATTAAACTCCTGATATAGTGATGACAAGAAAACCCTGGACTGACTTGAAGACTATGAAGAACCTACATTAATTCTCACGGATTTACCCGTGCTTAAAATTAGGAAGCAACTTCAGGATCTTGCCCAACAAAGCCCAAGGCCCCAGGCTGCTGCACTGGCCACAGTGGATGCCCCAAAGTCCCCAGAGCAGGGAATGTGAGCCTGGAATGCAGAAGCTCCAGTGAAAAGCAGTCTTAGTAACATAACAACAGCTAGCTTGCTGTCGGTAGGCTTAGCAGAGTTTTCACTTCCTCTGTGTTGTGGGGGTTCTGTGTGTGTGCTTGATTTGATTTTTAAGGAGGACAGTGCCACCAGGAAGGCTGAAGCTATTCCTCAGACACTACACAGCAACAGCTGCACTGGGAAAGAAAAACAGATGTCAGCACACCTTGTTTCTATACCTAGTAATAAAATATTTATGGATCATTCTCCTTTCTTCCCTCTCCCAGTTTCCTCTGCTCTGCTGGACATATATTCTCTGAAAACTCACTTTCAGCTGCTTAAGCCTGACTTTTGCTCGACTTGGCAGTTTTCCGTGTATGGCTGGATTCAACAACCTTAAAGCTCTTTTCCAACCTAAATGATTCCATGATTCAGGGATCTCCTGTTTCCCAGAGACACTCTCCTCAGTCCCCACAGCACATTCTGTGTGAGCCATCACCTCCCATTCCCAAAGACCAAAGCCAGTGTAGCCGCTGTCCTAACAGGTTCCTCCACAGGGAACCTTGGGAAAGCAGGATGACAATTCCTGGGGCACAGGCAAGGTTAGACATGCCAAATCACTCAGGAGGAGTGACACTGGAGCAAGTAACAAAATACTTGCAAAGCAGTTTCCTGCCTCCACCTGGTTGCCAGCATCACCCAGCAGCTGATTTTGAGGTGTAACCTTTCATTATGCACCCCACACTGAACAGTGCAGCTCCCTCCCTCATCCCCACACCTCCTCCCTCCCTTTTTAAAGGGGGAGAGAAAGTCTCCCTTTGCAAGAGAACTTCTTTAAAAAAACTTAAAAATTAAAACCATCATTTAGGCAAGAGAATATTCAAAATTTATGGCTTAGATTTGCATGCCTGCAGGCAAATCAGAGGCAAGACATCTCTGATCAACTTCAGCAGTTCTTATCTCCTGTAGACAAAGCAACACCTCCATCAAGCATATGGATCATCAACGTGCCTCTTGGAAGGGACAAGGGAGATTAGGTATCACCAGTTATACAAGCTGCACTTTACAAATCCCGTGTCAATTAAAAGATGCTGTGTATTCTGAAACTCCCACACTCCCCATGCCTACACATCTTCTGTAGGCTGTGTTGGCAGTGAAAGTAGTGGCATTTGGCCCAATAACTGAGAGGATGCTGAAGCTTAATTCAATCCTCTTCCCTGCACTCTGGGTGCAAACAAAACTAACAAACAGAACATGTCAAAGCTGGCCAAAAAGTTTTTCCAACTACTACATCATTCATGCACAACAAATGCTCCATCCAGCATTTTCTGTCGCATAACAGGAAGCTGCAGAGCCGAGGCCCCCCAGAACACCTCTCCTCGTCCTTCCCACAGTTGCATCCTCCCTTTGGGACTCAGAGGGGTGATCTCACCAAAAACCCATCCCAGAGAGGACTTTGAATTGCAGATACTTTGTTGAAATACTTTAAATAAAAAATAAAATAAAATAAAATAATTCTAACACTGTAGAAGTGCAGGTTGCTCACATCTCAAATACAGACTGCAACTCCGAGCCCTTCAGCTCAAAAAGGATGGAAGAAAACTAGAGAAGGGAAGAAAACAAGAAAAGGCACAAAGCAGCATGACAAAGATCCAGAACTATTCACATATGCATGAAAACAAAGGCTTGTCTTCAGTACTTCAGCCTGAAGAAAAAAAACAGAATTAAAAACCAGTTACCGTCAGAGTAATTGCAAGTAAAATGCTTAAACCTACATTCAATTTCTGCTAATAACTGGACTGCTCCTTCACATTCCTTCTTCAACCCAGAAATACTCTGAATGTACAGAAATTAATTTTGCTCTGGAAGCAAATCAGAGTATTCAAACCCCAAAATCTTGTGGGTTGCCCAAATTGTCCAATATCCTCACAGTTACACCTCACCTCCTCAGAAATCTCCTCTTTACCCATAAGATTAACCTTTTTCTACTGAAGGATCTCTCAAATCCAATTTTCATGTTCTTTTGCAAAACATTCTGATGTTTAGTTCAATTATGTTTTTTTTACTGTGCTACAGTTAAACTAAATGTTCTCATTAAAAAGGAACACATTCAATTATGAAATCTGCAATTTTAATTATAATTTTCTATCCCCATCTACTTTGAAACTCAAACCAAACCAGGACTGTTGTTTCTTCATGTCTGAACAATGTTTTTATTTACTGTGGATAAACGGAGAATTATCTAGTACCACTTACATGGAGTCATAAATTGATTTTTGATTAATGTTTAATCAAAAACAAAGACACCCATCTGTCCAAAAAAAGTAGGAAGCAGAAAGCCCCATCCATGGGAATTTTTTCTGTGTCAGCTCTCCCAAGCTCTGTGTATCGACACGAGATCCTTCCTCTTCTGCTGGTATGAGGATGCAGCTCTGTTGACAGAGCACTTTACAATAGCCAGATAGCTTCCTCCAGGAAACACTAATTTAAAACAAGATTATTTATTTTAAATACAAAGGCTCTACAACCGACAACATGGAGTAAACATTTTAAATCTCAAACGCTCATAAAAATTAAGAGCATTAATGACAGCCTTCCCTACTCCTGGCAGGCAGCCAGCTGTCAAAGCTGGCTGTGAACAAAGCTCAGGTACCTGCAGGTCCCTCCCTGCCCAGCACTGTCAGCTGGCAGAGCCACAGGTGAAAACAGCGTTAAAATCCCATGTCTCACTGAGGATGAAATCATTCTTCATGAAAACTGAATGTTCAAGTCTTCAGTGGAGCACACGAGACTTCACCATCAAGGGATTCAAGTCCAGGGGAGCACCAGCATTTAGAAGCAGGCAGCACTCGAGATCAATACAGTGTAATAAAATAAAAACAAACAAGAAGGATGAACATTTCTAGCTGTAATCAAAAGAATAAAAGAGGCTATCTAACCTCAAAAGGGGTCTCTCTCTTTCAAAACAGAAGCCCAGTTTGGTGGTGTAAATGCCTTGAGAGCACATCTTTGGGAAGGATGATGCCAAAGCCATCCCAGGATATTTGGGGAAATCAGAAACATCAGGAAGGCAGTAAGTCTTTAAGAAGCCAGGGGAGAAATGGTTGTTTCCTCTTCTGAATGGAGCCTGAGCAACACCTGAGTTAATCCCCAGGATCTTTTCATTCCTTTCTCAGTGTCTCTCTCTGGTATTCATGGTAAGAGCCCAGAAAAGCAAACAGTGCTGCTCTAAAACATTTGGTCCCCAAACCTCTTTTTGACAAATGTAAATACACAGTAATTTTTTTCAACAATTAAGAACTCCCAAAGGAAGATGGAATATTTTTAAAAAGTGACAAGAACAATCTTAATTATAGCTCTGTTAACTCATTATGATAATAAGTACTTGTTCTTTATCAGATATTTTTTTAAAATTATTATTGTTCTTAACTATACAAAAGCTGGTCTAAAGAACAAGGATCTTTGTCTCCTGCTGCCAGAAGAAACAGCATTTCCTGAGGCCTGTTTCTGCCTTCAACTAACAGTTTTGATTTGGGCTTTAGAAAAATAACTGCATGTCCTCAGCTGGAGGGGAAAAAAGTTCCCGTCTTCCCTCTCTCCCAGATGCTCACAGGAGAGCAGCATCACCAGTGGTAATAACACTGTGTTCTATCAGCCTTCAGGAAAAACAAAACCCAACTCTGGCTGTCGTGGCTCAGGTAAACAACAGGAGTTCATTACAGAGTTAATACTTGGGTTTGTTCATATTGCTCTTCCTCCTTTCCACCTCCCCTCGGAGCCCCCGGACTAGAATTACAGCCCAACAATGGCCCAATTGTCGCCCCCGGCAGCAACTTCCAGCCCAACAATAGATCTTTCCCTTTTCTCTCCACCCAAAGGAAAATTAATAAGAAAAAATTTCTCTGATTACAGGGTAAAGAAAAACATTTTTAAGGGGGAAGACAGAGAGACCTATGTATATACCATGAGGTTCTGAGCTTCCTTTGTACAGAAGAATGTGCATTCCCTTTCCCAGGCTGCTTTGTATCCCACAACCCCTCCTATGCAGGGGAAGAGATGGGGAGGAAGGTTATGTGCTCTGGCACGAATGGCATTTCCTAAGAAGGTCACTTTAACCACCACTTTACAGGGTCCTTCCTTTAGGGAATCTCACCTATTCCTGCAAACATGCAGGGGAGAGCTGTGAGCCCCCTTTATTTCAGTGATAACCTGGAAGTGCACGTGCCTGCTCTCCAAAACAGAGCTCACAGGAATTCACACTCGGAGGGGAGAAGCAGACTGGATTTACAAAGCAAACATTGTTTTTTGTGGGCAAAGAGTATTTACATATAGGAACAAATATGTTTTATTTCCCACTTTTCAGATGAAAAAATACATGTTACTGCACTGCAAATATTTTGGTAATGTGTGCCAAAAGCCAAAAACAAAGAGAGAAGCCCTTCCTTTGGAGAGGGAAAAGAATCCCCAGCTACTACACCCATGGCTGCACAAAGTCCAGCATGAGGCTCATGATTTGTTTCTGCCTGTTAAGGAGCCTAACATTTATTTCAGCAACAACACGATAACAAAGATGCAAAGCTGCTTTCCAAAAAAGTTCAAGTATTTAAAGAATTTGTTTGTGCTCTACCAAATATCCCTCTGTTCCTCACAGGGCTCTACCTCTGCAACTAGGGCAACATCTGTGGGTTTGGGGTGACAGAGAAGAAACAGGATATTTTATGATTCTGCACTGCAGAAGCTGCCTAACATGTAATTCACATTGATATTAATTTCAGCTTCTGCCTACACAGTATTTACTCATGCAACAGCTAGTTAAAAGCTCGGTCCAAGTGCCTTTAAGTATTTGAGATTTATCTCCACTAATCAAGGTTTATTCTCCTTTAGTTATAAGTACTTTACTAAATCACTGCTCTCCACAGTTCTGACATCTGACTTCTCCTCACTGAAACTATTAAAAAAGGTTCTATCACTTGGCTATTGCAACGGGGAACTTTTACAAAAGCAGATTTGAGTTCTTATTGGTTTCAATAAGAAAAATCTTGCTGATGGTTGGTAAGAATATACACACAGAAAAACCCAACACTACAAATGTGTAAGCAGAGTTCCCACGTTAGCTCAAGTCCCAGTCCAAGGCTGCAGGTTCTAATGACTAAATTCAAGGTTTGAGTTTTAACAGAGCTCATCAGGAACATGCCCACCTCCAGTTACGGGAACCTCCAGGATCAGGCCAGAATTCCTTCGTCTTGCTCAGCAGGAGCCAGGCACTGGCAGTGGGCAGCACTGCTCAAATCCTGTTTAAGATTGTCCCTGTTCCACCATCCCAGAGTCCTTGACCTTCTCTCTTCAAGCAATTTCTCCAGTGACATGTAGGTCCTGAAGCTGTGATTTAGCTCCTAAATTTAAGGAAATGTTAAAAATGCAAGAGCCATGCTATTCTAACAACCAGCAACTATCTCTGTAGGAGACAGGAATTCTATTGCCTTTGAAAAAAATCTGCATTCACCAGCAAAGCATTTTAACAGGCAGAGATGATTTTTTTTTCCAAAGAATTAATACTGACATCTTTACTTAGAGTCCTTAAGGAGGATTACTAACATCTCTTTGCTTCATTTCCTTTTTGGTTTATGCTTAAGGACAAATATTTTGTTTATAATGAACTGAGCACACATCCAGCTGATCTCTCTCTGAGTACTTCCTGCAAGTTCACTTGGCAAAAATCACCAGACTGCCAAAGGCTGCCCCACAGTTCCTCAGATAACCAGGGTATGGTTGTGGAGTTGGAAGACTGGAAAATGAGACACACCAGTTATTCTTTCTCCATGAAGGCATTTATGAGGTGAGGATGTCATGCAGAAGTCCAATATCTACAACAGCTCATAAATAATGCACCGTTTGACACTTCTATCACAGACACAGTTAAAAGGAGGAACAAAAATGTACCACCCGTGGTTTGTTTATGTAGGTAAATGTAAAATTAACTTCAAACTCCATTTCGTTTTATGGTTGTGAATAATCCTCACCTCTGCCTGTCCTTTCCACAGTTGTGATTATAAAGGAACAAATGAGAAAACTGCATTCTTAGAGCTTTCTAGAGCTTAATCCTCCCTGCCAGCTTCTCTGACCTGCCAGGGAAGGAACACACAGGTGAAGTGAAATGCTGCCACTACACAGTGCCTCTTAAAATATTTGTCCATGAAAAAGTGATCTTGCTTATAAATTCAGCCCTCTGCTTTCTGTCATAGATTGGAAATCATTCCCAAGCAGAAATGTTCAAAAAACAGATAAAATTCAATTACTGTGATGGGTAACAATGGTATCTCTCCAGAAACTCCAGGTTTTTGGACAGCTGAGGCCATTTGAAAACCATGCAGTCCATCTCCCAACCAGTATCTGCAATTCTACAGTCAAGTAGAACACAAGGATTTCTCCTGCAGATCTTTATAAATGAAGTTTAAAAAAGAAAATCAAAGCACAAGCGTAGACAGCCTTGCCCAATATCCCCACAGATGCCAGAGCCTTCCCAGTGCTCTACACCCATTCCACAAAATCTGTAATAATAATAATAATAATAATATTCTGGAAAGTGGTATGGGTGGGTTGCTTTTAAAACTGCTGAAAATAACATGTTGTGATTGCATCTTGCAGCCACTGCGTGCTCAGAGTGAAGACACGTCCAGCTCCTCCTGCCTGTCCTGATGCCCCTGAACGTGCACAAGTTCCCTCAGATCCATCTCCCAACAGAGCTGCTCAGCTCCAAAGGCCATGGAAATGGGGGAATTTCCCAGCAAAGCTCAGTGGGTGCCAGCCCAGCCAGGCAGAGGCTGACATGTGACACAGGTAATGCACTACATCAATGAAAACCTTCAGCAGGAGGTGCTGCAGGAAGCAAAAAGGAGACAGAGCAAGGATAATAACAAAAATATCAGCACAGGAATCCCTTTGGCTGGCATGTCCCACAATCTCTACTGGCCTTGCCCTTCTGTTAAGTTACAGCCACCTCTGTTTCTAGGCTGGGGCACAACCAGCTCCACTCCTCACTCACATCTTTCCTGTTCACCTCCAAGAAAAGCAGCACCAAGGAAGAAGTGACCAGGAAACCCAGCCCTTCCCTGCTCCCTGCTCCTGACTGTCCTCCCTGACTCACATGTAGCCACACTTACAATTTTTAGCAGTCTACTGGGGCAGCTATGATTCCTCACTTCGGTTCATTTAAGGACCTTAATTGTTTGTTTTGGCTCCAACCAGCAACCATGTTTATGAAAAACAGGTTAAGCTTTTGGCACCAAATTGTTTTTCAAAAACCCTCAGCCTTTGAAATAGTGCCTTCTTTAAAAAAAAAAAAAAGTTTTTCTATCTTGAGATGCTGCATTTCTCTCCAGAGAGACATTTCACCTCCACTGCTCACTACACTGGTGTTACCTTTTTGTGTTCCCATTAATAACTTGTTTTCCTCAACAGTTCACAATTTGATCTAAAAGATTCTAAGCTAAGGCACAACATGTGACATCTCCGAGAAATCTGAAGTTATTATTTCCAAATTAAAAAACTCCTGCACCATGTGACCCTAGTGAAGCTCAAATTTTCATGGCAGATTTGCGTAAGTAAGGTGGATTTGTGAGTGGACGCTGTGAGTACCTCTACATGGAAGCTAGATTGCACAGTTTATCCCTTTAACTCAAAAAACTCTCCTGATGCCCCACTGCATCCTGTGCACTGCTACTAAAAACTGTACAACGTGACAGATCTGCAAAACAACAGTCTCTCCAATCCAAAACTGGCCAAGACTCTACACTCCCATTTGAGTTTATAAAAGCATATTTTACTCCACACTCAACAGGTTCCAATGCCAAAAAATACCCAGAATTCACATCCCAGAGTGTGAATCCAATCATTCCAGGGCAGATCACGCTAATGAAGGCCCATGTATAAAGACATGAGGAAATCCTGAGTACAGATAACTCACTTGCTTTGTTAATCCATTAAAAAGCTGCTTCCATGAACTTTTATTGTAGTTAAATGGATGTTTTTGTCTTAGTGCTTCAAAGACTCATTTGGAGATAGAAGAAGGGTATCAGCTATGACTGTTTTCCCCTGAAAATGCAGTCAGAAATGAAATGGCTAGAAGTCTCAAGAGTGCAAAATCACCAAAAGCTTCTATTAAAACAAGAGACACCTATTTTTCCACCAAAAAGAGTGGTGAAAACAGAGCATCAACACTGAGCTTCATCAAGCCATGCTAAGATCATAAATGGCCTGATGTCATTTCTTGTCCATTTGAAATGGTTTTGGTCTTCAGCTTGATCATATCCAGGAAAAAATTTCCAATAGACTAATGCCAATAGAGCCACCCCCTTTTCGGGTTATAACTGGTACATGTTACAAGGTTTAAAAGCCACAAAATGTTCCAAAACAGCCTGGAGTCACTAGGACAATGCTCTCTTGGGACAAAATCACTCCAATATTCTTCCGTGTACTTCCTAGAGAAACCAACTGAATTAAAGCAGCCATCATCCCTCTACAGGCAAGATTCTCTAAGTGCAACACCAGAATCCTGCTCACTGCTCTTTCCAACTGTTTGGAATTCAAGGAGACGGAGCCATCCTGCAGCACTCAGGTAAGAGGGAGCTTGGGTTGGGCAGCTCCATGGAGATATCTCCAGGGATGCCACTTCAGAGAAGTGGGAAAGAGGGAGGAGAGAACAAAGAGCACCAACAGATCCAAGCCCTCTGGGTAACTCATCTATTTAAACTTAGTATTGGCTTACTCAAAGTGAGCCCAACCTCAGAATGCAGCTTTGGTCAAATAACTGACATATAAAATTAAAGTTCATGCAACAGAAGGCTCTGATGGAAAGGGAAGCTGTATGATTTCAACTCCTCCGTTAGTGCCAGCCAACATTTCTAACCAACTGCCTACAGCTCGACCCCCAGCTCCTTTATTCAGCCTCTTGAATGCCAGTCTGGGTTTTAAGAGGAGAAAAATCTCACCACTACCTCAGTTCTATCAAAGCATCCTGCTGGCAAAGGGGCTGCTCAAGAGGAAGTGCAAAGGGTGGAGAGGGAACAATGTCCAAGCCATCTGACAAAACTGAAGTCATCTGTACCACAACCTGAGTTATCACCACATCCCCCAGCCCTGGTGCTACAGTGGGAAATCTTCATACATCACCACACTGAGAAGAACCAGGCCACCAAGCAAGTCAGCACAAATCAAACACATCAACAATAGTTCAAAAATTCCTGACATGGGACCCAAAAGCCCAGTCTGGAACTTAATGCAGACTTAAGAGCACTGCTGATGCACTTCCTAATTCACACAGCTCACAAATCCACCTCAGGAATGTAAGACTGTATTAAAGGACCTCAACAGTTTGGTACAAGTTCAGCATGTTACCATTCCACCAGGTTTACTTCAGAGATAAGCTATCTCCTATGCCAGGTTATTATTTCTATTACCATAAACAATCCCAACTGTGCCCCATTTACAACTGCAGAAGGAACAAGGATGCACCTACACTTACTGATTGTGCTTGGGCCACAAAGGCTGCTGCAGTTTTATATCACACTTTACCAAATAACTTATTCTATGGTCATTCTGCTGGCAAACTCAGCCCCACAAACATATATTCGTTTTTGTTACGATGCAAAATTTACCATTTTAATGCATCAGGAAATAAAGTGAGTGCCAGCTGCAGGTAGGAGAAGGATCCTTATGTCTAGTCATCAGTTTCAACTCAGCTATGTAAGGCTTTTCCAGAATTAAACAGGCTGTTAATGGAAGCACTTAGGTTTTACTGGTTTTGCTTTCAACTAACAAATGCTCCTCCAGGAAACCACTTATGAAAGATGTCCTATAAATTGAGATTGAAAAAAAAAATTAGTTTCTGGTCTTCAACAATGCCCTATAACAAGTGGCAGTCCAGTACAGAAAGCTGTAACCTCCCTGTTTAAAGAGGACAAGGATCTGTTTGGGCTCCACCTCCCTGTTACAGAAGCCCTGAAGCACCAATCCAAGTTTGTCACAAGCAAAGGAAATGTGTGAACAGCACAGTGGTGATGATTCCTCTCGGAGCATTTTCCTCTGCTGATCTCATGTGAAACTCTTCACCTGCCCTTGGCTCGTTACATTTTCATGGAATCCACACTCTGTAACTCTATGCACATACAAGAATCCACACCAACAGGCATCCATCAGTTGGAATATTTTACAGTCTCTTCTGCTGTTTTGGAACACATTGATAGCTGTAAAATATGGGAAACATCTTCCTAAGCTCAGCATCAATGCTGCTAAACCACCCAAGATGAACTTAAATGCCTCATGTTATTTTAATTATTTTTCTAAAGCATCTTATTTTTACGTCAATGCTTGTCATTATAGCAGGATTCGTTACAAGAAAAGAATGAAACTGTGAGGAGGACTGAAATCTTAAATCTTTTCTCGCGTTGGCCTAATGGTACAGTTCTCCATACACCTGGCAACAAAGAAAATAAATTCAGAGATGCCTTTTGATTTATAGCTCCAGTGTGGTTTCTCAATAATACAGCTATCTTACACTGCTGCATGCATTTAAAAAGTATTCCAGCTCCTTCAGAGATGAATTACAGTAGCTACATCTTTAACTGAAGCTCACATAAATCTCTTTTTTTTTTCCTCCAAGAAAACAATTACCAAACATTAAATCACTTTTATAACACACTGTGAAAACAAAAACCTTTAATTTGGGTTATGATCTGAACGGTTTGTACAGGACACTCAAGCTGCTCCTCTGCTTCGCTCCCTGCCTGCAGCAGCTCGTGCTTTAATCTGGCCATGTCTCAGTTTATGGAGACATCACACCTCTTTATCTTCTCATGCCCCACAGAAGGGAACCCAAACACACTCAACGGCACCTTGTCCAAACATCGTGCTTGACTCTCATCCCAGCAATAGTTTCAGGCATCCCAAATTGAGTCACATGGCTGTCCCAAAGTTGATCGAACATCTCTTGTACATGTCAGGGGAAACCCAGTGTACACAACAGCAGGAAAGGAATTCCAGTACCTGGACTGGAAAAGATTATCTATCCTTGAAAAGATCAAACCATCAGAGCTCTCTGACAATACTTCTTATCCCAAATACAGACGAAGACTATGTAAATAAAAAAACTTAGAAACTTCCTTCCTTCTTACCATTATGTTTCTGGAGAAAAATATAAAAATAAAATAAAAGGAGGAAGTACTACAAATTATAATAGAGGACTTGTCTGCCCTCTAAAACTAGATTTTTGTTTCTGTTTGCTCAGATCTTTCTTTCCTGCCATCAACAATGACCTCAGTGTAAAATAATTTATTTCTTTGAAATCTACCTCAAACTGTAGATACAGTCATTGTTTTGAATATCAGAAAGAGTGCCTCAGCTCTCTGGTTTGAAAACCTATTAAATTTCGCTCAGAAATAATAAACAGCTCTTACAGCCTCCAACAGCTTGAACCACCAAGATGCTCAACACAGCTTCTGCTAAATTGATAGGAGGAAACAGAAACAACATGAGTAATTTAGAGCTTATCTGTGGGATTTGCTAATATAAAACAAGACTTATATGTATAACACAAAATAAATATGGAAATAAGAATGGTGTACAATACACATCAAAAGTAGCAAACACACGTATCCTACCCAGCACACACAGAGCAGAACACCAAGTGCTGTAAAGAAAAACACCCAAAGAAAATTGCTTTGCCTGCTTGTCATGTGCTCCATGGAAGAGCTGCAAGAGCTCCCACCCAGCTCTACAGTCTTGGGAAACTTGGGAATCTCATGAAGTGCAGGAGTGATGGACTGGGTTTTATGTGCACTTAACTCTGAAATAATGAGCTTCAGCAGGTTTGCTCCTCAGCATCCCTGCTGGTGAGGAAGGGACAAGTGGTGAGAGGGGGCTGCCAGTTGTGTGAGTGACATCAGCCCTCAGGATTGGCTGCCAGTGACATCATTTTATTATTCAGCCTCATGTTTGCATTTCAGCTTCCCCCTTTGAGGACCTCCGGACCGCACACAGCTCCGGGGAGCAGCGAGGCAGCGCGTCCGAGCCCACCTCGGAACACCCGCAGGGGAACAGGCCCCTCTGGGGCTTGGAAAGGGAGCCCAACCAGGGGTCACAGGCTTGCAGCAAAGTTAAAGCAAAACCCTTCAGAAATCTACTGCAGAAAAAGACCTGAAGAGTGGCAAATGGTAACCACATGCAATGCAACAGCAGAGTTAGCAACACCCATGCACACAGGCGGAATTGCACATGGATACAGCAGCATGTATGGAAACAGCGCAGACTGCTCATCACCAGCAACTATTCCTATGTTAACACCCATAAGGGATCCACCACAAAGTGGTACCATCCCTGCTTATCCCTCCACCATCCCTGTTTACCCCTCCACAACACGAGGCTGCCTTTGTTCCAAGCTCACATCCTGCTTCCCCTTACACGCTCGCCCCTCCTGAACTTGGATGCCTGTAACCTGATACACAAGAATGTTAATTTCTCAAGTGATTTTTGTAAAAGCACAGAATGGAAGTAACTTGATATTTTCCCCATCTTGAAAAATATTATTTTATAGCACATACAAGAGTAGGAAAATATATCTGGTCTACAACAATGCTTTGAGAAAATAAACTGAATAAAGGGACTGCTCTGCCTCTGGGTACCTACTGCCCAGTATGTTTTCTGTTCAGCACAAACCAGGATGTGTGTGTGTATATCCGAATGCATATATCTGTGAATTATTCATGTGCACACAAACACAGATCAATCAGGCAAAAGATCCATTTCCAGAGAGTACAAAAACACCTAAGTTAATGCTGAGCTTGAGTGACTGCTCTCAGGCACAGTGTGCTGCACCCGCCTGCTCATGCATCAAAAGCACCCACAGAGCGTGCATCTTAAAAACATGTTCTGAGCAATTTACACAGAATCAATTAAACAAACATAATCATGCTCTTGAAACTGGTTCATCTACAAAACATGCATTTTCTGCTCATTCCCAGCAGCGTGCGTGTGAAGTGTGCATCCCACAACCCACTCCATCCCACAGACAGAGCACAGCCATCCTACAAATCCCGAGTCCCTGACCCATTCCCAGGGATATGGCCAGGCACCTTGCCATGCAGGAGTGCAGCTCAGACAGGCTGCACTGCTGTCCCAACTCAGCCTACCAAGAAAAGCTTCTTGTGCATGATAGGCATCACCACAAACCACTGTATAAATTCAAGCCAAAGTAACTTCTACCTTAATTCACAAACAGCATCACTACCCTACATCAATTCTACACTTCATGATGCTGCTATTTCTCCTATATTAAGAGAACATCAGTATTTCAGGACAGTAAATCAATATGTTTGGTTTTATTTTAAAAACTATCCCCCCAACTCCAGAACTACTTTTAAGACTGCATCTTAATTTAAATTTAATATATACTGCTTCCTTGTGATGGTGCATTCCCCATCCCCCCCCCACAGGAACTCACTCATGACATTCCTACCTTGGCATGTTTTACCAGGACAATAATTCAGCCCTCTTTAGATCCAAGGCAACTGAATGCTTTTATGTGCAAATGAAATAAAAATGCTATAAAACTCTTCTGGCTTCAACTCCTAGACAGCAACAAGATGAGGGAAAAACCACTGGTGAAATTAAGGAAATACAGAGAGAGATTTTCTTTGTTTACCATGTGTGGTTTGGAATATGGGATTTCACAGGGGTATTTTCCACCAACCATGATGTCAGTGATCAAAGTTTTCTTCCTGCCATGTGAGAAGAGACTTGAGAAAATGCAGAATTTGCTCTCCTCAACACGTGGCTAACAGGGTGAAGTCCCTATGGATCAGGGACAACACAGGTACATCTCAGTCTGCTCTGCAGCAGGCACGGAGAGCTGCTGGAAGACAGATCTGCTCTCTGCTACCATCACAAGGGAGCCGGTCATGCTTGGAGCACCTCACTGAGCCCTCTGGCTCAGAAAGCTTTCCCTGACTTCAGCAGAACAGGCTGCAGTAAGCAGGACATGTAACAACCTCTTCATTTATCATACGCTTTCCAGAATGCTCTACAACTCCAAGCAATCTGTTTTGCACAAAGCAGTGCATTCTCATCCCTCACAAGAGCACACATTCTTCTTCCAACTCAGCAAGAGCACCCCACACTGCACCTGAACATACCTTGGTACAGGGATGGCCCTGGGGAACTGCCCTAGTTTCCAGGGAAATGGAACTTCTTTAGCTCCTCTGGCAAAAGGAAAATGTTTACTGGCTGGTCTGATGTAGTTTGTTCAAAGAATTATGAAGTTGAGTTCTCCTCACTTTGATTTTGGCTATGAGACTGTGAAAGTTTCCAGACTTTTCCCCTTAACCACCACAGATCTCAATGAGCCTTCCTAACATTCCTTCAACAAATCAACCAGCATTATCAGCCCAAAAATCATCCAAAGAGCAGGACTGGAAGAGCCACCACTGCAAGAGGATTCTTCCATCACAAATCAGTGGCAAGAACATGCAAGACAAGGCATTATGAGACACTTTCTATAGATAAATCAAAGCCAGCAATCATGGAAGTTCCCAAATCCAGTGAAGTACCTCCCCACATGTAAAAAGAAAGCAAGCTCCTAGCTGATGAAATGAGACTGTCAGTCTCAGGCAGATTTCTTTCAGAAATCATGTTATAGCAACCACTGGTCACCTAAAACAGAGCTTCTCAAGCTCAATTTAAACAAACATGGGACAACCTGGCCTTTAAGAAAATGATTCTGGTATTTATTTTGCACAGTACTGGTAAAGTGCAAGGTATTACACCTGTTGGGCATTTATTCGTTGCTTTTAGTAATTTCTAGTTTCGTTCTCTTCTGCAAATGTGGGAAGGCTTGTATTTATTAGCAAGAAACTACACTTCCAATGACTTCTATGTCACCTGCAGAGAGGGCTCAAGCTGAGAAAAATGGGTTCAAGTGATGCCATTTATTTTGAGTCTCTCCATCAGGATCAGCTCCTGGATCCTCCCCAGCTCCTTCCTTCTCTCACTACGCCTACACTTCCAGGGAAAACGAAGGAAAATCTAACACCTCCAAATGCTGCCACATATAAAAAACATACTAGACAAAACGTGAAGGACATGAACCAAATCCCAAGAAGGAGCTTGTGGGTATCTTTTATTTATAACACTGAATGAAATTCTGTAGAATTGGAGGTGAGGGGGAGGCTGGTTTCATAGCAGGACTTTCCCTGCAGCACAGACTGCAGCATGGGCACTCTGCTGCTCAGAAAAAAATTTGGAACAACTGGACAGGAAGAACAAAAGCAAGAAATACTAAGCTCCAAACAAGAAGAGAGGTAAACTCAGCTTCCCCCACCCACCTTCCACAAAAACATCAAATATTTCCTTTCATAAATAATTGCAATAGGATGCCGTAGACTTTTCCAAGCAGACAATAGCTGGATTGTGAAATGTTTTGCCCCAGGCAGGGCCCGGGGGGAGGGGGACACAAAGGCTGGCTTTCAGGGCTTGGGGCCTCTCGCTGCTGCTCCACAGCCTTGCTCCCTTCCTACTCCTTTCCTACTCCCTTCCTACTCCTTCCCTTCCTGTGCTGGCCACCAGAGCCTCCTGCTACACACACACACACAACAACAGCAGCAGCAAAAGCAAACAAACAAGTTATGAAGCCTCTCTGGCCCTGCCACAGACCTCACAAAGAACAACACCTCTTTTTTTCCCCAGGAGGAATTTGGGGGTGCTGGTGACAGCCATGGGTGACAGTGACAGCCAGGGGCTGCACCCACTGTTCACACTGCTCCCCTGGCCCATCCAGACCCCTTGCTGGGTCCCAGGTCAAGCTATCTGAGCACAGAGCTGAGCTGGGGATCTCAACAGAAAACAATCAGAAGACCTTTGCTGCCTGTAAGGTGCTTTGAGTCACCCATTCCCATTGGGAAAGCTGAGCGCTGTAATTCCTGGACTGATTCACCTTCCTCCTTCACGTTCAGAGTTGGAAAACCAGCCAACCCTGGAACATCAAAGGAGCCCCAGTGCTCCCCAGTGCCCAGGTAGCCATGGCAGGCACTCCTCCCCTGCCATGTGCCAGCCCAGAACCCAAACCAGCGACAGCTTTGCCCGTCTCAGGCTCTGCACAAAACATTTCTTCCAAACAGATGATTCAAGCTGCCTGCCCCACCTTGGAGATAAGCACGTTCAAAAAAAAATTTATATATATTTATTTTTATCACCTGCATGAGGAAGTTCTCAGGCTGGGAAAAGCCAGAGTAACAGGAGTGCCCAACCCTGCCTGCCCAAAATATGCATTAATTCTCCTTAGCAGAGCAGCCTGTACTTGTACCACCTCAGCACTGTCATCTCCCCAAAGCCACATGTTTACTGTAATATACTGGTTATATATAACCTAGTATATTATTCTGTGTAAAGCAACTGTAAAAGCATGAAGTCAGCTGTAAGACCATATAGGCTCTTCTTTAGAACAGAAACAAGCAGAGGACACTTGGCCAGTTGTAAGAGCATGGGTAATTGTGCCAAGTTTGCAATAAATCAGGTTGTTTTGTTTGGGTTTTGAAGTGCAGCAAAGAGAAGTCAATAAATGCATCAGTGCAGGTAAAATGATCTGAACCACACTTCAAAACACCCACCACGTCAGGTGCACAGAAAACAAGGGACAGGTGCTGGCCACAGAACGTAAACCAAATTTATGACAAATTTATGCAAAACACCTGTGGCAAAACTGGCAGGGCGGGGGGGAAAAAACAGAATATAGAAGGAAAATATATGGTCAAAAAACTTTCCAAGGTGCATCTAGAGATGGAGACACTGCCTGTTTTTCCACAGGCTAAGGCATAAAGAGGCACACAGAAAATGGGAAAAAGCTAATGGAGCAAAATCACCTTTTCACTGACCTTACCTGGTCATGCTTTTAAAGATGTGCTTTGAGACATGAGAGTGCATTTAAACGATGCTCTCCTTTTCTACAAAAGGAGAATTTCTTTAAGTCACTCAACAGTCACAGAACAGAGCTGAGGCTGAAGTGTCCCTCCCTGCCCCAAATCAGAGCTGTGTGACTCCACCTCTGCCAGCCCCAGCCTGGCAGGGCAGCACTGGCTCCTCTGCACTCTGGAGCCCCTTAAACCTCTGCCTGCCCACATCAGGGTATCAGCACTTACCAAATAAACTAACAGAGACACAACCAAACTACACTAAGGCACATAAAAAAGAATAAAATTAATGAAGCACCTTTCTTTTTTTTTTCCTCAGAAGTATTTGCCCCACCTCTCTACACATAGGTACCTATTTTTACCTCCAGACTCATTGCTGATAATTTGAGATTTAAGCCACCACCCATCAACTAACATTTTCACAATACATATCTGTAAGAGCTTCGTCTGGGGTTACAGTGGTTCTGTGTTTCCCTCTTCTCAGGTAAAACAAGGTTCTGACTGAAATTAGAACATGTGGAAATGTATTTGAGAGACATAGTAACATCATGTATACACTAGAAAGTGAAAATCCAGAGTATAAATCAAATTAGTCCAAAACTGCTTTAGAAGCTCATTCCACAACCTACTTCAACCAACCTCTGTCATGACAATCTCCAGCCTGGGCTCAGTAAATCCCTCAGTTCAGACCATGGATGATTCTGGGAGAATGGTGAATCACTGGTTTACTGAGGGCTTGGGAGACCAGACCAGGCCTGTGTGGATCACCAGAGCCAAGCAACAGAAAAGGACATTTACACCTATTCCTCCTGCCTTTTTACACATGTATTAATTTTGAAATACACGGATAAAAAACACGAGAAACTTTAACAACAGCAGTTAGTTAGTTAATAAAACATTTGTTTCTAACACCAAATGTTGTACTTCCAAAAAACTTTTATCCTGAGAGCCAAACTGTAATATTTAGATTGAGACACATCTTACACCACCTGAGTTCAGGACTGGGATTCAGTCCTTTAAATCAAAGGCTAAACCTGTGCTATTCTTGCTAGTGGGAGCCTGGGCTTTACAAGGCACCTTATCGTGAGAACAGGCTCTCTCAAGATTCCCAAACCCAATTTCTAAACCAGAAAGATTCAGATAAGTATCTGAGCATTTGCAATGCTTATCTGCTAGCTGTTCTTCTCATTTCTGCCTTGATGTTTTGTAGGGCTCCACGATGAATGTTTGCCTAAACTCTGAAGATAATTTCATGGCTATGCAAGTTAAAATCCCTCCACACATAGAGATAATGCAGAGGGAAATCTCCCGTGTTTTTCTGGAGAATGTAGAAACTGCATTTGCCTTCTTTATACATGGTGCAGTCTTTAACAACACTGACAAGAGTCTCCTACATACCTACATGACCTGAGCGTTGGGGTCTCCAGGAAGTTTGCCCTTAAGTCACATGCACAAATTGCCAGAAAAAGAGGTGATTTTCCTCTGTAACTTCACTTTTTACTTTGACTTTCAAAAACCTTATTTGTTGGCATAATTTGTTTCTGTGATCTTTTAGGATGAGCTATCTACTTACCAAAGTTAGGAGTTTCTTACCACCCCCAATCAAGCACAGCCACTTATGCAGTGCTGTTAGACCTGGGGTTACTTCATCTTTCCCTGGTGGTCCTCACGGGTTTTTTTCCCAGTCCACTGCATTCTGCTTTAGTAAAACACCTTCCAACAAGACATAGTATTATCCTAGGTTAGGATCACGTGCTTAGCCTCATCTGAATGTGGAAACCCTGCTTTGCAATGCAAGGTAGTATTCCATAATTACACAGCGAGGCAGGTACCTTGCTAGTAAAAATACTCGGGGTACAAAACCAGAAAGGCAGCGCAGCAGCTCCCACCCGATCTGCAACACGAGCTCTGCTCTGTGCAAGCCTGGCAACCCAAGGATTTCAAAACCACTTCAGCCCCACAAACTCAGTGCCAGCTGGGAGAGGGCAGATCTCATGTTGAAGCTTTGTAACGAAGTGAGAAGGTAAGATACAGCAACTTCTGCAAAACACCTCCTAATGACAGCCCACACAGCCATTACAGAGGCCAAACATATCAGCTTCCCACTCAGCAAAGCTGCCAGAACTCAACTCAAAGCAAAATTTATATAAACGGAACAAACAGCATCATATTCAGCTATCGCTTGTGCCTGCCTTCATTTTGAGAGCAAGAAACCAAAGGATTCTGAGTTACCCAAAGAAAGGGGGAAAGGCCTTTCCTACCCTCACAAACAGAACAATCCTTCTGTTACCCTGTTTTGAAACTTCTCAATACTCCAAAGCAGCTCTGCAGCCATAAGGACTTGCAGCATTTCAAGACAGTAGTTTTCTTATCCTAAAAAAAATCCAAGCACATAACCAAAAGCTCTTCACATAAACTCCCCTTGCTTTCACATCCCAAATGCCATAAACATCATTAGCATATTATTGCCCGTTTTTCTTTTATTCCTCTTTACTCATTAGATCAGAAGACTTTAGTGTGAGAACATTAAAACACCGAGGAACATCAGTATCACACAGAGAAAACCCTTGGGAACTCACACTGACCTTCCAAATGTGAACCAAATCCCTGCAACACCACCAAACATAAGGTATTACGTGCAGCAGGAGCACACCCTCAGGGTTTCTACAATTTGAGATTGGGAAGAAAAAGCTTCTGAGAGTATGAAAATAAATTGCTTATACACTGGGTGTTTGTCAGATTGAAAAGGCATCTAATGCTATTTATTTTTTACTTTGAGGGACAAGCTTACAGAACTTAGGATTTCCAGTGCTTCCTTCTTAAATTACATGACATGATATTACTAGAATCAACAAGTGAGATCACTAGTCTTGCACATCAAAATACATAAAAAGATACCAGGATGAAATAAAGAGGGTGGTGCAAACAAAAACAAATACTCTATGAATAAAAGCATTACCTAAGAGCCAGCTTTTCCTCTCAGTATTTTCAAGAAAATTCTAAGAGGATTTGCAGAGTTAAAGATAAGGACCAGAAGAGAGATAACAGATGGCAATGGAAAGAAAGCAGCATGTAATAACTTGATAGGGTACATTCAGTACTCCAGTACGTTAGAAGAAACCCAGAGACAACTTCCACGTGCATGTTACTTGGTTTCCTATTTATGAACAGCAGCATCATCAAGGGCTCAACATATAACATTTAGTTTTATATTTACTGGTCTCTCTTTCAGCAGGCCAGCCCAGTAAGGAGAGACTTTGAACATGACCTGGCCACCAGCCTAGGCTCCTCACCCTGAACAGAATCCATGGGAGCAAGCCTGCAGCAGTAACACAGCACCTGCAAACACCCAAGGCTGAACAAAGGTTGCTTCTGTGGTGGGGCTGCTTGGCTGGGGGATTTTGCTGGGTTTTTTGTTGTTTTCCAAGGCTGCACTTCAGAGCTCTGTGTTTTCTGAGAAGCAGCAGACATAGTCTCCCAGCTCTGCCAAGCAACCAAAATACCGCTGGTCAGTAACCTTCTCTGCTATCACCACAATCGTTGCTTTTTTGTTTTGCTTAAATTTCCCAGGCTACAAGCCAAGCCTTTCAGAGGCAGTACATTGCCTTTAAGGTAAAGGTAGGTGATCCTTCATTTTTCTTTACATTCCCAGCCTCACGGCCCTGGTAAAAGCACTGCTGACAAACACTGTCTAGCCTGTTTGTCCCATTCCACCCAGGGAGGAGGTCAGGCACCCCCAGATTCCATGCCTCACCCCCATGGTTGTCAGCTCCAGAGGTGGAGGTGTATCAGTAGCTGCCTGAGAAATAGCAGTGAGCAAAAGCAAGAGGGAAAAAAGCACGTGTTGATCCACAGGTCAGAATTACTACATAAGAAAAAACTGAATAGGTCTGAACCTGTACCTGGAGAACTGAAATATGAAGGTATTTTGCATCCACATGGCAGGGACAGAACACACACAGAGGCAAAGCTGCCCAGCTGTGAGCTGCATGTGCTTAGATTGGAGGGGAAGGACGCATACAAGGGACACAAAACTGCCATGAACGGCCCAAAAAAAAAAAAAAACAAAACTTACAGGAGCAAACACCTAAAACTGTACTGAAAAACTATGTAAACTGTACAACCCAAGGCTGCCAAGGCACTTGGTATCACCCTTCCCCTGAGTGTGCTTTGTGGAGTTTAGTCTTTCAATGAAGTCAGGGTGCTCAAATTATGATAAAAGACTTTCATCTCTGGCCATGAGATGTCAAGTCCCCAGTACACAGTTATGATTTGAGAAGGACAAACTGCAAGGTTATCACAGATGGGGCCAGTTTCAAAGAAAGTCACCCCCAATGCTAAAGAATTACAGTTCTGACCTACATCCAAGTCCATCTTTTTATTTGCTGGAGACACAGGGGCATGGAGTCAAGCTACAGTAGTCTAAAAAACAGAAACAAAACAAATAATAAAAACAATAAGCAAGCAAATAATAAGCCACCCCACTGCACCTCCCTTGGCAAGTACAACATGGTCTGTACTTCTGCATGGCCAGAGGACAGACACGTACCAGCAAAATCTGCATCCTGTAACTGCACCAGCCCTTCCCAAGGTCACCTCAAAAAGTTCTCCAGGCTGCTCCACAGAACTCAAGTGGCTCTGCAGGATCTGCTCTTAAGTAAATATATTAACACACACATATTTAAAAACCTAAGTACAACACCAACTATTTGACATGTTTGTTGTGTTTCTGTTCAGCCAGCTGCACACAGACTTGCTTGGTCAAAAATACAGCTGTGTAGAAATCCCGTTAAGGAGAACAGCTATATTTTTAATTACCTCCAAGGCAAAGATTCCAGCACACAAAAACACAGAAGGGCAATGTTTTGCTTTGGTGGTGGAGTTGGGGTTTGTTTTTTAATTTGTTTAAAAAGTGCTCAAGTTGGTGGCAATTAAAAAATTCCTGCAGTAGCTTAGAATCAACTAAAGCCCAGAACAATCTGTAATAACATCACACAGTATCACCTTATTTATCAGCCCATTGCTCATAAACCACAGATAAAAAGTTTCTGCCCCAGACATAAATAAGCAAAGGCAAATTTACGTCATGCAAGAAAAGCTCTGCAAGGAAAGAAATCAGGGAGACAGGCAGAGATAGAGATAACGTGTTCTTTGCATTCAAAACACCCAACTGGTCTGGAAGCACTGCAGAAAGGGTGTATCCTACAGGAAAAAGAATTCCTATGGAGATCACAGGGATGTTTTAAAACCAAATGCTACCAAGATGCAGGAGGACACAGCTTCTCTCAAACGTGTGAACTGAAAATTCTATCCAAGCCTGTAGCTTGTGCAGGATTTTAACCTGCAGCAAGGTCACAGCCCTACGTACCTACAGAATTCTGCATGCAGCCAGCCTTGGCTCTCTCCTCGTGGCCTCTCTTGGAAGAATGGGAACAGTCCATCAGTTTACCCCACAGGCTCACTTTAAATCTTTAATTTTGCTATGTTGGAGTGCTTTAAATGGAAATCATATAACAAGCACAAAACAGAGGCTTAGCTCATACTAGATATAAAGATTAAAAAATTCGGGATTTCCCCATCTCCTTTCACCTAACATTGGCAACAAATGAATTTATTTTCAAGAAAAGATAACCACAAAATAAAATAATATATATTTTCCACACACTAAAAATAACTGACAATTGTTATGGGTTTGTTTGTTTAATAATATATTAATATGAGGAAACTAAGAGGTATTTTCCTTCTTTGTTTCAGCTCAGTTTCACTAAATAGCTCCTAAAACCCCCAAAGAACATGTCTGAAACTGCAAAGCCACAAACACATCCCTCCCCACTTCCCTTCCCAAGTCCTAGTCCCTAATGTGCAACTAGGTAAAGCTCAGGGAAGGAGCAAGGAGTTTTATTAGCAGAGGGCTCAGAATTGGAGGGAAACCACTGAACGTTGCCTGGAGCTAAACCTCTAAAGTTGCTCCTTGGCGAAGCGCGCCCGCCTTTGATCCGCCGAGTTCAGAGTCCGCTTACTTAACCTCCACAGGAAGAGCTCACTTATGTGGTGCAAGATGAGCTCTTTCCTACACTTTCTTCCACAGTTCTAAAAAACTGGCACACTGACAGGCTTTGCACATTTCCAAATATTAAAAAAATAGCTCGGCAAGAATTTACAAGTAGTGATATCGCTGACGACAACCCACAAACCATCTACCTCCCAAAATATGATTTTTTTTTTAAATGAGCCAGGTCCACAAGAGATCACAAGTTTCAGCGTCAAGGATATCTCCTGAAGTAAACATGATAAGCCAACAATGTCACAAAATATTTTAGTGTGTACTTTGTTGAGCATCCTATCAAAATAATTGATACAGAATTGCAGAGAGAGAGACTGACAAGGTCCTTCCAGAAAAAATACCCAAAGTATTCCGGTATCTTCCTTGTTTATAGAAAACTTTAATTAAAACTGTCCCAAACACATTTCTCGACACATTTAGAGCAGAGTTTTGCAGATGCTTCTGCACCACTTTGGTGGGGTCATCCTAAACATGCCTGCAGCCTTCACTCACACAGAAACAACATGTTGGTTTGCTTGATTCTCAGGAAAAACAAATGGAAGTAAGACTGTGCAGTCTGGGTGGAAGAACAGCCAAGTCTGCCTGGTTCTACTGCTCAAGAGCTTCCCATCAGCTGGGTTTGGAAGATGCAACTCCTATGCCCAAACTGTGCCCCAAGTACTCAACTCTTCACATGGAAACTTATTTTTGCACTAGAGTCTATTATCTGTGTATTGCTCTTCATTTAAAAACCAACATCATCTGCAGACATCTTTTGTCTGAAGCCTCGTTCCAGTCACTGTGAGCCAGCCTTTTGTAGCCCACAAGTCTCTCAAGTCATCTCAGTTTACTCATCCCTCAAGGCTTTTCTTCAGAGAGGAGTCTGCACTAATGGATAGAGTCACAAAGTGGCCCTTAATGCCAACACTGACAAGAAGATGGATCAGAGGGAACCAGATTTTATATCATTAGAAGTTTATCACTGCTTACTTTGATATCACCAGAATGCAAACTAAAATTTGCTTTGAGGAGGTGAGCAAAGTTCTGCTCAGCTCTGCCTGCCCACACACATGGGGAATGGAATGTAAATGCAAAGGTGAAGTGCCCACCCAGTTAAATTATTTCAGAATCCTAATTTTAACAGGAAACAAGCAGGATGAACCTGACTCACCACCCCTGAGATAATTCTCCTACATCCAAGTAATGACCTGCAGTGGAAGTGACTTGCAATGCTTCCCATCTAGGCTAGGAAAATTAATTTACAAATAGGGTATTTCTGGCAGTTCTGATGAGACTGATTACAGAAAAATGATACACTTATGTGAATGAAGTGGGAAATGAGTAATTATCATGGAATCCCAGAATAGTTTGTGTTTGGAAGGGACCTTGAAGCTCATCTTATTTTAATCCACTTGCCATGAGCAGGGACACCTTCCACTATCCCAGGTTGCTCCAACCCCCATCCAATCTGGTCCCGAACACTTTCAGGGATGGGGCAGCCACAGCTTTCTGATCAATTATTTTTGAGACTTCCAGAGACAGGATGAACAAGTGCTAACACCAGAACTTCACTGGGGCAAGTGAAAGCTACAAGAGAATATAAACTCAACCCAGCTCATCCTGCTTAAACGTTTTTTGAAACTCCTGGCTTAGCTGAAGACCTATTTTTGATGCTGGAACTTATGATCTCTTGTGGACCTGGTCCAGGATACAAAAAAGAAACCGAATTTGGAAAGCAGGTGTTTTGTGAGGTGCCATCAGCAATGTGATGACTTGTAAATTACAGTCAATATCTTAAAAAGAGGCATTAACTTGCACACCTGGAATTCCAAAGCAATGCTGCCCTGGCTCCTGCTGGTAATTAAATTTCTGGTCCTAAACTGCTTCCACTCACTGTTACAGCTCAAACCAGCAGCTTTTACTGAGCTGCCTGTCTCTTTGTGGGTTTGTTTTGAAAGAAGCTCAATTATACTCAGGACAATGGCCTGTCTCTTCACTCTGGGTGAATAGGAAGCAAGGGTGCTATTGTCACCCGGCTTCAATGCAGTCACAACAAAGGGCTCTGAAGTGCCGAAAATAATGGGCTACCTAAAGTATCCGGGAGGAGGAGGGAGAGGGAGCTGAGCACTAGCCACGGTTCCCTTCTGCTGGCCCTCCAGGGGCTGAGAGGCAGCACAGCAGTGGCCAGGACATGGAGGGGATACAGCTCTGCCCACAGGGTGGGCTGGTTCAGAGAAAAGGCAAAAAACAAGAGCTACGAGCTTCAGTGCATGGGAGGGCTTCAGGGGAGAAAGGGGCAGAGGGGCAGGAAGGCAACAGTATAAAAGCGAAGAGAGCCACACGGCAGATTCAGCGAAGGAAAAAAGGGATGTCATTTGTTTTTTAAAAAAATAGGACATAGTATTGCTGAAAGGCAGCGGGTGAATGAAAGGCAGCGCAGGCTGCTCTTGTAGCTGCAGTCCCTCCTCCCCTTCTGGCGCCTCATTCATAAATGGCTGCTGGGGCTGGCGGCACAGCCGGGCACGGCCGCGCACCCAGCCTGCCAGCGCCGCGCTGCTCCTCCACACAACACAGCGCTCTGCCTGCTTCAAACACTGCTCTGCCTGCTCCACACAC
>VRYO01000100.1:3604762-3636913 GCA_009812075.1 Sialia sialis | reverse complement strand
TGCCTGCTCTCAGCCTGCAATCGGGGCAAAGGAGACTTTGTGGAGGTTTGCTCGGTAGCACTGCTGTCCCCAACCTCGGTGCAGAGCGGTTCCAGAGCTCAGCACCTCTCCTGCCAGCCAGGCTCCTCAAAGCTCGCCTTTGTGCTCCCTCGGTGCAGGAAAGAATCCCTGCATCATAAAATCACAGAACGTGCCGAGCTGCAAGGGACCCATCGGGAGCATCGAGCCCAACTAGATGTGTAGATAAACAAACAAGGCATGATTTCAAGAAGGAATCATCACGCTGATCTTTTTAAAAGCCATGAAACCGCTTTCCTTTGCGTGCCCAGATTAGGTGAATGTAGGTAACTGGTGTTCCCTGTATTTGCAGCTAAGAATTCCTTCAGAACATTTTAATTAGGAAGAACAAGACTCAAACGTGCCATAACAATATCAGTACTAATAAATCATGGGCTACACGGTATCCTACTGTTTGTAGCTACAAAGGGGAATTTCCAAAATGCTTTTTTCAAAAAGAAAAAAAGGAAGAAAAATGCAAGAAAATGTGCACAGAAGGGAGGTAGATGCATGAAGGAAGGTAAAGAACCCACCTGTTATGCTCAGGACTTGCACAGACACAGGAGTATTACAAAAAATGTTTCTAGGCATTGTCCAAAAACTGAATAATTAATGACAGATGGTGAAGGAAGCCAAGGCCTGACCAAGGACCTTATTACATTATCAGAAAATAAATTAACTTACTGAAATTGTCACCATCAGTCTGAGTTACTTATTTCTGATTCTCCCGGTAAACAAATTCCTGCTGAAAAATGAGCAATTCTCCTGCTAAACAATAAATCAGGAGTTTAATCCACTTCTTACAAAGCCATTTAATAACAGACTTACTTTTACAGCCAACTTTCCAAGAAGATAAGTAATTCCCTTAAGAAAGCAGTTTCTTATTCCAAAATTAGAATAATTTGACAATGTAAAAGATGACAATTAACATCTCTCTTCCGTTCTGCTAACCCTCCAGAGGGGCCCCAGCCCAAAGAGCAGGCAAGTGGGAGCAAGCATCTGCCCAGCTCACCAGCAGGAAAAGGCAGCCTGCCCTCCTCCTTTTCATTTTACACTGGGCAGGAAGAAAGGAAGGATCACATTTACACCAGTGGGAAAAAAAAAAAAAAAGCCTTGCAGAACTAACTCAATATCCAAACTACATCTTTTATCACCAGAACAGTTTTCTCTCTGGACCAGAAAAAAAATATATAAATGCTTTGGATTAACACAAGCTCAAACTTGAATCAGACAGATTAAAGATGCAGATATTTCCATGTCAACGTTTCATAAAAGTGCCCACAGAATACTGAGAGATGGTGCAAGAGCCTCAGCACTGATCCATCGTCTCACAGGCATTTCAAAAGAGAATTTCCAAACTCCTAACCAGGTAACCATTACCACACCTGATTCACTGAATGTCTGTTACCAAGAGGAGTTTACTCCACACATGCATCAATCAACTAAGATTCAGAAAGCACTTTAAAAATGCAGGCAGTGTCCACCCTGCTCCCACCCCACACCACCCCTCGGGTTCCATCTCCTCTTGTCACACATCTGTGAAACCTGTAAGTCAATTTTTTAATCCATAGTGTGGCTTCTGAAGAACAGGTACTGTTACCAGAGCCAAAGGCAAACCACAACTGGCACCTCTCCCCTGAAGAGTTATTTGTGAAATATTTTGCGAGTTGTCGAAGTCTAAAGCATACCTCTGGAGAGAAATTCCCACTGGCATTTGATGAATATGTTGCTCCCCACAGGTGTGATCATCAGAGATTTTATACTCCCAAAAAAGAGTTGAACCCACAAGCCCTACAGAACATGAACACATCACACTGATTTTTACTTCATTAACACCAGTGGAACCATTTTCACTAAACAACACTAGAAAGGACTAGAAGGCTTTTACAGCACATCTGTAACACCAAACTCTTGTGTTCATCATCTGGGCCTCTTGCAGGACAGGTAAATCAAGGGGCAACACCCATTCAGCTGCTTGTTTGGCCCAAATCATCCAGAAGGAATTTTTTTGTTTGGCCAAGACACACAGTCGACAGTTCCACATGCCCAGTGCACATGCCCTGAGCCAGTGCACAGTGACCACATTTCAGAAGTACCAACTACCATGTATATATAGATATAAAATACACAGACATTATGTATTATGTATTTATCTTAGCCTGCTTCGTAGCACAGCATCCCAGGAAACAGCTGAGGGGGAAGGAAGTTCCTTAATTTCTCTTAAATTTTGTGGCATCTTTTATAGAGGTATTATGTGATGATAGAAAATCCCTGGACAGCTTCAGAAGGGAAACAGCCCCTTTAAGGACCCCCAAAAGAAAAAATAAAAAACCCAAAACCCAATCCAACCTTTGGATTATGATAGCCTTTAAAGATCTGCATCACCCTGCTGTTTTGTATCAAAAGCAGATCAAGTTTTGCAGATAAACAACATATTTGGTTGTTTTCACTGCCTGTAAACCACAGCTCTTCCTCCTGTTTGTGAATGAGATCTCGTATAGCAAACATGACAAACTAAACGGGGCGTTCTCTGTCTTAACCTCGATCCTCCATGAACTCAAGCAGCAGAGAGATGTTTTTTGTCCACAAATATCCATGTCACCTGTATCCAAACACCATGAGCCACAAGACACACCCCAACACTCTACAGCTAAAGTAGAGCTTCTGGGACAAAACCAGAAGCCACAAACTGCAAGTGCCAGTGATCGTATCTTGCAGGAGGAAACCTAGTCTCAGATCTCAACAATCTACCAAGACCTAAGACAACACTGGGTGATGGAAATAACTTGTTCACCTTAAATGAGAAACTCTGGAGGAGATAGCTGAGTACTTAATATACATCAAAGCCATTATTTTTGCAGCCAGCCAGAAAGCCCACATTTTTCTATTTTTTTCCTGGGGGTGTCAGCTCAAAGTCTCTTACATAGGCTTAACACTGGCTTATGACTAGTAAAACAGCTTTTATACATTCCTCTTCCACTTAAACATCATTATGTACTTTCCTGCAACTTCACCATGATCAAAGTCCTCACAAAACAGCAAAATAAAGTAACAAACAGGATGTATACTTAGAACTTCAGTTGTGCTGGCAAAACACACAGTATCACTGACGTTCCATTTCAGATCTGTTTGTCCAAAAAATAACCAGTACAAATCATGCTATGTTCATACCAGCAGGAAAAAAAAAGATAAGATACACAAAAACAAGCAGAGCAAATGAGTTTCCATCTCTGTCACCAAACAAGAACAGACTCTTTCTGTTAGCAAAGATAAAGCAATTGGAGACAAAAGTAAGGAATTAAACATTTCCGCTACACTAGCAACCATCAGGAGGTGTATGGCTTGGAGCCAGGCTGTCCTGCAAAACACTGGAGAGATCACATGCAAGAGTCAAGCCAGTATCAACTATTCCCTGTGTCTCAACCCCAGAGCAGAGTCCTTGACTCACCACTGGAACAGGAACTTCACTTATCTCCATTTTATCTCAGCACCAGGTCACCCATTTGATTGCTGTGTGGACAGTGATGTTTTTGTACCTCCCATTTTTTCACTCACCTGTCAGTCCACTCCTCATCACCTCTAGCCCGTATTTCAGCACTGTAATTGGGACCGCAGGTGTCACCACTTGATCTCAAAGCATCTCTGTGTGGCTCAGAAATTCAAGAGTGTCCCAGTACTTTCCACAGTTGATACTGGAAAGAGATGCAGGACACCTTACAGAGCACACATTTATTCTCATATGGAAAGAACTGGTGCTGACTTAAGTTAGTTCTCACTTCCCTGGGGTACTCAACCAGTATCAACAGGACTATTCACAAATTTGAAGCGCAGCATAGTCTTAAAGCATTTGCTGAAGACAAACATTCATCAGTTATTTTGTTTCTTAATTGAGGTTCTCCACAAATGGTTTTGCTGTGTATGACACGGAAAGGCCAAACACAACAGCAGAGGTTCCTCTCTCTGTGTAGTTTTCTAATACTGTCCCAGAGCTGTTTTGTAGCATGATTACATTTACCTATCAACTCCCATATTACTTTTTTTGTGCTGTCAGATTCCTACTGGAACTCCTTGGACATCCTTTCATCTGCTCTTCCACCAGATGGAAGATGCTCACTTCTGCCTCCCCAGTTGCCTTCTCTAATTTTACCAAGTCCTCTTCCAGACCCTCTTTTTCCACATTTCCCACAAGTCACCCAATGTGATGCACATAATATGTGTGCAGACAGTTCAGCTCTGATGTTCTACCCAGATCTGGATGCATCCACAGGAGGGAGATCATAATCTGGTGCCATATTTACTCCTAATGTGTATTTGTGCTGTGGTAACAACAGTCACCAAAATGGAAACCTCACCAGGGCATGGAACCTGTTTTGCTGTTTAGCGCAAGAATTACCTAATGCACACAATAGTTTTAATAATTGTCATAAACCAGTTTTACTCTAAGCTGTCAGCTCTAGCAGCAGTCTGTCCAAAGGAGGGGGAACCTCCCCAAACTTATTTGGGTATGGTATTTAGCTGACTTAATTTGAAGCTACTTTTCCCTTCCAAACACGCACGCCTACTCAGCAAACGGTAACCACAGCTGACTCAGAGGAGGAGGACAGGCTCCTCAGCTTTTTTCTTCCTGTACAAGAGAAAAACAAGAGGGCACAACACTCACTGCCTCCCTCCTTCCTCCCAATCACAGCCAGCTCAAACAGCACTGCCTCTAAATAGAGCCAGGAGAAAACCTCTTTCTGGGATCCAAGCGACAATAAAACCTGTGGTCTCAAGGCAAACAAGCATCCTCAGTTGAAGCCTGGGGAGGCTCAGGGTCTAAAAGACTGTGTGGAAAGCCAAACTCCATATCATTCCTCTTCCCACACACACAGACTCAAAGGGCAGAACCAGGCCACCCTCTCCTCTCCCCTTTCCAGGCGCCTCACGCTCCCTTCAGACGAGGCTGCAGTGCCTGGAGCAGCTTAAAACAGACACGGGGCCTCAAAAAGACGGGAGGAGGAGGCACCGAGCCACCCTCCCTCATCCGGCACTTGTGCTCAGCCCTTCCTCTGCTTCACCCCTCCTGGTGTTGCTGCTTGTTTTCCTGACTCGGGAGCGCACAAAGCGCCAGCCTGCTACAACCGCACCCTGGAATAAAAAAATCATAAACACAAGGCTGATTTACATGCATGCATTACTTGGATAAACACATCCCTGGCACTGAAAAATCCTCTGGTACGGCAAAGCAGCACCTCTGCCCAGAGAGCTGCTGCACAGACAGCGCAGCATCTCAGTCAGGCATCTGGAGCAGAAAAGGCACTTCCAGATTCCCAGAAACAAGGAGCAAGAACCTGCCCCATGTACACATGAAAGCTGCAACTCTGGAGAGGCATTACAAACCTTTTAGAGGCAACACTAATTAATCTTTGTGCAAAAGAAATGTTGGTGTCTTCCAAAAGGGCAAGAAAATATTGTACAAACCTCGCAACCACAGAAACCCGTTGTCCAAAGCATTAAAGACTTTCAGTCAACATCATCTCCTTCCTTTCTAAGGAATCAAGACTGCAAATGAAGCACAGACCACAGCTTTTTCTGAGGACTTTTAAGTGTTTTCTGTGTGCAAGATTTCAAAACACTCCTGAGATGGCCAATCTCATTTCATAAAGGGGAAGGTGGAAAGACAGATTTCCAGGTGTTTGTTTAATTATTGATTAGACTGAGGAAAAGCACCTTCCAAAACTTTGATCCCTGTTACACCAGCCTCATTCCTCAGAGCAGCTGGTCATTCCCTTCAATGCTGCATGCTGGACACACAAGTTTCAGAACTGAGCCTTTCATGACAGGACACATCTTCAAAACAGAGTTATTCAAACTCACTCAGGCATTCAATACTTTTATACTTTTGTAAAGTCACTAGAAACTTACTTTTCCTAGCATTTTGCCTCTGCCTTTGCTTTTAAAATTCACACAGCAGATACAACAGAAGCACAGCATTCCTGTATGGGGTGCAAATCCATTTCAACCCCACTTGGCTACTCTTCTAAAGGATTCTTGGATTTTAATATCCACTGAGAAATGTACAGCTACTCCTTACAGCTATGCTTAGGTCCTGTTCAGAGGAGGGTAAGCAGGAGCCCTCTGCTCAGGGGCTACACGAGGAGGATTTTCATACAGGAACTCATTCTTTGCCCTTGCAACACAACAAGACACTGCCAGGCTGTGACAAATCATCCCCTGGGACCATCTCCTGGTCATCCTGATCTCCAGGTCTTGCTCACTCACTGACTGTTTCCACCAGAGCACAGCCTAAAGGACAGCCAGTACATCACCTTCCTCCAGCTTTGGAAGCAACAAAACCTTTCCAACCACTCTCAGGAATCCTCCAGCAGAGCACAGAGTGGTGCATGCCAGGGATGGAATGCCAAGGAAGGATCTGCAGCAATGTGACGTGGAAATTGTCCTGAAACTGTAGGATGTTTGTATCAAACATTCCTCTACAATGAATTTTGATGTCTCTGAACTTCCCTTTGTTTTCCAGCACATGGATTTAGAGCTGCCTCTACCCAAAAGGACCCACTCCTGACTGCTCTCCTGCATGACAGGCTTTCTGGATTTTTGTGTTTAAGGTAGGAGGAGATGTTTGAGTTAATGTGACCTTAATTACACTGTGAGCTGCCCATCATTATCGGCTCAGTTTCTGGCAGCAGCAGGTCCCCACTGAGCAGACGCTCCCAGCTATTGGTTTTGCTGCTCCTCACCACGCCGAGATTATGAAAAACAGTTTCAGTTCCCCCCCAATGAATACAATACTACTAGGGAAAAAAACCTAATTTACTGACAAGCTGCCATTACAGCACTCATCTTCCCCTCCTCTTCTGCCACTAGTTTGTACCAGTAAGGACTTGTTTGAACGACAGAAAGCCAGAGAAAATGGTGTCATCACCAGATCATAAACTATCAGACTACCTGTTCATTTCAGCTACAAAAAAAACTTGTTCATGGGAAAGGGAATGAATACAGAACAATACAAGTTTACAGCAACCAGTGGCTCTAAGATGCAGAGCCACATGTTCAAGCTTTTCAAAAGCCAAAACCATCCCAAGCTGAGGTCTCAGCCTTTCAAAGGCACTTTTGCGTTTGACAAGAGATGGGAATCAGTAACTTGCCTAACAGGTAGGAAACACATTGATCCCATATCCAAAATATCAGCACTGCTGGCTCATCACACACTGCCTGTGTGTGATTTCACATGTAGTGAAACGCAGGTTGCCTCTGTACCATCAATGATCCCTAAGCTAAATTTAAAGGTCTTATTAGCCCACTGCCAGGTCTGCAAGGATGGCATTCCTAACACAGGCTCGTGCAAGGGTGGGCATGAAAAAAAGAATTGTGGAAACAAAGCAGCTTAGCAATCAGAGCTTCCAGTCCTGCACTGCAAATCAAGTCTGAGACAGGCAAAATTTAAGGTTATTTCCTGCAGCCAATTAGACTAAAGATGTAGTTAAGGGTCTGCTTTTCCTGAAGTGCAAGGTGTGATAGTTCATTCTTGAACTACCATCTAGACTGCTGTAAACTGTGACACTCTTTTAAGATTTATTCACAAGCAACAGATTTGACTGTCCCGAAAATTTTTGCCACATGTTACACTTTACTATTCTTCACGTCGAAGCTCTGGAAATTCAGAAACCTGAAATACATTGCAGTTAATAGCACTTCCAGTTTCTTAGATCTAATTACAACCTAAGCTACCACTTCAAGTTAAATTCTAGTCAGTTCCGGCTCTTCTCTGACCCAAAACAAAGTTTATATTTGCATTCTTAGTTGCCTGACTACATTTGCCTATTTTAAAGTAGCAGAAATTATTTTTATTGTTAAAAATAACTACCATAAAGCAGTTGGGAGTTGCAATTAAAATACTTGACTGTATGATAACTAGACAATAAGAAAGTGATGACAGAGTGCAACTAAACCCAGCAGAAAAAAACATGTATCTATCCACTTTTTTCTCTTTTTTTAACCTCCTTTCTGAAGGAGCCAGAACTTACAGAGAACAAATGAGTTATTCATCTCCATATAACACTGCACATACACACAGAATATACTATACACTCTCATACATGACCACAATATATTTCATCTGCAAATTAAATTACTGCAGTAACTTAGATTTTGAACTGGTCAAAAACACAGAAAGTTCAGTAATGAGACCACTAAAGGTGAGGTTATTTTCACTCAGCTGAGGGGAAAGCTCTGATCACAAATTATCAGAGAACCTACCAAATGCAACAGAAAATGTTTAAATTTTAAGTACTGAGGTTAAAGGCTGAAAAGTGCAAATGCCATCTACTCTTTTAGCAGTGAGAGGGATCCCAGAGAGGTATCTGCTCTGAGGGGGAAAGACCCAAACAAAAAAAGCCCTTCCCTGGATGGCAGAAGTTGAAATGGCTCCTACGAAGTAGCTTACCAAACAGATTTTTAAAAAATTCCCACATGCAGCATTGATTTGCAGTGGTAGGAAAGGATTCACCAGTTCTGTACTTGACCCCAGTTTGCAGCGTGTGCAAGCAATCCTATGGCCAGAGGTTTGACAAAATTCAAACAGTTCATTTTAAACTGTCTGGATGAGGAAAAAAACAATAAAACTAATACAAGAAAGGTTAAAGAGTTACAGCCTAGGGATGGACGAACCAACACCCCATAACTGTGACTGATCAGTCAGGTGGGTGGGGAAGAAAAACTTCCCCCACCTTAGAAACAGGAAAAGTTGTACTGCACACCAGTCATCAGGAAACCCTAGAGGAAACGAGCAGGTTTATCTCACTGAGCCCCTGCAGACTTTTCAGGAAGTACTCCAGGAAGCAATGAAAGGCTTCCCTGGCCAGCCGTGGCTGCCAGCAGAGATCCAGCAGCCAAGTGAGGTCTGAGCAGCAAGGGGCAGGGGTCCAGGTGCTAGATCTGAAGCTTTCTTCCCTCCAGGGAGCAATAAAGAGGCTTCATCATGTGGGATGCACTCCATCCCCTCTCAACAGGCTGATTTGGCCAAGGGCAAAAACCTGCCACTGATTACAGCAACGATCTTAGCCAACATAAAAAGAAATTAAACTTGAGGGGGAAAAAGAAAATACCACATTTACAGTCTATTTCCATCTCTTTTGGAAACATGAGACACAGTGTATTCCAACAGCAAGCAAAAGCTTTCAGTAGAGTGCACAAAACATTAATATTTTCGATTGTGTGGGTCTCATGAGTCTGCTGTGGCCTTAAGGGAAACTGAAAACCACTGCTCAGGTATTGCACAGCTTTTGAGCCATCCAAACCCAGCACTCACCTCTCCAGCAGCACTGACAAAAACACAGCACTGGGATGGCTAAAGCCACCAGGTGATACTTCCAAGCATCACCAACTGTTGCTCCAACTGCTCTGGCCAAGGGTTGAGATGCATCTGACACATGCAGAGACATTTACCAGGCTCTGGGAATAAAACAAACTGCCCTTGCTCCTCTAAAAGCAGAGTGCTGGATTACACACACACAAGTTTTGGGTAAAATCAAGATGCCAGTGAACAAAGCACAAAGGCAAGTAAAGAGTCTCAGCAGACTTTTGCAGGCAGCACCACCTTTATTTTTTAAATATTCAAGCCAATTTTCCGAATTACATGCTACTAATGTATATATATACATCACTGATTAATTAAAAAATTTAGAAAGACCAAAATGTCAGGATAGATTAAAACCCTGTCTTGGGCTGATCTCCAGCAGGTTGAGCAAGGGGATTTTCATCCTCTTCTCTGGTGAGACCCCACCTGCTGTGCTGCCTCCAGTTCTGGGGTCCCAAACATCAGGAAGATGTGGAGCTGCTGGAACAAGTCCACAGGAGGCCAGAAAGATGCTCCAAGGGAGGGAGAAGCTCTGCTATGGAAACAGGCTGAGAGCTGGGTGTGTTTTTGAAGAAGTCACCCATTTTTGGTTGACCCTGGCAATGAATCAGTATCACAATACACTAGGTTGGTGCTTGTTGTGTTGGAATTTGAAGAAGTCTGAAGGACAGCCTAACAGAATGAGTGTAACTCAGAAATACAAGCCTGGAAGACAAGCACTGAGATCATTACATAGCTCAATAAATGTGACAGAGCATCTGTTGCTACTACAGCCACAAAGCAAACTCCAGTTCTCAGGGAAAACTCCAGATGCAAAATCTACCCAGGAAGCTGCACCATCCACACATCCCAGCCTCTGAACCACAGCACCTTACAGAACTCCACGAGGTTACTGAGCTGCCTGAAGTACCAGCGTTTCTGTGAATCTCTTTAAAATCAGAGCTGAATCCCTCCTACTCCATTCCCCTCACTGCATCCTTTTCCCAAAATGAATTGCAGATCTTCTGTATGCTCAGTGAGGGGGGAAAATGAAGAAGAGGTTTATATTCATCTCATGCATTAGTTTTTCATGAGCTCTGCTACAAGCTGTCCATATAGCAATGAAAATTTACTCTTTAACCTCAACTCCTAGCAACATTTTCAAGTTCTGGTAGCAGCATCTTTGATGCCTGAAGACGAGGCTAACTTTTTGAGTCAGTGGAAAACACATCTATGCATTGCAAATAAATGCTTTTCCATTTCTTCTACCCAAATTGTGCAAATTATTTCTGAAGTTGCAGATTTTAGTTTAAGGCGAGCAAAGAGGAAAAAAAGGTCTGTAACACCGTAATGAGAAAAACCAGTAGACAGACTACCAGACACCAGAATAAATCCTTGATAAAGTCTATGTTTGTTCAAGTAATTCATCAAGAACTGAAGGAATAGATAGATCAAAAACTCAAGGAAGATGATAGCAGAAATATTTAACTGTTTACATTTACTTTTTCAGCCTTTTTTTAAGGAAAACTCTGCTGCACTGCATGAAGTGACTCTTTCAATGTCAGCAATGCTCTCTGCAGATATCCTGTCATTCCTGTGCCTTCAGCTGCTTCCACGCTGCCTCCCTGCACTCAGACCATCCTCTGTGTGCAGAAAGCAAACCCAGGGCTGTGAAAGCTCAGCTGTTACTCCCACAGAGCTCTCTGGTGCTCTCAGGTTCGGAGCAGTCACAGCTCCAGGATGCACTGGGGGAGAGCGTGTCTGGTGGTTATGTCAGAGGACAGCAAGTCTGGCATCACACTTCTATTTCCAGCCATGCCAGCGACTGTGACCTTGAACAAGTCACTTCACCAGCTGTTAAGGTACAGACTTCACTGTGCAAGGAGGAGCTGGGATGCTTTAATCCTTTCAGAAGCAAGGGGTTATTCAGCAGAAAGGCATGTTTTCAAGTACTGGATTAATCGTTCTCTAGATTACCATGTTTTCTTATTTCAAATGGATGCTTTATCCTAGGACAATGAAAATTCACAAGATTCACTGCTGCATTCATATACTAGTGTTAAAAACTCTTGTGTGTAATTATTTACCTATTTTTAATCAATCATCACAACTAACATCAACTCAAAATGCGTTTTGTGGCTTTGCTTCATGACTACTATTTCCTCCTGCCTTTCAGTGAAGTGAAACTTTTCCCATTAAAAAAAAAATCACTTTTCAGTTTCCCCTTTCAGATGCAAAAGCACCCAAGAGCAGTGATCTGGGTTGGGGCTGATCCTTCTAGGGATGAAGAGATAAACCAACCATTTTTGATTAAAATAGAAAACATTCTTATTTATATCAGGCCATTCCATTGCCTTGTTTCTTTTCTTAAAATTAAGTAAACAGACTTAAATTTAGAGCTAAAATGAAGTTGACAGTGACCCTGTTATAACAACAGTACTTCAAGTGCTTTACAGTCCAGTGCCAGTTCAAAGTTTAGATTCTGGCCAACTGACCGTTGGATAAATAAATTAATATTTCATTACAAAAATAAATTTCAATAAACTGTTCTGATTTGAACTCCATGTCTTTATCAGGAACACGAGGTAAAGCAAACACACTTTTTCCAGAAAAAGAACATCCATAAATTCAAAAGGAAACAGTAGGTTTCAGTGATGGAAAAATATTCGGCATCACAGTTAACCACGGAATGTCACTGCTGATCTGCTGGCAGCACACTGGCAGACAGGTACTTTAATTCTTAAGAGAGGTTTGTCTCAGCCCCTTTACACTATGTACACTGGGGCTGTCAAATCATTAGAAATAAGTTTAAAGATTGTTTATCCAACATGCAATTTTATTTGATCCCCCCAATCAATCTCCAATTTCAATTTCATTTTTACCACAAAAGCAGGAGATGAGAACACTCATTTTAACAACAGGGCTGTGCTCACACACCTCTGACAGCACACAGACTGGGGTGGGTTCACCTGTCACTCCAGACAAGGCTCCTTTCTTTATTTACTAAATTTGCATGGCGGGACACAGCTTCCCTCCAGGATTATTTTCTATTTCCAGGTAGCAAAGCTGTCCCTGAACAAACTGCACTATTTCACAGCTATCTATAGCACATACCAGGCAGCAAGTAATTTTAATCCCAAATCCTCTTCCCCCTTCATGACACCAACAGCTTTTAGATCCAGCATCTCTGGCTGAGAAACTTTGATGAAACAGCGTCTTTGGATAAAAAGCACTGGATTATTCCCTGCAGTAGAACATTAACTATCCCAGCTTTGTCAGGCTCTCACAGCTGCAGTGAGGAAGGGCTCACCTTTTGTTTGCAGCTGGAAAACCTGAATCACTGAGCCCAGAACCTCGGATTTGCATAAATGTATCCCAGCCAGTGACACACATCCTGAAATCCAGTCTGAAATGCAGCTCTGCCTGTTCTCCTGAAACCCCCAGCACAGCCCAGCAGCCCCGTGGAGATTTCAGGTTTTACACAGCACTGCAGGGAACAAGTGGCAGCAGCAGCTCAGGCTCTGTTTTGGTGGGTGATCTGACAATGTCTGACTTCCCTGCAAGTTCCACATCTTCCTTTCTTGCTCTCATACCACCTGTCTCCCTGCAAATCTCCCAGAAGGAAAACAAGGTGTGGACAGATTTATTTGCCAAGTTAAGTATCCATAACTTGTTCCACACTCCTAATCCCTCCTCAGAAAACATAACCTTCGTAAGTGAGAGTGAAATATATGCAAGAACATGAACCAATGCAAAACAGCTCTAATTTTAGATGTTCAGCTCACATTAAACTAATCAAGCTTATTAATCTTTTTAAATTATTTCAGTCATTTCATTTTAAAAGGGCTTTTTGCAGTAAGTCTGGTTAACTTGCGTTAAAGTTTTGCCCTACTTAGTCAAATCTTAATAAAGAGCATTTTCATTTTTTTTAATTTAGTAAGATTTACAGAGCTGAGAGGTGCCCCAAGACTGTGACTGACAGAATGAAGAGAGTGATGCCATTTATAGATTTTTTTTTTTTATTTTGAGGAGTTCTGTAACTACATTTATTGACTAGCCAGCGAGAGCAGTTCTGCAGTGGTCTATTTTACTGTACCAATTACTAAGAAATTTGAAAGTGAGAACTGAGCTTTACATCACAAGTTCTCACACTCCCACTGAGCAACTACTACAACTGAAAAAAATGCAGAATCCCAGTATACCAGAACAAGCAAGGGAAGAGAGGGGAGAGAAGAAAATGTGAAGACCACACACAACAAGCGCCTCTGTCCACAGAGTGGCAGAAGCTACACTGAAATCAGTGCCATGAGTCTTAACCTGTATTACTCAAATTACAGCTGATTGGGGAGGAAGATTTGTTTGGAGAGGGGAAAAGTATTAAAAATTTAAATTTTTCTTAAGTTTTCCTCCAGTACTCAGAAAAATATTCAGTATTCAAAGAGATTTTTGACTAATACTTCTAGTTTTATGCCCCCTCTCATCCCAGCAGAACCTGTAGTATTTCATGACTGACACAGAGGAATGGATAGAGAGATGCTCCAAGGATGGCTGTTTTCAGTAACAAAAGCACAGATTTGGATCACTTTCTCAATTTAAAACTATTTCCAGGCTCCCAGGTTACAATCAGGACAAGTCTGTTCCATGTTCCCTTATCACCCAGCCAACACTAACTGAACGCAGACTTAGAGACTTCACTCCAGGCAAAAAAGTCACATACAAAGAGCTTAAGACCTCCAAACATTCAGAGCTGCAGACCAGGTTTCAGCCCTGCCTCTCATTTCCCTGTGTTTCAAGTGAATCATAACATAATCCTCTAAATACTTAAGAGTTTCCCAAGGCTGTGTTTGTTAAAAATCGGAGCACTGAAAGAACTTTCTAGGGATTTTGTAGTGTACTCTGACTACCTCCAAGTTAATAAAAACATTCTGTGTGTTCAGAAAGACTCCACTAGAAGATTTTTACTGAATCAGAGGGACAGAATGACTGAAATGGGAAAGTTGGCTTTTTAGCCCATGACAAATAATTTGTGGTTAAAGTAGATCACTTTTTTCCTTGTTATTTGAAAAAAAAGTCTGAATACATTGTGTCATACCAATCCTACAGGACTGAGTTGAATATAGAAACGATCACTGACGTTATGGACTGATGTCTACAATGCTCCAGTCATCCTCCTTCTATAGTTAGGATGGGACAGAGAACTTTAACCTGGATGGTACAGGCAGCATAAAAATGGAGATCAGAAACCCCAACTATCTTTCCCCTTTTCTGAGAATTCACACCCTCTAGGAAAAACACATGTTTAATCTCCTACTCTTTTACTATCGACAGTCATCCTACGAGTACATGCAAAGGCCCTGTTTCACATAGATTTAAACATTACCACGGCATTCTTGTCCCTTACTGCCTCCAGGAAATCTGAGCAATTTGTAGAAAGCATTCCTACAGCTTCCCTCCTCCTCCTCCTCCTCTACTCCAACAATCTGCTGCAGCACTAGAACCAGTGCAACTCAGCGTATACAAAAGATAAATGCTCCCAAGGATATCAAAATCACTTCTCCAAAGGCAGAAGCCACTGCCACCCCGAGTGCACAGATGAAGGAGGAGCTGCAGGAGCACTCCCAATCCACTGAAGAAGGCTGAGCCAGCCCTGCTCTTCCCATCACTTGGGAGGTTTAGGCAAACTTGACAGACTTTGCCTGGAGGAAGTTAGCACTCCAATTATTCCACCAGCTCTTGAGAGGAGGTGGAGCAACTGCTGGCACAGGAGCAATAGAAAACAGCTGGGAATCAGCAAAGTCTCAACAAGCACAGGATGTAGATGGACAACAGCTAAATTCATTTACTGAAATGACTTAAGCTCTTTTGTAAGCTCTAGCCCTGGCCTCAGATATGCCAGACGATACCCTGGTTACTCAATCTCAAGCATTCCAGCCAAGGGAGAAGCAAAACATCCAATACGCTCCCCTTCTGCAGCTCCTCCCAGCCAACCCCCAAAATCCCCTCTTACAGACTCAAGGCAGGTTTAGGGTTTCTCCAAGGGGGGGGTGAGGGGGGAATAAAAATAAATAAATAAATAAATAGAGTTGGCGATTCCCTCCATAGTACTTCCTACGAAGGACTTATTTAAAAGCCTTTAAAAACCCCATAAGCTAATAAATTATTACATCAGGGAGCAGTAACTCATTATCTTGCTTAGCCAACTCAGAAGTAGCCAATTTAGGCAGCCGAAATTTCCATTGATAGTTAACCCTCACTTCCACAGCCTTTGGAGGGAAACAATATCTGTGCCAGACAGCAGGAGCTGCAGAGGTAATCCAAGCTGGGCGTGCAGTCCATCTCAGTGAGAACAAGCTGAGACAACTTGAATTTCCTCCAGCTCAGCTGCAACCTGTCATGCTTTTCACCAATACACCTAACTTGACCCCGTCAATACAACCATCGTTTTAACATGCTGCAGGAAGACTTAAAATGACAGCTTCATTTGCTGCATGTAACTGATTTTTTATGTGAACAGAGTGGTTTGCTGGTTATGAGAGACACCATGACAATAATAATCCCACCTCAGGACGATTTAGAAGCTTCCAATACTGGAGTATTGTTCTGCCTTCCATAGTTCAAACTCTGAAATGCCGTGTCCAAGGCAGACTTGTGCTTGGGAAGTGTTACCAGAAGATTACTCCTAGATGGTATTTCAGTAACAGCAGCATTTTTGATACACTTATGTCCTACTTCTGCCTGATATGTCTTAACTAAATTTAACCCACTAATCCCAGCACACCTGAGACAGACAGCAGCCACTAACACTATCACTCCTACCTTAAACAGAAGCACAAACCACAAAGTAAGATTACTCAGATTAAGTGATTGACTCGAGGTCAGAGGAAGTATATTGTCTGTCCTGGACGTGAGCTCTGGACGAGGTAACCTCCAGCCCTGAGCTGGAGCCAGCACACCCCTCCGGCTTTCTGCATCTGCTGCACCAAAGCACATCTCCCTCCTGTTTCTTTTCCTAGCACTGCCAATCATTGTGCATACTTGCTCCTGCATTTCAGCAGGGCAGATTTAGGGGCTGTGGCTGCCTCTGCTCCCATTCCTTGGGCCAGCACAAGCTCTGAGGAAGCATCTCACAGCTGCACATTTGCCCTCAACACCACGGAGCCAAGGGCAGCTCTAACACTGACTGCACAGCCCCACAGTAATTGACTTTCCACAGCCAGGGAGACTTCGTGTCTCCTTCTCAAAGCACATCTTTTAGCCATGCACCAGCCTGAGGCACCAAACCCTCGCTGCCAGGCTCCCTGTTCCAACCAGCAGCCGCCCAGGACACAAGGAGAGAAACCAGGGAACACTTAACGTGCTGTGAAGGAGTTCACTGGCAATTCCACCAAGCAAGCAGATTTAATGAGCTTTTTAAACCATTAGGAAAAACAGGTATTGGCAACATCTTCCAGCACATCAGCTCGTTGTCCAAAAGGGCAAAGCAAACCATTTATTTCCAGTGGCAAGGAGGAGGAAAGAGCTCACAGTCGGTGTAAAGTGACTGAATCCACAACCAGCACTTCCAGTCACCTTGGAAAAGACAAGAGGCCTCCAAATCCACCACAGTATTTCAGTATACTGACCACTGCAAAGGAACAGCATCTGGGCATTGTGGGCTGCCCTGAGAAGTCTCTGGTTAAGACAGAAATTAAGTATAAACAATTCAAACAGAGTAACATCAGACAACACTGATGACTAGTAGCCTGGAACTGCTCAGCCCTCTAAATTGGTAGTCTGTAGGGGGAAAGAGGGTAATTAAAATATAAAAGATTCACTAGATTAATCACCTTGCACACAGTATAAAAATATTTGTGTGCATATTATATGTCTGCTTCTTTCTGAATATGTAAAAAGCCCTGCATATATTACCCCCTCCAAACAAACCCCCCTACACAGAACTTGGGACATCCAGGAACGTGAGTGTAAGTCTGTGGAGTGCTCTTCAGGATAAGTTGTGCCCTAGAACACAGGTCAGGTGAGCCCCATTCCTCAGCTACAGGTGCAACTGGAGACATACCCTGAAGCCCCTGCTCAAAGGCAGTACTGGAATATGACAATCAAGCACTTGGATATGCAGGAAAGGCCCTGCTGGACAAGATTCATAATGAAACCAGAATTTTAAAAGACCCTTCTTATTTCTGCTTGAACTCACTGGAATGAAGACTTCAAAAAAAACTTTCCCAGAGAGACAGACCACATATGTTGTATTCCTAAAGGAAAAGGCTATATATTTGATTCACTACCCACCCTTTTTGTCTCATCTCTTTTTCATTCTATTTCCTGCCAGAGCATCAGAATCACAGGAAAAATAGGTCCCTGAGTTCATCAAGTATCCACACAACACCACCATGCCAGATGCTTTTGATACTGTGCTCTCTACAAGCAATAACTGAAATTATCAAGACTGGTCAAAGTAATAAACCAGGGCTCTAAAAGTCATCAGAGATATAAATATTTTCTCATCTTATTAGTTGTTCCCATTTTGCTTTTCATAGAGCACTACAATTATGGCATTTTTTAAAAATCACTGATTTTAGTACGGTCTCATTTGTAGTTGCCATGGATGCAGTATTTTGTTCTATTCTGCATTAATAGTTTGACTGTTAACTCTCAACTCACGCATCCTAAAAACGTGGAGCTGCTGGAAACCCTGGTCCTTAGGCATAAGGGAAGGTGGGGCCATACAGGATTCAGCACTAATTCTGAAAATTCATGGTTCATCTTCAACAGATTATTGCGGTGCAGACACTCTTAGCACAGAATTTTAAATATGAGGAAGGAATACACTTCAGTATTAAAAATTCAAGGGCCTAACCCTTCTCCACATACTTTTATTCAAATCTGCCGGAAGAACCGAAGAAAAAAAGTACAAACAGCTTTTCTCTGGCCTGATGCATCTTGGTCCAACAGCTTCCTACTGATTTCTGTAGTTAAAGGGTTGACCCTTGCCAGGAATGGGACCCAAAGTGAAAAGAGTCATAGTTTGCCAAGTGAAGCAGAATCCACAAACAAGCATCTCACACTGGCTACAGACTGCTTCCTTCAAGAGGTTTAAGAGGGAGAAGGGAAGGAGGGCACATTGGGATAGGGCTGGGTGTTCTCTGAAATGCATCATTTACAAATCAGAAATTAATGCAGAAAATGTTGTAGTGAAGAGAGGGAGACACACAACTTACTCTCCCAAGCCTGGTATATTTTTCCATTTCATCTCCCCCTAGTTTCACAAACACACATTGGCCTAATGAAAGAAGTTCGCTTAACTTGTGCATTTCCAGTGTTAGCAGAACGCTGTCTAACCAGAGAAAGTGGCCACAGAAATAATGAAACTTCTCAAGATTAAGTCTTTTCTGTGTGTACACACTGTCTAGCTGTACAAGATCACCAGAAAATAATGTGCATTATTTATTGTATGCACCACTAGGAAATCTGTAACACTTACAAAGACCATTATGATGCCATTAAAAAGATTTCATGTTCAGCTTTCTAGGCATCTTGGGCACACAGCCATCACTACAATAATTATTATATTTATCACTATGTAAACTAACTGTAATGCTTCATTAAGATAGAGAAAAATGGTATCACTGAGGTCCCTGCAAGAGCCAGTAACATCTCCTCAGTGAGATGGCAGTTTCGTATCTGCAACTGCTTATTGGGATGACCCAGAAGATTTTATTCTGGTAGGACAATACAGCAAGACATATTGAAGAGGGTCCTGAGCTACCACATGTGCCTGCAAAGGCATTTATGGAGTAACTGCACATGCTGGACTCTCCAAGACCATGACATAGGGGTTTTAGCCTGCATGGTGAACTGCTCATACAAAGCTACATGTCCTTTGAAACCAAAAATCCTTGAGAGATGCCTTTTAAGTTCATCCTGGAAGCAAGGCAAGTCTCTGTCCTCTGAAGACATGCTGGATGGGAAGGGAAGGTCTGGACCCCAATGGGTTAAAAATCAAACCAATGGGCATGGAAAGCCAGAGTTCCCTGCTATCTGTTTGACCTAACAGCCTGGCAGGCACAGGCAGCTTTTGTCCTCACACATGCATCTCACTGGAATCAGAGGGATCCTTCTAAGATGGAAAAATACTGACGTGACTTCGACGTAAGCTATAAGCCTTGGAGAGATTTCAAACATGTTTGACACTGATACGGGACTAATTGTACAAAACTCCAAAGATCCACGAGGACAAAGAGCTGCTGGCAAAGCCCTTTTGAGTTTGTGCAAACCAGAGCCTTCAAACAAAGACATTTTCCAACAAAAGAATCCCCACCAACACCACACTGGTGTGTTCTCCGTTTTCCCTCTGCCTCCCCAAAAGATTCTGGTGTAAGCTGGAGAGCAGACTGAGCTCTTTGCTGCTGGATTTTCAAAATCACTTAACACTGTGTCTCTTTCATTCTAAGTGATGGGGACAGTCACCCAACCCAGCTGCAGGACACCGTGGCCTCAGTGCCTGACCTTACAGGATGACATTGTCCACACTGATTCTACCTGTTCTAGTAAATCAACCAACTGAAAAAAAAAAATAAAAATGTGTTGCCTTTAGAATTGTGTGATTAAAAGGAAGTGGTGAACAAAGCTACCAGAGGCAGCTGCCCGAATGATACCAGCATCAGTTGACTGTGCCCTCTGCACTGACTAATACAGTTTAAGTCAGCACAGCCACCACAGGATACCGGATATTCTGGAATTCACATTGCTAGTAATGGCAGAGCTGTTTACCAGTCCCACATTCAAGCATCAGAAAGGCACAGTCTCAAAAGCCCAAATATTTTTACTTTTCTACTTTTTTTTTAAGGGTTCTTATCTAAAAACTCTTATCCAGCTTCTAAAGCAGGATCCAAACTGCCAGAGAGTCAGCAAGAACTGCAGTAATTTCCATTTACGACCAGCAGAATTTGCTCTCAAAATAAAGTCAAGATAAGACAGAGTGGCCACCCAGATCCAGATCGACTGGTCACTAAAGCCCTGTCACTACAGATAAGGGTCATTTAGGAAGCAAAAGCACACCAGAGAAATGGGGATTTGCAGCATGAGGAATTCCTGAAGAGTGACAGTTTTAAGCTTCTAGAGACAGGAAAAACAGGAGGGGTGATAAGTGCTGCAGTTCTTCTCTGCCACACACAGTAAACACTGCAAACCAGCCCGCATTGATTAAGCTTTTCCAAGCTGCCTAGATTATCAGAGAAGGATGGGAAGATGTTTCCTGCCTAAAGTCAGCCCCCCTCATTACTGTCAGATGGGAGAAAGGATCAACCTCAGTGCATTTCTTACAGAGAGCATTACACTGCAGAACACCGAGCCTCCACCTCAGCAGACAAAAATCCCAGATTTACCTCCTTTAATTCTGCATGAAAAGAGTAAGGACCAGAGGAAAGACTATAGATCTCAAATACTTTAGCAAAGAGCTAAGGTACAGCCTCCCAAACTGACTCCACAGCCTGTTCTCCCTGCTCAGACCAAGAGCATCCCGACTGCATTTGGGCCTCTCATGCATTTCCTTACTCAAACCCCAAATGGCATTTTACAGTCAAATCCTGTTATTTACTGAGGAATGCAAGACCTAAAGAATACGACCGAGATTCCATCAACATTCCTGCTTTCAAGGGCAGGATTAGAGCAGCAGCAACATTATGGGTATTTTGTACAGCCTCTCCATCAACACTGGGGCTTTTGCACAGAGCCTGACCTGCAGCCCCACAGCAGCACACATCACATGCTGAGTGCACTTCTCTGCAGGAGAAAAAAGAGCCACTGAAATGTCACCTACAGGCACAGCAGTCTTGCAGGAAAGCAGCGCTCAGTTCTTATAAATGAGGGGGGAAAAAAACCAAGCTACAGGTCACAGGTAAAATGGTGATGTTTCAGCTGAGAGCAGCACACACAAGCTCATCATCAACTCCAAGACAGAAAATTCCAAGTGTCTCTGCTCTAAATACAGCTGTCTAGAGAAACTGCAACACCCTATTTTCTAAGCAAAGTACTTGATGCCAATACCATATGACAGGGTTTTTCCATCTCTATTATAAGTAAAGAAAAAAAAAATACTGAAAGCTTTAGAAAACTTTTCTTACTGCAATCTGAAGTGCCAGGGATGGGGACATGAGAACACACACATTACACAGCTCTCCAACCACGCTGCTTTCTTCAAAGTAAAAGAATATCACAGTGACCTGTGTTACTACAGATCTGCTGCTAACCACAGACACATTTCTTGTTAGAGGTGATTATCAGGGCTAAAGTAGCCCTGTGTCTCACAGGGCTTCTGCTATCTCACTGTTTGTTCACTCTAACACTGAACTTGACGGAGTCCCTCCCTGCCACCAGATCTCAGTGATGCTGCAGAGCAGGGACATCTCTACCTTTGCAGCAGCATGATCAGAGATGGAAAGCAAGCCCAAAGCAATCAGTAATTCATGGAATTATGAGAAAAACTACTCTATCTGTAAAAATGCGGTGGGAAAGCAATTTGCTTCAATTCTTCATAAAATTACACCAGAGGATTAATTGGTGTGCAGCCTAACCCTGTAAATCCAGGCTGGGGAAGGCAAGGCAGCGCTGGAGCAGGCAGGACAAGCAGACCTGGAGGCTCCTTCCCTGGAGCTGGCATGTGGACTGGGCACTGCAGGAGAGCAGCAAAACCTTGCCAGCGTCCTCCACCTTCCCTGCCTGACACACAGGGAGCTCTGTCTGCTCCCAGGAGCAACACCCCAGGTCCCCTGTGCCTGGAAGAGGGAGGTGGGTACCAAAGATCCACTCAGCACCCTGGGTTGTGGTTGTCTGCCTTGACAACGTTTCAGAGGAGCTTCTCAGGCCTGGGTGACTCCAGGGAAGATAACAAGGTTCATGCACAGCAGGGAAAGGTAATGATCAGCAGTTGAAGCCAATGAAGGGGAAGGAGATGCTGCACAAAACAAGTCACACATTTCTGAAAATGCTATGCCCTCAAAACATCCCCAGAGTTCACAAATTCTGGCTTTACTCCTAAGCTAAAAGAAGCACTTATCTGAGTGCTCTACCTTCCATATGCAATGCCAATTCCACTCAATTCCTGACATAAAATATGCTTCTCCTAAGATAAAATACCTGTCATAACTGAGAAAGTCTGGGATTAGTTCCATTTCTCTGATGCTGACCTCAGAATGCGGGACAAAGGAAATGGAACTCCTAACTCGAGCTTGCATCTACTGCTTTTTTGTTTTCATGGCAGACACAGTACCAGAAACACTAAACCTGAGATCATTCCCACCCACTGGAACAGAATGATTAAGAAGAAATTTTCTCCTCTGCTACTGGTAACCAAAGTTACAGTTGTAGAGAAAGGGAAAAAAAATCCTACTTAGAACAAAATACAAAAAAATTTCTTACGCATCCTTATCATAAACCCACACAGGTCAATCTCCAGCAGTCCCCAAGGAATCACGCTAATTAAAAAGACACAAACAAAACTACACCAAAGGAGGACTTTATTTACTCTGATACTATCATAATAAATTTCTTCTCCAGGGTGCACTGATCTTCAAACAAACATTATTCTCCCCACCTCCTCCACTCCTGCCACTCTGAAGTCTTTTGTCAAACATCTTAGCATCCAATAGCCAACATATTTTCATTCAGCAGCACACATCCACAAATAGTTTGGATTTTTATACACGAGAATTTTCAGGATTGGAGTTTATTTCTTCTCACCAGAAAAATCCAAAGGAGTGTGAAATAGGGATATCTCTGAAAATCACACACACCTCCCAGGCTAGACGACTCAGTCAGCATTTCTCACAAGCAATTCTTTAAACTTATGCTCATGACATAGGCAAAAAAAGGGTATTTTTTAATATAGCAAAATAGAAAGTATTTCTTTACAAGATAAAGAAAAAAAATTAGAAATAAAAAAAAATATGGTAATTATGTAAAAATAAATTAAAGCCCTGAAGAACTTCAAGGCATGATCTTGAAGCACTGTCACAGAGAAGCTCTCTTAGAAGGTCCCACACTTGGATTATTCTCATGGCTACCAGCACAGATAAACCTGCTGTAAAACCCATCTTCTCACATCTCACCCTAAAACCTGTGAATTCCAGGCTCAGGCTGGTATCACACACAACAGAGTCCCAAGCTAAGTGCAGCCAGGAAAGCTCCTCATGGCCCCAGATAGCATCACTTTAAACCCTGTCCACTTGGAGCCCCTGATTACTGCCTTATTCCAGAGCACAGACTGAAAAGGCCTCTAAAATAACCAGGGCCAGTTCCACAAGGGCTTTGCAGATTACAACCCAGACCTAAAAACACGTCTGATAACATACAGGAAGCAGATGTAGTATCTGCCATATTAGGAACCAAGGCATCCCATCCCACTGCTAGATCCCTCTTTAAAGTACATTGGGCATGCTAGAGGAGTTTTCTGAAGTGAAGGAGAAAAAAAAAAACAAAAGAAAGGTGGTTTCACTCCATTTCCTAACACTTCTAAATCACATTCTAAAAAAAAAAATGAAACCACAACAACCCACGTATCAACTTTCCCCCCAGCCCCACATCACCAACAGATCCATTGTTCCCAAAACACTGATGTGATCCTCACTTCTCCTGACTCAGCTCTCCACTGGGATACTCAGGCAGAAGTAAAGTCCCAAGAGGGCAGAAGATCAACCCAAGGCACACTCAGTTGTCTCAGCCAGATGCACGGTCAACATCAAAATCCCCAGGCCCGTGGGGTGCACTCCACCCTTCTCCCCATACCCAATTTTTGCTGTCCTGAGGAGAAGCCTGAAATTAAGATTCACATTCAGAAGGAGACTGAGACTTCTGGCAAACTTCACACATGAAAAGAAGGATGTGCTCCCTCCTCAGCAACTGTTCATTTCTATCCATGTGGAAGGTACACAGTTTTTGCTAGAATTTAAAAACTCAATGGTTTTGCATCAGAAATATTCAATTTTTACCTGCTAAAAGCAAGTCCCAGAGACCTGTGTTGTTTCTGTGACAGTGCTGGGACTAGAATATGACTCAGTACGTGTCTGTCTAGGCAGTGGAAGACATGTGAGAAAGAGGCCACCGAGGGAGGGTGACAAGAAACAATAGACAGACAACTCGTGAACTGGCACATCCCACCAAGTGCATGACACACACTTGTACCAAAGGTCTCCTGTGTGCCACACAGACCCCTGGCAGCCCCTGGATGTCTCTAAAAGGTATGGATGACATTCTGTTCCCACGTGACGAGCCTCCAGTGCCATCCTACCTCCAAGGATTCCCCATTTCTCCCTCCTGTTAAGTGGCAGATGTTCCCCAAGCCATTCCACTAAGATACTTCAGTAGTAAACGGATGGATTTTTTTAAGCTATTATTATTATTGTTGAAAATTATGCCTGGTAGTTGCTTGACAAAATAAAAAAATTAAAAAAAAAAAAAAGGCAAGCTGTTTTGTTAACACAATACTTCAAACTACTCAAAAAGGTCCCAAACACCCACAAAATACATTCCTGCACTGCAAGCTTGGGATAAAGCTGAAAATGGTTGCCATGTCTCTGCAAAACTTATTGCAACTGGGATATAACATAAAACCTAGTTTAGAGTGCCCCAAAGACCAGGGCAGCACCTTCCTTATGTCACTGCCAGTGTTTGCAGGGCTGTACAGTGTTCTGGACCAGGAAACTTGATCCAAGTTAAAAATACAGTTTATTTTCTAGGACCAAGTTATTTTTAACCCAGATGGAGTTCTCTGCTCCCAGTCACTGCTCAAGTCCATAAACAATAGTACCAGCACACAGGTTGGTACAGGGCAAGGAAGCATTTAAGCCAGCCATGCTACTAGGAGGGGGAAATAAAAAATAAAAAAATAGCAAAAGAAAAGCACAGCTGTGCTTGGGATTGATGACTGGCATCTTCAAGATATTTTTCTTTTAATACCTATGAAATACCAATTTCATTGCCACTACAGCAGTCCACAAAAAGATCCTTACATTGCCAGATCCTTCTGAAGAACCATCCAGGGTTCTTCCGACCCTACATCCCTCTGAACATCCACTCCTCTCCCATCATCAGTAATACCTGGGGCTCTGTTTAAGCTGAGATTCCTAGAATTCAAACTGGGACCCAAGGAGGGAGAAAACACAACCAAAAAACTCCCCCAAAACTTCTAACACACTGAGAAAAAATCCCCACCCACTCATCAAGACTTATTTCTGACTCCACAGGTTTTCATTTCCCCACCACCTGAAGGTTTTCTTCACAGTGGTAACAGCTGAAGGATTTTTTGTGTGTCAGCCTGACTCTGCACAACAGATGGGAAACCCATCCCAGCCCCATGCTGGGAATCACCAGCTCATGTCCTCCTGCCCAGCTACAGAGAAGAAAATCAGCTCCAGCAAGGAGCTACTGATGCCAGTATGGCCTTTACCAAAGTAATCAGCCAGGGCCTGAAGTATTTTCAGTTTCAAACCTAGACCTAGCAGAGAAATACGTCAGCGGGAACATAAATCAACACTGAGTGCCTCCAATCAGCCTTTTTCATGGAGATTATCTTGTTCTAAAGAAAATAAGGGCCATCTTTTTGCAGGTGCTGATGTTGAACACACAAGGAAAGTGCATTTTCATTCTTCGTTTCATTCTTATAAGATTAGATCATGGTTCTCCAAATAGAGACGTAACACCACACATCTTCACTCTTACGAACTCCAAGTGCTTTGCCTTACTTTTCTAATATTTCTAATCTTATGCCTCACTGCACTGGTTCTTACAGAGTAGATTTGGGTGTAGCAAAGGAGGCTTGCAGCTTTCAGTAATTCACCACGTTACAGCTAAAGATAATTGCCAGATGAAGTTTTCTTACTTCCAACACAATCCCAAAAATCCACATTCAACGCTGACTTACGTAGGTGTGGTCACAAACAGCAGCTGAACACACGCAGCTGCTGGAGCACCATTCCCTGTGATTACCCTGCAACCCGGCACAAAATTAAGGAATTTATCTTGTGGTGGGTGTGGCAAAACTGAAAAAACAATGGTGAGGGCTTTTAGATTTTTTTTTAATAAAATTGCTCCCAAATACAAGGATGAAACTTATTTGTGCATTTCAAAGAACAAGAAATTTTAAAGGCAATGATGGGTAGATGAATTAGAAGAATTAATGTGGATTAGAGCTGAAGCAACAAAAGACTTTTTTAGCTCAGTAAATGCTTTTATGGTTACTTCAAAAAATTGCCAGTTTAAGTGTGACTAATTTGCAAAATATTTAATTGTCTGAAAAAATGTATTGGTTTTGTGCAAATATGAAATCCAAATACTTCACACATCTACTTAAATGCATGTAAGCATGGCTAGTTTTCTTCCTTTTACTTGCTTGATTTGCAATGACTTTTTCAAATAATAAAAAAAACAACTTCACAGATTCAACATCAAGCATTTCAGCGTTTCAAATCAGGCAAAATGTAAAGGTAATATCTTGCAGAATTTTAACAAGATCCTAACATAAAAGCACACTCCAACATTAAATCATTGAGTATTATGTGATGTGGATCATACTTTTTTTAAATGCAAAACTGCCTTGTCTCAGAGTATCGTCCTGTAGCACAGGGCTCAGATACCTAATAAAAAGATTGTCTGATCTAAATAATGTTGATTAAGTGCTTTTTATTTCACAATATCCCACCATGCTTTGCAATCTGTATCCTGTTTTCACTCACTCCTTGGGAGCAGCTGCTCTGAAAGTGATTAATAGCACATCACACTGAAGTCCACAAAGCCACAATGATGACAATATCAAACTGAAAAGCAAGGAAAACACCAAATAGTTGTGTGTTCTGAACTACTGACACAGCTCCCGTAATTCTGGGGGGAAAGTACCTTTGCTGAGTGCTGACTCAAGCAGTGAAGATTTGCACTGAACTCTGTAAAACCACTGCTTGGAACACAACAACACCTCCAGTATTCACTGCAGCATCAGTAATTAAAAACAGAATTCTAACACCAATCAGTCAAGCTCTTCCAAGGTTTAAGTTTTCTCTGAAGTTCTCCCTTCCAGGACTGAGTAGTCCTGACCCTTCTGTGTGTACCAGACCTGACAAGGCAGCACCCAGAGTGGCCTGCAGGACAACACCACAAATATGTCCACAGTGCATCTGAAATGGGACTCTAAACATGCAGAAGCTCTGCAGTTCAGCATGCTGGTACTTACAAGCTTTGGAATGCTTTGCATATTTTTCAAGGTTTACTATTTTTGGCAGGGAAATGAGGGGAATTTAATAGTCTTACATTTAATTCTGCAAATGTTGCCTGAAGAAGTTTGCCTCTTGCACCTTGCTGGTGCCTGAAAATGGTAACACCACCCGACCTGCTTTAGAGAGCAAGGAGGAACAACTGAAATAGTAATTTCTTTCTCACCATCTGAAGTTTTCCTTTCATGTAAGAATCATTCAAAACACAAAACAAGCTAAATATAATGAATATATTCACATAACTGTGCCAGTAATTCTCCAAATGGCCCAGTTTTACTACAACTTGACTGCTTTCAACAACCAGCCATCTCCAACATCTCTTTTTTCCCTCGGGCACTTCCAGGAGATTCTTCAATGTAAAACAGGGACATGGAAGATTACTAATTAAACTTTTACAGGTCACAGTTCAACACTATCCAGCCCTAGACTTTGGCAGAGAAGGTTAGACACAGAGCTCAGTTCATGTGTGTGAGCCAAAAAAACACCAAGCTACAGCCCAGAAACAGCAATCCTTACTCCTCATCCACACAAACAGAGCTGTTTGCCGCCTATAAGCTACCAAAAAATCCCATTGTTGCTCTGCTTGCTTGGGTTCACTGGACAAAAGCACACTGATAGAAGTGTTGCTGCTTCCGCAGGCGCTCTCTGCGCTGAGCTGGAGGACGATGCTCAGACAGAGGATTAGGAGCCACACAAAAGCCATGTGCTCTCCATGCACACATCCCATTTACAGGGAATCCAAACAGAGCACAGAGAGCACTGACAGCCCCCAGCCAGCTCCCAGCGACAAGGGCCTCTAAAAACAACCATGCGGAATTGTAACGAGGGGCTTGGGAAAACATGTTTGTTTCTACAAATGTAACCTGACCAAGTCAATGCTTCTCAGTCAATGCAGTTCACAGGGATGACTCCCTGGAGGATTTCTTTGAAAAGCTTGAGCTTCTTCAGAATTAAAGTTTGCTGCATCTTTCTTCTAGCTGCAGCAAATTAAATGCTCACTATCCATCCACACTCCAGTAAATCCCCAACTCCAACAGGGGGATAAAAGAGCAAGAATATCAAACCCATGCCACCACCTCATGTTAGTCCATGGACTGTGATTACACATAAACCAGATGCACAAAGGGGGTTTTTTAGTTTAAAAATCTACTGGCACAGCAAGTTCCTGGAGGGAGCTCTCACTGCATGTCCTGTCCTTGCCGTTGCTGCTAAGCTGGCGAGACACAACCTCTGAGCTGGATTACCAGACAAGCAGCACGTGATGCTCCTTGCACTCCCACCCTCTTGGGCACGTGCATCTGATCAAGCCATTTAATGTCCTGCATCTCATTTTCCCCATACATGAGCAGAACGTGTCCCCTGTCCCTCCAACAGCATTATCCCACAGTCAAAGCTGCTGATTGCCAGATGTTCTCCCTCATCCCACACCTAAGCCTCTCTCGATTGGCTTGACCTTTACTCACCTTCCCAAGCCATGCCTCACCTTCTGAGAAAGGATCCTCCAGGAAGAGCTTTTGGTTCACCCACAGGAATGGACATAAACATCTGTCTTTCCAACATTCAAATTTCTGTATTTGTTACCCACAAAGCAGTTAATCCTGAGCGAAATTGTTCCATTTGAAACAAACAAAAATCTCCTCTTTGTAGAATTTCTGCTTGTTAAAGGTTTATTTTATTACAGGAAAACCTCTCCAATTTGTTCTATGTCCCAAAGAACAGTCATGCTCCTAGAAGGCTCAAAAAAACCACCTAGACACCAGGACTGACTGTAAGACTTATCAGCATCGGTTTGCTCCTTGAAAATGAAAATAAACATACACCAAAACCTTATACACAATATATTGCTGAGTGATACCTGGACCAATTAATCTGACCGGAGTTCTCATTTCACGTGCAGTGATGCTTTTTTTGTGCTGTCTGGAGTGGCCTCAAGAGAGGCCAGATCAGCCAGCCAGGCAGGGCTGTGCCATGGCTGACGTGTTTACCGATCAACAAAACGAAGTCACTCTCCCTTTCTGCAGGCTACCCACTAACTACCACTTACACACTAAAGTACAGAACTGACCTATATTCCTGGGCCAAATTTACATTATTCCTTCCTAACTGAACTTGGCTGCAGAGAGATGCTATAAAGAGACCAACAGTTTTTACACCACTGTAAACAGAAGTCAAAAAAAAACCCCATGAGACATTTCAACTACAAATTCAAAGAAGAGGGTTCATTTTCATGGATTTTCAGGCTGTCATGGCAGATATTATTTTTGAAATGACTATTCTCCCTCACGAGGAGGAACAGCAGTGTCAGGATGCACACACATTGCAGGCTTCTCAGCAAGTATCAGCACAGCAGTTCATGTTCCCAAAGACATACCTGCACCAGCATTTCAGCTGATAATGGATTTCACCTTCCCATTCACCTTGACTGCACAATTCTAGATTCACAGTGCTTACACTCCTTTTATGCCTAACTAAACTGGGCCTGGAAGTGAGAAAACGGTCTGAAATTTTTCTTGTTCTTAATGCAGATACAATTAAGTAAAACAGCTAAGTTGCTAATAGAACTGAACCATTAATAAATTATAAAATAAAGTATTTATTTTCAGTCTTTTAGAAGAGCTAGAGTTTGAGTGTTTCATTCAAGCTGCTAACAGGCTTCTCTCACTGAGATGCATTTTAAAACACAAAAATCAAGTCTTCCTGAGCTCATATAGTTAATTCTCATTAGCTGCTTCTCCATCAGTAGTGACAGAACAATATCAATCAATATGATAATGACCAAGATAAGCAGAATATTATCTAGACAGACATTTGTTCCCGTACTTAAGAAAAAACTTAATGCATTTTGTTCTTGCCTTAGATATTAGTAGAGACATAAAAGAGGGTGTTCAAGATGAACAGAGAAGTGGGCATTCCCTCTTGTGTGTATTTCCTTCTCTACAACACCTCAACTCCCTAGGCAGCAAGCTGGAAGAAAAATCTGTAAGCTGTCCTGTTGGATATTTATACTCAAGTAATGAATTTAGATCTGTTTTGCTTAATGTGCTTCGCATGTGCTTCCAGAACAACTCCAGCATACCCATCCAAATAGATTCCTTTTCCAGAAGCAGCAAGCTGAAATATGTAATATATAGTCCTGTATATCATTGGTCCAGGGAAATACAAGAAAAGAGGGTTACACAATAACAAAAAATGCCTTTAACAACAAGACTTCCAAGCAAGATGTTCACTAATTCTTATGTTGCAGATAAAAGGTACTTGCAGCCACTCACAACCACTGGTGCACCACAACACTGGTGTTAAATAAGATTATTCTCCTTAGGGGGTAGATGGGACGCTGCAACTTAAGTTACTGTCCCATAAACCAAGCCCAGTCTCACATCTTAAAATGCAAAACCCATTTTCAAGAGCTGCCCACGCAGACATGTAACAGAGGGAGACACAGACAAGCATCGGGTAAAGTCCTTCAAAATTCAGACATGTGAGAGATTATAAAGATTTAAAAATACTGAAAAAGAGAACAAAATCAGTTTAAGGATTTTTCCGTGTATTTTACTAAGAAAGCAATAGCAAGAAATTACCTTACTTCTCTTACTGGGGGAGTCAGGACAATTTTAAACCCATAACCACATAAATTTCTGTACACAGGAAACATTCAACTGACATGTTTCCCATCATTATCAACAGTGTTTAGCATGTAAATTGATAAAGACACAAAGTGTCTACAAACATTTATTTTTAAATTGTTTGGAATGCAGTAAATAATTAAACGTTTTTTCTCTTTGCCCACAGGAAAAGGAGAATGCAGAGCATAAGAAGCAATGCTCAGCATCTTCCTAAAACTAATATATTTAATACATGTCAAATGTGCTGGGAGAAATGGCTTCGTCTTGCAGAAAAGTATCTTTAAAAAAAAACAAATCCAAATTAAATAACCCAATAAAAATGCAGCAAGGCAATACAAGACATTAATCATTTGACTGTTGATATTTTAATGATACCAATGATCTAATGATTGAGATTTTGAAAGATACAACGAGATAAAACTAAGTTATTCTTTGAAGAAAGATATGTAAGACTTCTTTCACAAGCTTCAAAATCAGCCTCTCCAGCTTTCTACACTTTTCAGATACTAAAAGCAAGCAACATTATTTTCCCCCTTTTGAAATCCAAACTTTCCAAATGGAGCGTGACAAAAGCTGAAGTCCTGAGTTAACTTCCACAGCAAGCTAGAGGCATGCAGGGGAATCTGGTGTGCCAGAGCAGCTCTCAACAATATTGTTATCAGAGAAAGCTGACATCCAGCATTTAATCTACCAGCAAAACTGGAGTCTGCATTCTCTCTCACCAGAATCTCCAAAGCTCATTTGCAGCACAGACTGATCCATGCTTTAACAAGACATATTAAAAAGTAATTAAATTTATTTTCTGGTTGATTTTTGAATCCAAATAAAACATGTCCCTAGGCTATAACCAGCAAGAAATTCTTCACTTACAATTAAATTACTG
>VRYO01000100.1:3560870-3604687 GCA_009812075.1 Sialia sialis | reverse complement strand
AAAAAACAACTCAACAAAGTGCCTGGGGTTCCACAAGGCCTTTCTCCTACCATAAAACAATCAAAGCTCCATGGCCATTTTCCCACCCAAACAATAAAAGTAATAAACACTATTCAGACATTCCCAAAACTGATGTATTAACAAAAGAGGACGAAGGGTGTGGGGGGTAAAATGAGGTCTGACAACAACAAACCCTGGGGAACACACAGGACTGTGGAGATTCCACCAGCCCAATTAGAGCCACGGGACCCACGCAGGGTGGGATTGCTCTGGATCCCACAGAATCCAGGGGGATTCACATACAGGAAGAGACCCAACATCAGCCTGGCATTTCCTCCTCCTCTTTGTGAATGGAGCACGGGACACACACAGCCCAGTGCTGCTCTGTCCCCAGCCAGGTCACTCTCCATGCTGGGACACACCTGCAGCACCTTGCCCATCCCTCTGTGCTTCCAGGGCAGCTCACCCAGATGCAGATGTTGGGTTTGGAGCTTCATGAAGCACAGTGAAATCACCAGGAGTGCCCACCACTGGCTCCAACAGGAATGAATGGAACCCATTTCTACTCATTTTCCAATTCCACAATTTTTTTCTAGCTACCTACTGAAATAGCTGCAATAATCAAAGGCTCTCTGACTTCAAAAAGCAATGGAAAGACCCAGTGAAACTGCTGTCAAAGCCAACGAGAAGATTAATTATAAGGTGCCTGCTTAAATAAATAAATCCAGTGTAATTGCAGAATCTAGAAATTACTACTATGGATTATAAAAGCCACTTCTGGTTGGCCTGCTCTAAACCAACCAATTTAAAAACCCATCAGATATATGAATGGCATAAAAGCCTGGGTATAAACAGCCATGTCAAGTGCATTGTCTGTCTTCAAGTAAATTATATTAATGAACCAAAATTGTTTGGTTGTTTTTCACACCATGAGACAATGTTTACACTTGGCAAAATCCTCTGGCCTAGATTTTCAAATAGGACTACTGGTTTCAGGCACCTTACATTTGATTTGTCAGACCACCCACCAGAGAGCTGTGGACCAGTACACTTCTTAAGAGAAATAAAATCTGTTAATCAGGGTATCTCACTAACAACACCAAATTTCACCTTTTTTTCCTTTTCATTCACAGGAAATTTGATAACACATGTCAATCGCTAAAATGAGAATCCAAATATTATGTTAGAGTATAATACCACTGTGTCATAGGAAAAAAACCACACTGACGACATAAGGAGTGGAGAACAAGATAAGAAATCAGTGGCAAGACTGCAGCAGTTCTGTCAGTGACAGAATGTTGATATATATAAAAATCCTTCCTATAAATTGGAGGATGTTTTATTTTATCAATATTGCCTTAGGATGGAGAGTGATGAATTCACAAAGAAATATTCAGCATTAATTCAGAAGCCCTGGTTTGCAAACCCATTTTGGCAGAATGTCCAGAGAGCAAGAACATGAGATGATTCCTTAATTAAAGTTCACTTGATGAGGACAGCCCAGCCCAGGCTTTACCTGAAGCTGCTGATACCTGCACCACTGTGTCTCAAGCCAGCAAAGAGTTTCTCCACCCAAGGCACAGCCCAGAGTAGCAGAAATAAAAGATGTAAGAAATCAACCAGTCCTCCATACTCCATGCTCCCAAGCAAATCATCTGGCCCAGAATATTTTTCTTCACAATTACTATTTTCTTGCCTAGTCCTACACAAGAGGTAGTGAGGAAACAGAGTAAAGCACGTCAATAGAAGCCTTCCAAAGGAAATGCACTCAGAACAGACCCTCAGGAATACTTTCCTCACCTGGAGACAAGACTGCTACAGATGTAAGAGTCATTCAAGTACAGATAATGATTTATCTGGAAGTCGTTTTGAGAAGCAATTCCCTTGTATAATTAAGGCAGCTTGGCTCAGAGAGAGCAGAGGCAAAGTCAAACAAACAAGTTTGCAATCAGAGTAACTCGTATCCATGTTTGTGCTCAGAAGAGAAGGGCTTGCTAAACCAGAGTTCCTGGTCCCTGTTTAACTGGTTCATCACTTGCCCCTGGGCTGTCCCATTAGCTCTCACATCTGCAGCAGCACAAACACCGTGTTTTTATTATTTCTGCTAATCTTATTTTCCATGTATTACACACAACACTAAGTGTTTATTACTCCAGCATGTGGGTAGGTTAAACCACACCTGCTTCACAAGAAAGGAAAAAAAATTACTAGTGCAACAAAGCACTTAACAAGAAAATTAAAAAAGAGTTGAATACCTCCTTCACCTAATTCTCAAGAACACATTACTATAATCACATTTCTAGACTCTTCCTCTGTTGGTATTACAGTTATTACACTTCAGCTATCCCATCCTAGAAAGTTCCCGCTTCCAGACTGTCTTTCCAACAGTACAATGACAAAATCAGCCTTCTGTACCTGCAGCCCCAGGTAATACAGTTCAAAGATACTTCAAATGCTCCATGGAAATGGCTCAAGCTACCCAAGAGATCACCTCTCACTGCTGGGAGTGCAGCCTCCCACAACAGCAGCATTTCACTGGATGGTCACTGAGAACCAAGAAAACACACCAAAATAAACTTTAAAGCATAGAATGTCAAACCTTCATGTAAACTGGCTCCAGGAAGCAAAATGAACAATGACCTTACACCTTCCAAACTAAGGCACAAACATATTCCCAAACATATTCGAGCTCTCTCACAATTAGTTTTTCATCACAAGACACACCCACTCACCCACACAAAGCAAAACAAGCCCAGCACAAACCTTATAAATTTAATCAAGGAAGGAAGAGCAAGCATGAGATGTTTATTTCTATTTTTAAATACTTGGGAGGTGCCCCAATACTCCCTGCCTAGATAGATAACTAAGTAGGTGCTCCAGAACTGTGAGATCCAGTGCACGATCTGGCACGAGCAGGCACATCCAAGCAGCAAAACATGAGAGAAGCTCAAAAGGTGATTAAGAAAGCTATTAAGAAAGGCTTTTGAAATAATTGTTTCCTCTAAGCCAGGATAGACACTAACTCAGGGTGTTGCTGCAGAGAAGAAAAAAAAATACATATATATATATATACATATATATGTCTGTATTCAAGCACACCAAAATGCTCTAAGCAGACTTTGGTTTATAAAGAACAAGACAGTCTCCTCCTTGTTCCCACAGTTCGTTTCTGCCTCAAGCAAAGTTGGTTGCCACTCTGGTTGCTCTCTCCCTCACTCAAATGGTTTGCATAGCAGATATGCTGAACAATCAAGTTTGAACCAGGCCCTAATCCTGCTGACTTTTTCGCAAAACTGCTGGAAAGGAATTCCTCCTGGCAGCTGCAGTGCCTCTGCTCATTAGTTTACCAAGCAGCAGCAGAATGAACTGGACAGGCACATCATTTCTGTGCTGCTACTGCTGCAGAGGACAGCGATAAGGGCCAGGCAGGCAAAGGGACGGCTCCCAGTTTCCCAAACACATACTGGGAAGGAGAACGGAAAAGCAAAGGTTAGAGAAGAAAGGACAGCTTGCAAGAACCCAGGCAAGTTACTGCCACCCTTGCTGCTGTTGTGGGAACGCAAGCTGGGAGGAAACTCCTTTCCCTTTGCTGGAAGATTTGGGGGTGGGGATGCCACCCTTTTAGGGATTTTTTTTTAACTCCTTCTTTGGGGCATTGTGTTTGACCAGGCATGTCACAGTTATTCACACCAATTCCGGTGTCTCCTGGATACTAGAAGAATGAGTAGGATAACATTGCAAAATAGCTGTCCACTTGCTCATGACATTCTTTGTACAGACAGCACCCTCACATACAGGTCAGATCATGCAGCCCACTCAGCACACACAGAAAAGCAAATGTTTTTGCTTCTTGCTATGCAATTTCCTTGAAGTAACCCCATTACAGCACACTTAATGTAAACAGAGCTTTGCACCATTTATGGGGACGGGTGAGCCCTGTGTTGTTGAACAACATTTCCTCCTCCTCCCTCATCCCAGGCCAGCTACCATTTCAATAAATATTTAATAAGTAGACAAGAAAACCAAGAAATTTTCACAGCTTGAGGTTTTCAGGTACTACACACATGATGTTGAATTTATCTACTGGAAAGCATAAGGACACTGTATCCAGAATCCAGAGCATGAACAGCACAGGACAGGTTGAGCACACTGATCTGAGCACCATTAAAGCAGTGATACGATTAAAACAGCAATGCTGGTTCAGAGAGCAAAATGTTCCTATTAGACCAGGCAAAACTGGAGCTGGGACCTGTGATCACTACAGACTTCAGGGGCCTCCCATTGTCACCAGGGACATGCTGAAAGATTTCCACTGCATTCTCCATTGCAGAAATGCCCTCTCACTCCCTCATACCTTTTCTCCTAAAGAGATCATCTGACAGGTAACTAACCGTTCAAAAGAGCATCCTAAGGGTAGAAAATAATAACATTTTTGCTTAGGAAGACTATGATTTTTTTCATCTGTAAGATGAATTCCAATTACTTATACTCTCCTGTAAACCACTTGATGCTAAAGCAGCCCTTGAATTTAAAATCTCTCTACAGCTGGTTTGCTGGAAGCAGTATTTGTTTTCCCTGCCACCACTCTTCATCTCCTGTGCAAGGTATTACTGATTATTTTAATTTCTTTTCTACAGAAGTGAAATGGATGCACACAGACAAACAACTGCAGTGAGCAGAAGAGGAAGAAGGCTTCATCTCTGAATTAGGGATTTGCATAGTGGTTTTATCTGTAACACCCACTGCAGTACTTTATCCCAGACTCTCAGATCACAAAAGACAGAGCAGACAGTGACTCACTGTAATTTCAGTTCTGCATGCAGCGCTTCACGTGGACCAGCCAATTCTGATTCTGCCACACAGCCTTCACAGGCACTCAAAGTAAACCAACTCCTCTAAGAAAGAGTTCCTATTCATGTGCTGCCTTCATGAGGAAAGCTCCAGAGATGGAAGGGAATTTAGTCAATGTTTCCCCTTTGTGCTGTAATGATTTAAGATTCAATTAATACAACACAGGGAGGCACTAATTCCGGAACACCTGCCTTCGTGATAACTGGATTAAGACCTCCAAACTTGCTGCACTCCGACCAGTGCCAGCCTGCCAAATGACAGCAGTTGTCAATATCGACCAACTGGAGGCTGGGTTTTCTGCTAAATCCTCCAGCACTCTTTAAAGAGGATTCCCCACAAAAGAGGAAGAGAAAAAAATAGAAAAAACACTCCACTTGACAGCTCTGAATTTGTTTAGCCAGAAGTCACAGCTCCTCCCCTGCACGATTTAAAGGCTGGAGAATGGAAACGCTCCTATCAGATCCTTTCAAATCCCTCATGGGAAGAGATAAACTCAAATTAAGGGAGAGGGCATCCTCAGAGACAGAGCTCACTGATCAATATACTCTGGGCTCTAGAGAGAACGGCTTCAAGGAAGGTTTTGGGGCAAAAGGCTGGCAGGGTGGGGAAGAGCAGAGCAGCTGGTTGCATTGAGAGAAGTGCCAACAGGTTTGGGGCGTAGTGCAGGGTTTTTCTACTCTCCTCGTCCCCCTCAAAACAGGAGTTTCTTTGGATTAGTTGGGATAGCATGAAAAAAAAATGCCTCAGAATTAAGACCATGCTGGCCTGAAACTTAGGGAGAAACTTTTGAGGTCCCTATGCCAACCTAATAATTAACGAAGTGAAACACTTTCTTACCTTTTCAACACCACAGAAACTATTTCAACCACACAAGAAGGAGCTGCATTTTATTTTTTTCTCTTTCCTTGACACCCCTTCATCACCCTGACCTATTGGACGAACACTTGAAAGCTGGATGGGAGCGCTCAGTGATACATAACTTCCATTTTAGTGAAACAATCCATCTGCTCCATGTGACTCAGAGCCTGCTTTAAGAATGCAATACTGTTTAGGCCGACGGTTGCACCGCACAAAGTGTTTTGTTCACATGCATTCCTTTGGGATGACAGAGCCTATCCACGGCCCTAACGGTTGGGGCCTGTGGTTTTTTTCCCTCATCCGCTGAATGCTGCAGTGACTAAGCTGACAAAAATTCCTAGCCAATTATAAACCCACTTAAAGAGACAGGCAACCCCCCTGCAACCTTCCCTTGCTATCCTATATGGGAAGTTTCTATACATAGAAAAGCATCTCCTCCTCCTCCCAAGGCCTGCGTTGATATGAAAGACTTGCTGTGCGCGCCCAACACTTCAAACATGCTTCCTAAATGGCATCATTTCCCAAAACTATAACCTTTGATCATCCATCTATATCCCATGCACATCAACTGAAAAAATAAAACAAAACCCAAATCAAGGCACATTGACCCCATAATTGATTGAAAAGTTAGAGAAGCCGTTAATGGAGGAAGATGAGCACGCTGAGGAGAGATGAGCCTGGACAGCTCTGGAGCAGTGTTTATTAAGCAGGGAACACTGAAGTGCCTATAAACCCAATATGTTGCAACCAGGAAGGAACACATCAGGAGGGTCACACTTGGTATACATAGTAGAAGTTTGATCCACCTAAGAGCACAAGCTGAACTTTAACTAGCAACAAGTGAGAAATAACTTTTGAGTTGCCCCTCAAATCCCTCTAAGCGACCAAATTCCAAAGAAAACACCAGCCTTTCCCAAGAGTCATGTGCTGAATTCACTCTCGCCCACACTGTCAAGGGCTACACAAATACATTTAATAATTAGCCCGGGCATATAGAACTGTGCTTTGGGCAGGTAACTACACGTTCCCTTCGCCCAGCAAGAAACAGTAAACAAAAAAAATATGGAGAGAATGGCACATGGTTTCCAGCTTTAAAAAGCCAGGCTCTGGGGCACCTCAGACTCTCCCCATTTTATGGTGGGCAAACTCGTTGCTAAATCATTTTTAGCGCTCGGCTGATAGCACATGCACATTCCATTCCCGACGCTCGAAAGGAGGGGGAGGAAGAGACAGTCGACAACTGAACCAGGCTGAGTTCACCTCAGAAGAAAAAGGCAATTCAACAATCTGTATTAACATATTATTATCCAAGCATCTTTTTATTAGAAGTTAATTCGCAGAGTCACAGACGGGCTTGAGAAGGAAATCCCACTATTAATGGGAAAGAAGGCAAAACAAAGGCTGCTTCAGGACTGGTAAACACTGAAAAACTTGTTTGCCACATAAAAACAATTTATGAAAATGCTTAAGGACAAGTAATTCCTACATTCACATGTGTTTGGGGAAGGAAAAATAGGAAAATGGTTCCTCCCATTCAAAATTTTGAGAACAGGATTCCTATCCAGGATTGAGCCCAAGTTTCCCTTTCCTTCAGCCCATTTCAAATTTAATTGCAGATCAGTCATCACAAGAGATGTATTTCTATACATGCCATGAAAATGGGACAACTGGACAGGTGGAAGACAGATCAGTTTAGGGCCCCCCACCAAGATAAGAAGACTGTAGGCTCAAGTTCACCCCTTGTCTGATGTCCATACAAGCATTACCTGCCAAAACTGAAATCCCTAGGGAAACTCACAAGCCACTCAAAGCTGGACTCATTGCATGGATAAGAGCCACAGAGAACTGCAGAAAATGCTAAGCCAGCCTGAGTTTGCCTTGTCCCTGTGACATCTGCAAGAACACAGCAAAAACACAGCTTTCTTTTAGTTTTACACTTGACATTTCCCTGACATTTTCCCTATAACTCTGCTAGCTATTCCCAGCTCCCAGTTGTGTTGCAAATTCATCATAAAATTAAAGCCCTACATTACATCTAATTAAGTATCCAATACAATTGTCTATTCTATTAACAAACATTTGTCTAATATATATCAATGGGGCCTGGAAATCCGTGTTAAGCACGTTAATGAAAGACTTGATTCAAGTTTAGATTTGTATTTAATTGCATAGATTTAACGTGGCACTGCTGCCTAGGAAAGCGAACCAAAAAAATTCTCTAAATAGGGCATCACTCTCAGTCGGCTCCAGGATGAAAACAAATTGTTAAGAACAGCAAAGTGTTGCAAGTAAAACCAAAAGCATTCTGTTTCCAACCCTAGCTAGCACCAGATCATCAAACTTCGGAAACATCAATAACACACAGTACCTCTGAAAGTAAATTCAGGATGTGACTGAAGTTTTTAAAAAAAGAAAAATAAAAGGAAGTGCTTTAAGTTCAAAATAAATAAACTGAATGTGATGGAAGCCATCATTTCCCTCTCCCCCTCTGCTCCACAGCCCCAGGCCCCCCGGGCTGCAGAGTAATTCCCTTCTCCCATGAGCTTCCACATAAAATGGGGTTAGACCAGGACTTCTTTTCAAGCACTCCCTGTTAGAAGGCTGTCAGGCACACAGTGTGCAATCTGGAGATGCTTTTGTATCCTCCTGTAAGGAAGAACTGGCACTCTTTTCTTCCCTAGCCTTTACCACACAGCATCAGAGAAACTGAACCGAGGAATGAACACGCAATTCCTATTTTCTATCAGTGACCTCCCAACTGCATTTCTACAAGGTTTTGTTCTGATAGTGAAACAGTTTCTTGGCATAAGACAATTCAAGTAAATCCATCAGAATGGTCTCTGTGTAAAACAGAGTTTGTATTACTCAGAGTAACTGGGCACATACATTTAATCACCCCACTACCTGTAAGGAATTCAGTGCCACTGCAATCATGGCCTCATTTACTGTCTCATTCCACAATACATGGATTACCCTTTCCCATCATCTCAAACAACACTAAGAAAAATAAATTTCTCCAATAGCATGGATGGCAACTAAAATGTGGCTACACATCACCTGGTGACCGTAAAGACACCTCTGGACTGACAAAGATAAAGCAAGTTGGAGCAAGCATAAAAGGCATCGTCTTCAGAAGATGAAAGTGTGTGAGGAAACATGAATAGAAAAGACACAGGGTATTTTCAAAAACTTCAACCTTTTTTCATTCTTTATTCCAAAATGTGGGGGAAAGTTCTAAATATTTTCATAGTATTTTTAAAAATTTGTTGTTTTCTTCCTTTTTTTTTTTTTTGGGAACACGTAGCAAAGCGGTGGACTGAGCTCACTGCATCGTCTTTTCATACTGGAAAATGAAACTCCCAAATTTAAAGACCTCTCAAAACAAACAGTCCTCTACAAATCTTTGTGCCAAAAGAAACTAGGAAGCCACGATGAGTACTTAACATTATCACATAGTTTTTGGTGGCCAGTGCAGACTGCAAGATTCTTCCCAGGTTATGCCATTTTATAATAGAACAAAGAAAAATAACAAGTATACATTTGCTTAATTTTAGCCCTTTTCTCAGAATGTAAACCACTGCTACAGTAATTAACTGCAGATTGGCCTAAACTGCTCTGCGGCCATTCCAGCTTACTAATTAAATATGCTCTCACAGCCATAATGAAAATTCTGGGAAACCTCTGGCTGGAGAGCAAACTTCTCAGGAGGGGAGCGAAAGTCAGCAAAAAACTTCATTCAGAAGGAAAACACAATTTTTTTTAAACGTACTCCAAATTTTTCTAACTCAGAGACACCAACTGTGTCTTTTACAATTATTATCTTTTTGTCTGTTTATTCCTTTCAGATGTTTATTTGCTGGAGAGTTTGCATACCAACCAAATACAACCAACAAACAACCTGTCCATTTCAAAATATGGTCAGGTTTATATGATACTTAATCTTTCTTAAACCAACAAAGGCAGGATTAGCGTTACACAGACAAGCTTCACTTAACATTACACCACATCTAATTTGCTTGCTGAAAGAGTAAAACTTAAAGCATGTTGTCCTCTGCTGACATATATAATATCTACTATATTTCAGTGTTTTAGGAAAAAAAAAAAAAAAAAAGCAGCAGCAAACAGAAAAAAAACCATGCAAACATAATTTGAAGAAAAGTAAGTACAATTTGATTCATCTTCTTTGGCTCCCAACTTCTTCCCCTCTCTTGCTGCCTACACAGTTCATGCATGTTCACTATTTCTAAAGGACAGAGGAATACAGTGACTACTCCTCAGAGAAGGGAAGACAAGGAGAGAAAGAGGGGGGAGAAAAAAAAGTGCAGCACATGGTTTTCAGCACTACTCTGCTGAATCAACAGGGAGCAGATTCCCAGCTGGTGCACACTGTAAGCACTGCACAAGTCAATGGAGCCATGTCAAATGACACCACTCAACTGCATTATCTTCTGAGCTCCGTGTAAACAAACAGGAGCAGATTCCGAATATTTGTGAGAATACATCATGTTACTGTCTCCATATGTTTAAACATTTTAGTAGAAGGCACATATGGACCACTCTTCCCACTCACTGTCATTCTCTCCCTCCTGCTCCTCATACACTGTATCTTCTCGGGCCATTGTCAAACCAATTCAAAAATGAATAAGGAGACATTTTCATTAAAAACATTTTGTGCTTAGCTGCCATCTGCTTCATCGGCCTCCAAATCCTCACATGCCTTTTCCATGGTCCTCAGTTTCACACATTCAGAAGCTCGAAGTTTTCTCCTGTTGTATTGTGCAGTGAGGTCTGCATGAGCTATTGTTTCATATCAAATTCACCTCTTTTGAACCAAGTGCTTAATGCTTACAGCCCTAATCCATGTCCTCTCTACAATGCCAGCTTACACATCCCCTTTTTAATGCCTAAACTCTAATCTTAAAGCTGCCTCACACACTTCAGATCCTCCCTGTCATTGTTTTTATGGGAAGCATGGCTATTCCACCCCCTTTAGGAAATACGGGAGCTCTAATTTGCTCTCTCATAAGGGGGGAACCCAGACTGTGCTCTCATCCTGTCCCAGCAGAAGCAGAAGTTGAAGCCAACATCCCTTTACTCACAGATGTCTCCCCCACAACCAGACCCCTTTGTCTTTTCTCTGAGTAGGGAAAGTTTCAGCAAGTATTTGAGCATCCTCAGCTTAACGAGGGAAAGAAGACAAATAATTAAGGTACGGGAAAAAACCCAACAGGGCACCATAGGTCTTATATACAGATCACTGCTAGTTTTGCTATTACTTTCCCAAATAGTTTGCCCAGTTCATTTCTTACGGCCCTAGCAATAGCAAAAGTGTCTTAGGAAGCATTAGCTGGACTTGCTTGAAAAAGAACACAAAGGTTACGGTAGACAAGGGATCCTGAACTTCCAGGCAGGCTTTCAAGGGTGTAATTTTCATTTGGTTTCTGCAGGCTTGGAAAGGCCTAGTGACTAAGGCAGCAGACCTCAAAAGTTAATCATCAGCAAGAGGAATACAGAAAACAACCGAAGTTTTCTTTACAGCAGACCACTGGACAGGCAGAGCCAGTGTGTCATCAGACACAAGGCTTGCAAAGGGGTACAGCAGAACAGTTTTTCTGGTTCTCACATCAGTTGCTGAGCAAGATGCAGGCAGCTTCCATAAACCTTTCCAGCAGTCACAGCTGCCAGAAAAAAAGAAAAACATAAAAGGCCATAGTCTCATTTGTATGTCTGGACGCTCAGTTTTTATCTTTTCCATCTCTACCTGTGCCCAAAGCACTGATGCAAACAAACAACTTCAGTACTCTCTTTTTATCTTGAGGGATTCATGAGACCTGCAACCCCCCAGTGAGGCACAGCTGGCATTTAACACACCAACATAAAAGTAGGTGCAAGTCGGAGAGACGAGAGCATGCCAAGCCCAACACAACATGCTGCAGCTCCAAAGAGAGCAAACTAGTATTGCTGCTGCCTTGGGGCACTCGAAGGTAAAGGAATGTACACTACACAGAAACCAGGGCAACCAAACTGGCAGGAGAGCCGCTGACGCCTTATGCTGAACCTTAAAAATACCCAGAAAAATTTGTAAGTTACAGTTTCTTTGCAGCTTGCTCTTCTATAGAAATGTCCATGGATTATTATAAGTCAGACACAGCATATCCTTCCCTCCCTCCTCCCTCAGCATTGTTCCTGCACAAGTTATATTGAAGGAAGCACAAGCTTCTTCCTTTGTTTGTGAGCAAGAAAAAGAAGGAAAAAAACAACTTCCACTCAACGGCAAAACTACAGAAGCCAGGCTACTTAAAGTACCAAGTGTTCCCACACAACATTTACCCACCAACTTCAGATCTTCCAGTGTAAAACCTAAACAAGGACAAGAGAGATTTAATACACACTCCTCCACAGAGCCAGAGCAAAGAAAAATAAAAAGGCACAAAAGAGTCCTGAATGATAGAGAGCATTTTCAGCTTGACATGACTGTGACGCACACGGAGAATGTCAGGGTTAAATTAGATACTGCACTAGAAAAATATTCCCTGGAAAATAACATAGGTGTCAGATCTCGACCAGTAGGAAAACACCGACTGAAACACTCAGTAACTGAAAAGTCCTTCCTTTTACTCTTTTTCATGTCTTCTGTGATTTTGTACTGCAAGAGTCCTCTCCTGATCAGGAGTTCATTGCCAAAGTGCCCAAGCAATCTAGCAGGGGAGACAAAAAGCTTCCTTTGGAACAACTGCACTTTTATACCTCCCTTGTTTTTCTTCAGAGCAGGAGTACTTTGGGGTTGTTTTCTTTCTACATGAATGGCCTGCAAATTTCAAGTCTTCCTCAAAGCCTGTGGCTTATCACAACAAACAGAACAGGTCCAAATTTCTCACTCTTTTTATTGATTAGAACTTGATAATTTCTTTATATGCTGTACATCCTAACACACTCTAAACCAAATTGTTTTTCTACACTGTAATGCTCTTAACAAGCCTTTCAAGGCTCTTTTCCAATACTTGCTTTCTTCTTCACAATCTCCCATGAAAGGAGATGAAAGCATATATGGAAAAAAAAACCCATTACCTACACTCTTGCCTTCAAAGTCCTGCTATCACAGTCTAACTATGACCTCATTTTATTTAAACAAATTTCTTCTCATGTGTTATTTGGGATCCAAATTATTTTAACAGTCCCTTAAATGCCAAAAAAGTTTTTTTGCACGTTACTTGTCTACTCCAAGTAGGCAAAGTACACAATAGAAAGCAAGTAAGTCGTTATCTCTCATTAAATACACTCTTGTTACATCCATTCAAACCACTGAGGGCAATGAGGTTGCAGAGGAGTCACCTTGGTCACCCTCTGTAGAAAACAGAGTTACACTCTGTTAATGAAGACATAAATTTGGCCTGCAGGACTCATAGCAACACTCCCCTTGCCCTGGGCAAAGCACAAAGTCTCCCAGTAACAGGCTGAGGGGGTTTCTTTGCTTTGTTTAAAAAACGAACTTTATTTCCTGTAAGTATTGATAAAAGCACATACTCCAAATGCCTTTTTGCAGAGGTATTTTTGGCATGTGTTGACTGAAACTGCCCTACAAACTACTTTAATTGCAGTTCTAATTGAACAGGAGGACTCCACAAGCAACTGACAAGCCACTTTAGAAAAACACAACATCCCCAGATGAAGGTAACCTGAATAAAGTCCTGATTTCTCTCACACTAGGGTGTTTTCTATCATTATGGCAGCTTTGGTCAAGACTGCATGTGGAATTTAGGGATTGTTGCTCCCAGCGATGACTGTTTGTAATTAAGCCCTACTGATACTGCAGGGCTCAGCTTTCATAAAGTTACAGGATGAACTCAAAAAGCCTGCCATGTAATCATGTTACCTGAGTAAACTATGTGTTTGTTTACTCTATTTTTAAAAAATGAGAAGAGATCAGGTTTTGTTTTTGCTAATACTTGCAATCAGAAAGACATAAAGCTGTCAGAAAAGAACAAAACAGGCAAAGGTAACTTCACTGGGAGTCAAGATAATCATGGACTCCTTGACTCTGTAGACTCTACTGTGAAAATTAATGTCAGTAAACAAGTCCTTACGTACAGGATTTACCATTACAGGAATGTCTGGAGTGGCATGCCAAGAGAAGCAAAAAACAAAGTCCAGTTAATAGCTTCAGCACGGCAACAGCTCTGGCACACATGGAATGTCACTTCAGCAGGAGGACATGGCACTTGGTGGCCACCTCCTGCCGAAGTCCTCAAGGGAGGTAAAGCTGCCTCCAGCTTGGCTACAATGGTATTGGCTCCATACTTACACTTCCTACCTTCTCCATGAGGAGGTAACTCAGGGAGTTTGTGGGAGTTTGTTTTGCAGTTGCTGATTTGTTGTTTTCTCTTTACTGATTGGGGAAGAATCTATTTGTGTGGCAACTGGGTAACTCATGTAAACTATACACAACTAGAATAAAAGTTTCGTTGTTGAAGAGCTTAAAATAAAACCACAAGTTTACTTCCAAAAGAGGCAACAAAAACAGGGTATCTACTAAAATCTTACTTTTCTGGCAGTGGTTGGTGGTCCAGCAGCGGTAGTTGTACTCATTGTTAATAGATGTCTTCTCACACAAGGGCTTCTCCTCCATTGTTCCTGGACACAAGTCCCCACATTCCTTTGGAGGTTTATTCCCAACAATGTAGTTATTGGACACTGCATCTAGGATGAGAGACCAGTCCACCGTGGAGAGGTAACACAGGTCAGAGTTCTTCTCGATCCGGATGGCCCCGCGGGTAATGTTCCTCAAGTTGTGCAGCCCAATCTCTTTAAGATTTGTCATTTCAAAGATAACCAAGGCATAGTTGTAGAAGAGGTTCCTGCCACGAATGACTGTGAGGTTGGGGAAGAGATCACTGAGGCTTTCCAAGCCTGCCACACGGAACAGCAGCAAATAGTCAGTGATGACAGTGAGCTTTGGGAAGCGGAAGTTGCGGTAATCCTCGGCTTTGGAGATGAGCAGGATCTGCAGGAACCCCTCGATCACCGTGCAGTTCTCCAGGCGCTTCAGCTCGTGGATATCGTTGCGAATGTCGACATTTGGCCCGCAAACTGAAATGGAAAAGGAGGAAGAAAAGTTAGTAAATAAAGCATTTGAAATAAAGCTTTTTGAAACTGGAATGCAAGAAGGATATCCTGACGGCCATAAAATTTTTAACTTTTAATTAGGTTGCAGTGTTAAAATAGCAAATGAGTGCTTGATTTACACCTACATGGAATCTTCATTTCATTTAACCTAGCACACTAAGCACTACTAGAGCAGCACTGGGATGGCACTCTGCCTATACTCTGATCACACAGAGAAATGTTGGTCTGTTATTGCTGATGACAAGAGCTGCATTACACTGAGGAATACAAAGACAAACCAAACACATCTGCAGACCCTGCTTCAAATTAGATCATGAATGTGTGCCCAGAGCAGGGCTTAAGCCACACTACTTCAAACCAGTCAGGTAAAACAGAAAGTGATCCTCTTGTCACTACCCTACTAATTCATCCCCCACCCTGCTTAAGACAAATGCACACAAAGAGGGCATTTCCCAGAAAATTACAACTGTGGCCTCAAATCACTCTTTTTTTCCAGGGTCACACGCCAAACAAGCCCTAATTCTAAGAATACTAGTCTTGCAGTAGGTCAGCAACAACACTAAATCCACAGAAAGCTGGTCAGCACTTCCTGCTCTGTGACTGGGAAGAAAACAAAGTGCTTGGACTTATGGCACTGAATTCCTGTTTGCATGTTCCAGTAAACCAAGTTTCACTAATTTTGGCACCAAGATATAAAAAAGTCTCTTGAGTTCTAAGAAACACAGGATAAATTTATTTACAAGAACATGCAGCATCACAGTGAAGAATCTTTCCTTGAAAACAGCAGATTGAACTCTATGAACTCTCAAGAAAACAATGACCAAAAGGATTATTCCCTAATAAATCTATGTATTAAGTCTTTCCATATTAGAGACATATCACAATAACAATGTTAAAGGGGTTGGAAGACATGTGTGTTAATAATGCAATATTTAGACACATACAATCCACTTGGACGTGAAACAAAGAACTACAGAGTGTAGAGAGCTGTTGTTCTTCAAAACCCTCAGAGCTGGTCTTCTTTGGAAAACATGGAAAAAAGATTCCCCATAAGAGACACTAAGTTGCATGTAAGCAAACAAAGCAAAATGCCTATTTATTTAAGCAACCCAAAACTCAAATAAACACTAAGCAATTCAATTTTGTGGAAAGGTTCTCTTTTAATGCATGCTAGGCTTAATTATTTTAACAACATCTTTTCCTCAGACAAGGGAAAGGTCTAAACAAGCACTGGAGCCAAAAAAACTTAAATTCTAACCCAGACAAATTGTCCAGAGATTCAGAAATTGCGCTGACAATAGAAAGCAGTCCTTCCATGCCACAACACTTATCTAAGGCTAATAACTTAAGCTAACAAAGGATCCAGAGCATGAGCATGCTAAAACCACAGCAACTCTAATACCCAACAAGGACTTAAAGACTTCTAAGTCTTTAAAAGACTAAAGGACTTTCTGGTTAGTGGGACAGAACAAAAAAATTAAATAGGGCAAGATCTTTGTTAGGAAACAGATGTTTCTACACAAACTATTACCTAATCTTCCTTCTGTAAAGATTCAAGCTGAAAGCAAAGGCTATTAAATGTGACTTGCTGCACTGAAGTAGCTATGTGCAAGAAAGTTCATACCCTAGACCTTAAAAAAAACATATAAACACTAAGACTAATATACCACCAAGAACACTTGGTCCTCATGAGCACTGAGACAGGAAATCACCATTTTCGTACATACTGATTTCAGAAAAATTGGACTCTACTGCTGGAATATGTGTCAAGGCTTGAACTTCAGGAAAGCATTAAAAAGGGTAAATGGGTTGGCCCTACCCAGCTTTAGAAGCCAGATGGAAGAGGCAGAATGTTAAAGAACTGTAAGACAGTAGATCTGGTAAGAGAGGCACTGGTTAGTGCAGAAGAAGTGAGGGGGGTTATCCCCTGAACCTGTAGGAATAACAACCTCAAACCTTATTAAATTCCTTTAATGAGCTGGTACCCACATCTTGCTTTCAGCTTCTGAAATCACCTTCTAAAGCCACAAACGCTCCATCCAGCCTAGGGACTGTGCCCTCTGTCCAAAGGGTTTTTACACTCTGACATTGGGCTTCTCTTGTTTTGAAAGGGCAAGTTAAACCACACAGAGTGACCCCCATTAAACCCCTTTTGGTTTCCATCTCCCCCTGCTGCCAGGCCAAAGTGAACAGTATGGCTCCTGCTATGGCAAAGCAAAAGCAGCGGAATTTATTTCCCTGCTATAAAAGTTTAGAAAGCCTAACTGCTCCAAGCCCTTTATTTTGTTAAAGGAATAAAATTTGCACTTGCGCTGACATTTTGCAGGCAAGGTTCCAGAGTGATGGGTTTAAAAACAGCTGAGTTACAATACCCTAAAGAACAATTTGTAAGAGAAATGGCAGCAACCCTTAACTAAAGCATTATATATCTGCTCATGTCTCTGTTTGAGGCTGGGCTTTCAAAGTCATTGCTTTTAGCTTTATGTTTGTTTCAGCTCAAAAGTTACTTAATTTTAGATATTTAATGCTTTTATAAATCAATGAATTTTCTAGAGCTTTATGGCAGAAGTATGTTCTCATTTGCCTCAGTTTTGAAACATCATCCCCTTAGTATGGAAAAGGATGAAGTCCAGTGGGGTCCCACATCAGAAATGGATCACAGACGAGTGGCTGCTGACATTTTGGATTTAAGAACTTATTAGTTCATCTAGTGAGTTGTGTTTTGCAGAACTTTACACATATAATGAGAACTGCAGAGACACGAATGTGAAAAAGGACAAGCCATCCTGACACTTGGAAAAATCAGTTCCCATTAAAGCTGATATTTTTTAAAGGAATTTCTTATAAGTTCACATTGTTCACCAGAGTTAATTATACCACAATACATCATCTTTTTCTCACGTTTTTTTTCACTGCCCTGAAAAGGATTATATGAAAAACAAATTAATCAGAACTCAAAGTCAACTCCAATTTCCATCTGGCTGTGCTCTGTTTTCTTTGGATGCCATTTGAGAGAAAGCATATATGGATTCACAATATAAACTGGTGTGTCAGACACAATGAAGTGCACAGAAAATGCTCTTCAGAGCATTTATACTCCATTTAACAGTTTTGGATATTCCAGTTCAGAGAACTGTTTTAATATGACTAGGATAACTTGCCTTTGTTTCATGTTCAATTCAGAACTGGAAATTAACTATTATGTATTTATTTTGCTCACTAAAAGAACATAAAAATGCAACAGCTGTTTATTACCCTGCCCCACTAGTTATGGGTAGATTATAAACACCCAGGATAATTACCAATAGTCGGATTCATGCTGTTTTCATTCAGCTGCCTACAGATTTCCAAGCCTTTCCTTAAACTGCCTATCATTTATCAGACTCGGCCTAAACCAAGTACCTAATTCAGAGTCAGAAATTTGTTCTTTCAAAACAATGTATTTGTTTGTTCAAAAGACAAGTCTCCAATATGGTAAAATACTGAAGAGAGGCAACATCCTCTACTCTTTACTAGACAAACACAAATGCCTCCCTGGAAACAGCTCTTTAGTCCACAAGTCCTGAATTCTGGATCTGGTATCCAACAAGAAGCCCTCTTGAGCTCTTTTTTCCTGGGAGCATCCCATGGGCAAACTGCAACAGAAATACCCACTCCACACCCCAGTCATCCAGATGACCTGCAGCCCATTCCTAGGCAGAGGATAGATCATGTAACTGAGATGGGGTCAATGAACTACCAGGAAAAGTGATTGCACATAACAGGTTCATACGACGAGAGTAATTAATGCTCCTTGATCTGGCAGAGCCTCCTGGCAAGTCTCCGTGTAAGTGGTGCCCTGGCTGGGAGCAGAGCTGGGGCTGTGAACACACACACACACATACACAGCCACTGCAGGCTCCAAACAGGCTGTGTCACAGAGTGCAGTGATCCAGCAGATTCCTCTCGACCTTAACTATGATTTGCCAAAGCTTACTTGGATCATTAAAACCATTTTGACATGCACAGCTGCCTTGTCACCTTGAGAAACACCTGCTATCTCATCTCCATCTATTTACAAACAGTCATTTAACTGCAGGCAGCAGCTCTTCACTCTTCTCGCACATCCACCAGTTAGTTCAGCTCACTGGTGACTCCTGAAAGGACTTGGCTGTTGCCCTTCAGTGTTTGGAAGGAACCCTTCCCTTCTTTCTGCAAAATCTCATGCTAGAACAGACAAAGCAGCAGAAGGCTTTCTGTTCAACATTCACCTTACAACTTTTGCTGGCCACACCGCATCCCAGCTGGACATAAATTCATCACAGCTAATTTACTATCAATACCAAGGTGTTCGTGGGCAGCACTGACAGCTCACACATTCACTGGTGTTAGTAAGAGAAGGATTCATTTCCTACAAGAAGCAATTTCAAGATTTAGTTTTCCTCCGGGTTGCTCCATTTAGAAGTTCGAAAGAAACACAACTATGTATGTTTTTCTTGATAAAAACCACACTGCTTGACATACTAAGCCTTGCCTTTGACCCTTCACTTTTTTGGATGACATTAGAAGGCTGTACTACACTGCACAGTCTCAATATCCTCTCAACTAGCCAAAAGTTGAAGATGCAGCAACCTCCACTATCTGGCTCTCTCAACACCAAAAGGTCTCAGACAAAGCAGCACCAAGGCAGCTCTGAGTCACTGAGTCAAGCCAGCACATCCGTTTCACAATCCTAAAGCCTCTTCAACACAAGTCTACTCCAGCTGGGTCAGGCTTTCCCTAGCAACAGTCTTTTTCAGCCTGAGCAGTCCTTCTCATCCCTGAAATGAAAATGGGGATAGACAGCCTGCCATGAGCATCTCACCAGCAACCTCAATATTAACTCACACTCGCCTTTTTCCTGATTTCTGATTTCCCTTTGTTTTCCCCCTTCTGACATCGCTTCAGCGAGCACTGTTTCCTTTACTTCACAGCAGAGAATGAAGATACCTTGAGTGTTTCAGTTTTACAAAAAGCATCCCTTTACACCGGTTGCTGAAAAACAGCTCTAAAGGTGCAGAAATTGATTTAATTCCATACTGTTTTCCTGTCCAGGGGTTGTAACACCCATTCTGAGGGCTAAGTCTGTGATCCACAAGGTTCCAAAAGGTTCTTTTTTAAGGGAGGGCATGGAGTTGCTCAACTTCTCATCTACCCTGAAATTCTGCACAGTTGGTAACAAGCACAGTGTGTTACCATCAGTGCTGGATGAATTCCCACACAAAGAAAGAACTACAAGGCTTAATACAAGAACACAATTGTGGCTGGTTCTACTTTTAGAGAGAAGCTTGCTCACACCACCACAGCTCACTTTGCCAATAATGGTTTTTCTGAGCATACTCCACTCCAAGGAGAGGTTGGGTTTCCCAGACAGCTGCTGCTGCTCTCTGGTCAGCAGAGAGTTGATGTTACTGAGTGCAGAACATTGCTCTCTCCCGAACTGCTCTAATGAAAGAGGCCTGACCACATCACCCCTCAGTAATGTCAGCTCAGGGCTGTGGGTCTTTCTGGGAGATCAGCACATCTTCTGAACAGTGTTGTTATTTATTCCCAACAGAGCCACTTCCTTTTCATCATGTGTTTTTTAGTTTTAATCTATGGCAGGTCCTTATAAAAAAAGAGTCCAAAACAGCTACTGAATGTGGCTGCAGTCCAGCTGCCCTCATCCCAGATTCCCAGCATGCTGCATCTCTTTTCAGGCAAGCATCTCCAGAGTTCCCATCCCTCTCTCACAACAACAAAACTTGTTTATTGTACTGAGTGGATTTAGATCTGCATAATGCATCATGGGCTGCATATTGACATGTTTACTACCTACTGGATCAACTCAATGCTCAATGGAGGGGTTGTCTGGCACATTGGGAAAAAACCTCAGGGCTCTAAAAAAATTCCTAGAAGACATTAAAAGGTTGAATCATGTTAGGAAAAGGGAACTGAAGTTAGAATAAAGCCAATCATCAGGTTTGTAAGGAGCCTCTATCCTACATGACTATAATTGCTCAGAAGAGAAGCAGAAGGACACGAGTGAAAACAGAAGGAATAGTCTGAAAATGTGATGCCCATACAGTCTATAGACAGGGGAAAGTATAACTTAATATCTCTCTTCATTCTTACTCCTAAGAATTATGCATGTTTTAAGGAAGCCATCAGGACTATCACAGAGTCCTAAAAAAAACCCTTTTAAGTATTACTCAGTCATCACTGAACAGAATGATGTTCTGCAAACTGCAGCCCATGGCCTGGGCCTAAGCCTTCTTTGTTCCCATAGTTTCAATGGCAAAGCTAGAAAGTCTCAGAAGGAACAGCTTAGCAACCACAATTTTCCTTCGAGCCCATGAAAAGTTTCAGTACAGTTGCACCATTTGCAAACGTAAGGAAAAAAAAAATTACTACTGAAGTCTCAGGATTCTTTAATTGCATACTCTGCAAAGAAGAAATTAAATGTGGAGTTCACAGAAATCAGTGGTTGGAGAGATTGCTTATGACACTTTACATTAACACAGGATTCCACCACCCACTGAGCTCTTGGTTTTGCCTCCGTAGTGACACTATGAATGAGATATATATTTTAGTGTCTTTAATGTACTTACACAACCTCCCACAAAATTTCTGTACTCTCTAAGCTCACCTATCCTGTATGTGTCACATCAATCACTAGATCTCTTCCCAGGGAAGCCAGCTTCTGTGTTACCTCTTGGGATGTCAGAACCAGTAACAAGGAGGGAACTAAATCTACATCACGATTCAAGCTGCTTCCCTACCCACTGAACTCTTTCTCTTCACTGAATATGCTACATAAATCTCTTTACATTTAACAAGATTTTATGAAGCTACATCTCTCAGGGTGGGGAGGGGATAGATAAAAGGCACCCCATAACCCAGAAAATGTCAATCATTTTAGATTTTGCTAAGCAAGACCATAATTGAATTTCAACTTCTGCATTTCCAGCACTAGCACAATGCTGGCATCTCTGGCTTTCAAAACATGAAAGGGAATACTCAAACCCAAACAAAACCCCACTGTTTCCATTTAAATGTAAGTCCTGAGAACATTCTTCATAACATATTAAGGCCAGGAAGGAGGGCTGGGGGTTTGGTTTTTTATTTTTATTTAATTACAAGTTAAGTTTTGGAAGACAAAGCCAGACCACTACAATCTTCAAAACACTCACAGGACTGGAGATTATAATGCAATGCAGCTTGTAATTTCTGAGAAACACAGTATATTATCATTAATTCACCTCATGCTACTCATCACTCCTATCAACCTTTCACAGAATTATTTTCACCCAGATTTGGAAGGAAAAAGTGGTGTCACAAGAGGCCAATCAAATTTGGTGCAAATACTTTAAAAGGCAACTAAATTCCCCTTCTCCACACACATTCTCCTTGTCTCCCACAGACCTTAGAAAAATACACACATCCTACTTTAATTTTCTCTTCTGCCACTCAGTACTAACTATATATTCCAAATCCAAGGGCCACTATGTTACCACACTGACCAGAACAAAACATTCACAAAAATAACACACAAAAGGGCTACAACCCACATCACAAACTTAAACTGTCTCTGCCTTTTTGCTCTTGCAATTTTCAGCTGTCACTGGCTAAAGATATCTCTGGCATTGTTGCTTTCCATGAACTTCCTCCAACTTCCCCATAAGTTTACACAAATAAAATTTCAGAATAAATCACGTTTTTGTCCCTCATCTTGCTTGCTTTCTCTCTGCCAACATTTTACTTTGAATATCAACAGGAACAGCAGCTTAGCAAAAATGGAGCCAACAAAACAAACTGAATCCCTTTAATAACACTGATTGATGCCTTCTCTACACAGCTCACCAGAGCAAGGAGGTCTAGAATTAGCCCAGCTCACGTGAAAGCATCCTCATGACAAGTCATCCCCAAATTAATCCTTTCTGACCGACTGCTCTGATACACCACATCCCCCAGGGGTTCCTGTGAAGCCACATCCATTACCTCCTGCTGCTGAAATAGCACATCAGTAGCTGGGCTGGCATGGATTCCTGCTCATCCTCCTGGGTGCACAGGGCAGGGATGGAGGGAGGATAACAGCCAGCCCAGAACCCCCAGCTACCAAAGCCAGGAAAAGATGCAGCAAACTTTTAACCCTGACCTGCAGTGCTCAGGTTATGGGCAATGCTTGTAAGACCCTAGACCAAAGAAGAGCTAACTCGAAGATGAACCTCACCAGCAAATTCCTCACCATTAACACCCGCAGGTGTCAAACACTCAAAGCCATTGTCTGAACCTCACCGTGACCTGAGCTGAACACTCTAACCTCTGGCAAGCTGCTCCTGGGCATTTATAGGCAAGGGAAAGCTGGTAGGAGCACCAGCTAAATGCAGTTCCAGGATAATTCCCTGCAACACTGCAGAGTCACAGCCTGGTCGAGCTCGGGAGAAAATTGTCAAAAATAAAAAAATTAAATAAAATAAAATAAAACTGCAGAAGAAAGCAGTTAACGCCTAAATCACTAAAGATAAGCCCCCTCCTCCCAGGAGACAGACTTCAAACCCCTGCACTTTTTCTTATTCCACACTCTATCTTCCCTGACAGCATCACAAAACGAGCACGTACTATTCTACACAAAATATGTAAAATACAAGTGAGTAAGTGGTACGTTTTGATCAGTAACGATGAGTAAAACTTTTTTTTAATGGTGTTAATAATGTTTAAACACAATGCCAGCAGCTTCAGTCTAATTCCTGCTAAAGCAAAAATGGAAGACTGAAATTACAAGCTGTTTATAACACTGAATTTATGTTTCACAATCTGTGATGACAATAGAGCTTTGCAAAAATTGTCTCTCCTGGGGACTGTTCTTTCCACCTTTAAAAAAAAATAGTTGTGCGCATGATTTTATTTATTTGTTTTTAAAACAGTTGTCTGCACATCCAAGTGACTCAGCAACTGGCTGACAGAAACCTATGGGATATACACTAGGTAGCTGGGATAAGAAGCCAAATCCTTCCAGAATGAAAATTCATCATGTGGCTGGGCTCAGCAGCTCACATTTAGGAAGACTTTACCATGCTCTTAGCTGCCTGCTGGGCTGCCACCCTGCAGTAATCTAGGAAAGCTGTCACTTTTTAAAAGCTTTTGGGGAATTTTTTTTAGCAGTATTATTTTCCAAAAATGGTTGGCTAATCAGGCCAGATCGTTCAGGCTTCATTAGAAGCCAACTGACAAAACAGTATCATAACACACAACTGCATCTATAATGGTCAGCAAAGGATTTAATAGTGAGTCATAGATCCACAGAAAAATTACAAGTCTGATGCAATTACTCTTAACAATATGCAACACAGGGCCCTACTATGCTGTGCTAACCAGCTCTTAAGCAATCAAACACAGAAATCCCACATTCTCTGGCCTTCCACAGCAATGTTTCTGTTTCAACAAACTGAACTAAGACTTCCATTAGTCCTATATTTCCACCAAAGTAGAAATTCAACATGGTGCTAAAAAAATAATAATTATCTAACTGAACAGATGAAAAAGTTAATGCTATCAAACTTCATTTAACAGAGCAGGGAGCTCTCCCACCCCTCCCTTCACATGGCAGCTATACAGCTTAAAAATCACATAGGTCATGCTGTAACCTGCTTTCTCAAGGCAGTTAAAATATGACCAACTTGCAATCCCCAAAAAGGGCTTTAAAGGTATTAAATTACATATATGCAGGTGCTGTGGGGCTTTCCAGCCATGAGCTAACTAGATGAAAAAAGAACCTTCCTCTCCAAATGCAAGGTAAAACACGTGGGCTGGCGCCAGAGACAAGGTAACGTAGTTCAGGCTTTACCAACCAAAAACACTTGCACCAGAACACAATTTAAGGCAAATGTAAACCAAAGCAGCTATACCAGGAGGAGTTCTCACGTGAACTCACTTTTCTGGTGAATTGGATGCTACTGACTCGCTTGTAGTACCACAGACACAGCCCAACCAAGAGAAGTGTCCTTTGTACCACAAGGGCTGCATTCACACGGTATTTATTGTCTCAGAGGCATCACAGCACAAAAACAACAGAAAAAGAGAACCAAACATCTCCGTGATACCACTCAAGGTGAGTGTCTCCTCAGACAAAGCATCCTTAATGTACACAGGTGAGAAGCTACCAGATAAACAGGGTTGAGCATGGGAAACCAAAGCTCTTTAGGCACGGTCAACCACTGGAACTCCGGGAGTTTCATTTCTCTGAAAATACAAGGAAAGCTTGAGTACAAGATTTTCAACGTATCTGTGCGGATGTTCTCATCAGCAACTGATTGAACCACACTTAAAACAGTAAAAATAAATAATAAAATAACCTAAATAAATATAACTTGTTAAAAAGAGAAGAGCCAACAGTGTTTTACTTCCAGCCGCCTTCCACACTTGCATTCAAAGTGGTATTTCAGCCCATACTGTCTATTTTACATTTACATACTGTCTAAGACATTGGATTTCTAACCTCATACACAGTTTTTAGACACTGCCTAGAAGCACTGTGGGTGATGCACGATGCTGCAATTCTGGTGAGCAAGAACAGTTCGGGTATTTAACCAGCCAGGCTCTGCTTAGTTCTATTGCTTGGCAACTGCAATTCCTGTCACCATATCCACTCTTATCAGAGGAGCAGTGGAATGGCAAAGCAAGCAGGAGAATTACTGTTCACCCTCTGGTAGGCACTTCTGGAGAGACTGGGGTGTAACAGGTGACCCCAGTGCATTTCTAACAAATTCCCCCGTGAGAAAGCAGTGGGTCCAACAGGGTGAGACAGATAAATTCATGGCACCTTTCATTCAGCAACTCCTCATCAGGGATTACCTGCTCCACCCCCCTTCTCAGCCAAAACTGGGGGGAAGAGTGTTGCAAGATGGGTGTTGCAAGACTTTGGGGGGAAGAGGATGCAGGAAATTACAGGAGATGAGACCAGGACAAACCAAGCAGCAATATCAAACCTGGACACTGCTCTAGACACTTCCAGCTTCAGGATCCTCCCCTGAAAGGTTCAGAACAACTGGGATCTGGGGCAGCACAGATTTATTCCAGAAGGTAAGTCAAAGCAAGACCAAGATGGAGAGCTTAGTCTCCATCACTGTTTTTACCCTTTACCTTGTATATACACCCCTCTGCTACCTGAAGACACAGATGAAGAACAAACAACCTGACTGTAGCCAGCTCCCTGGTACTATTTCATCATTTTTTCTGGTCATGAAGAAGGTATTGTAAGAAATTAGAGAAAAGATGCGTAACATCAAGGAGAGAAAAGCAACTGAGTGAAACTTTTGTTTTTATAGTGGGTATGTACAAAGGGATGTATACAAAACAAGATTTTAACTCCGTCACACAACTTTAAAGTCATCTTTAAAATTAGCTTGTTGCATTCACCAGGAAGAAGTGGATCTAAACATGATTTTCTAGGTTTAACCTGAACTGATTCTTGGAATGCACAATTTTTTGAAAGATCACTATCTTAAAAGATCTCATCCTCTCAAAAATCCATTTTTATCTTAGGCAGCGGGGACACAACACACTAGAAGTTTTCAGACTCAAATTTTCTTAACTGCAATAGAACTTAACTGCCATGACCTGGTTGATGGAATGAAAATAAAAATATCCTCCCTGGAGGAACTGTGGATTGGGCAACTGCTGTCAAAACGTGGTTTAGCACTAGAACACCTGGAACCTCAGCCTGTGAGCAGGTGTGTTTCTTCAGAAAAGTATTAACAAACGTTACTACTTAATATTTAAATTATTGTAGAAAATAAATTTATCATTAACCTATGATAAGAAATCCTTCCTTAGAGAACATAGATTAAAAATTAAACAGTGAACTTTATCCATTGCAACAAATAAAAGGAGGAACTAGACAAAGGGAAGCAAGAGAAACCACATGGACTCTGTAATACACTCCTAAATATATAATCTTAAGTGAAATATTCTTTAGTTTCACTGCATTCAGAAACTCTTTTATCATGATAACAATACACTTCACATTCTGTATGACGGACGAAAAAATATTAGCTGATCTCAACAGCTGCCAACTCTCGAACAGAGGGGACACCAAAAAAAAATTCTGAACATCCCCTGGTGCAAAGAAAACTGACACACGGGCAGAGGCTGCTCACAAGATTTAGAATTAGGCTACACAATTGTGTCAAAGCAAATCTCTTTCTGGACCCAAAATCCATTCAAGGAAGTTTTAGTGAGACTGTTTCCTCCAGACACAAGGAAGGTTTCTCTAAGCTCTGAAATGCCACAACTAATTATAGCACCCCACATCCTTCCCCACCATCATCAACAGCAAAACCAGCTGCCAATCTGGGAGATAGAAGCAGAATCTGATCTCCACTGTGCCACTACAGCCACCCCAAAAAAAGGCATTCTTCTGCCTGTAGTTATGATTTTCCTGCCCAAACAACACGAAGTCCCATCAGCCAAACAGTTCCTGCCAACACAAGCTGTGCTGGGTGTTTGCTGGGTAACCATGCCACATCCACGTCCAAACGCAAAGCTTTAAACCAGGGAGAGAAAGAAAAACAGAAAGTGCCAGAAGGGGGGAAAAAGCACAGGTGAGAAGGATTTGGCCAGGAAGACCCTCTTTTCCAGCTGCCAGCCTGGAGGTGAAGTGGAGCAGGAGCAGAGGTGATGGACAGACCTCAGCTTCGCCTCAGCCGTCTGACAGCTCGGCCGGGCTGTGCTGTTGTGAAAGAAAACCACGGTATTTGTGCAAGGCTAGTTGGTTCCATGTTAAGAAAACACATCTGAGCCGACAGTGCTTTGCTTTACCACACGCCAGCTTCATTCAGCTTCAGAGGCAGAAACCAGAACTCGCTCTCCTCGCTGCCTCCACAGTTAACCAGCAATTTAGGACACAGACGAAGTCCTGAGCTCAGAACTGTCCCCAGATCTGTGAAACAGCCACACTGCCTGTAACAGAAAACTTCCCAGTCCGCTTTGGAAAACATGAGTGCCCAAAGAAGGAGGTCCCTAAGTGACAGGAATGTCTGTGTTCGGTAAAGACGTGTGCAATGGAACAAATAAAAACAAAGAAATTCAAAGAAAGAGACGGGGAAGCAATCTTCTGGAGTGAATTGGTGCACACCCATCCTGGGAGAGGTGAGAAACAGGAATGGGTCTTCATGGAGAGAGTTCATTTGTTAAAATGTCACAACAAAAAGAGAGTAGCTGTGACTAACAGACCCAGTGAGCTCCAGGCAGCCAAACCAATCCAAAGGATGATGGTTTATCAGAAAGGAAAGGCTGGTCAAAAGGAAGTAATGAAGCAGATATCCATCAAAGAACAAAAAAGCAGGTCCAAGCACAGAGCCAGAAGCAAGACTGCACCAGAACTTCCAAATGAAGTGTAAAACATCAGACTTGGCAATCCTGCTGCCAAGGAATTATTTACCACACGACGATCAATATTACAATACATACAGAGACAAGTATTTTTATCTCAACCTCCATTTGACCCGGTGGGAGCTACAGACACTTTCTCACACTAATTCACATACTTCAAGGAGAGTCAAGATGGGAAAAAAAGAGTTGGAAGCATTTCAGGTTCTGTCTCCTTTCAGCCCATTTTCACTGAATCATACCAAAACTATCTAAGGGAACTGTTCAGACTATAACTATCTGAGAGAACAGCTCAGAATTGATTTGTGCTACCCAAGACCTGATCAGTAAAGCAAAATATTCAAGGATCACAGGAAGAGGTTTCGTTCATGCATTGAACCAAATCCTGGTTGTTCTGTCAGTCCTTTCAAGTCTTTGCCCTTCCTTCACTGCATCAAAAACATCTCTTAAAAATTCCTCTGAAAAGCCTGGACAAGTGCCTGAACTTCCAAGATCTATTATCTACAGCCTTGAGCAAGAGTGATGGGAAATAAACTTTCCTTCTCAATGGCTACTTTTGTTGTTTTTTTTAAAAAAAGCAATCACTACTAGACCTATTACAAATTTGGAAACTGCAGTTCAGAAAATAGGGAAGGAGGAGAAGGCAATGGAGGGAGGAAGAGGTCTGATTTTCAAACAATCAACTTGAAAAATCCTTACTTCAGTGAACTGGCAAATAATGTGTTAGACATCTTGCTTCTGAAACACAACCATGCTAAAGGGAAAAGGGTTAATTATATCCCTTATGCTCCAGAGTATTTCAAAAAGCTACACATTATGTTTTTCTGAAGGGCAAGTTGTTCTTTTATTTATTGTTTAAAGCACAAACATAAACACGAAGTGTCCAGCCCTAAGGTGGTGATTACCACTTTTGCTTAAAAAGAAATGCAGGGCTGCAGGCTTTCTCTGCTATAAAGCTTTTAAACCTGTTCTGTTCCTCTGACACTTTCTCCCCTCACTCTTCTCTGATAGAGATCACAAAAACAACTAAGACATCTGACATACAGGAGAACATCCTGCTGATTAAGAGAAAACAAGAGCACATTACTCGAGAGGATACAAAGCACCACTTCCTAATGTGTTCTACTCTGTCAGCACAACAGGCTTCTTGTCATTTCAAAGGGAAACTGGTCATATTGATTTTTCCAAAACACAAGTATTATAAAAATATTATACATTTAATTGGTCTTAACAAAGTGCTCTTGTAGTGGGCCCCATCAACAGAGATCCTAGAAGATAAGATATAAGGTATCAAGGTGTGGGTGCAATATTTGAAGATTCTCTGCAAGCGACAGCATTGAGAGCTGCCAGGATCGCTCCTCATAAAGCTTTTTGCAGCTCCTTTAAACCTCAGTACGACTGAGATGTGTCTTTGAAGTGTGGCAACTCTTACTCCTAAATTCACAACACCCTGAACAAACATCATACTTTGCTGAAAACCAGTGTCCTTTTCCACGCCTCACCAAATTTCAACCATGCAGCTCAGTGCTCCATGTTTGCTCAACTTTTTCTAGAGGAAAGGAAAGTTCTTTACACCCTCTCAGAGCAATTTATTCCTCTCGTTGTTCCCTTGCAAAAGCCAGAGCAACTGAATCAGCTCCTCTGACTGAAAACCGCACACTCTGCCTGTCAGGAAGCCGGTAGGATTTTTTTTTTCCCTATTTTGTTTACAAATTCAAAAACTGAGCTGTTCTCAGACAGCAGGATCAGCCATCTCTTCTTCCCCTATTCCCAGTTTTCTACAATCCTAATGATGGCAACACAGGGGAAAGTCTGTATATGCTTTCCACGGAACAAGTACATTTCTTCTTCTCTTAGTTCTTTATTTCTGTTTTAAGACAGTGTATCACAATGTACAGTCAGGACAAGTTTCAGTAGTCCAAAGACCACTGAACATAGGTTGTTACCTCCCCTTTGAGAATACCCCTTCAGAAAAATCCTTTCAAATCAGAATTTTGTAAGGGATGCAGCAGAGGAGCATCCTCCCACCTCCTTTTACTCCTTCAGGGAGCTAAACTAAGTTCTCTCTTCCTGAAGTGATACTTCAAGGCTTCTTTATAGCTTGCTTCCAGTGTAACTCAGAACAGTGTACATCCTCCCTTTAATTTCTTCCAACAAATCCCCTTTCAGTAAAATTTACTCTCACATATGCAGCGTGGGCAGAGTCTAGTAATGTGACTTAATAGTTCCAAACAGGGAAAAAAAAAAAGGTTTTGCTAACAGTAAGTTCTAGGAAGGCGAAAAAGAAATTTTAAATCTTACCTGCACAGTTACCACAGTGCCTCTAATTAGTATCTGTCAAAAGATCATTTCCATTGCAAGAAAAGAACAAAGCTGCAGAATGACAGACAATTTGCCATTCATCTAAAGGTAACTGCAAACAACAACAACACGAAATGTTCTGTGTGCCACCCCACTGCTGCCCCTGCATCATCCCCTCTGCCACAGCAAACAGCACTAGGAGCATGGGGATTTCAGGGGAGAATGGTCTGAGCCAAGCAACAGGAACAGAGGGCAGTTCAAAAGAGCTCCAGGACAAGGAGACTAATGAAAACTTTAATTTCAGCTTCTATCCTCAGCCACTGAAGACATCTCTTCCCTGCACCTTGCTGCAGGGTGAGCGTGTTTTGGTGTGTGGATTTATCATTCCCTGGAGGTAACTCAGCCAGCCAGACCATCACACACACACACCTGTTCTCACTGCAGCCAGGGCAGCGTTGAGTTACTTCAGAGAGAGTCACTTCCACATTCCACCCTCAAACTCCCCTCCAAGAAGTGATCAGTCACTCTCGGCTTTCACACTTCAGTAATTTTGGAATCAACAGGAAACGGAGATCAATTGTGATTTTACTAACTCAATAGTGACTCATCATTCAACTCCCTGTAGCCTTCGAATTCATCTGCGAGGAGACGTGATAGCGAGGCCAAATTAAAAATAGCAGATCTGGCTCACTCACAATTAACACTCACTTGTCCATCAGATTGCGACATTTTCGGGATTGCGACATTCTGACCGTTTTGCGTCAGATCCCAAACTCACTCACAATTAGTCTTTCTCAACTCAACCAGGAAAAATAATCAATAGGAAAATTTATTATATAAACCAACAGCACCACACCCTCTAACATCCACCCATGGCTCAATCTGAACATGTCTAAATAAGAGTTAACTCTGCCTATCAGTGTCCCCAGCTACTGACAACGAGTCTTCTATTCTTTGTATTATGAAAATACTCTCAAATCATTAATTTCCTTCTGCTTACACAACCTTCAAGCAAAAAAAAAAAAACAAAAAACACATTTGCATGAAATCAAAAGTCAATAAAAAACAATTATTTCATTTACAAAAATAGAAAATCATTTTATATAAACCACTTAAATGCATTCTTCTAAAAATAAACTTAATTACAAATCTAACATGAAATTGTAACAGCATATATTAGGGCAAATGCCTACTGTAATTTAAATAAAATAAAAATAGTAAGCGTATAATTTACACCAAAAAAAAAATTTGGGACTGGTGAATTTGCTGTTCAGCACTCTCTTAGAGCCACCCTTTGATGAAAAACTCACAGAGTTTTTACCTTCAACAGATACTTCTGCAGTGCCTCATTTCAGCTTACTCTAATGGTGCAGTTCAACAAACTCTTAATCCCAAATTAAAAAGGACTCCTGCATAGAAACCTGTGAAACAGTCAGTGGGCAAGATCTATGAACTCTAAACTTTTGAGAAACAATGACAAACTATTTTTTCTGTTTATTTTTTTTAATCATGCCTCTCCTTCACATTCGGAGTTTTAATTAAATCTCAAAACCCAGATCTTCTGCATTTCAATTAAAATTCCATTTTCCATCCAAATAAAAAAATAACACAAATGAGAAGTAATCTACCAGAAAATACATCATTTGCCATTTTGTCACTTAAAAATGTGAAAATTAAGGATCTGAGCCAATGCATCCAAGGCATCTAATTATTTACATGAATTTGTAGAAACACATTACTATTCACTAGCAAAAAGGTCTGTACTTTCAAAAATGGGTGTTTGTGAATCAGAGTTCTAACAGCTGTCAGTCATTAAAAAAATCCAACTAAAAATAAGTAAAACGAGATTAAAACTGTATTCAGAGCGAGCTCTTCCTGCTTGCTCTTATAAATCACTATGAAAACCATTTGCTTAATCTCAAAAAAAAAAAAAAAATTCATACTAGTAGCGCTCTGAGGCTTTCATACTAAGGAAGAAATAAACTTTGAAGGACAAATTGGACCAAAATTCTCAACGTTTTCACCAGAAGGTTGCACGGCCACATGATCCCATCCCCTTTGCCGCTCTCACTGAGAACAGAGGGGAATGCACACAGCCAGGAAATGGAACATCCCTCCCTCCCTCTGCAAGAATCAGTAACCATGACATGACAATTACATCCTCAGCCCCTCTGCTCTCCCCTTCTCCCCTTAAGCAGGATTCACCTCTTCCCATGGCAGCAGCTCTGGGAGAAGCTGCAAGGGCATTAAACACAAACCCGAGGCACTGGGAGCATCATGCTGAGCTCAGAGCAGTGTTTGGATGCTGCAGTGGACAAAGGCTGTGGCCACATGTCCAATAAGCAAGGACCACTGAATAGCTGCACCCTTCTGTGAGCAGCTGCTCCTGAAGAAGAGAAATCCCATGGAATGAGCAGAGAGCATCCCAGCACATCCTCACAGCAAGGCCGAGCCACGCTCAACCCACCTCAACTTTTGTTTCATTCTCGCTGCACATGACACCAGGTAATGCTCACAGTTGCCTGTGAAGATCTGGGTGTATTTTTAGTGTAATCTACTATCTCCTTATCAGTCAGCTGATGGCAACACCCCCATCCTCACACTTCTGCTCAGAGTACAGTCATCAAACGCCTGGCAAGGAGCAGCTTCCCAGTGAAAGTGCTGTCACCTGGATGACAGAGCCACACGAGCATCCCAAGTCACGTCCCTGCTGCACAAACTAAGCCTTTAACCACCCCCCAAGGACTGCACTTTCTGTATTTTACAAATGGGGAGGGAAATACAGACACCCGGAGGAGGAATACAATTTCTTCCCAACCCTTCAATACTGGCAGCTCCTGAAGCACGAGATGTGATCACTCCCAATTTTAGCACGCATGACTACCAGTGCTCACACAAATTATCTGGTTCCTTTTAAAACCCAGTATTTAAAATTACAGTATTTAATTTGAGGCTTTTCTATCCAACTAGTGGATGGATTAAGGTGAATACACTGGTAACAACATCTTGCTATGCTTTATTTGCTCTCTGTTAAGAGGAAGACCCTTGCTCTGAATTTACGCTTTTCAAATCAGTATTTAAACAAAATAAAATCTGGAAAGAAAAACAAATGTGAACACAACTGTGCAGCATTACAGCACAGCATTTGATTCCCACATTCCAGCTCTCTTTCCCTTCCACACTGCAATGTATTACAGACAAATTTAAAAATAAAGTCACTGATATCAACTACAAAGACACTAAGAAAATCCTCAGACAGTGTTGGCTTAGCCAGTGGAATGTGTAATTCTTGTCTACATACTATCATTTTCTTTCATGAAAAATACTGGAAATATCTTTTTGCCAGGTTAACCAACTCTGACTTCAATCTCACTGACATTTCTTAAGTAGAGCTGAATAATTCCATTCATATGCAAATGGTACAGTAAGTCGTGAGTACCAGCATTTGCAGCTCCCTCAAAGAGATGAGCATTACTCTCCCCAAGCCTCATCTGCGGTGATGAACCCAAAATGATACCGGGCCCAAAAGGTACAGCCCCAGCAATTTACAGAAGGAGTATTTTCAGCCTTGATGTTGGTTGGGTTTTTTTTTTAACTTTGTGGGGTATTTTTAAATATTAAAGAGATGAAAGAATTGAGAACTGAGATTGCATCTGTTGCCATCACAATTTAACCACAGTCCATGTATTTATACAGTGGAATCTCCAAAATAACACTGCATCTGTTAAGATGACAGTGTTTTTCCATGGGCTGTGCTGTGTTGTAGCAGAGTTACTCTAAAGCTGTTGCTTTTGAAGTGCTGATTGCAATCCACCCCAAATTCTTTTTGTAATCTTCCTCAAACATGTTGAATTATAAAGTTGTTGTGTTCCTCAGTGTGGCTTGGGAACAACAAAACCCTCATACATCTCATCAGTGGGCATTTGGCACTGAAGCCTCACAGCTAATGCAACATGTTTATTTAAACAATGAACTACCCAAAGAGCTGCACAGCCTGTGTACAAACAGATGTGTGTTTCATGTGTGCTCTGCTGCAGCCCAGAACCTCCACCACTCCACTGCACATCTCTGCCTGATTTCTGCACTCATCTGGAAGGCCTTTGCTCCTTCACTGGCCACTTCAGAACCACAACCTTCCTAAGAATATCAAAACTTGAATCTTAAAAGAGACTCTCACACCAGAATTTGAATATTCAATATGTATTTCATGCCTCTTGTTGAGACACAATATCAATGAAAACATTTGTCCACATAGTCAGCCTACTCCAATGTGACAAAAATATAAGCATTTTATTAACAGTCACACAAAAAAGGAAACAAACAAACCTTCAGTCACTCCCAGGCAGGACCCTGGCAGGCTAAAGTCAGTCTCTAACCAAGCCAAGTCTCAAGACTGAAATAACAAACTTGCTTTTCTTACACCCCATGTCTACTCTTTTCTACAGGGACAACTGCAGAGACTCCAGCTCCACCAAGGGCGTAGCTGCAGGAACACCAGCATCACTTAATAACACAAAATCTCCACATCCAAGGTGCACAATCAACAGGACTAACAACAGACCCTTTGACTTTTTGCATCCTCCTCCACATTCGAGTGGTCATACATCCTACTAGTCTTCAACTTCCCCCAGTTTCCCATCTCTCGGGTCTGAGGAAGAGGAGCAAAGTGCACAGAGAGCAGTAACTTATCTGCATCTCTGAACACAGGTGGATATTCACTCATTCCATACATCCCAGGAGACACAGTGTTTGCATGGGACCAATACATTTACATCCATCCCACAAACAAACAACAAGACAAAAGCTGCTTCCTCCTGCTGGGGTTCAGAACAACCAGAGAGAAGCAACAGCTAATCCAGTAGTGGAAGTCAGGCTCTGTCACAATTCTAGTGGGCTTCTCCTATTCAGTGGAACTCTGAACCGTAAAAGTTTGTGTCATCACCCTGCTGAGTCTCTCTAAAGTTGGTTCTCAGGTAAAAGAAAGGTAGAACACCTGAAAGCTTAAAAAACCCAATCCATGCTATGTAAGCCCAGCAGTATACTGGAGAACCAAATCCCCAATGGGACACAAGGAATTTGACTAAGGAAAACAACAACTTAACTATGCATCATAAATCCCAGAAAAGAGGAAAAAAGAACACAATAAAACTAATTTCTGCCCTGGCAGAGCACGGGGACAGGGTAAACAAGGAATTTCCATTGCCATTTCAACTCTTCACACTTCAGCCAAGTGTTACTCTGAGGTCAGCTGAACTGAGCAAACACGTGTCCGCTCCTACCGTGCAGGGCTGGTTCCTCACTGCCTGCCCAACATGAACAGGGTGCACTCTTCAGACCTTTCAAGGCTACTCTCACACAGACAGACCCAAGGGGACGTGAGAAGAGCAGCAGGGAAGTAAAAAGTACTACTTGTAGAAGGTCAAAATGTGGAGACAACTCTAAACTGAAGCCAATGGAAATAATAAGGAAACCAGCCCGGTGAGATCCAGGGATAAAGCCCTTCCCTGCAAGCACAAGCCAATTCTCTTGTAGAAAGTTGGTTATAGACAGTTTCCAGAGGCAGCTGTCACCAAATCTTTCTTCAAAATGCTGTATCCCTTTGACTGAGGCTTAAGGCTTGAACTATCCCTGTCTACAAGACCTTCCACTTTCAGAAAAACCTGTGATCATTTTTATGGCTGCTCTATCACACATCATTATGGGGGCTTTTTCCTCTATCCCATAAATTCCTTCAGGAGCTTGCTTCTCAAATATAATGAGCTGCCTGTCTACAGAATCAGAAAAATCAGCACTGAGTCAATTTATGTTTGGGGAAGCCATTTCTGCATCCAAGAGATCTGGAATTCTCTTTCCCCACCAATAATGCTCTCCAAACACAACGGCACAGCTCTTGCAAACCTTTCCTGTGCACACATCCCAGGAAGATTTCTCAAGCTGAGCACCACGATCCATCTGCAAATCAGACAATGAGTACAAGCACCTTGCTAGAAACCTCTTACAAACCACAGCAATGCTAACAGAGAAAAGTAAATAAAACAAAGCAATGCCACCCTAACCTCAGCAACACACAGCAACCAGCAGACCCTTTCAACTGCTGTGCTTACAACTTTTCATCCCATAAATGCTCTCCCTGTTTCAGCAGAAATGTGTCTATTACTAAAACCAAAGTGAGCACCTTGGTCCTGCCCATCTCATCCGTCTCACATAAGAAATGCCACTACACCACAGTTTGAAGATAATGATGTACTCTCACTTGAGAATCACACACTCAGCTGCAGCTACCTACTGTATTCCAGTAGTAACAAATGGGAGAGATACTTCAAAGAGCACATTATCCCAGCTCTAATTTATGCATGCTCCCTCTTACCATCAAGCCATTTATTTTAAACCTGTCAGATATACTTGTAACGTAGCATCATGAATAATTTAAAAAGTAATCTGTATAAACCAAGTTTATAAACTTAACAGCAGGTACAGTACCTTTCATTCAAGCAGACTGCTCTCTGATAAAGTACAAGGTATCTTTGACTACTTCAGCATGTATTCATTTCATGCATTCTGAACTTCAAAAAATTCTTCTTTCCTGCCTCCAATCAAACCCTCTGCTATTTGAACAGCATTGCGTAAGGAGTTCACTTAAATGAGGAGCGTAATAATTTGCAAATTGTTCATATTAAAGGAAAAAACTACAAAGCTGCTGGAAACAGTCAGTAAAAATGACCCATCACCAATTCAACAGCAGGAGAAAACCACTCGTGTAAAGTTTGCCTCTGCTATTAAAAACTCTTAATATTTCCTGATGTTGTCACTTTCTGACACAGCTCCCAGCACAAGCAGAAGGGATGTTCAACAAAGAACTCCAAAAAACCCCACCTGTTAGGAGAAAGTGTTTTGATCAGTTGATGCTCACACTTCCAAGTAAACAGAGCTATCTTTACAGCGTGTAATGGCACCAATAAGGGGTTGGAGATAACATTCCCTGACCGGTCTCAGAGCTATTGCAGCAACGTGCAACACAGGCAAACAAACTCATTCAGCCAGGAGAGCTGCCCCAAACACACCTTCACAAACCAAGTATTCACCAAAGCAGGACACACAAACCGAATTTATAAACTATGATGGTAAAGCACATAGGTGTGCTGAACGATTATTTACTGCTTTAAAGATTTCTTAGTATCATGTACACTTTTTGAAATCAACAATGAAACAAAGTCTTAAAATCCAACCTAGTCAGCACTTCAGTGACAACGGGAATTACTGCTCTAAGCCATTATTAAAATGACTTTGTGCTGCTGCAGAAATGTACATTTGATATTCTACCCAATTATTTACTAGTGGATTTGATCCTCTAAAGGAATAATCTTAGTACTTTATTAGGGTGTGAGATCCCTTCTCCTCAGATAGGTCAAAGACAATAGTCTCATTGAAAAAATTATCTGGGAAGTCACTGAAATATACAGATTTTTTTTCTGCTCATACCATCAAGTTTACCAAGAAATACACTGACTAACTGGAAATTCGCAGGTCTGAATATTCCAAAATAAATAAATAGATAAAATTCTGTTACACTAAAGCTTAGGAGTCATATGCAAATCATTCTGTAAATAAAGAAACGACAATTTTGCTTTTCAGCACGTTTTAAACAATCTTGTGCCACAACAGCAACTTCCTGAGGATATCAACACTGAAGAAGTTAATTGGTGTCTTGCAAGATATCCTAAGGGAATGGCTCATGTTTTGCATTTGCAAAGGTTAGAAAGCAAAACTTTCAGTGATAAGGGCCAGTTAAATCTTCACAACACTTGGGTTTGCCAGAATGCATCTCCTTAATTAATTAATAAGTCCAACTGTTATCAAACTTACTGAGCAAAACCAACAAGTCCTGTCTAAAGGAACCAGAGTCTATCTCTGAGTTTGAGGACTCAGTACAGCTCTGTTTGCAGAGCACAGAAACATATGAATGAACACAGTGTGTTGCTGATCGTATGCTGGTCCTCAAAGTTTCTCTCAGACAGTTCTGGACACAAAAAAAGACAAATATAGTACTCCAGAAATCAGTCCAGATTGTACCTGTCATGACTTGGCTAAGAGGGAAAAAAAGGCAGCCCAAAAAAAGCCACACACAAGACAGGCTGGCTAACAATCACCAATGTGTCTTCATCAACTGCTGTTTGTTGAGTTCTGCTTTTGTACAATAAAAAAAAATGCGAAACTATTCTTTTTAAAGTGGCTTTCATAAATCATAAAAACTAATCCAACTAACCTACACAAAGAAGCTGTCTATACAATTTACAGTGATAGAAAAATTACACATGTCAAATAGATCAAAATACTAAAACAGTATTTCTACCTTTCAAACACATCACTGCATTCCCAAAGTCTTTCTGCACACAAACTCTTAAAAGCAGCACGTTCCATTAGCACCAAAGCCCAGAAACCTTAAAAGCTCAGCTCTGTCAGAAAGATCTGAATTAAACTGCAACTACAAATCTGCAACAACTTTAATTATGAGACTCTCGAGACAATTACTTAAACTGAAGCTTTTTTTTTAAATTTAGCATCCACAATAGTTTTCAATAATAAACTGCAGTTTACCCATTCCTACGTACGCACTCACACATAAATAGAAACCAACTGCTACTTGATAACATCCGAAAGCATTTCCAAATGGGAAAGCTTTACACTAAAATTCAAGTAAAAATGCATTTAATTTCATAAACCAGAGTTTCAGGAGCTTTTCAACAAGTTGCCATCAGCTTTTCAAGTACAATAATGCTCGTGAAGTTTATTAATTTAACTGCAGATAATTCAGATAAATCCACTGACTTCTTAAAAATAATTTAATTCAGCACATTTTGTAAGTTATGAACTTCAGAGCCATTACAGATGATGAGCTAGATAAGCTGTTTGCTGTGTGGGATCACAAAGTTAACATCCAGTGTGAGAAAAACAGGTTTCCTGCATGTATTATTGCCTCTCTCTCTCAAAGTTCAGGACCATAAACAAACTTCTCTGCAATGAAGTTTGCGGTAGCTCACAATTCACACAGATGGAATACACATACAATATAATTAATCATTTAACAAAACTGCCTCTTCTGCTCTCCCTCAGATTATCATTCCAGTGATCACTGGTAAAATCTACCTCAGAGTAAAAAGAAAACAAAAATTACTGGGGAAGAGAAAAAGCATTAGTTAAACATGAACTGAAATTATCCTTTAAAGCTAATAGTTGCAGCCCTGAAATGGATTTTAATTTTAAATGTTAGATGCTTTAAAAAATTCTCCTCCAAGATCTTCTTAGTAAATGCCAATTTAGCAGAAAATTAAACAAGATTTGAAACAACTTTTCCCATGGTAACACATACTGATAGAAATTAATTATTTACCAATGAAGACAGATTCAAAAATCATCACGTGGATGCTCTTTAACACTAAATTTTGTGTGTATCTTTCAAGATGAAAACAATTTCAGCATCACTGGCGTGTGCTTAAACTATACCCTAGAATTAGTGTGGAGAAACAACACGTCAGGGAAAAGCTGACACAAAAATTAACACAGTAGTTGATCAAATCTGAGCAATTTCCCTATTAAACCAAATAAATCCTGTCTTCTGTTGTGCTCTAGTCAAACTAATTGATCTTTCTTCTCGCTCCCTGCAGCCCCTTGCTTCCCTCACTTCTCAGAACATAAGAACTAAGTAAAATTTCCTTCACTTTACACACACAAAAATCCCCAGTGTTTCTGCCTCAAATGTTGGTTCAACACTAAACTTCCAACACACCTTTTTTCCACACCCATCCCTCCGCTTCCTCACGTTCAACACATTTTGCCTGATATTAGCTAAGTCACTTCCATTTCCTAACCCTCTCCGTTTCTGACTCACACAAGCCTTTGCTCCAGTTCTGGTTTGCAAACCAGAAGTCCAACCCAATACAACCAAAAAAAAAAAAAAAAAAAAAAAGACCAAGTACTGTCTGGCTCACTCTCCAGATTCCAGGCACCATCACTCCCTGTGCTCTTCCCTCCTCTCCCCTTTGTGCTGAACCCCCTTAACACCAACTCCTTACAGGCTCTGGCATTTTCTATTCACCACCTCAATTACAGGAGGAATTATCCAAGTCCCAGTTACCAGCATTCCCTAACCACTGGGCGTACAGGAAAGTGCTGATGCAAAAGCGAGGTGTGTGTAACGCGGACACTCAGCAGGTCATGGGGGCTTTACTAAGCAACCTGGGAGAGAGATTAAGCATCAGCATGAGCTACTGTTCATTATCAGGAACACAACATCCAGTCTGCATAGACAAACAAAAGCTCGGGCGCTAACATGAGCAGACCCATCAAGATATCAATCAATCTGAAGTATTATCACACCTAAAACTATTATTTTCCTTCTAAGAGTTTAACCCGTTCCCTTCTAGACAATCCCTCTGGAAATACACAGACGGCTGAAAATCAAAAGCCCATCGTGCTCAAGGGAGAAAAGGAAGAAAACACCGTGTTTGTGCCTCATCTTAAACCCACCCCCAGCATAAAAAAACCTCCAACAGTTGTAGCTTTACACATCAAAAGCACGGGTACAGCACCACAAACTCCAGCTTAATGAAAGGTCTTCTAATTTCCATTTTTGTGCCGTTCTAATGCAATCTCAGGCAATTCTCAGCGTTTTTAAATTACTTTTTCTGAATCAGAAGCTCTCCACTGAAGCTACCTGCATTTTAAAGAGGTTTCTGTCACATAACTAAAAACACATTTTATATAATTTAGCATTAAAGGGATGGGTCTCTCCCCTCCAGTTGTAACTCCTTTGTATTCCTATTTAGGAATGCCTTGCTTGTTTGACCGAAAATGGAAGTGCCTTTTAGCTATGACACAGTATATATGAAAAACAAATAAAAATTAAGATTAATCTTCCTTCCACTATTGTGGGGAGAGAGAAGAATATGAAGAGATGTAAAACATCTGCTCTGGAGATCATTTTTCCCCCTAACAGCAAAATTCTTTCAGCAATAACTCGTGAAAACAAAGGCTATTAAACTGTAAACTACAAAGACAATCGATTAGAGGCAGTATTCAGCTAAGACAAGTTTTTCAGCATATCTTCTCATGTTTAAATGCCTGGATCTTCTTCAGAAGATATTTCATTTGGGATGTTCATTTTAGGTAAGTGGTAACCACAAACACTTCAGAGGACTAGAACCTAAAATCCTAACATGCTCTTCCTTCATTACTTCATTGCCAGAGCTGAATGAGCATTTTTATTTCAAGGTACTTTGTACCAGGTAAGATGAGGAAAACAATTGTAAGTGTGTATCCTAGCAGTTTAAGAACGCACCAGATCTCCTCCTCCTCCCATTCTGTTTCTCCACGCTACTGGATCCTTTGTAAGCCCTCCCCTGAAGAAGGGCACGGAGGTTTTGTTTTTAAATTTAAAGATTAATCTTTCTTCCTGAAAACAGCACTAGCCAAAAAGTTCTACTCATGGAAGTAAGACTGCAGCTCTCCAGCCCTAGCTGGCCCAAAAGCCTGAACTGGGCCTGAATTTGCAAGGAGTTAACAGCATTTACTGCCTAACAAAACATAATTATTACTCAACATGCATTGCAGGCTCCGTCTATGTGCTTCCTGCTCACTTATCTTTTTTTGTGTACTTAGCCTCACTGTCAGAGCATCCAAAGAACTTCCCTTTCTTTTCAATCTGAAACCACTACTTTTAGAAAAGCCCTCCTGCCTTCCTAAATTCTTTCCCTTTACATTTAAAATGGAGACATTTCATCTCGTTCCTTCTCTCCAACAACTCGTATCTTTCTGAAAGGGAGAGGCACACAACAACAGCTCCAGGAGTGTACCGCAAAACACACGGCAGAAGAAATTAAAGCATCAGGATGCAGCACAGGAACATCCCTGGTTCTGCAGACACTGAAGGAGAGGGAGCACAGTTTAAAATGGTTGGGCTCCAAGGCACATTTACCGTCTCTCCGTCTATAGAGATACTCCAGGAAACAAGGGAAAGCTAATTTCATGCAAGAGATCCTCAATCCAGCGTGAGCCCGACATACCAGGAGAAAACCGATCAGCCCCGGGATTAATCCGGCGATGATTGCAGTGTAATCAATGGCAGCGCAGCCCTCCCTGCCCCCTCGATTCCCCCTGCGCCCGAGAGGGGCGGGCAATGCAACACAATCACAGGTTGGAAACGCACGAAAACAAAGTCGGGGCTCTGGCAGCTCCCGAGCGAGGCGGGCGGCCGCGGGGATGGGCTGAGGATCCGCGGCAGGAGGGAGCCGGGCCCGCACCACGATCCGCGTTCTCCCGGTGCTCCCGGGGAAGCGGCTCGCACGCTGCTCGGCGCTGGGTGCAACACGGCCGCTTAGAAAAATGCATCACCCCTAAGATCGCAGCCCGTTCGGCCATCAAACCTTTCCATTTCCGCACAAACATTAAGCGTTAATGTACGATTTGTTTTAATTTCTTTTTTTTTTTAATGAACGGCAGCCCGTGACCTTTAGATTGCGAGATGCCGCCGTAATTCCGCACCCCGCGCACAGCGAGTGAAACCCCTCCTCGGCGGTAAAGCGGCAATAAAAGGCAAGGCGTTCATTTCCAGGAATTCCTCACTCACTACGGCAGGTTACTGCACACTGCCTCTAAATATTGACAGAGCTCAAGCTCCTTCCATGCAGGGAAAGCGAGCGGAGTCCTTCCCAGCCTGCGAGTGTTTACTACGCAGCTCGCAGCCCTGGCTGCGGCGTCTGAGCGCTGCCCCGCGCTCGGGGGGGACACAAAGGAGGGGCTCGGGGCTGCGGCGGTGCCGACCCGTGTGTACAACCAGGCAGCCGCCTCCGGGGAGGGAAGGCGGGCATGGCAGGGAGGGAGACGCGCAGCCCCGGGTTGTTAAACGTGCTGGAGGAGCAGACGCGTAACAGGAGGAAAACACGCAGAGCCCCGCGGGCAGGGGCGAGACCCGCTCGGCGCCGCGGCGGGAAACGACGCGAGCCCCGGGAGCCCCCCTCACTCACAGCCCCGGGCGGGGAGACCCGCACCGGGACGCCGCTACGAGCAGGGACCCCTCACATCTCCCCCAAGGACAGGGAGCCTCTTGCACACAGCCCAGACACGCAGGGAAGCCCCTCACACACACACGGCGAGGGAGCCCCTCGCACAGGGAACCCCCTCACACACACAGGGAGCCCCTCGCACACACACCCAAACACGGGGAGCCCCTCACGCATCCACACACACGCAGGGAGCCCCCCTCATCAGCAGCCCACTCACACACATTCACACAGGGACCCCCC
>VRYO01000100.1:3528812-3559870 GCA_009812075.1 Sialia sialis | reverse complement strand
CCCCCGCCCCTTATCCTCCTCCTCCTCCGCGCTGGCTCCCTGTACACGACGGAGAGTGAGCGCTGGTAAACAAGAGCCCGGCGTCGCTCCGCCGCCGCTTCTCCGCTCTGCGGCCGCGCGGGGACGGGGCTCGCAACCGCCCTCCCCTCTCCTCCCTTTCCTTCCCTTTTCCCTTTCCTCCCTTTCCTTCCCTTTTCCCTTTCCTTCCCTTTTCCCTTTCCTTCCCTTTTCCCTTTCCTTTCCTTTCCTTTCCTTTCCTTTCCTTTCCTTTCCTTTCCTTTCCTTTCCTTTCCTTTCCTTTCCTTTCCTTTCCTTTCCTTTCCTTTCCTTTCCTTTCCTTTCCTTTCCTTTCCTTTCCTTTCCTTTCCTGAAACTTTCCTTTCCTGAAACTTTCCTTTCCTGAAACTTTCCTTTCCTGAAACTTTCCTTTCCTCTTTCCTTTTCCTTTTTCCTTTCCTTTTTCCTTTCCTTTCCCTCACGCGCGCTCCCGCTCCCCCCCCCACGGGCTCCCCTCGCCCAGGCGGCGGCGCCGGTGGCGCGCGCGGAGGCGGCGGCGGCGCGAGCGAGCGGCGCGAAAAACCCGGAGCGGAACGCGAGCAGAGCGGGAGCAGGAGGATGCTGCACCTCGGGATGCTGCGGGGCCACCGCCGCGCCTGCCTCTGCCCCGGCCTTCCCTACCGGGAAAACGGGAGAAGGAGACCTGGTGGATATGCAGCGAGCATCCTGCGGGGCTGCGGGAGAGCCCACGAGCGAGCCTTGCCAGTGGAAACGGCTCTGTGTTCCTGACAAATAATAAAATAAAGCGTGTTAAAAAGGCAGGGATGGGGTTAGGAGTTAGCTGCGATTTTTACATGGTGTGTTTATTTATTTACGGCATTTAGTGGAAGCTGTTCCTCAGAACAGGACCAAGGGCTGACCCTGGAGCGCTGCTCCCAGGGATGCAGGGCAGGAGCGATGCCAAGGCTTGGCCCAGCACAGGGGACAAACTGCAGCAGAACGTGTCCCCATCCAAACTCACCACCCTCCCCTTGTGCCCTCACCATCCCCATCCAGCGCTCCAACACTGTCACTCCATTCCTCAGCTATCCTCGTGTCCCTCAATGACTTTGGACGCCTGGCCCCGCATGGTGGGGACATGGGATGAGTTGCAGCAGGAAAGGTTCAGGTTTTTGGGATCGGAAGACGTGGGCCGTGTTCCCGCTGTTTCGCCAGAGCTCGTAGTAGCCATGCTGTGCAGCATATGGGTGTCCTGAGTAATCACAGATTTGTTGCAATACTTTGGCATGGGGAGATAGCAAAATGATGCTTAAGTATAAGAAAGCAGACATCTGCGAGCATTAGCTATATTCTAGGCTATTGGGTTGTTTTGTTTTTTTTAAAGTACATTAAGAAATTTGCAAATGGCACATTAGTAATGCAAATGTCAAAATTAAGTTTTCGCATTTAAACCTGAATTCTTCTTGAATATCTTGTATTACAATATCCTTCAGTGATGCTACCCCATCATTTCCAACAACCTGTACTGTACATGTTTTTCGTCCTGTAGTTTCTCCATCCATTCTTCTACTGTTTTCTTTGTGAGAATGGTCCATTTGTCTGAGTTACTCATTAGCGCTCGTACCACTTAGGAAAGATGGGTTGGTTGAGTTCTGTGTCACAGAAATTGAGGGGAAGATCACCACTGAGTACAGCACGAGCTACACGAGCACACCTATGCAGGACTCTGTCAATAACTCAAGAATAACTCAAAACTTTGTGCATTTGGGTGGTAGCACAACTCTCCTGAGATTCTCTGCAGGAAAATCAGGCATTTACACCTGAAACCATCCAGGACTGCCACATGTGTGTCCACCGTAGATTTTATCGACCACACACAGGCTCTCATTGCCTCAGCTTGAACCAGAGAGATCTTCATGTCCCATGAATTTTTACTGTTGCTGGGTACAGCTGTGGCTGCTACGGGCGCTGATTCTGAGCAGAACAAGTGTCCTTTCTGTGCATGCCATGGCATTGATGCAGCATAAATTGTAATGTCTTATTTACCAATTAATGTATTGCTGTGTAAAGGCAGAGCTGAAGTGGGAACTGCATGTCTATCGCTCATCATTCTGCTGTCATAAAGAACTTTTCTTTTTGTCAAATAGCCTTTCTTTCATTACTTTGGCAAATAGGGAAAGTCATGGACAAGCCCGTTGTACTGGTGACGTTCAGGCAGAGAGCAGAAAGATGTGCTGTGCCTCCAAAGAGCTTCCAGTCTCAAATAAACACAGTCCTATAGGTGTCATAGCATAGTTTGTTTCTGGAATTTGTCAGATTCTTTTTTAAAGTTTTTAAAAATATATAGTAATAACAGTGCATTGTTGAACGGCAGGCGTTCACAGTGCTCTCCATCCTCCTGAGCTGCTGATGTGAAATTCATAATTTGTAATTATCTGGCAGGATTCTGTCCAGATGTCTTTACCTTTTATTCTGTGGAGGTATGAGGGAGGAATCCCTTTTTCTGTGAATGCCCAGGTGCCCATAGTTCTGTTCTCTTAACTTCTTAAGAGGAGAACTGTGTGCAATGTTCAGCTTCCCTCATGCTTTCTCATTTCAGCAGCTTCCAGTGCCAGCCATGCATATGCACATGCTCAGCCTTAGTGCACCTTTTTAATCAGATCTGGCTCCTATATGTTGGTGTCTTTCTCCAGGAAGGCTCCTGTTATTTTCAGTGGAGGTATTTAAATCAGGATTTTTCAACATGCACAACCACACCACGGTCGTATCCTTGATGATGAAAACCTCAAGCACACTGCACCTGTACCATGTGCGAAATTAAAGTTATAATTTGGACAAATTAAAGTTAATTTTCATAACAATGTGCTTCATGATGAAATCATAGAATGATGGCTCTTCTCCCCTGTCCTGTTAGTTCTACAATCATTCCTCCTCTTCGTTTGCACTCAACTTTGTGCTCCTCCTTTGTCCACTTCTGGTTTGTGGTCCTTGAGATAGATGGACAAAAAGAAACACCTGGTTACACACACACATTTTACCCTCTAGAGTGGGATGCTGAATGCCTCCAGCATACCGTGTCCTGTTTAAAATCCCACTTAAGTGGAAAACTCAGGAAGTGTGGCAGTGGGGATGAAACAACGCGGTTAAAACAGCCACTGACCCCGGTCTCTGAAAACATATATCTGCCCAAGGCAAATATCCTCATACTCAGCCATACTTCAGTTTTAACAGCAGCCTCACCACTGCTTTCTGGGGCCACCACTGGGGAGGAAGAGGCCTCACTCATTCCCCTGCCTCGGTGCTCGGACTCCTTATAGGCCTGACTAGACTTTATTTTGGCTTCTGCAGCACATTCAGGGCAGCCTGACCTCTTTACCAGACGCTCGCTTGTCATAACCTTTATGCATCTGAACATTTTGTATTACCGGCGGAAGGGAGCTGCTGAAATTTATTCTCCTGCTTTCTCCAGCCATGTCAGCTCCCTGGGATGAAGGTCAGCCATCACACAGCACTGCCTGCTCCACGAGCTGCTTTTTGGAAGGTCTCTGCAGCTCCTGGCGTGGTCCTTGCCATGGGCCAGCAGCTGAGAGCACCCAGTGCAGCCACCTCCTGTGCTCCAGGAGCTGCTGGTGCTGCCAGCTCACCTTGTTCAGCCTCTGCCTCTCTTTTTGGGGAGGTGTGGGGAGGGGGAAGTTCCAGGTGGGAATTGTGCCTGGGTGAGTGATACATCTATTACACAGCCCAGGTGAATGGGTTTGGTACACCTGAAAGACAAACGGAAATCCCTGGAATTCGCTCTTTTTTCCCCCCTCCAAATCTCTACTTATAAACTGCATTTTATGGACTCGTAACAAGCCAGGCAAAATGTGGGTTGCCCCTTTTTACCACGTTTTTCACTATTTGCCAGTTTTTGCTCTGCACTGAATCACACCCTGTACCAATGACCTTCACAGGCTCCCGAGTGCAGGAGGATGCTCGGTGTCCTCCCAGCAAGGGGACAGGAGCACAGCACACCTCAGATGGAGTGGGCAGGTTGGCATTAACTCCTCTGTCTGTAGAGCCTGTCTGACCGTCTTCTCTTTCCCAGATCTGCAGGACTAGGGTAGAAGTGGCCATCTCACTGTAACGCTGAAGGGCTGTGCAGAATTCTGCAGCTGCAGAACAACCTCTTAGGACAAAGGGAAGGAGAAAAAAAACCCCAACAATTGGAGATGTTTGATGCATGCAAGATTTCACCACCAGAGAGCTAATCAGATAGACCCAAATGAAGGACGTTTCTTTGGCTCTGAGTGATTTCCATTTCTCCTGGCCCTAAAGCTACTGCAAGCAGAAGCTGAAGATTGTTCCCTCCTGGAGGAAAGAAAAAGCAGGAAAAATAAGGGGTACTGTTTATTACCTCTTTCCCATACGTATCCCTCCTTCAAACAAGGGATATGCAGTTTCATGGATGATTTAAGGGCAGCAGCTGAGCAGGAATAACTATAAAATTCATGTTTTAATAACAACAACAATAATAAGCACACAACAGCATTTATAACCCTAGTTACAGGCCTGAGATATCATATCCATAGCAACTGCAGCAAGCGGTGAATGCCATATATTTAGAGTTCCCGTGCACCTGCCTAAAATAGCCACCGATAAATTATGCTGATATTTGTGCCTTTTTGACAGGGTTTTAAAGGGCTGTCGATGCACTCTGCAACCACGCCAAGCCTGTGTGGTGAGGCACAGCAGGAGCCAAACCCCTTCCCTACCAAACCTCCTGCTGTGTCCCCTCTCCTGCTTCTGAGTGTGAGAAATCAGTGGCAAAAGGCACCTCAAAGGTGAGCAGAGTGAGCCAGAGGTGCAGGGGAACAGCTGCTTCCAGCGCCTGTTGGTTCCCCAGTCCGGCTGTCAGAACCTGCCTCCTGTTAATGGATTGAATTAATAAACTGTTGCAAGTAATTAGGGCTCCATCCTGCTGCTGTTGCAGGCGGTGGCGAGGTGATCACGCTGCATATTAATGGTGTGTGTGTAAATAGTTTACAAAGAGTTAATGAGTGGCTGGGAGGTGTTGGAAGCCTTGGCCAGTCAGTTGTGGAGATTGGTGCAGAGTCCAACAGGTCAATTGCGTGCTTGTAACCGTGGCTTATGAGCATCCACCAGGCCATCTGTTGATGTGCTTATTACATTTTATAGCACACACTCCTGATGTCTGCAACGTGCTTATCACAGCTATTAATCTTGTATTATTAACTCTTTCAAACTAGCATGTATTTGAACTTTAACATCGCCAGCAAGGATTTCACCGAGCTGACAAGGGGAGGGATCTGATTTTTGCCCCATTTGCTGTGCAGAAAGGGTCTGTCCCTACTCTGTGACGTGATATTTGCATTGGGCACTTTGGGTTTTCACATCTTAAACTTAAATGTGGATGTACATGAGTCCTGTGGAACATGAAGCAACCTGGTCTAGTGGAAGGTGGGACAGCCCATGGCAAAGGGGTTGGAAAGAGATGATGTTCAAAGCCCCTTCCAAGCCAAACCATTGCAGGATTCTGTGAGCCAGGCCCAGGGATGATGTGATGAGGGGCGTGCTTGCATCAATACCTGGGAGAAACTGGCTGCATTTTCCAATTGATTAGTAACATCATCACTAGATCTTAAAATGTGTTTATAGGCAATTAAATGTCACAGTTCATTCCTAAGGAGAATAATTATTACTGCTGGGAAGAAAGAAACACAGGTGCAGATTGACTCCAGTGACTTTATGCTCACTGCTGTTACCTGCTGGAAATTAAAAGGGCCCAACCTGCTTCTATTTTTGGGAGAGTTTTTTGGTTTTTTTAAAAAAACCTTAGGTGTACAATCATTTATTTATGACAGATTTCAAAATAAAATTCTTGTTTGTCTCTGCATTTGCAGTTGACTCAAGATGGAGCTGAATATATGAAAGTTGAGATTATTTGTTCTAGTTGGGCAGAACATATAAATGGAACCCAAAATAAAGTAGCATTAAATGGGATTGAGCAATGGAATTATAGGATGTAGGTATTCATTTATATCAAATATTTGATAGAGTTCTCTACAGAATAAAAGGACCTAAACATTGTATAAGCACAATGTATACAATAACACATATTTTTATTTATCCACATTTCATCCACTTCAATTATGTGCTGTCATCAGAACTTCTTCAAACCTAAGGAACTCCAAACTATCTCACATTTACAAGAAGAAAGAAAAAGTTTATTCAAAAAGATTATGGAAAAGCACAACCTTTAAACTAACAAATTATATCTCCAGCATAAAAAGCAAAAAAACTTGTTTCCAAAAATTGTTGAAGAAGAAAACCCTGACGCTTTCTGTGCTAAAATAAGATTTTTGACTTCCTATAAAATCCAGGGCTGGGCAGGTATTTTTTCAAAGACATCAAATTATGGATTGGATCAAATTGGATTTTGGAGTAAATTAATGTGCAACCTTGAATGGCTGCACATACATCTAAATCATATTGCAAATGCTTTAAAGCTGTTGGAACATATTTCCAGGTGGTTTGGGAATGTGTAAATATTAGCACTTTCTGAAGGTTGGTTTTAAAAGGCCCTTCATACTCGATAGGTCTTGACATCAATTTTCCCCTAATTTGCTCTGTGTGTGTGTGAGAGGGCTCTGTGTGACCACCACGGATTTTAAAAGGGATGACTCATATGGCTTTAGTGGTAGAAGAAGGAATATTGGGCTAAAGATGGAGGACATGGAAAGAAGGTTGTAAATCATAAGCAGCTTGGAAAAGAAATCTTAAAACTGTTTTTTTCCAGGATATGGCAAAAACAAGAAGTTACAATATTCCTTTGAAAGATGAGTTTCCATCAGATCAGCACCTGGGCACTCACTGCCTTTAACCCTTCCTCTGCCCTTGCCCATTTTCCACATGGGATTGTTCAGTGGGCACAATGCCCATGAAGTGAAGTGTCTCCTTCTCCATACCTTGTTTAGAAAACTACTGCATTTCAATAAACTAGTCAAATATAGAAGGTTCTTGGTTCGTGTATCAAGGAAATGAACTAGAAATACCAACTTTAAATACTTTCAAACTTTAGGTTAAATCAGAACACAGACTGTGGATCTAATGCTGGTTTTATTCAGAATTTTGAAAGAATTAGAACTGACTAGTTTTGTATTGCAGGGGATCCAAGATTAGTTCTTGTGTTGTGCTTTTAACTTTCTCTTCCTGTGCTTCCTCTACCTACAAACCACTTGCCAAGAGCACATGTGCTTTCTGAGGAGACTGCTTCCATTATACAGCAATTACACAAAAAATGGACTTTGAATCTCAGTTGTTTAAATCCCAGTTACCAGCCAATTATAACCCCAACAGAGACAAACTGTCTCCTTTACATAATGCCTTTGTTAACTCCTCTGTATTCAGTGCCACGTGGATACATTCAGGCTACTGCTTTTTTTTTTCTGGATGGGCTCCTCTAGCCTGTCTGGACTTTTATTCTGCCCCTGGAGACCGTCACAGCTTAAATTCCATCCAAATTGGGAAGATGTAGAATAGCAGCTCTTGAGACCAGCCATCAAATAGTTTGTATAAATACAAATATAATATACCCTCCTCCTTAGGGACTTAGGACCACTTTTCCTACAAGTTAAAAAACATTTGGGATGATTTAGATATTTATCCAAATAATTTGGACAAACCAATCAAAGCATTTCCCCCGGTATCTCTCCCAGCCACACACTCCCCATTTTCTTCTCTCACAGCATTTCTGGAACTGGTATTCATGCAAATGATCTGGGGGAACACTGACAATTTGTCCTTCAGCATCGTGTGAGCTTCTGGATTTGTTTTGTGCAGGAGAGTTGTCATTTGCCTGGAAGTTCCCATAGTGAATTTATTGGTCTTCTGACATTCCTGGCGCCAGGTCTGCATTCCCACAAAACAAGCCAGAAGAAACTTTGGAAACAGAACCTTTATAGTATCCACATATTGGGCCATATTCAACTCCAAAGTCAGCAGGTGCAACTCCCATTGATTTCAGTGGGAATTCTGTCTGCTTATGCTGGAGCTGAACTTGGTCCATAGTATCTGGCACCTTTCCCAAAACCTCTCTTCACTGAATGCTGGGAATGGACCAAAGCTTAATACACTTCTCTGCTGTCCCAAGGAAAGGAATCAGTCTGTCTTTTCAACAGACTGTAGAGAAAAAAAATACCTGCCAGTCTTGCAGAGCTGCTTTTGCCATTGTGCCCCAGTGTGAATATCTGACACGTTCTCATGAACTCACACTTCCCCTTTTCAAAAGATGGTCTGTCCAAGATAGCCCTTTTCTTTTTCAATTGAGGCTTAAAAGGCAGAATTCATGTTGTCTTTTTTTTTTCCTTCATGACACAGTATTTCTTATGCAACAATTTTTAAACATCACTGTAAAAACCCTCTAATGCAAATAATTTCAGAAAGAATCTCTCCTGAAAAGGAACATGATTTTGTCTGAAGAAATGTTCTTTCTGCTAAGTCATCCTACAGAGGAAAATAGCATCAGATAACATTTTATTTAAATCCCTGAGAGGGGAGGGAAAACTCTCAGGTGCATTTTTAAGACCCTCACATTTTGGGATGTGTCGCTGAAACTGAACATATGCTTAACTACATTCTTAAATAAGACCCTTTGAATGAGGTCTTACATAACTGCATCTTCATACCAGAGGATTTGCATTTTGTAGTATTTGCAACAGCAAGTGTAGAAAAATTAAAATAGCATTATAATCTCCAGGCAAAATTATGTGTGGGTTAAGGCATGAGATTCCGATTCGTCAGCGAAATCTGGTGAGAGCAGATTTTTCAGGGGGATGTCCATCATCATAGGGGCAGGATCTTATCAGGGAGGGCTGTTCTCACAGGAGTTTGGCATAGATTAGTTTATGTAAATTGGAGATAAACTGCTGAGTGAGATAGAAGGATGCCTGGCTACTTTCTCCACCTTCTCAATCCGGATAGAAATAACCGAGACGAGGCCACGTCCTCACCTGCTCGAGCGGAGTTGTCAAAATGTTCTTCCCATCATTTAATTCCACCACACTCACTGTCAAACAAGCCTTTGAAAAATCCTCTCGTAGGCTTCTAGCTGGCAGAAATCTGCCCGTGGACGTTTATGAAATGTTATTTTCACTTTCCAACAAGCAAAACTGCAGGAATCTTCCTGAGGAGGCAGCAGGGCAGTTCCAGCAGAGAGACATCTGTGGCAGGGGTGCTAAGGAGGTTCAAGGTATTTTCTCCCTTTTTTTCTTTCTAGGTGGTGGCTTTTCCTTCACTCCAAATACTCACAGTAGCAGCTATTGCTCACAAATCGAACAAAACCACACCATAATTGTGGGATCTTCTAAATTGCTTTTAATCCAGCTTATTGTCATTTATAGGTAGACCCCTCAGAGCGGATTTCTGGTATGGCGCATGAGCTCTGTAGTCTCAAGGGCCATGAAGAAATGAGGGGAAATTAAGGCAAAGGTTTGGAGAGCAGGAGAAAGGAACTTGGAGCAGGAGAAAGGATTTCTACAAAACACCTTTCTGCAAGAACCCAGAGGGCAGGGCTGTGTCATTCAGCAGTGCCACTTGGTGCATCATGCACCTCAAACACACCATTCAACTGATAAAATGTATTAAAGAAATATCAACATCTTCAACAAACCCAGAGAAATCATGAAAAAAAAATGCCCAGGGGAAAAAAAAATTGTGAATTTTCTGAGTTAGAAGATGAAGCAGGCAATGCTAGATGTGGTCTGTAATGGAGCCTTACAAACTTTCTGCTCATGGTTCTAAACACCCTCCTGCATCAGTTCAAACCAAAGATTTTCCTCACTAGAAATATTTCTGCAGAACCTAAAATGGGGAGAAAAGTATTTCATAAATTACTGTGAAAAGCATCTTCTGATTTTACCAAGTCTGAAACACCTCAGGAAAAGGCTTTGAAGAATATCAGCTTTTGGTGGTGGGGGGTGTCATTGCTCCTGAAGAACAAGAATAGATCTATACAGTCCCTGTTTTTCCTCCTGGATGCCAGGTATTAATTCTGGCATTTAAACACTGAAACCTCCTGGTTTCTCCATGTCCCCACAGAGCACAGCACGAGCCACTGTGGCTGTAGTGATGATGCAGGAGTTTTATCCCATGTGCTGGAATATTGTCCCTTGTAAAGCCCAGGCACAGTAAACTGAAGGTCTTAGAGGTGAAAAGAGGTTTTTATGTGTTTAGCAGCTTATGGTGCTGTGTAACTTCAGAGCACAAATGCAGCAGTGGCCTCTTCAGACCACACCATTAATATCAGATAATGAGCAGTGCTGCTGCTCCTGAATTCTGGCACACAGGGGGTGATTTCCAGCACTGCCAGTCCCCAGGATCAGTGTCACCCTCCCCAGTGGGAGCTGGGCAGGGCTGCTCAGGATTGCAGAGCTGTCAGGGAGGCTGAGGGGGAGCTTTCTGCAGTGGTGCAGGTGTAGCCAAAGATGGGAATTTGGCTTTTTTGCTGCTCGGGATGACCTACATTGCAGTAGCAGAGACATTTTCAAAGGGAGAATGAGTTTTCTTTGCTCATGGCACCCATCCAGGTTTTTTTCTCTAAGAACAAGCTCTCCTCCACACTTTAACCCCAAGTCAGGACTCAAGGCCACCTCCATATTGGCGCATCCCACAGTATGTCCCCAATACCCCTGATCAAATCAACATTTTGAGAACTTATTTTCCCTCTGCCCCAATGAGACCACTCCTCAAAATCATCTTGTCCCTGTTCCTGCAAGGGAATAATAAAGATTTGAGCTATATTACAACCCTCTCCCCACTCAGCTTAACATGGATGATGCTCTTCTCAGCTCTGGCATTTGGCACTTCTGCAGCCTCCAGATTCTTGTGAGGGTCCAGAGAGCAGAACTTGTCTCCATCTTCCCATCTGCTCTCTGAAAATAGCTGGAAATTAAGGTTAAAAACTGCCTTGCCTTTGGGCTTTACTTTCCTCTGCCTCTCTATAGGAGTCACAGGAGCATCATGCCTAGAGCAGCCTCCTGGCACTACACAAGCCTTAGCAGCTGATCACAGGCTGGTGTGCCTGAAATATTTTCCTGACATTCCATTCTTGTGGAAGGACTCACCAAAAGAAAAGAAAAAAACCCAAAAAAAACAAAACCAAAAAACTGCCAAAAACCAAACCCCTAAACCAATCTAGAAACACCCCAAACCAAACAATCTCCCAAAAATCATTTGGAGAAGGTTTCTAGGGTCACTACTGGTGGGGAGGATCAAGCTCAGCTTGCATTGCCTGTGTGGTTTTATGGGACAATTCTGCACCTAGGAAAAGTAGGGGTTAAATTACTCTTTTTCCCAGATTTTTTTTTTTTTTTTTTTGGAAGGATGACTGAGCAAGAAGCAGCACTGTGACTGCAATGCATCCCTTATTTGCCATCAGTAAGAGGTGTGTGAACAGCAGTGGAAAATGACAGGAACAGTGTTTGTACAATACATTGCCACTTTGGAAAATTTGGGTGCTGGTAATAAACTGTCACATATGCAGGGCTAACACAAATTAAGTCTGTGATACACCAAATGTCATCACATTTTCAAATTGAGAGCATCTTGCTCAGAAAAGCTTTTTCATTTTGAGTTTCCAGTGCCTTGAAACAACTCCCCAGCAAGAAACTTGTCCCAGCACCTGAGCAGTGAGCACAGGACAGTAGGGAATAGTAGAGACCAGGTTTTTTCCCCATTAGTGGTATTTTGCTCCTGCCCACACTAATTGAAATTCAGATAATGTTAACGTTTCCATTCTTATGTTAAAATTAATAGTAGACTGCTGGTATTTCAGCTAGACATTAATTGTATAATATTCATACGACAAATGCTATTAGTTTTAGAAATCTTCTAGATAAACTTATATAAATTTGTCACCACAAACCCCTTAAAAAACTTTCATGCATATTAATTAGGGCTTTTCTATAGTAATGCCAGAATCCTGAATAGTCCAATGTTAGCTGCCTAATTCTAAATAAGAAGGGGAATATCCAGCTGTGTTATTCCATTCTTTCAGTCTTTTTTTCCTCCTAATTGTAAGCCTGGCATTTCTCACCAGTGTGTAACACTGAAGAAATTCCCTTCATACCAGGACTGTCTGCCACAGAGCATGTTGTATAACAGGTTAATATTTTACAGCTATTATCTGACTGCTATTTGAATTTGAGTGATTAGAAAAGGAGAAGAAAACACACACAAGTCTTCTGTAGCGATTGAGTGAACAGCTGGGGGACACCTTCCCAAATCCACAGGAGGTAGCAGCAGCCTTTGAGGCTGTTTCAGTCACAGGAAACTCCACGAGCCCAGTTCCTCCCAGGGAAACCTCACTGGTAGCAGCCCAACAGCAGTTTGCAGGGGCCAGACCCTGAGCTGAGCTCAGGGGCCTCATGTGGGAAGGAAAACAAAATCATTGCAGGCGTGCTGGGGGAAAAGTGCAGCTTTATGTTACCTGCCAGCCCTGCCCCACCAAGGCATCCTACCCCATCCCTGTCAGCCTCTGGGCTCTCAGCTGCCATTCACATTCACTCTGAGCCAAGAATTGCCACTTTGGGTGTCCTCTGTACCCCTCACATTTTGGAGAAAAGCACCCCCTGCTCTCTTCCTTTCCCATATACACAGAGGTGAACTCTGGCTGGGATTGCTGCGCATCCTCCACACCAGCACGCTCTCTTCACAACCCCTCCTGTGCTATGAGAGGAGCTCCCCAGCTGGCATCACCCACCAGAGATCCACTGAAGTCACCTGTCTGATGATCTTCCTGGATATTCCATTGTAAAAACTTAATGGCAGGTTTTATTGTCATGCTATTTGCATTAGAGTGGCAAGCCAGATGTTAGGATCATTATTTGGTTGTTCCTTGAACATTCTACCAACCAGGCTTTTTTTCCAGCCCTCCACTACCTCCTCAGCTATTCCATGCCTTACCCAAACAAGTGTTTGAAGGTCAACTTATTTTCAAGGCGAGCCTGCAGTTCTAATCCAGCCCTCTTCTCTAAAAGAATGCACCAGCCTGACTATGAAGCACAAGGTGGTTCCATAGGAAACGCACTTAAGAAAGCTCCTTAAAACAAACCCCAAACCAAAAAACAAAAACCCCTCAACTTGAGAGGTGAAACTACTTATTTTAGTAATGAAATGTTACATATTAAGGTAAACAAGTGCTTAGCAGTGCTCAAAATGCCAGAAACTCATAGACATCCACTCTTTACTCATGACTGCTAGAAAATGACTTTCACAAATGTGCTGCAGCGCTTTGTGTAACCTGAGTTTCCCCATTTCCCTTCATTGTATCCCTTTGTGCAATTCAGATTTGTAAATCATTCCAGGAAACTTTATATTAACTCGCAAGAGCCCTCCAAGACAATATCCTGTAATTTCCACTGCTCTGAGTCAGACCTAGTCATATCAGCTCAGAAATATCCGTGACCTTTTAGTGTCATTTTCCTTCTGGTGATCACAGAAAACCAAAGTAACTTCTGGATAAAGCTTTGCTTTCTGATTTGGAAGGGGAAGGTTTTACCCATACTTGCAGCCCAGCTGAATTCACACTGAATAATTTCATTATGCCTCTGTAAATTCCCCTTGCAGCTTAAAAGGCACTGGGTATTTTTCTTCCATTGATTACAGCTGAGTAGTCTAACACAGCTGCATTTCGATGGAAGTGAAGTGATTCCTTTATATCACAGCTATTTTGCCAAGAACATATGGTGTGAGGTGGATGAAAAGGAGAGTATTGCAGGCAGCCACAGCAGAGCCTCATCCATCACACCCTGAGCCTCCCAGAGCAGTGTTTTCCTGTCTCCCCATCCCTCACCAGCTCCTCCTTGCCGGGATGTGCAGTGACAGGAGCACTCCCCGTGTCCCTCAAGCATCCCATCTTCTGCTTTGTTTCATCCCCTGCTCAGCAGAACCCATTTCCAAAAGCAGGAAAATCCTGGCTATAGAGGAAACATTAGTGAGGGTGGCTGTGCTTTCCCATCCTCCTTTATGTGACATTACAAGCAGCCAAGGTAGGAAAGGACTGGTTGCACAGTGATGCAAAAACTTCTGTCCCACAGAACACAGCCTGGGCAGCAAATTGAGGCTTCGGGGCAGCTCTTCCTGTGATGGAATCATTTTATTCCTGACATTCTCTGCTAGAGAACCTGCTGCTTCCCAAGGAAGGCAGAAACTCATCCTTTTGTTTTCATCCGTTTTCACAGTGTGCTTGTGCTGAGCTGAGTGACATGTGAATAAGCCCCAGGAGAGTTATACCTAGGATGCTTCTACTAAATATTGCTGGTGTGGTAGGAGGGTGCAAACGCAAGGGAGGCATTTGGAACAGACTTGTAAACAGTTGCCTTGGTACTAATTAGAGTGTTACATTGTCTGGTGGGATCCACTCCCAGGAATGTGCATAGCCTGGATTAACTTTCCCAGAGCCAGGGTGGCAGACTGCAAGCAAGCAAGATCAGGAAATTGCTTCTAAGAGGAGTTGGGTTACTTTTGAATCTCTTTTCCTGAGGACTTTTTTACTGGTTAGCAGAAGAGATGTGGTTTTGCCCAATATCCCAACAGCTGCACCTTGCGTTATCATGGGGTTCTTTATGTGAAAAATTGCCATTTATCCTCTGTCTGTGGAGCTGCTCATGTGAAAGCAGCGTGGTCCAAGGAACCATCTCTGGAGGAGGATTTCCAAGTCCTGGGGTTTGCTGCTAAGCTCCCTCTTGACCTGTTTGGCAACCTCAGCCAAGACACTTCTCCTGTCCTTGCCCACGCTCTCTAAGATTTGTTTTCCTGGTCCTGGGGCTCTGCAGGTGCACTTACCTGTACAGGAGCCAGGCACACCGAGGTGCTGCTGCAGCTCAGGGCACTACAAGCACACTGAATCAAGTCTGAGGAGGTTTCAGAACCATCTCATCTGAGCACAGTTTGAAGCATCCTCCCCTTAACACTGCCATGAATTCTTCCACAGACCTTATGGGGTCAAAATCATCTTGTGCGTTCCATCTCTTTTTTTATGTTCCTTTATTCACCTAATCTATCACACCTACTTATTGTCAGCACCTGTTATTCCTGTGGATTTTCCTACCCTGGGCTGTGGAAGAGCCATCAGGGAAGTGAGGATGTTCTGTTTCTTCAGTGCCAGTCACTGGCTGGGGACTTGAACACAGAAATCTCCTGCCCACCATTTATTGCATCAGGGAGAATGGCAGAGCTTCATCCCTGAATGCTCTCAGGAAAAAAGGATCCAGATTCTCTCCTCAATCAGAATTTCCAGGACCATTCTGGAAGTGTTTCCTAGAAAAAGAACTACAGAGAATACAAATGCTGGGACTTAAGGCTGGATAGAAGATGTTGTGCTCGTAGGAGACATCCGGGAAAAGGAAGGGAAATGCACTCATCCCTCAACAGAGAATCAACACACGAGGTGATCTTTCCTGTGCAAAGGATCAGACCTGATTTAGGATAGATAGGAGATCTCATTAGCACAGTCTGGCCATTTATTGCACATAGTAATCACTTACTTAATGGTATTGCTATTTGATTAATTAATGGCTGTAGCATCCCTTTTGATCCCTCCTTTGTACATGCTTAAGTGTGACAATTTCCAATTAATTAAATGGATTTGAATCTCTCATATTACTCTTAAATAAAAGGAAGAGAGGTTAAAGATAGATATGTGAATTAATTCTGGGATTCCTGAGACTTTTTTCAGTCTATTTGCTCAGTTACAGAGAATTATTTCCAGGTTCTGAATCCGGAATTCTTGAGTGTAAAAGGGAAAAAGTGCAAGGAACCAGCACAGCCCACAAAATCAAGAGACAATTTTCTGTGGGTTTCTGATAATCATCTTTGTGAAAAAATTCTAGATTGTGTGATTTCAGCAATTTTCCCTGTCAGGATTAATTTTCTTTTATAAGGACAGCTGAATTGCAGGTATTTAAAGCGACTTAAAAATTTCAAAACCACACCCCCAGCCCCCCACCCCCCAAAAAAAACCAGTCTAAATGTCAGGCAAACCTGACACCACAGATCTGACCGTGAGCTCATCTAACATAATGTCCACTGGAAATTTAATCAATTCCACAATAACTTCTTCTTTTATTAATGAGTAGCTGATTGGATTTGGTTTCTGTGACTTGACATGTGTGACTCCACCTGTCAGTTTTCGTGGCTTTAACTACCAGGTTTAAGAGGCTTTTCCCTCTCACTCTCTTTACATCACAATGAAAAAAAGAAAAACAACAAAAAAACCAAACCCCAGATGAAGAACAAAAGGAAACTCCCCGAGTGACCGCACAGTGGAAACACTGAAACCAAACACCCTCTCCGCAAAGTGATATCGAATGAACCAAGTAAACAACCTGCAAAGAAAGAGATAAACCCATTCTTCTTATCTCTTTCAATTTTTGTAACCTTAGACATCCGCTTTGACCGCAGCAAAAAATCAGGCAGAAAAAGCGATTTTAAGAAACTCCTGAAGAAATGGGAGAGGATGGGACGGAGCCGCTCCTGACTCATCCCAGGAGAGCTGGGTCGGGCTGGACCGGCTCGGGCTCATCCCTCATCCCGCCGAGCCCCAGATGGCAAAATTCGGGATGTCTGAAAGCTCCTTGCTATTGGTGTTGAGTGAGTCACTAGCCAGGAACTGCATCTCATGCGGACCATATGCAGGGAGCTGCAGAGATCTGACTCAGAGATGTAAATCTGTGTCGTGGGGAGGCACCGGGGGGGTTTCGCCACGCTTTATTCTTTCCGTCTTTTTTTTGGTGTGGGGGAGGCACAAAAAAAAAAAAAAAAAAAAAAAAAAGTAGAACAAAAAACCAAATCACCACCCTCCCCCCCCTCAAAAAAAAATGAAAATAAAATAAAATAAAAAAACCCTAAAAAAGAAAATTCTCCCCAAACACCTCTCTCTTGTGATTCTAGGGATGTTCACTGTTCACTTTGGGAGAATTCAGTTTGCTGAGAAAGAAGCGCGACGGAGCCGGGATGCTCCGGGGTCAGTCGTCTCCAGAAGGATCCCAGCGCGGTGCTCCGCCGATCCCACCGCTCGCATTCCTGCCTCAGGGACCACCCACATCCGATGGGAGGCATGGAAATCATTTTGCTCGCCTGTGTGTGTGTGTCTGAGCGTGTCAGCGCAGCGCCCCGAGTCTTGGGGCGCCACCAGCCCGGCCCAAGCGGGGCTCGGGGGCTGCGAGAGGCGCCCGCAGCTCCGTGGGGAGGGGGTGCCGGGATGCTGGGATGCTCCTGGGTGGCTTTCCCTGCTCCCTGCCCCTGCTCCCTGCCCCTGGACCCTCCCGCCGGGTCCCGATCCCACGGAGAATCCGCTCCGGGTTTTGGGGCGCCGCATACTTTGCCCATGACATAGGGCGGAGGTTCGCGGCAAGACGCGGGGTGGACTCTGCCAGGGGAACCTGGAGCCTCGCAGGGAAACTCATTCATCCTGAGCTTAAAGAAGGAAAAACCCCAAGATCCCAGGCAGCAAAGAGGTGCTGCTTTTCTTACGGTCATTTATTGCAGCCGGTTCCCGCGGGGCGGGAGAGCTCTGCCCTGGCTGCTGATGCCAGCAGGCTCTGCCTTGGTCCCTTTGTTCTGCTTTGATTATTCATAAAATTTTCCAAGCTGGGATGTTGAGGGGAAACAAAATGAAAGGTGTGTAATGTGAATTGGACTTGTGACATCCTGAGACAGGACCACAGGTGGGCAACCTCTTGACAACATCTTCCTCAGCATGAGCACGACTTTCCCCAGCGCCTCTCCCATAAAAATCTCCCTGGTGATCAGATGGAGAAGCTGCCACCGACTTCAGCTGCACAGAAGGACCCTACACGAGAATATTGACAGCCTTTAAATTTAAACAATTAGATGGGCCTAGGGAGCAAAGAGTTTTTAAAAGAAAATGACATTTCTTTCCTTCTGTCTCCCCTCTGAGGGCTGGCAGGGCTGCTTGAGGTTGCCCAGGTTGCCCAAGGTCGGGTCCTTGGCATTGCAGCCACTGCACAAACCTGTGCAAGAGCTGCTCGAGGCTGCACCATTGCATCACAGCCGTGAACTGCAGGAGGATTTTGCACAACTCTCCACTTTTAATTCCGTTGTTACCCCATTCTCTGGGTGTCTGAGATGGCTCCTCCAAGGAGTGCATGAGCAGAAGCTTCCCAGAGGCTGGAGCAGACAGAAGATCCTAATCTGGGTGGTGAAGGGTTTGTGCTCTGGGGCTGTGCAGGAACTTGCTCAGGACCAACTGTAAGCTCGGAATTTCAGGACTGTCCTAATTAATTTTCTGCTTCTCGCAGATCCCCAGAAGCTGAGCAGACCCCAATGCAGGGAAGACAGGCAGTGTGCTCTGCCAGGGGAACCCCTTAGTGGGGAAAGCACTGCAGTGGCCTCATTCCATAAATCATGACAAGGAGGTGTTACTGCAGGGCTGAAAACCCAGAGGGGTGAGAGGAGCAGGTACAGCACACACAGGACAGCAGGAGCTTGCAATGCCTGCGCACCTCCTTCCTCCCATCTCCTGCTGCTGGTCCTGCCGGGGAAATTTGGATTTCATTGTGCTGCTCTAGAGAAAAACAACTGGAGGCTGGGGGGCTGGCAGGCAGGGCTCAGTGAGGGCTGGGTGAGGCAGGAATGGTGCGATGGCAGAATGAGAGGATGGGGGGAAGAGCAGGAGCTGCAGGTCTGGGCACAGTCATGCCTTGGGTAGGAATTTTGCAAGTCCCTGTCTGCACAGTGTTGTTGTTGATTTTGCCATCTTTGATCCAGGTAAACAGGACTTGTGTGCACAATGAAAACAAACAAGCCAGGCTGGAAAATATCATGAGTCAATGAGGCTCTTTCGGTGCCTCCACCTTCCCTAACCCCAAGTCAGCAAATGCTCAAGTGCTTGGCAAATCCAGGGAAGAGCCTGGGACTCGGAGCCTGGGGCAGCCCAGCCTCCACACCGGGCTCCAGCCACCCTCTCCTGCTTAATTAAAAGACCATCAATGAAATATTTAAATACTGGGCCGTCAGCTTTGCCTTATGAATACTGGACTGGCAGCTCTGCAGGTTCCTTCTGCATCTGAGCCTCCCACTGGCAGTGAGGGATCCTCCCAAATTAACTGTGGGGATCAGCAAGACACCATTTATCACTGATTATCACTTGCTGCAGGTAGCAGCTCACTCCCTGTGCTCCTCCTCACCTCTTTCCTGCAGATACCATCAGCCAGAGCTTCACACTTTGGTGCAGCCCAGATCTCCTTTCATCTGGAGCCATCTCTCAGGGTGACTCAAAGTTTGGTTCGTTCTTAAAGTCTTCTGCACCAGGCTGAGGAAAAACAAAATAAGAAAGCTAAAAACCATTATTTCTTTTTGTGTTTTAGTTTGTCTGGGTCATTTCCTACATCAGATTGAAGTCTAGAATTGATGATTTGGAGTTTTTTCTGACTCTTATTCAATGATTCTGTTCTTTTTATGATGTAGCACTCATCTTTCTGACATCAAGACAAATGCCGGCAAATTTCCAGGAGCCCTGGAGGTGCAGGACATGTTCAAAGCCACCCTGGATGTCTTTGGTGTGAATGGGAGGCAGCTTTTCCTGAACTGTCTCTGAGCTCTCTAAGCTGCTCTCTCAACTCTGCCCCTAAGTACATTGCACAACTCTGCAGCCTGAGATGCTCAGAAAATCAAATTTGCATTTTTAACAAAGCAGACCAGTCAGGCACCATGTGGGTGCTTTAAGTTTTGTTCTTGCATCCTTCATCCCCTTCTCAAAACATGCTCACCTTCTCCCTGGTTTAGCCAGGGGGACCTGATATCTCTGAGCAGCATTTCATGGTTGGACTTGATGATCTTGAAGGTCTTTTCTAACCTTAACAATTCTGCGATTCTGTAATTGCCCATAAACATCTTTATTTTTTACTTTTCTTTTTTTTTTTTGCTCTGAGGATAGGAAGATCAAGCACACACTTCTCATCATTAACCATTTTCTGTCTGTCTGAACTGTGGTGCCCTTCCCCACTCCCTGGAGAGGCAGCAGTGACTTCTTGGTCCTGTGAGGCACTGCAGGGAGATCCAGGAAAAATGGGATTATTGGGATGGAGATTCAAGATGCCAAGAGGAAAAAGAGACTGGAGACTGCCCCAGGAAACCAGGGGTGGTGTCCCCTCAAAAGCTGCTCCCTTCCCACAGGATGATTCTGGCATCCAAATGGCTTAATGGCAATTTTTTATTATTATTATTACTTCAAAGTAATCATGGGTGTTGGGTATTTGGGAACCTACAGAGAGAACTCAGCCCCTGCATATATTTTAAATTATATGCTGTGTAAAATGAACACGAGACACTGAGCGATTTCTCATCTCTGGGTGGTTTTAAATAGACAATAAAAAACCCCAAGATAGTAGATAACATTTTATTGCAGAATATAAATTAATCTCTATTTAGCTAAGCAGAGAGCATACTACTCAAAAATTAAATGCTGGGCACCTAAAAAGCAATAGGATTATTAAATAACATAACTAATAATAAGGATGTCCCACAGAATTATCTCTGTTTTCATCATATGTAGCTCTTTGATTATTCAACTGTTTTATTTTCTTGCTTGAAAAAAAAAACCCAACATAATTTTATTTAGTTATTTCCATATTAAAACACCTTGCCCACAAGCAAAATTAAGGGTTTTTTAATGCATTGCTGAAATTAAGTTATTTCTACCCTAAATGCCATATGTAAAAGTAGGAAAACTCCAATGGAAAGAGAAGAATAAAATTGGTCTTTAATTTGCAATATTTTATTTATGTTTCAAGATAGTTTTGCCATTTTCAATAGAAATATCTATCTGTTGTTTCATGAGGAGACATTAATAGTAACTATTTTAACATTTTTAATAATACCAACTTATTTTAATGTTTTCTTTTTAAATTTAAATTGTTTTAAGCACAGATTTAATGTAGAACTTACAAAGACTACAATCAATTTCTATAGTCAAACCACTTTACAAAGGATGTACCAATCAATTGACCAGAGAACTGTACTGATCGTTTTGTTTTGTTTTGTTTTTCTCCCTAACGGGATATTTTTGTTTTCTTTGTTTCCTTTAGAAAAATCCTGGGGTTTTCCAATTTAGGATTTTTCCGTGAATATCCAGTCAGTGGAATTAAACCTATTACATTTTCCAATAGGCTTCTGCAGAGGCTTTGTGAAAATCAGTGCTGTACACGGATTGTTCACAAAGTTAATTTTCCCCTGAGTGTAACAGGGATTTATCTGAAAACGGGCGTCAAGCTTTGCCTTGAGAGAGATCCAATTTCCAGCTCATACTACGAGAGTAAATCAGGTGTAACTGCTGCACCCAGTGGAGTTGTGTTTGTGTAAAGTCACTGTGAGGAACACTGGAGGGTGAGTGCATCAGAAATGCAGCTTTTCTTAACAGCAATCCAACTGGAAACCTGATTTTCTCTGATTTACTCCCTGGAATTTGTACCCCCTTATTTTGAAATCCTCCCTGCTATTTGTAGCCTTCCATTTTCCAACCAGCACCCACTGCTGGGACGTTCCCCACGGTGGTGCTGGGGCTGTTTTTAAAGGATTCTGTGTCTCTCCCGTGGGTAACCAGGGCCATGGCAAAAATCTCTGTGTGATTTGGAACATGTGGCACAGGGAGTAACCAAAATATGAGTTGTGGAGCAGCAGTGGTGGCTCTCGTGGTGGCAGGGTCTGTCCTATCCCCAGAGGAGCTGATCCTATGATCTGTGCCCGTTCCACTTTAAAAAAAAAAATAATGGAATATTTTAAAGTGGCAAACTTTGTATGGTTTTATTAACACACCTTTTCCCACCCCCCCCCACTGCATAAATTGATTTGCAGATGTAAGTGAGGAGTCTGAAAATTTTCTCAATGGTTTAGAGAGTCTCAAAAATTTAAAAAATACTTCTTAAAAACTTCTTTCCTCCTGACACCTGAGGACTGTCCTTATACAGAACTATCTGCCTTGGTTAGGATTATGATCATTGAGATTAAAGATCTTGGAGGCTTTTCCAACTTAAATGAGGCTCTGATTTGCTGATTCTTAGAATAATGTCTGGAAAACCCAGCTATGAAATGTGATGCCAGTGTCCCAGGACATGGAGAGATCCAGAGCCAAAAAGATAATCCTTGAATTCCCCAACCTGATTAAGTCACAGTGGTTTTCAGGAACTGTTCGCAGGACTGGCAAGATTTGCTTAAAGTATTATTTTGATTTTAAATTCATAATGTCAAAACTACTGGCTCAAATGAAAGGAAAACAAAATCATACTTTTCTGGGGGTCAGGCAACATTTTCCCATCGCAGTTTTATTTTATGTATTTTATATATTGTCCATATTCAAAGAGTCACAGAATATCCTGAGTTGGGAGGGACCCAGATTCAACTTCATATGGCATATTTCTTATGTATTTTATATATTCAGTATGTCATATGAGAAATAATAATATATTAATAAATATATTACTTAGAGGTGGCATCAAAAATGGAAATATGAGTTCCACCACACAGCATACAGAAATTTTTAATAACCTGAAAAAACCAAAAGTGTAAACCTAATAGGTTTTTTTGTTGTTGTTTCGGGCGGTTTTTTGCAAGCAAATTAGCAACTTTTCAACCTGTTGCATTTTTTCCATTGACTCTTGTGTTTCCTGATTGCAGCCATCACCAGAAACAATGGAATTCAAAGAAAAAGGACAATTCCCAGAGCTTTCTGAGCAAATATTCTGTGCCTCAGAGGTTAGGATCACTCAAAAAAAGATCAGGACGATATCAGAACTTTCAGTTCCTCATCCAAACAGCTTTTCCAGCTGCCCCATCACAGCTCCATAATCATATGGAGTTCTATCAGTGATGCTTATTCCTATCTCACAGACTATAATAAACACAGCAAAAATTTGATGGGGTTCCATTTGAGGTTAAATGTTTCCATGAGAGAATAATTTCTGTTTATAAAAAGACAGAAGAAAAAAAAAAAAAAAGACCACTGCTCTATTTTTAAAACCTAATTTAGAGCTGGTATCCAAAATATCAGTGACAACAGAACATGAATGAGGCAGGATTATGCTCCCTTCTCCATGGTTTTTCATGGAAATGAGGGCACCGGGAGCCCCGCTGTTCAGGGCTGAGCAGAGGGAGCCGCCAGCCTTTGTCTTGCCCACATTGCAGGTGGCTCCTTTGTGTCACCCCCAACGACTCCCACAGCACCAGATTGCCCTGCCCTGCCCAGGGCAGAGCCTTCACAACCTGTCACAACCTGATCTGTTTTGTCCCTAGAAATTGATGTTATCCCACGGAAAAGGCAGAGCATCCCTTCCTGCTCCCTCACAAAGGGTTTGGGGTCCAGTCCTGGGAGCTCCCGGGAGCGCCAGGGGAGGATGGGATGTCATTTCTGGGGTACCACTGCTGGGGTGTCATTTCTGGGATGTCACTGTTGGGATATCACTGGTGGGATGTCACTGCTGGGGTGTCATTCCTGGGGTATCACTGCTGGGATGTCACTGTGAGGATGTCACTGCTGGGATGTCACTGGTGGGGTGTCATTTCTGGGATGTGACTGCTGGGATGCCATTGTTGGGGTATCACTGGTGGGATGTCCCTGCTGAGGTGCCACTGCTGGCATATCACTGCTGGGGTATCACTGTTGGGGTGTCATTTCTGGGATGTCCCTGCTGGGATGTTCCTGTTGGGGTGTCACTGCTGGGATATCACTGCTGAGGTGTCACTTTTGGGGTATCATTTCTGGGATGTCACAAGGGGACAAGAAAAAGGACAAAGGTTGGGAGGGATGAGCCTGCACTGCCAGGGAGCTTCCCCAGGGCTGCGGGCACATGGGAATGAGCAGCTCCTGCCCAGGGGTGAAGGCTCCATCCCTGGGACTGTCTCATGCAACAGCAAATTCGGCCATTAGTTAATCCAAAGAAGTGCTCAGACACACACTCAGTCATTGCCACAAAGCTTGTGGCTGCTGGAGCAGGAGGCCAGCAGGGTCCTGATGGGGAACACAGTGCTCTGCATAGCCCAGGGAAGGCAGGACCCGAGGGTTGTCATGAACTGTCCCTTACAGCGTGGCCAAGGCTTGGCTGGAGCCTGGGCTGGCTGATGAGCAGAGGCACCAGCCACAGCAGCCCTGCTGCACTGACCCTGCCAGGGACCCCGAAGGGTGACAGGGAAATGCATTAGTCTTGTTCTGCAGCTTGGCAGCAGCAGCAGCACATTGGCAGGTGATTTTCCCCAAGGTCCTACTAAAAGTCCAAGATAAAGGTTGAACAAATCTCTGGGGCTTTTCAGCACCGTGATCACCTGCTCTTCTCCCTGCCTTGAGCTGACGGCTGCATTTCCTGCCCTCTCCTTGACTTCAGTAGGTTTTTAGGGCACTCAGGGAGGAAAACTTCCATAATTACAGGCACTGATGTGTTAAGAGCACTCCAAATGCTTTCCTCTGGTTTTGCATCGGAGCAAGCAGGCATGCATGGTTTCTTTTTTTCCTAAATCATGTGGTTATTTGGAATTTGAGTATTTCTGCCTACGGAGCTGCTCATCCTGTTTTTATGCTGTGTTGTTTTCCAGCCATAGGCTGCAGTAAGAAAACAGTGCTTTTGTTTCTTTTCAGACGCAGAACACGATACTGGTGCACTACAAAGTGCCTCTTAGCAACATGGAGGAAAAGGGTCATTAACACGTTTCAAGGCCGGGCTGGATGAGGCTTTAAACACCCTGATCACCAAGGTGTCCCTGCCTGTGACAGGGGGTTAGAGATGAGCTTTGGGGTCCCTTCTAACACAAACCATTCCGGGATTCTGTGACTCTGTGGCTTAGAAAATTCAAGCAAGAAGCAAGGGCTGGTTTTAACCTTCCTGGGATGGACAGAGAAGTGTCCTGGGCAACCCAGCAGATCCCACCACAAGGAGGGAGATCTGCTGCTGCCAGCACTTGCAGGACAGAGCCCAGCCCATGGCACAGCCTCCCTTGCTGCTCTGCAGACATCTCAGACACGAGGCTTAAATCCATCCTCTGCAGGGAAACCTACACTAGTGCAGCTGCAAACCACCTTTTCATTGAGGAATGAAGAAATGCCAGGCAACTCCAGAAAGCTGACCCTGCAGAAAGCTGCAGTGGGGGTCCCGGGGGGACAGTGGGGAGGGGGCTCCATCCCTCAAGCCGTGGCTCTGGGTCCCATGGGGTTTTGCTGATGGTTTTTGGGGAAACCGCAGCGCTGGTTATCGAGTGCTCACATTAAAGTCTCCAGTTGCGGAAGTTTTGCTGTCCTGGAGCCAGATAAGGTCAGAAATGTGAAGCCAAGGAGGCAGAATCACACGGTAAGTGCCTTTGAGAGCTGGCAACGTGGAAACCCTGTCCCTGGGGACAAGTGGTGAAGCTCCTTTCTGCCGAGGAGGAGCAGAAAAACGGGGCTGGGGGGGAACTCGGGATTTTTCAACCCAAAGGTAGCACCAGCAAGAAAATGAATAAATTTCATATCCCCTGTGGTGAGTTGCCATTCCTCCTTCTAGAGAGATGTAGCTGAAAGAGACCAACTTATGTCAAAGCCTTAAAAAAAGAAATCAGGAATTACAGGTGCTAAGTCTTCCTTCCAGGAAAATAAAGCCCATTAGGTACAGGAAAGGTTTCCAGACAGGATGTAGCTGCCAGTTCAAACAGGCAGCAGTCTGAGGGAGAGATTTGGGACTTTTGAGCAGTGTTTAAATGTCATTTAAATGTCAGCTGTGGCATTGTTTTTAACAAGACAGGTAACTGGGCAAGTTACACCCAGCCCAGTTTGGGACTGGAAAGATCCCATCCATCCTGCACAGCACTCCCACACTGCTCTGTGCTGGATGAGGGCTCAGGCCCCCAAATCCATTCCCCCCAAAAAATCCCATACACAAACTCTTTCCCCTCTCATCTCCCAGTGCCCACCAGCAGTGTTGGGGCCACATCCTGGGCTCCCACCAGGCCTGGCAGAATGGGAATCTTCTGTGGACAGCTTTTACACTTCCAGGTGAAAAGGCTTGAAGAGGAGGGAAACAGAAAGATCCTCAGCAATCTCTTCAGTTTAACAACTTTTTAATTGGATGGCATTGATTATTTCTGTGATGAAGTGTATTTGGAATATGGAGACAACACAAAGGCATGAATGAAGATTAAGTCTTGCTTCCAACCCCAGAAAATGTTAAAAAGAGTTACCAGAGTATTTGAAAATATTTTTAATAGTTTGGAACAACTAAATTTAGCTAAGCTGCAGATAGGCCTCTCTTTATTACAGCCAGAGTTACTATGGCAACATGCTACAATTATTTATCGCCATGACAATCCACTGGAGATTTTTTAAATGTATTATCTATTTTTGTTTGCATTGTCATTCCTGCCAGGGGAGGGAAGACACCAATTTGGTGCTCTGTGAAATGGTCAACATTTCACCCCAGCCATGGTGGGGTGGAGGCAGGGGGAGATTTTAAATTGAGCGGCAGGAAAAGCCAAGGAACAACCTCTCCCAGGATTATTTTATTCCCCCTTTTTTTAGTCTAAAATAGGTTACTGTTTCTAACTGACAAGTGAATAAGAGCTTGTTCTTTGCCAGTCTTCCTCCTGACTGCTCTTTGATAATCTGAGATACCAGAAACAAATGGGAATGAATGAGTTCTGCAACACCCAGGAACTGTTATTATCTCTGCCACGGAGAGAGGGAAATGCGGACGAGCTATATTAGGCAACTTCTCTAAGGTCACATCAGCAGGCAGTGATAAGGACGTGTTTAGGACCAGCTTCCCTGGCCACATCCCCCAGTGTGGCAGCAGCATCACGATTCCAGTGCTGCTGTCACAAGTGCTCTGCATCTTTATTATACACACCAGGTCAAGGGAAATTGGAAAATCCTGTCAATCCCTGCGTTGCAGGAACAAGGGAGGGATATCTGCAAAGTGCTGCCACTGCCTTTGCTTGGCTGTGACAGCAGAGGAGCTCCACCAATGCCAGTGCTCAAGGGGCAATTTTTGGGTGCAGGGTGGGTTTCACTGCCCTCACTCAGCCCACAGCAGTGTTCCAGGTGCTCCAAGGCCAGGGCATGGTGTGAGGGCAACCCTGTCCCAAAGCACACCACCATGTCCCTGTGCCCTCTGCAGGGTGATGCTTGAGTGGAGCGGACGTGCTTGAGGAAAGGTTGGTGGGTATTGTTCTGACACATCTGAATAATGCTCTGCTGGTCTTGTCCAGAGTGATGGTTAAGTAATCCTAAGGAGGACATGGAAAGAGCTCCCTTTGTGGCTCTCTGACTAATGAAAAGCCCTTTATATAATCCTGCAATCAACTGCATGGGGCTGCTGGGACGGGTAATTGGGCTACGAACGGGCTGCATTTATGGGACATTATGTAATTTACCATTCTGTCATCATCTGCTCCCAAAACTGTGACTCTTTCTCCAAGGATCACATTTCCAGGGATACAAGTAATCATCAAGACTTGGCCCTTCACATCTTATATCATGAGCAGGATCTTTAGAGGTGGAGCTGGTTCGGATTAAACTTGACTCTCCTGTGGACTAAGGAAAGCAAGAGGCAAGTCCTGGTGGGACAGTCCAGATTTTGGCTCCTGTACACATATGTAGATGCAAGATCCTTCTTCTTAGAGGGGGCTAGTCTGAGCAACACATCCCATAAAAGCAGCCATGGGACTTGCAGATGTTCCCAGAAGGCACCACTCATTTATGAGATTATTTCCAAGAGTCGTCAAGGACTCTCGCTGTAGGTCAGCACTGCAAGACCAAAACCAGGCTGAAGAACATAAAAAGAAAGGGAGGCTTCCTTGCCAGACCTGTTCCTGAAGTGACAGTGCCCACCCTTGGCACACGTTGTGGCACAGACACTCCATCAGAGCCACGCCTGCAGATCCCCACATCACACCCCATGGCAAATCAACAAAGCTGCATGACTGCAGCAAGCCCCAGAGCATTCCTGCTGTCATGTCAACAGTCCCTGAGCAAAGTGAGTTTGGGAACTGCTGCTTTAGACCAGAGACATTGACAGGCATTGATTTAATACTTTTCCTCCACCTTCCAAGGCTGAGCCAGTGCTGAGGACATTCACTCTGTTGTTTCTTCCCCTGGCTAAATGAAGCACAGGTCCAAGTACAAAATCTTTGGTGTCTGCTGATAAAAGCCTCAGAGGTGTTTGCATAAAGCCTGAGCACAACCAGCTTTGTGGCAGGAGCTGGTGGGTAATGGCTGGGTTACACTGAAAACCAATCTGTTCTCCATCTGGCAGTGGGAATATCACTGGAAGGAAAAGAGGCAGGACCAGAAGTCTTAAGACCTCCAGAGCTCATTGCTGCTGCAAGAGCCCATGATCAGAGAGAACAGGAGCATCTGTCAGTGTGGTTTTGAGCCCCTGAGGATATGGGAGGTGAGCTGGAGAGATTGGGTTTTCCCTGACCCTGCAGGTTTGTAACCAGGATGGGGACAGGGTGAGCACCATCCCTCTGATGCTGATGCCCAGGATGGCCTGAGGACCCTTTTGCAATGCACACCATGACCTGACAGCAGCAGCACAGCCCTGTGGAAAAGGGGACTCAGCAAGTCCATTTGCCCCTCAAGTTCCACTGCTCCTCTATGGGAGCTGAAGATGTAAATTATATCTGATACGTTTTTTAGGACAAGAGAAAAGCTTTGAGGAATTAGACCTCTGTACCAAGCACTGCAAACACGCAAAGTAAAGGACAATTTCTCTCCCCAGCTACAAAAATCAGTGGAATCGCAACAGGAAGGTGGAAACACACATATATTCAGTGATTTTTCACAGGTCACACACTGTGTTTTCATTGCTCAGACTATTTACTGACATGAAAAACAAAATCCTGCTTGTAGCATCAGACACACACAGTCTGGAAAGGTGTTTTCTGAGAATTAAATCTGATTGACATCCCAAACCAGTCCTTGCAGAGACTACTGTATGGAATGCAGGAGGAAAGATTTGGTTTTAGGCCAGGTCTGTGGGATTACAATGAGCCTCTGATGTTTCCCAAGCGATGAATTATTTCAAGGAACAACCTGGGTGATAGCAGCCCCTGTGTCATGGTGGCAGGGTGAGAGAGGAAGACTTTTAAATGTTAATTAGCAGGGAAGAGCTGTCTTGCAGACTAACCACAAAGATCTCCGGTGATGGCAGGAAGCAAAGGAGAGCAGCAGAGCGTTTCGTTTGTAATGCATGGTTTTATTTCACCTTGGAGATCCTCTCATTGATGGGTTTGGCAGACAGATAATGAGACTGCATTGCTGTAGGGTCCCTGAATGCAAGGTGCTTTAGCACAAAAGGAAGCCCCTTAGGAAACCTCCTGGCAGGGGGCAGGAAGCCTGGCTCTGGGCAGGGATCATGGGAGGAGGTAACAGGAAAAGTTGTACCTGCAAGCAGGTGAGAAAGAGCAGAGGCTGAAGGTGCCCAGTCCTAGCTGGGCAAAGGGAAGATGAAGTGGCAGAGGGAGGAGGAGGTGATCCTATAAAGATAAGAAAAAGATTGAGCTGGGTGATGGGGCCAGTTTGAGCTCAAGTTCTCCTTTCCATTGCTTCCTTTTTTCATGTGGAAATCTCCTAAGCAAATCCCACCCCTGTGCCAATGTCATCAAGCTTTCCAGTCCTCCCACCCTTCCCATCACCGTTTTTGTTAAGTGGACAGAGGTGCTGTGGCTCTCCCATGTGGAAAAGGGATTTGGAAACGTGGCCAAACCAGGGGCATGGTACCCTCTGCCCAGCCCCAGTGTCACACTGCTCTGAGGAGAATGGAGAGGGGATTTAACTGGAATGGCGATGTGCCAAGTGCCATGGCAGCTGCTGGGGCAGAGCTCCATCCCACTGCTCTGCTTTGGGCTCCTCCACTGGGTCGAGGGGGTCACCTCTGTGGGCTAGAGTCATCCTCCCTCCTGAGCCAGAGGAAACATCTCTGCCTTTGCTTGGGTTGCAAAAAGCACCCATCTCCAGGCCCTCCTAAACTGGAGGAGTGACTCCACTCTGTCACAAATTACTTCATTGACATTGCAAAGGCAAAACACAGTGTCAGACAAGAATGAAGCCAAATGATGAGGCCTGAATTTTTCCCTCTAATTAACCTTAAATTAAAAAAAAAAAAGAAAAAAATAGAGTAAACCATGGGCAGAGGCACCGGCTGATAAAATGTGCTGGTGCTGCAGCAGCTGCATTTCTCTCAGTTACAGAGTTTTTAAAGTGTTTTTGATCCCAGGATGAAAAGTGCTGTATGACAGTAAGATTTCTTTGTCCATCTGTCTGTCTGTCCATGTCCAGAGCATGGTCTGAGTGTGCTTATTCCTGCAGTGAAGGGGAACTGCAGTTACTGCACTCCTGCACATTTAACACTATTTCCAAGTCCCTCTTGACTTCCTTTTTCGTCCTTCTTCAGGGCTATGTTTAGATTCCAATTTCCAATCTCCTGGACTGAGATTGTTATTAAAATGCAGCATTGGTAATGCTCCATGCATCCCAGCCACAACAAACCACTGCAGGCGGGCGCAGCACTGGGGAGAGGAGGGTTCAGAGTGACCACAGAGTGTTTAGGCTTTTAAAAACATCCAGTTCTGCTTTGCATAGATCTAAAGGCTATTCCCATGTATTATAGACAAATATGGCAATGGGGAAGGGAGGGATAAGAGTGTGATCTGCAGAACCAAACAGAAGGGCTATAATTAATCAGGTAATTGCAGTATTTGCATGGAGTGTCTGTAAATATTACCTCTAGTTCTAAGTACGGTACTTTGGACCACGTATCTTATCATGGAACAACCCGTCAAATAGCAAACACATCCACTTGACTGGAATATAATGAATATTAGGTCAGCCAAATGCAAACTGACTAAATTAATTTGTAGTTGTGTACCAAGTGATGTTGTGCGATAATTTAATGAAACCCTTCAAATAAATATCCACTGGGGAACAATGCCGAGGAGCGAGCGGAGTGTGCAGGGAAGGATCCCTGGGGGTGCTGTGGGTGCAGAAGGAGGTCCTGGGCAGCAAACAGGACTGGGGGGGGGGGGGG
>VRYO01000100.1:3444036-3519593 GCA_009812075.1 Sialia sialis | reverse complement strand
ACAACACAACACAGCACAACACAACACACACAACACACAACACAATACAGCACAACACAACACAACACACACAGCATAACACACTCAACACACACAGCACAACACAACAAAACACAACACTCACAACACAGCACAATACAACACAGCACAGCACAACACAACACAACACACAACACAATACAACACACCACAACACAACACAGCACAACACAGCACAACACAGCACAACACACTCAACACACACAACACAACACTCAAAACACAACACACTCAACACACACAGCACAACACAACACTTACAACACAACACAGCACAACACAACACAACACAGCACAATACAACACAACACACATAACACAACGCCCTTCCCAACACCGCCTCTGCTCTCGCTCAGAAATAACAATGTCACCTGTGGAACCTCTGGCACCACCTCACACGTCTGGCCCGGCTTTTACCCTACGCCTGTCTCGTTTTGATGTTGTCTAGCGAGGAAAACCTGACAGAACCCCAATGCAGGGAAATACAGGAACCACATTCCTTGCACAAGCCACCTCTGCTGCATGACTAAAGATGTAGATCCCCTCAGGCTGTAGAGGAGCTGCATCAATGCCCAAAAATCACAGTATCTTTGTGCCTCTTTCCTGTCCCCTTATCCTCACACCCGCTGTTCACAGGGCTGAGTTTCTGGGTTTCCAGTTCTGCACCCTCACAGAGCTGGAGCTCTCACCTGAGGGCTGAGCCTGTGTCCAGGGCACAGGAATTTTGAGATCTTTGGTGCTATAAAAGATTTCAGAGCAGGAACCAGATCACTGATTTGGTTCTGAAGGTACCGAAAGAGTGCTGCTTCAGAGGTGCTGGCAAAGGTGAGGTTAGGACCAGGTGACTTTTCTCTCTGAGACAGACTTAGTAAGGGGAAAAATGGAGGCAAAAATTAACGTTTGGACTGGAGCACTGAACCCTGAAAAGACAAAATAACTGCATGTATTTGTTCCTCTGAATGACAAGAATTCATCACTCTGACATGGCTAAATGTTACTTTCTAATTCAGATTTGTTTCATCCAGTGAATTGGAATAATTAAAATGGTAGTTCCAGCCTGGCTCACAGGCTCTCCAATACCAAACCAGAGCTAAATCTGACGAGCACCAGCAGGCAAATGAAAAGGCCAAAGAGATTATTAAAAATCAGTGTAACACCATAATAAGCACTGAGATAAATGAAAATAGCACAGTACAATTTAATGGTGGGGGTCTGTTATAAATTATTGAGTTATTTGTATTTCGGGATTGATTGCCACAATAACTGCCTTGCAGATGTTCCTGTTGTTAACCCTCAAGGCCTTCAGCAGGACAAATGGCTCAGACTATCATTTGTAAAAATTACTTCTTTCAAGGCTTTTTGAGCTTGTGATTAAATATTGTGCTAAATGAGGATGGGTTAATGGTCAGTATGACTGGAATAACAAATTAGACTCATCCCCCTTAGCTGCCCATCAAAATGGGCAAGGGTATGGGAGGAGGAGCATTAAGATTTGTCCTGCCAATCCAACTGCTTGAAGTTTAGACAAGTCTGAAATAAAAATGGGATACATTTGAAAAGGTCTGTTCCACCACTGCTTTATAGAACACTGAAAATCGTTACATGACTTGAGAAATGCATTTGTTTGTGCATGAAAAACCTTAAAATGTATCTCCTATGTGCAAACAGTCAGTGTGTTCCCAACCAGAATGACACGGAGGATGGAATGGGATGTGGAAAAGGGCTGGAAACTCCTGTTTTGAAGGTTTAACCCAAGCTACCAAGGCCACTGCTCCAGCTGAGGCAGGACCACCACCCCAGAGCTACCACCCTCTCCCAAGAGAGCAGGGCCTTTTAACCTTAAACAATAATCACAGCTGATGGTCAGAATGCCAAAAGATTGTGGGGACAGTGGAAAACAGGATGATACAGCTGAAGGCAGAGGTGGTGCATCAGTGTGAGCAGATCTGCCACTTCTCCCTGCACAGACGCCCGGCTGACAGATAGCACAAGAGCAGCGCTGTTGCTGAGGCTCCTCTGAATATTTTGGGACTGATTAAATTCTGAGTGCAAATGCTCTCAGCAGTTTCCTTGCAAACAACCTGCTGTTAAAAAAAATGTGATCAACAGCCTCTCAGGTGTGTTTTCCAGAACCTAAAATAGCCCAGATGCAGTGCTGCCCTTCACCAACCCCCAAACTGGGGCAACCAAAATATGGGTGGGAGGACAGGAGGAGGAGGCTGGAGGCCAAAACAATGTAGAAGGCTAAAACAAGGTGAGAGGATGAAAAACAGCTGAAATAGGGTGCCAGTCTCCAGTCTAAAAACAGGGTTGCAGGCAAAAAAAAAAAAAAAAAAATAAAAAAAAAAGAAGCAAAAGGAAAAGAGGACTGCAGTCCCAGAAGGGAAGGGGAGGGAGGTTGAAAATGATGGGAGGTTCAATATAAGAGGAGTGTCCAGCTGTAAAAGGGGGTGTCTGGCCAAAAATGAGGGTGTCAGACCTAAAGGAGGAGTGGGAGTTTAGGAAGGGTTGTGATGCAGTAAAGGGGTTGGAGGCTGGTGCGAGGCTGAATAGTGGCATGGGAGGCCAGAAAGGGAGGGTGGACCAATGACGAGTGGGAGGCCAAAAAATAGTGGGAGGCCTGGGGGCAGTGGGAGTTTGCAAAAGAATTGGACACCAGGAGGTGTTGGAGTTCCAAGGAGAGTGAAAAGAGGGGGAGGCTGGAAGGAGTGAGACACTGGCAGAGGGTGGGAGATTGAAGAAGACCAAGAAGTGGGAGGGGGACAGAGGTGTCCTCCAGGAAGGCTCCAAGTGCCATCTTTTCCCAACGACTCCCTGTGTTGCAGCAAGGAACATCTGTCATCCATGCTAAAACTGGGAGATATAAACCAGAAAAAAAAAAGGAAAAAAGTCCAAATGATGTAAGAATGGATCTCAACTCCCGTCTCCAGCATCCAAAACCAGGGAAGGAGAGCATCACATTAGATCAGGAGCCAGCAAGAGCCAGGAGGCTGCTCAGCCCCGGTGACATCAAACAAACCCGGAGAGGTGCTTCTGATGGCATTTATGGGCCTCTCGGCTATCGGCAGGAACAATCTCCTCGTAAAAGCCCAGTGAAACCCTGTAGCAACACCCTGCGATAACCACATGAAAGGCCGGGTCCTGCCCCGTGGCTTTTGTCGTGGAATGTCGCACGCAGCAGCCCAGGTTGTGTCCCCGCTCCTCCCCGGGCTGCTCCCGGAGAAAACAGGGTATTTAAGCAGGCGGAACAAAGCTATTTATATCCTAAAGTGTTCTTTTACGCTTGGGAGCTGAGACTGTAGCCTCGGCATCAAAGATAACTTCATAATAGCCTTTTAGTGGAAATAACCCTTATTTACAAGAAAGTTCTGTCGCTAGGCTGAGATGTAAAACAGGAGCAGTAGATATTACTCGTAATGCGCTGGAAGAGTTTATTCCATACATGGCCTTTTAAAAAGCTTCTAAAAGCAGCAATTTCAGGCTGGAAATCATGGAGAAAATCTTGGACCCGTTAAGAAGCACAAACAATTTCCTTACCTGTGTTATGAAGAACATCTTAGCTTATGAAAGCCCGGCAGATTTTTTAAATCTAATTTATTTTTTATCATTTATTCCATTTTTATTACTGTCTGTAGACTGGACAGTGCAAGCAGATTGGTGTCTTTTCTGCTCTTGGATAATTTAACTATACCATTCCTATGCCTAAAAACACTGAAGACATGTTCTTTCAATTTCTTAAAAATAAAATAAAGTAACCCTCAACAAAAAGCAGTGAAACCAAATGGCCTTTATCCCCAGCCCCAAACTAGTGATATTAATTCTCTATGTCCTCCTCATGGCTTTTCTAAAGTGACCAAAACTGGGCGGTTAAATTATCTTGTGTTGTTCCTTCAAGAAGGGAAATGCTGTCCAGAAACAAGAAGTATAAATACCATAGATGGAGTAAGTTGTTGCAACATCACCATCATTTTATCTCTGTGGTATTAGCCATCTTTGTTCCTTTCCCCTTTCCTTGCATTCAAGTACAAGAGCAGAGTTTTGTATAAAAAAAAATACATTCTGTTTTAATTTAATTAGCACAGGAATGAGCCCAGAACACAGGGAATGAAGTTGCCAACAGTTAAGTAGTAGATATACCACAAAGTAGATACCTCGCAGCTCTAACCAAATGTGCCACATAATACACCTTTTAAAAGTATTTAAGGCATATATTTTTATAATTTTTGCACTACTGCAGCCAGGTTCTCAAGTTAAAAAAACAAGGAAATACTAAAATCTGTGTGGTTTTGTTGGAGAATGTTTGCAACTTCAGACAAGGAGCAAAAGTTATGTAAAGGGCCGGGCATAAAGTTCTCCTGAGTAAAACACACCATCTAGAGGTGGCCACAGCTTCTGCAAGTGCTCCTCAAAATGCAGGCAGAAGTGATTAAACTGCTCACCGAGAAGGAAAATCACCTTGATAGAGGCAACAAAGTACCTTAATCACAACCTCTGCGTTCTTTGAAATTAATATTTCCGAGGGAGTTTCTAAAAAAAGGCCCTTCTGCACCAAGTCAAATAAGGCTCCTGTTTTCAAAGGCCTTTCAAAAAGAGAACCAGGTCACTTCTTGTGCCTCGAACATCTGAAGGTCACAGGAGGATGTGCTTTGCTCTGGGGGCTGTGGCAGGTAGGGATGCACAAATGACTCTGCTGACACGCTCCCGCTTTCAGCTTATAGCTCTGCAAAGATTTATCCAAAGGGGTGCAAATATGATAGCATGGAATACAGGGAATTAATCTTCTTAAAAGGAAGAATAAATCCATAAACTGTGAATCTCCCAGCGAAGCCAGAAAGGATGGTGTAGATGCTGCAGGGATTGTGGGAGTGGCAAAGCATTCTCCTGGTCTGGAAGCAGAGAGGAGCCTCAATTCCAGCCCAAGCAACATTTTAGGCAGTTTTTGAGGGTCTTCAGCTATGTAGAGCCCCAGAAAGGGGATGCAGAGAGCTGGAGTTCACCTTTTCCTGGTACTGGGAACACATCTGATATTTATTTACCAGGAAATGGCTGGTGTTTGCTTTATGTTCTCTGTTATAAAGCAGGGTGGCCATGAAAGCCAAAAGGTGAGGATGGGAAATACTGTGGTTCACACTCCCACCCACCACAGGGGAATATTCCTCCACTGATCTAATTGCAGGAACTGTCTGTAAACAGAAACCTGTTTTGAAACTCCAATATAAATAGCAACCACAACATCTTGCACCATTTTAATGAACCCTGTTTTCTTCGCGTCAACCCACCTCGGAACGTCGGAATCAGAACATTTCCCCAGTGACAGCTTCATCCTTTAAACTCTGCAGATGAGAGAGCACGCGGAACAGGCTGTGCTGAGGCAGGATTAAGAGTTACCAGGGTGACACTTTGTAGTTTGGAGGATGCTGACAAGGAGCCTCACAAAAGCACAAGACCTTCGCTAGAGCTGAAGCGACACAGAGACCCAATTTGCCTCAGCTGTCACTGAAGTGGCAAAAGAAGATTGTAAATTCACCCTCTCCAGGTCTTTGATTCTCTTACCTGTGCATTGCAGCTGAATTCCTAGGGGCAGGATGTGGCCTCTGGCAGCAGGATTTTCTTGGGAACAGGGATGCTCCACGTCTCCACCTTGGAAATGTGAAGGTCTTCACTTTCCCTTCTATTGAGGTCTCCAACATGTTTCTTCCCACAGAGAAGGAGAAATAACTGTGGCAGCAAAAGCCTTTAGCAGTTTTTAATTTGCCCACCCTTGGTTGACTACGTCAGGTTTCTTTCCCTTCTTCTGCAGGTGCAAATGACTTCATTAAAATTTTCAGGAAGAAGGATTCCAGTGATTCACTGGGCATTTCAGGTGTCCACATATTTGCACCAATCAAGTGATTCTCGATGGTCCACTGAGTGCTGTAACCCATTCACAAAACTTCAAGATCTGTCTCAGATATGACTTGCTCAAATTTTGCCCCTTGAAGCATTCCCTGCCCTAACCCACAAATTCCTTGCTCAGTTGCAGATCCAGGCCCAGGATTAGCAGGCACCATATACAGCCAATGGAGAAGCAGATCCCCCAGCCTGGAAAGCTGCCCCACATCTAGAGAGATTTACTTATGGCATTTTTTTCAAGAAACCAGAAATTTTTCATAAAAGGAGACATTTAGCATCTACAATTTTCAGTGAAGAAATAATAAAAATGTATGAATACAGTTGCAGCAGGAAAACAGTCAAATTGTCAGTAAGAGATGACAAGGTGCTGAGAGTTGGACATTTGGCTGGACATCCACAGTGGACCCTGGGAGCTTGTTCAGTCCGGCCGGTGCAGTGGCGCCGCTCTGTGTGGACATCAGTGTCACTCAGGGTTTTTAGGACAACAGTGACATCAGAGGGAGAAAAAGCCTCGTAAACCACAAGAAGGTACCTCTTCCCAGAAGCATAGTGGTTTCCCTCATAAAAGAACAGCAGGAGTTAGAGTGTCACCCAGGGACTTGCTTAGACCACAAAGCCAAGGAAACGCAAGTGCCTTTAGTAAATCTTGGCTTCTCAGTGACCTCTGAGGGAGCAAATCTGCCAAGGCTAAATTGGCTGACTTTTAGGCCAAAGCCAACGATTTATCTGTGTTGGTTAGGCTCAAATCCTGGAGGCTTTATTGAGATTAGAAGAAAACTTACTCAGCAGAGAGCAAAGAAGCAGCCAAAATTTGGCTTTTCTGAGGGTGGGGAGGTACAGTGCTGTGGAAAGGCTTTGGGAAGGGTGAGACAGAGCAGCAAAATGCCCAGAGCAGGTCAGCGTGGTACATCTGTGCCCTGAGCCCAGCTTTGTGAGGCTTGTGTCAAATTCCAGTCTTTTCCATGCAAGAGCTTTGGTTGGGAGGGGTCTTAAGGAGCAAACACAGAGGTGGAAGCTGTGCTGCCTTATGTGAAACAGCAAATCTCTGCAAAACTCCCAGTGCTGCAGCACTGGCTGAAATATAAATGTGTGTGTGTGTATGTCAGGGAGGGAGAGGGAGAGAAGAATGCCTGGGGAGATGAGAAAGGCTGAAATGAGTCACTCCTCGTCTTTTTTGTCTAATTTGGTAGATAATGCAGGGTGTGATGCTTCACTGCCTCCTCGCTGAGTTCCAGGCAGTCAATGAAGGGATCCAGCTGGACCCAGCCCTTATATGGTGCAAACTGAGGCCGGGAGCAGCGGGCACAGGGACGCGCAGGCTGCGGGCGCCTCGGCCCTGAGGTGAGATGTTCTCCTGCTGGGCAGAGGTTTATGCTTGTGACACGGGGTCAAAAAATCAGAGGTGTTCCACTTAAAAGTAGTGTTACGAAATGGTAATTTATATAAACATAAGCCCAGTCACAGTGCAGTAACAGCAGCAGGTGATAGAAAGCAGGGTAAACCCAGAAATCCCTCAGGGGGAGTGAAGCACTCGGGGCAGTGCTGGGAGCACAGGATGAGCTCCAAAAGTGCGGTGCCAGTCGGGAGGGGAGACGAGAATTCCAAGCAAGGGGGATCAGGAGAGCAACGCTGGGAGCCCCTAAGCAGGGCTGGGCTCCTGACTAAACAGGGCTTTCTTTTCCGAGCAGGATTTGGCTCCCTGAGCTTGATTTTACTTCCCAAGCCAGGCCATGCTCCCTGAACACGACGCAGCTCCCTGAGCTCGACTTCGCTCCCTTAGAAGGGCCTTCCTCTATGAAGAAGGCTTTGCTCCCCGAGCAGGATTCAGCTCCTTAAGCCGGGCTCGGCTCCCTGAGGCGAGCTCAGATTCCCGCGCAGGAATTTGGTGGGAGTCGCCAGGAGCCCGCCAGGGAGCGCTGCGGCGCCGCGGGGCGGGGCCTGTGCTGAGGGGCGGGGCCGGACTGAGGGGCTGGGCCGTGCTTTGGGGCGGGGCCGCGCGGAGGGGCGGGGCCTGTCCCGGGGCCGCGCACGTCCCGCAGCGCCCGCTGTACCCACGCAGCTCCCTCAGCCCCGGGGCCACCGTGCCCCGACCCCGCGGCCTTGACAAGATGTGGCGGCGCTGGGAAGCGGGATGGGACGAGAAGAGGGAGCTGCAGGAGCTCAACTCCCGCCTGCGGGTCTTCGTGACCCGCGTGCGGGAGTTGGAGGAGGAGAACCGCTTTCTGGCGCGGGAGCTGGCGGAGCTGCGGGAGCAGGAGCTGATCGGGCTCCAGGTACCCGAGCAGGAGCTGGCCTGGCTGCGGATGCAGCTGGAGGAGCTGAGCCGGGCGAAGCTGGAAGCGGAGCTGGAGCGGGACGGGCTGCGGCGGGAGCTGGAGGAGCTGCGGGCGCTGGGCGCGGAGGTGCTGGGGATGCGGCGGCGCCTGGAGCCCGAGCTGGCCGAGCAGCGAGCGCTGCTGGAGCGGCTGCGGGGCGAGTGCGTGGCCCTGGAGGAGCTGCTGCTGGAGCTGCAGGCCGAGCACGGGCACATGGCGGAGCGGCAGCGGCGGGAGGCGGTGGAGATGCGGGAGCTGCGGCTGAACCTGGCCGCCTTGCCTCCCCCCTTGGCCGGGCTGAGTCTGGAGGAGCTGGAAGAGACCTACGAGATGCTGCTCAACCAGAGCTGCCGGGAGACCCTGCTGCGCTACCAGGAGCAGATCCAGGTTCTGCAGGAGCAGGAGGCGCAGCGCAACCGGGAGAACGTGGAGCTGCTGCGGGAGGAGAGCCGGCAGTGCCGGCAGCACCTGGAGGATCTGCACCGCCAGGGCCAGGAGCTGTGCGCGCTGCGGGAGCGGCTGGAGCAGGAGATGCTGGCCCTGCAGGACCGCCACGGCGCCGAGCTGGAGGAGTACCAGGTGGGTGGCACATGGTGCCCTGTCCCGGGACTCTCCCCCTTCCTTCCTGCCCCCCGTGCCTGTCAGGGGCTCCCTGACACTTCTTCTGCCACTCGCGTTTTTTCTTCAGTGCAGGTCCATCGCGCGATGGGAACCTGAGTTCCCCATCCCTGCTCCTCGCTCTGCTCCGGGACGTGCTAAAACCCCTCGGACTCGGTGTGGTCCAGGGCTTGCCTACCCCACTTTGCCTCCAGGCTGGAAGGGGAGGTGGCCCAGCAGGAGCCTTTTGCTGCTGAGCCCTTCTCTGTGAGGGGCTGGGAGTCCCCCAGGGGTTTGGGGAGAGCTGGGTGTGATCAGAAGGGAGACAGTGACCCTGAGGACATCACCCTGGTGACAGGTGCTGCCTTCCCAACCTGCCCTCGGCAAGTGCCCAAGAGCAGGGAGCAGGCACACCAGACTTGCCAGGGCTTCTGGCAGGGCTGGGACACATCCCTGGGAGCGAGTCCCGAGGGTGGCCTGTCCCAGTCAGAGAAATAATCTGAAGTTTCTTCCTGTTCTACACCCGTTCCAGTGTGCCTTGGGAAAAGCTTGTGGTCCCCAGCGCAGCTAAGAAAACTTTTGAGTTGTGTAAAGGCGAGAAGATGCTGGAGGTGGATGTTGGTGCTGTCCAGCGGGGTCACAGCATCTGCAGCTGAGGATTTATTTGCTGTCAGGATGATGTTTGGTGTAATGTGCGATCCCCCTGTGCGTGGGAAGGGATCAGCTCCTGCCGGAAGAGCGGAGCATCCGCTCATCCAGCTCGGGGTGGACAGCACATATTAGATCCTGCAGCCCATCGATCCATTTCCTGAGGGCAACATTCCTTCTGTTCATTGTTAGACCTTTATTAACACCCTGCTGGAGCTCGCTGTGTGCCTGAACCCCGTGTGCTTTGTGTCCAGCAGCCCTGGTAGATTATGGAGATGTTGGCAACTGGGAAGGGACTGGGACCTGTTGCTGTGTGTGTCTGGTTTTTGTACTCTGCTGGATTGTTTGGAAGTTGCATAGTTTGCAGATGCTGTGAACTGAGACAGATTAGGTATGTAAGAAGTAATCGGAAAGGCTCTTAACTTTTAAATATTTTTTTTCCATTTTTGACAGGACAGTTCATTCTCACAGTAACATATGTAAACATTCCCAAAGCAGTAGAAGATGACATATGTAAATCCCTTATTAATTAAATCTATCCAACAGTCAAAACCAAGTGAAAATGTAAAGAAGAAAGAAACCTCTTCATTTTTTCCATTTTATATTTAAAGTTTCATAGATTTCCAAAACATGGCCTTCTTGCTGTCTGTATTTTTATTAGGGGTTTATAATAAAAGTCATCATTGCTCAAACTGAAAACCTCTAAATATGGAGTACAGAGTGCATTTTGTATAGCTCATTGTCCATGCTACAAACAAGTTTTTCTTCTAAAGCAGTGAGAATATCACTTACTTAACTTTTTCAGCTCAGCAAGGTGTTTTTAAACCAGTTATCTCTGTATTTCGTTGTATTTTAAAACAATTTTCTTCAGAAGAGCAACTGGAGAAATGTATTGTAGATGACAGCAATTTATTGCTGAAGTCAAATAACCAAAATCAATGGATGCCCTTGAATGGTCCTGATGCAATGCTCCAAAATGGATTGCTTTTTTTACACCAACATCACAGACTTCTCTGTTACCCTCATGAACATTTGGCATCTTAGATTTTACAGGAAAAATAGTTTCAGATCTTAGTGATACAAGACGACAAAAGTGTGTTGAAAGTATCTGACCATTTTCACCAAAAAGTAATTACTGTTTAGATGTATATTCAAATATGTCATAAGATCTATTAATTCTGAATGGTCTTATGTTTGGGTTTTAATGAGAAAGGCCTTTTTGCAGTTGCCAGTCTCCTGGACATAAGAAATAAAATCTTTTGCTCACATCCAGGAAGAAAAATTATAGAATGCGTAGGAGCAGCTGTTTCACGTTTCATTTTTGGGATCAAAGCTGTTTTTTTTCCTCACTCATTTCTTTTACTGGTTGAAATATGTTCAGCATGGGTTTTAAACTCCTCTTCAAAGAGCATCAATTCCATGCTTATTTATTGTAGAGTGTCATGTAGAAATGATATGTATGTACAGATTAAAGTCAAGTTACAATTGTTCATTGCAGCTGCAATGGCAATTAGATTTATTCATATTTTCCATATATCATCCAGTTGCCTTATATGTTCATCTTTGCCTCCTGAACTGTCCTTATCCTCACTGAAGCTTTCAGCAGTGTTAAATAGAAATAAGTATTTGGAGTTATAATGTAGCTGAACCAGGCAGGCAGTAAATCATACACTGGAAAATTTTCACTGCTCCTGAGTGCTAAAGGGATGAACTCAGTAGGTCTCTTACTTCCATAATTTTAGCTGTATGCTATGAGAATACTGATACAAAAACTCTCGGTGGTTTGAAAACCCTAAATTATTTGGACATAAAAACCTCCATGGCCCATCCTGCTGCTCTGAAACGAGGCAGATTTTTTCACTGATAAGAGTGGGTTTAGGATCAGTTCCTGTGTCAGTGTTGTGAGCTCGAGAGAAGGAGAAAACATCTTGTCAAATGCACATTTAATGTCGATTTGTCATGTGCCTTTTTCTGTGTACCAGTTTTGAGCCAGCCAAATGCAGTGTGAGTTCCTCCCCTGCTGAGCCACTGAATGAGCTCTGGGATCAGTAAATAGTACCAGATGGAAAGGGCTGGGGCCTGGAATCCTCTATTCCCTCTGTAGGTACAGCTTCAACAACCCAAGGAAATTCTTTCCCCCCTACTGCCCTTCTAAAATTTCCCAGTGCTGCCTGGAAAGGAACATATGAAGGGTGAGAAAACAGTTTCTATTCCGTTACTTAGGCCTAGCAGGACATCACTGGGATTTGGGGGCTGTGATTGATGTGGCTGGGAAACAGATCTTTCCAAGAGAGTCCTGTGTGAAGAAAACACAAGATCTGCCAAGTAGAGGTTACCTTTGCAAAATGGGTTTGTTGGCTCCCAATCCCCTGAACTTTGATGAATTGGTTTCTGTGCTTTTTGGCATGCTCAGAGACAGGACTTGAGACCAGTTGTCTTCTGCTTTATGTTTGAGCATCAGTGATGGAGGGCTGGGTGACTGGCTGTCTGCCATCCAGTCTACAGAGTGTCTGCTCCCACTGGAATTAATTCCTTTGGAACTACTGCACAGCTGGCTGAGTTATGTGGCCCCTTATGGTAATCATTAACTCCAGCTCTTGGATCCCCAAACCCAGTGGGTAGAATCCAGGTGGCTTTTCAAAGCCAGGCGAGAGAACTTGGGGGTGAGGAACTGAAGCTCCTGTGTTTTTAGATCGGTTTGAACAGTCCCTGTCTTTCAGAGCTCCCCACACTCTGTAGTCCAGTGTAGAAATTTCCTGTGTGGATTTTTCTGGGCCTACAGCATTTTAAAGCTCTTTTTAAGGCATGCACACGCTTATATAGGTTATTCTGTGTTTAATTGTGGGGGCAAGGAACGTCTGAATAATTTAACTTTTGTATCAGAGCTCTTAGGGATTAGTTTTCTCCTGCACCTTTTGCTGACTCCTGGTTCTGTTGCACCCTGGCCATTCTTGCTGGGCAGCCTTTTCCTTTTAAAAGCAGGACCTTGTACTTTTCTTCCCTTTTCACCTCAGGATTTTCCATTGTCTGTGCTGTTCTTGGATAGGATTGTTATCTCTGAGGTTCTAAAAGTCTGCATGGCCATGGGATGGTGCCTCAGCTGGGGTCTGCAGGAGGCTGTTGGGGGGTTTGTGGTGCTCTTTCAGTTATGTACATATGATTTATCTTCTGCTATAAAAAGAGAATTTTAAGTACACTGAAGACTGTAGGCAAGGATTGTCACGTCAAGGGAAACATCAGTGTAATCATTTAGCAAGACCTGCAAAGGCAAATGGGGAAAGAGATTAATGTGTTATATACAGAACTGTACCCACATGTATAGGCAAATATAGGCAGCTTCCTTCATAGAGCTTTCTTTTTAGTTTTACCCAAAAAAACCCTAAACTATTAATGTTTGACATACCAGCACTTTATATTCTTAGTTCTTACTTCAGCCTAGCACATCATGCTGGCATTAACAGCAGAGTCCCCCACTGTAACTTCATTTTTATGCTGCTGTTCATACTGTGATACTGGAGCACTTGCTGCCTGTAAGTGATATATTTTGAAATTTTTAAAACTAAACCATCAGTGCCTTGATTTTCCAGTTTGATTGCAAAGCAGTTGTCAGGATGAAATCTAAAGTATGCTGTTGTGAATTCCTGTTAAGTGGTGTATGTGTGAGATTTTGCTCTGTAATTGACATTTCAGAGTTCCTGCATAGTGCAGAGTGACATGAATAAAACAGAACTGGTCCTTTGTTGATATTTAATTTCTGTCTTCCCAGCTCCCAGAACAAAGTGCAATCTGTAGCATATTAGTTAGCAAGGTTAGATTTGGTACAAATATATACAAATGACAATTTGCCCTTTATGTGAGAGGTAACACCAGTAACTAAAGCACTTTCTACTCTTTTTTCTTTTTTTTCTTTCTTGTGTCATTTAATGTAAATATATACAACCTTATATATTTAGTTGTGCTGTATAAGGTCGTATATAGTTACTGAGATGAAAATGAGCAATCTTTTATCCATCTTCTGAGCAGCAGTTAGGATAGAGTGGGTGGCCCTCAAAGCAGGTATCCAAATACTGTAGAAAACTTGAAGGAACCACTGGAGGTTCATTTTTTTTTACCTTGTGGGCAGTGTGAGCATCTGCAGATGCTCAAATTCCAAAACTGGTTTGAACCCACACATCTGTGGAACTGAAAATATTGAGAAGGTTCTCATGGCAAAGCAATTGCTGAAATTTCTGATCTCAGGTGTGATTTAAGCATGTCTTAAAATGACCAAGTGAGTCACATATAAGTCTTGTAAAGAACTGTATTTTCCTTGCTATGTGTGCTTAATAACTTTTGTTCAGGGCATCTGAATGGGTTTTAATGAAATATTTAAGCAGTTTAGTAAGACTTAAAATGAATTTAGCATAAAACTTGCTTCAGGAGCAATGTATTTCAGTTTGTATATGGGGGGGTCATAGAGCTGATTTCTTCTGGTTTTTGAAGCTATGGAACATTGATGTATTTTGCTATCAGTTTGGGTTTTTTAATTAAAAAATTTATGTTTTAAGTCATTCAAATATACAGATTTTTATGTTCTTTCAAAACTAAAAATAATTTCTTTCTGTTCAGAGAATAATTGACGCCCTGGAAGAAGAAAAGCAGTTCCTGACCATGTCAATCACAGATTACCTGAGGGACTACCAAGAACTCCTGCAGGTGAAAGCAGGCCTCATCCTTGAAATTGAAACCTACAGGTAAGATTTGTGGTCACACTTTATTGTCTAGATAGAGGATAATTTAAATCCCTTTTGATAGATAAAGGAGCCCCATTCATCCTCTTTCCAGCATTTCAAATATAAATAGCAACTTTGGGAGTCTCAAGGCTCTGAAGCCAATATAATCCATAGGAATCCTATTAACTTGGTACAAATACAGTGATACATAAGAAACCTTCTTTGTCCTGGTCAAGTGGATATCAGATTGATGGGAATTTTTGGGACAATATTTGATTACAAGCTGAGGAGATGATACCCCTAAATTGCAATCAATAAAACTTGAGGTTATGTAGTTACCATGCACTTACATGGCACATTTCATTGTTTAAATTTGTTAATTAATGACCACCTCTGCAGCAGTATAGTGGGAAAATAACAGAAAAGTCTGTTTGGTTAAGTCCTGGCTTTCTCTCATCCTTGTTATGAAAACATGTTTAGATGAAGTGTGAGATAAGAGCAAACAACATCTCTGCTAATGAATCTTCAGGACTGTACCTCTCTCTAATCACTAAGTAGTTGTGGGGTTGAAAAGCCAGAGTAATTCTCTTGTCTAGAGAATCATGATGTACATGGCAGAAAACTGATTTGGAATAAAAAAAAATCCTAAATAACCCAAAACTGATGAACTGGAGGAATATCCTTCCTTCTTGTAAAGATGATGTGTTTTTTCCTACAAATAGCACAGTATTTTCAACAGATTTCATTGAGATACTGATCTTCAAACACAGAGATGTGCAATTCTTATTGAACAAAGGGATAATTTGCAAAAATTTAACATCAGGCTTACTTCTGTATTCTTTTAAAGAGACTGCCTCTGTCATTACCTTGTCTATATGGGTGCATTATTAATATTCAACCTGTGTAAATGGGCAGGGTATTTCCAGTTAAATATAATATATGCTTCTGTGTCCTGCAGCATTATTGCTGTGTCCTGAGTGTGAAACAGTAAGTCTGGATAAAGATAGCACCCTTGAACTATGAGTGAGGTGTGTAGACTAAAGTGTCTGGACTATCAATCCACTGATGCCTATGAAATCTTAATTTCAGTTGCATAACTGAAAATTTGGGAAACTTGAAATAATTTCTGCAAAGTTTGATAAAGATTAGTGAGCAGAGAATGTCTGTGTTCATGAAAGAGCACCAACAGTGTTCAAGATGCCTTGAGAATGTCTGCAAGGAGGCACAGACCAAGGCTGGTTTCTGGATGAGATAAAATCACAAACTCTGTGGGACAAGTAATCTGCAGTCACTTGATAAGTGACAGTACCTTGATGTTTGTTGGTGGAGTGGGATCCCCGTGATCCTTGGAAAGCCAGCAGTGTCTGGAGCATTACTGTGGAGGTGGTAGCCAGCTGTGATCTTTATCTGTGTGTGTTAATTCTGTTAACTTTGCTAAAAACCATGATTCTTCTGAATTTAATCCCAGCTCTGTTGTTGACTTTCACTGTTGTCGTTAAACTTTCTCCCTTGGTTTATTCATCTGCAAAACAGGATTAGCACTGTCACAATAACAGAATTATCAGAGTTGTTTTGATGATTAGTATTCATCCAGAACTAGGAATGATAATGCCCAGATATTCAGTTGTTTGAAAACCTTGTAAGCCCATGAAATTCTGGAACTTCTCCAGATCTGTGTTACTGATTATCTGAGCATTATTAGTTTGTCTAAGGATTCTTTGCCCTGGTCAATGAGAGGAGAAGAATTCAGCATCACCTGCAGTGTGTTTGTTGTCCAGTTAAGAAGCTCCTCAATCTGTAGGGTTTCTTCATCTGATGGATGTGAATGCAACTTGTGTTATACCACTGGTGGCCTTGGAAAAGCAGATGTCAGTGGAAAAATGAGTATCTGCCCACTAAAGATGATCTGTAGATGAAAACAAGAGAATGGGCCTTGCTACAGATAAAAAAGATGCAAATGCCAGCAAACAAAATTCTTCTAAGATATTAGAAGCTGAAAAGTGATTGTTTTGTGGTTTTACGTTTATGCAGTTTTACCTATTCCTCTTTTCTTTTTCTCCCTTTATTCAAGAAAATAGTTCCTTCCTTCTTGAGTGTCTCTCTCAACCCTGCTGTGGAAGGGGACCCAGTCAGTAAGGTTAAGTAGGAGAATTCTGGACAGCTCACTCATGTACTTTTTCAAGTCCTATTCTTCTCCCAGGTCTTTTTAGCTGGAAAAAAAAAAAAAAAAAGGGCATGTGAATGCAGCTTCATTTGGTTCTCACAGAGGAAGCTGGCATATACCCTTGCTTGTGCATACTGGAAACACAAGACACCTCTTAACAGTCAATCCAACATCCTGAACTTCCCATGGAGAGGTTCCCAAAGGCCCTGGCATTTCCTTTCCTCCTGGTCTTATAGGTTAAGGGTGTGGTAGCTGGTCTTGGAGCCTTCTTTGTGCCTCCCAGCCTGTGTTTTCTGTTTTACAACTCGTGCAGTTCTGTTACAAGGTCAGTTCTTTCCATTAGTCACCATTGCTCCTGGGGTGGGAAGAGGGATCATTGTTACAAGGAACATCCTTCCTTAAGGTCCAAGTGTGTTTCCTCTCTGACTCTGCTCACCCTTCCTGCTCTGGGAGCTGAGATTCACTCAGGAGCTGGAATATGTGTCATGTGTGGCTTTGTGAAGTTACACCTCATGGGAATCTTCTTTCCCACACCCTCTCCTCACTGTTGAAGTAAATATTTATCAAGTGTCTCACAGTTTTGTTCTGTGTCCTTAGAACCCTTCAAAACTGCAGCTACTTAACTGTGCTTAGGAGAAGTGGTCACCCTGTAAAAATCTTAGTTTTAAAAGGAGATAGAAAACCTGCCTAGAATCAGAATTCCTCTCAGGTCTTTCTCCTTAGCTAGCAAAACTTCTCTTCACATAGCAGAGGCTGCCCAGAGCCTGTACCAATAGTTTCAGGAGGTTTTCTGTCCTCTCTAAAATATGTTGTTGAAGGGTAAAATATTTCACTTTGAAATTCCAGTGTCATGCAAGCATTCTGTTCAGGTTACCACCCTGTATTCTGAAGCACCAAAGGCTGTACAACTTTTTTTTTCTTTCCATTGTCATTGTTAGGCTCTCTGAACACACTTGCTAGGTGGATTTTTCCCTTGTGTTCCTCCATCAACATTTCTGACCCTTCCCATGCCTTCTTCTCACAAAATCATCACCAACATTAAGGTCCTCTGAGCTACTCACCACAGCTTTTCCAGTTGGTCTCATTACTCCCCCTTCATAACTTTTGCCATCCAATAGGTCTTAGTTCTGCCTGGGTTTTATTTTGAGAACACACTGAATGTTTTCAGCACCTGGGGAATTTAACAGTTACCTGCACTTCTTCATACTCCTCATCCTCCCATCCTGTGATGGAAAAAGGATGTGGAATGGCCTTGACACCCCTTCCTGGAGAGGTGAGGTTTTTTGTAACCCCTTAGCAAACACCCAGGTTATAAAGAGGATGAATTCTTACATTCTGCTGGCCAAGTGCCCCATCTGAGATTTTGGTGTTCTGCAGTTTAAACGAGTCTCATTACCGCTCTGAGTGACCATAATAAAACTTGCACTACATCCTTTTGTTCTCTCTCCCCACCCCAACCACTTTATCTCCTCCTCCTGCTTTCATGGACTGGTTGTTCTCGTCACAGCGTGACAAGCGTGTCCCTGCTAACTTTAGATAAATGACATTAATAATGAGATGAGCTAACGGTGCAGTTGGATTATTTTCTGGTAACACTTAAATTAAGTGTTAACAAAATGGGAATATATGTCATTTGGGACCTGGTTTCCAGACAGTAGCTGACATAGTTATTTTTTTAGAAGATTGCTGCTTGGGGCAATGTTTCTTTTATTATTACTATGAGTGCTTAGAAGTTCATACAACTGAAATTAATTTTTCAGACAGTTTAAGTTTAAAAGCAAATCTTACCACCAATTATTAGAAAAGGCTGCAGAGGAATAGAGAAGCAAAATGGGCTACATAAAATCAAGCTGAGAAACACAACCTGAGTTTGCTGGCTCAGTACAGTACACTGCCCTTTCTCGTGCCAGGTTAGTAAGCCAAGCTCAGTTTAACATTTTCTTGATTTTTTTGATAAGCATTAGGTCATACGTATTATGGAGTGTCCAGTAAAGCACTGATTCTCTGTCCAGTTTTACAGAGGTTTCAGGAAGCTTTGCCTTTCACTTTCAGTAGTAATACTTCAGATCCAGCTTTTCTGTGGGCTGCTGCCCTTTGCCATATACAGTTACCTCCTGGAACTTATTTTTAGTGACTTCATAGGTTGCTGCAGCAACTGAACAACTGTTGTTTTAACAGCAGCCAGAAATCCTTAGTCAAACTCCCCACATTCCTGCTTTCCTTCGTCATGGTTAACACTTTCACTGCCAGCTCCTGGATGTGTTTCTGCAGTGTCACCACCAGCCTCTCTGGCATGTCTGTCAGAGCAATTTGTTTGCCACTCACTGGCTTCATCAGATTAGATGTTTGGCGTTGGGAGCATTATATGTGTGATATAATTCCTATAAAGCTTCTCTCAACGTGGAGAAAGATAAATTGCTTTTACTGTGAGTTTTTTCAACTCACAAAATGGAAGGAAAGATGCCCATCCGAGCCTATTTTAGATAGTTCTAACCTGGCTTTTCTTCTGGATCTAGACAAACCCATCAAGGCAAAGAAAACCTTGCTAATGTTATTTTGCTAATGCCAAAGTGATCAGTTATAGGAAGTGTGAAATACACAGGTGATGCTTAAAACACCTGCTTTGTTATTTTTGACATAAAACCTCCAGCAGAGGTGTTTGTACCCCAATCCTAAATGGCTTTCAGCTCCTGCCCCAGGGAGTCAGAAGCCTTGGCTATCACAGTCCTCCAGCTTTACTCTTGCCAGCTTTGATGTTGGAGCTGTGTCTTATCAGTGCAGAACATCTGGCATTCCCAAACCCAGAAAGCAAGGCTGTAACTGACTGGTAGAAGCAACATAAACCCACCCAAGTTACTGACAGTGCTGACAGTGACATTGCCTTGCACTGGGAAAGAACCTGTTGTGGCATTTCCAGGCTGCTGCACCAGCATTTCATGGAAGTGTGGGAGCTGTTGCAGTGTCACTGCCAAAAAGGAGGAGAGCTGAGGAACAGGGAGAGACAGAGATGTCAGTGAAGGAAACAAAGTGGTTTCTGTCACAGAGAAGTCTCCTACTGTTTTTTTGGTCAAATGTGTTGTGCTGATTATCAAGGGAATAGTAACTAAGAATAGTTAATTTAACACTGTAAATTGTTTCCTCTAGCCTTGTGTTTGACAGTAGAGGTTATACTTTCCTTCATTTTTCATTTGAAAAGGATAGAACTTGCAAGTCCTGCTGTAACAGTTCCCTTATATCACACTGCAGCACCACCTTTACTACTCTTTTACAAACAGAAAGGTTGCTGCAAATATTGATTTTTTTTTTTCATTTTTGCCTTTCTTTATAAAACATTTTGCCCAGAGAAGCTGTGGCTGCCCCATCCCTGGAAGTGTTCCAGGCCAGGCTGGATGGGGCTTGGAGCAATCTGGTCTAGTGGAATGTGTCAACTGCAGGACAATTGTTTCAATTTCTTAGACTTATAAATGTAAAATATTATGCTTATTATTCCCTGTATTTTAATGAAATGCCCTTTGTGTTTTGCAGAGCTTTGCTGGAAGGGGAGAGCAAGCCATGGATTATATGGAGAGAAGAGCATGCAGGGAAATTGCCTCAAGGTAAAATATGAATATTAAAAAATTAATTTTGAATGAAATTAAATATAACTGGAAGTTATTATGTTATAGTGGTCCTGAAGTATATTTTTATGGGTGTATTGCAAAGTGAATATTGAAATCATTTGAGTGTTAATATTTTAAATCAACATATTGCTCTTATATATGAGATACCTTATAAAATCATGGCTTGAGTGGAGACCGTAGGGAGTGATATTTCATAGCTCTAAGGAACTTTTGGATGCCCATAGGTCTTGAAAGAGTTTTGAAGTATAAAGCAAGAGAAATTTAACAGAACATGCGGTAAAAACCATAGAGTTCATCATCCTGAGGCATTGTGAGTGTTAAAAAGTTCACGTGGGTTTAAAGAGATATTTTAGCAGAGTAATGAAAGACAAATCAAAGACTTACTAAACATAAAGATACCATTTCTATCTTAGGAGCTGCAAATCTCTGGAGGCTGTGAGAGTATACGAGGGAAGTATCACTATTTACTGACCCTGTTTTTATACTCTTCCCTTGTATCTACTCTTGGTACCTGCAAACAGGATTTTAGATAAGATGGACCTTCACTGTGACTGCTGTGACCACTGTAATTAATAACAGAATTAATCTGGATAATACTTACAAGTTTAACAGTGTGGGGTCATTACTGTAGTCCCAGAAGACATTTGAAAGCTGTGTGTGTAGCAGGAAATTCAAAAGGCTCTGGCCTAGGCTGAAGTGCTCACACAGATGTGCCTGTGCTGCTAAATTGTGAGCACTGTGCCTGGATCTGGACAGCACAGTTTGGATCTGGACTAGCCAGTACTTCTGCAGACAATGTTTAGGCATATTCACAGAATAGGGAAGGAATTACAGAAATAATACAGGAGACACTACCAGAAGTCAGAGATGTGATAGGTTTTCAGGAGTGAGGGATGTGAGTGGTGCAGTTCTGGTTGGTCTTACCTGTCAGATATTGCTGTCACATTGTGTTAATTTCTATAGATAGAGCCCAAAAGGTTCTTTATTTTTCTCCCTTGTTGTGCTATATTGTGTGGCTATGAAGGGTTGTATTTGTGCTTGCAGTTTCTAGTGTGTGGTGGCAGGTGTGCCATTAAATGCCAATAGGAACTAAGAAACTTCAGGCCACTTAGGCTAATGAAGCAAAAAACCTAGCCTATGATATTAGCATGGATTATTTAATGAGAAGTTGTAAATGAACATCGGTAGAAATAAGAAAAGTGTAATTCCTCTGTAAATGCCACAATACCCAGTAGTGCACAACAGGTAAAATTAGCAAGATCTTGCAGCTTGAGAAAAACCTTTGCTTTCAGCTTTAATGTAATTTATGCATAGACTTAATTAACAGGCAAAACCTACAGGAATGCCTTTACAAAGCTCCACTGAAAATGAAGACATTATTTCTTTCAAAAAACATAGTGCATGTTTGCTTAGTTCCTGCCCTCTATTTGATGGTATTTTAGATACAAACCATTATTTTAATGCTTGGTCGCCTGTGCTCTCTTTGCAGATATTATAAACACTTCATATAACTACACTGATATTTACTCTACTTATCAAGAAAGAAATAGAAGTAAAGCTTCACCAGCTGCCAGGATCACTGACACGAGGCACAGAATGCCAGGGACAAATCTGAGCAGTTCTGCACATTACTCAGCTTACTCCACACAGGCTGGATCACACACAGCAATGGGGGGAAGAACTTTTGGAAGGGATCTGCTTGGTTCCACGTATCGCCCTTCAACGACTGTCACAAAAGATGAAAGGATTGTAACAGACCACAAAGAACTAAGAACATTTACTCCAGACTACAGTAGCTGGAGAAGCACTGAAATGCAGCAAAAGAGGATTCCAGAAAGAAAGAAAACCGAAGTTACAACTTCATCCACAGTGTCTTTTTCGAAAGAATCAGCACATGCTGAAAGATCAGACAAGGACCACAAGCCTGATGCTGAAAATAAAAGAACTAAACCAGGCTTCACTAGATTTCCAGCTTATGAGCTGATTACCAATGCAAAACCGTCTAAATATGAAGAAACTATAATTGAAACTCGGACCACGCTGACAGACAAAAGAGGAGGCAGCAAACCAACTGATGAGAAGACATCTCTGCTGACAGAAAAAGATAAGCTGGAGAAACAAACAAAGGATGAGAAAAAGAAAACAGATGAGAAATCTTTTAGAGAAGAAAGTGTTGATTTTGGGAGGAAGACTGAGCAGAAGAAATATACCCGTGAGAAAGTTAGCCAGAAGGTAACAGGGAGTGATATTTCTACTGCAAGAACTTTAGGTGAATCTATCAAAAAAGATGCAACTGTGACCTCAGAATCAAGAAGCAAAGATGTCATCGAGGTACCAATCAGTATTGAAAGGCCTGCTCCTGACAAAGGACCTCAGAGAAATAAAGAAATAAGGGTACATGGTGTTACCATAGGAAGAGAAACAGATGACCATATAACTGAGTCTGCTGAAACTCGCCAAGTGAGGATTTCAGAGGCAGAGTCCAGTCTGGAAGGTCAAGAGCAAATTAGGGATGGAAGCCATAAAATGGGAACTCTGCCAACTGAAAACATTGCAGAGAATATTGTTGCTGACATTCTTAAAAGTTTCACACAGTCTTCTAGTTCACAGATGTCAACAGACACCAAAGTGACCTATTTTGATAAGAAAGAACAAGAAGATGAAGGGAAAATAAAGACTGAGTTCACCGTGCAGTCTCAAGTTCAAGAAGACATACACATATCTGATGAGGGTGACTTAGGGCATCTCTCAAACCAGGATGTTAGAAAAGTGATTCGAGAGGGCGTTGAGGGAGCTCCTTCCAAAGAGGAGATAGAAGATATTGTCCATCACGGCCTGAAAGCAAGCGAGAGCGGAAAGAACGTGTCTGTCAACGTGGAGATTGTAGAGGAGCCACTGGATTACACCACTGATGATTTTTCAACGCCTTTCCAGGTAGAAGAAGTGGAGGATTCATTCCCTGAGAGGGAAAGGCATTACGGTGAAGAGGAACAAAACATCACCTTCACCTATGAAGATGTCAAAAAGAAGAAACCGCGCCACGAGAGCTTCACTCGCGTGGAAGAAGTAACCGAGGAAGATGACTCGCCTATTGAACAGAAATATTTTGTATCTGTTCCTGATGATCATCCTGTTATTAATGAAAAAGATGATGACTCAGTATACGGGCAAATTCATATTGAAGAAGAATCAACTATTAAATATTCTTGGCAAGATGAATTTTTGCAAGGAACACAAAGTAAGAGAGAGGAAGGTGTGAGCTCTCCAGAAGAAACCTATAAAGTGGTGGGGGAGGAAGCGAGTGCCCATATTTTAAAAGAGCATCCTGAAGGTGAAAGATCCCATGTTGAATCCATCGTCATTGAAAAAGAAATTAAAATTCCCCATGAATTCCAGACTTCGATAAAAGGGCTTTTATCCAAGGAAACGAAGGACCCTAAACATCAACTGAAGGAAGCTTTGGAGCAGTTGGAGGGCAGTCTCCCAGAAAGTGTGAAAGAGGAGCTCTCTGCATTAACAAAAGACAGCAAAGTGGACGCTAGTAACTTGGCATTTGATATCAAAAAAGTTGATCAGAAGGAGGAGGGGGGCTCAGTGACAATTGTTGCTGAAGTCAATCTGTCCCAGACACTTAATACTGATGAATTTGACATAGATCAGCTTGGTGAAGTAATCACAAGCGAGAAGGAGAAGGCAACAATTCACTCCCTGAAGAAAGAGAGCTCGGATAGGAGCAACATAGAAGTAGATGTTTCTTCCCACAGTGACAAATACACTCCTTTTGCTGACCAAGAGATCTACAGCTCGTCCACGACGAGGCGGAGCGGTGGCACTGGCTATCACACCACTGAAAGAGTTGTTTATGACGGTTCGGTTTCGGAAACTGCAGATTACGGAGAGGCCTCTCACTCTTCACAATCAGCTGATGAGACCAAAACCCAGAGGCGTGTCAGGGTGGGCCCAGCAGAAGTGCAGAGTTTTGAGCAGGTCCTGTATGAAGGGCCTGGTTCTGAAACGCTGGAGCTCAGTGCTGCAGAAGATGTTGTTCAGAGAGACGGACCGTCAGAATTCAGCCAATCTGTGAGGCACTTCAAACTGGGCCCCAAGGAAATCCAAACCACAGAACAAGTCATTTACACAGGCCCCATTACTACAGTTGTGGAAGAGATAGATTCTGGAAATCTTTCTCAGAAGGTTTCCACAGATTTCAGCAGGGCCACAAGACGTGTCACAGTAGGATCAAGGCAAGTGACTGAAGAAGTCTCTTTTGCAGGGTCAGGTTCTGACTCTCTGGCTCTCAATAGCTCAGATGGCTTTTCCCAGGCTGAAGGGGCTGTGGATGTCAGCAGGTCCATGAGACACTTCAGGCTGGGCCCAAAAGAGGTTCATACTGAGCACGTTGTCTTTGAAGGACCTGTCTCCGGTAAAGTGGAGGTCAGCAGCACGAGGGATTTCTCACAGGCAGAAAGTTCAGTCAGACAGATCCAGCTGGGTCCCCAGGGCTTTATGACAGCTGAAGAGATCATCTACCAGGGGCCTGTCTCCCAGCACACAGAAATCACTGAACTGGAAGACCAGACCCTTTCAGGAGGCTCAGGAGCTTTCAGGCATGTTAAAATAAGTCCTGCAGGAACTCATACTGAGGAAATAATCTTCTCAGGACCCATTGCTGGAGTGGTGGAAGATCTTTCTCAAATAGCAGAGTCATCTGAGAGCAGCAGCTCTGTGAAGCATATTAAAGTAGGCTCCAGGGAAACAGCTTACACTTTCCAGATGGATGTTTCCAATCTGGGTGGAATATCTGCAGTGAAGAGTGGAGAACAGCAAGTGGCGATGCTGGTGTCCAACAAGCAAGATCCTTCTGGTCAGCCACAGGTCATCGTTGAAAGTGACCAGCTTGCAGGAAATGAAAGCACAAGAAGTGGCCACATTCTCTCCACTTTTTCCCAAGATCGGGGTGAAAAGGTGGTGAAACAGTCATTTTATGATCAAACTGTGCACTTGCAAAGAACAGTCGACCAAAGGTCAGATGCTTCTGAAGAGAAGAAAGTCGCTTTTGTCTACCTGGACCATGAGGAGGAAGATGATGAAGATAATGAAAATGATGGACAGTGGTTCTGAAAGGACTGCGATGAAGCCTACATAGCAATTTGTTTATACGTATTTTTTATTATCCTTTTTTTTAAAGAGGAAAAAAAGGGATGGGGAAACACTCAAGCTATTGAGATTATTAGTGGTGGACTGAGAAGTATTGAATTTAAGCCTCTATTCAGCACATTTATTTTCTTGGAAATTTTATTTTTGGGAGAGATCTTGCTATTAATATTTTTTCCTCAGAGTTCTGTGTCTAATATTTTCAGATTTTTCCACCCATAGAAACAGGAATTTGCTACTGGGGAATTAAAAAGATTCTATTTTTTTGTTTGTTTTATAGCACATCACTATTAAATGTGTGCTTGAATAGGACTTTTCAAATTATTTTTTTTCTTAATACTGTATTGTACTTGGTTACTACAATATTACTATGCAATGCTATTTAAATCTCAAGCTACTAACCACACATTTAACAGAATATGAGAATGAGTGGTAGTAGCTGATTTTTAGTTCCATTTCTGTGTACTTATATGCAATACCTGATGAATACATTATAAGAGACAGTTATTACAGCTATAAAATTAAATATGATCCTGTAGGATCAAACTAAGCATAGCAAGAATTGACAAAAGTGACATTATTTATATAGCTTGAATGCAGTGCAAAAAAAGAAAGAGGTAAGACTGAGGTAAGAATTTCTCACAGTATTCCAGGTGAGAAATGGTGAATTTTATGGTTAGACAGTAGTATATTTAATATCTCTAAAAAGCAAACAAATTTTAAAACTAGACTGGATAGTGTTGCCACCTGAGGTAAGGAGAACTCCTTACAGATTCAGTGGCTGTGTACATTAGTAACCTCAACTTACTTTGCAGTTTATGGGTTACCTGGTACTAGGTATTGCTAAAGGTAAGTGTGAAGTGTCAAACATGATTACATAGTGCCTAATTTCCTAACACAGTGAAATTGGCTGATATGTGTCCTGTTAGAAGGAAACTTTTACAATGACATTGATGACACTTATGATCATTGTGTGTCAGCTCATTCCTTTGTTTACAAACAGATGTCCTTTTCAATCACTCCCCCTGCAAACTCAACCTGAGATTTGAATTTTTCTTCCTTTTTTTTTTTTTTTTTTTTTTTTTCTCTGAATGTAACACGTGCCTCAGGCCAAAGTTGCCTTCTACTTAAATCGTTTGCAAATAAGCTAATTTCACTTGGATTGCACATTGGTTGAATGAAGGACATAATTTCACTTTATAATTCAGTGACTTTATAAGTTCAGCTTGGAAGCCAGCACAGCACCACTGGCTGGTCTGAGCTGGGCAGTGCTGGCAGGAGCAAAAATAGCAGCCAAAATATAGTCACTGGGGTAAGAAATACCATACTGGGCACGTATGGAAGTAACAAACAGAGGTGAGAAGCTGCTATTTCTGCACACACACACTCACAAAACACAAGCACACCCTCACTCACCTCTGCAGAGCATACACACACCTGGCTTGGGGTGGCTGAGCAGCACCAGCCCAGGAGCTGCTGACTCCCAGATTTTTTTCCTGTGGTTGTGTAAGCCTGGTTTTGTGTGTGCTGATCCATATTAGAATCCAGTTAGACTATCTTAGTCTGGCATGACTAGTCACTTTTCAGATTCCTTACTATTAACAGAAATAGATTTCTCAAAACTGGCTGCTGCTTTACACTATGAAAGTAAATGCAAAGCTGAGAAGCTCCGTGCTGACTGACATATCCTGCTCCTTCAGATATAGGACAGTTTCATCCATGTGTGCCTTAGTTACTAAGTTTGAAACTGTGCAAAGCTATTAATGTTCCAAAGATTAACTCATGAGGTTTGTCTGCACTGCAAAATTTTCTGAATGTTTTCCTCGTTCTGTCTGAAGTTCCACCAACAGCTGGAAAATGAATAGGAAACTGAGTTGTGTAGAAGCACTAAAGGCATGTAATCTAAGCTTATTTATACTGTTCACTGTGTAATAGATAATATTTTTTCAAAATTATTCCTATATGCTCAGAAAAGGTCTTGTGCTTCCATTTATAAATAGAATGTTAATTATTTTAATATTTTTAATTTCATCCTATACTTTTGTTTTCTTAGTTGACTGTATGATTTTAAAGGTGGCAACATCTCTGTGTTTAATGATCATGTACAAGTCAGAATTTTCCAGCTAGATGCCATACTGCCAGTAATCAGATTCTGTGCTTCAAGTATCAAATAACTGCATGAAGGAGGAAGTCAGGTCTGTAGTAAGCAACAGAGGTAAAAATAATGAGTGTAAGTTTTCTTGAAATTTAGTTCAAGACTTACCATTCTCGGTAAAACAGATACAAGAATATCTGCAGAAAATATATTTAGCAACCAACAAAAGCTACTTACGATGTCAAGCCCCATTTATTGATGCATTGTGGAATCTTTGACAGAGATGCTCCTTAGGAACAGTGATGCCAAAACTGTTCTGTTTATCTTCACCTGCTAAGAGGATTATGATATCAGGTGAGGGAATAAATCAGTAAGGAGCAAGTGACTTATAAAATGTAGGATTAAAAAAAAAAATGAAAATCAGTGTTGTTTCCACTGAGGCAACAACAGCTCTTCAGAAATTCCTTTGCACATCACTATCAGATTCAGTAGGTTACCCAAGATACATTTCTGTTTTGATAGTCTGGAGGAAAAATCTGTTCAGTGTACTTTATTTAAGAGCAGGATTTTAATCAATTATTGGGAAGCTGGGTTATTACAGAGAACTGGAAATGTGCATTAGCATGATGTTAAAAAGATTTTAACATTTCAGGCACAGTTCCTTTGCATGAAGAAAGGCAGTGAAAATGAAGTTGCCTCACATATAAAAGTTTAAGTATTAAAAATATTTTAATATAAGCAACCCATTTTCCACTTAGTTCTCATTAACCTGAGACATCAAGACACAATGATAACTTTTAGATAATTCTACCTTCAGACAACAAAGTGTATTTAGGTGGGCAATCACACCCTGCAGGCCCCGTGGCTGCATGTGCAGAATTGGGGCTGTAGGTACAGGAATTACTAATGAGAGCAAACATAACCTGCACCCTGGTGTACTAACTCACTCAAGGTGATCACTTTGTGCATAAGAATTCTATCCTGTGGCTGAGCAGATTGGTGACACACCCTCAGTCAGCATGCACTTCTGAAGCTTACTCATATTACGCTTTTCATTAAATAGAAATAAAAACTTTACCGCTATGTTTGGATTCAACAAAACGCTTTTCAAATATAATGAGTATTTTGGGGCGGCTAACAACTATGTATTTCTATGCTGATATAGATCAGAAGTGGGGGCACTGTTTTTTCAAATGTGTAAACCACTGGTCTAGGAAGCAAATAGAGCATAGAACATAAAGAAAGATGGGTAGGATAGCGAGAGCTCTGTGCTGGCTGATGTTTGTGAACAGCAGGTGTTTCAAAAGACGGTAAGAATGTTGAACCTGGGTTTGTTGATGTCAGCTGTGTGAAACTATGCAGGCAGCTTATGTTCTGGTCATTTGCAATGAAACTGCGTTTTTTTGTGGTGGTATAAGCTTTGTGATTTTACACTTTTTCACTCTTGAGTATTAAACAATGAAAATCAATGCAGATGTTTCTCTTTTTTTCCTGTCTGATGTTTTAAGGCTGCGCTGTCCCAAGAAAAACGACTTAATATCTGTAAATACCCTGCTGTCAGGCTGGGTTAATTTTGGTTCAAAGAATGAACCTGATTTTTCATTCCAGCAAAGATTCCCCTCTTTCAGGCTGATAATTGAAATGATGGCAGAACATGGCATGTTCCATATTGCAACTGCACACAGCACATATGGACCAGCAGTGGTCATGGAGTGCCACAGGTAGTGAGAGAGGCAGAGTATAAACCAACACAGAAGGTGAAATTCCCTGAGTTGTCAGCATCATGCTTGTCCTTGGATCCTGGCACTTGACCAAGGTATGTCTTAATTTTTATTCTTTTCTAGTAAAGAAAATTGTTTTACACACATTCAGACTTTTAGTGGAAAATAATGCATATATGTATACACACACACACATATATATCTATTTAAATGATACCCCTCAATGTACTGCAAAGTTAATTTTTCTCTTTAACCACACACTTGATTTGTAATGAAAATACCGTAACTTTAACCCAGTTTTTTCTTAATTAGAGAAGAGGGTCAGAATGAGTTTTTTTAATGAGAGTGAAACTTTCTGAAGAGATCCTCCATTCCTAATACACTGACAAAAAAAACCAGTTCTCCGTATCTTGCAAAACAGGGAAGAAAGTATCTGAAACTACTGTCTCTAAATCACAGCATAATCTGAAGATGGTTATGTGATCAGCAAAATAGTTTCCACTGAAAATGGCCTGTGTAAAAAAAAAAAAAAAAAAAATGTCATGCTCTATTCAGTGAAGCAGTATTGCTGTTAAAACTCTCAGTGTTGAAGACCTGAATTGTCTGAAACTTCAATCATTTCTCTGAGCAGTGAGGAATGGGACTCAAAATAGATTGGTTTTCAGTACATCAAAATTGCAGTTTCCTGGTTTTGACACACTTGTCAGTTGTGATAACTTTGTAAAGATGCACTAAAAATACGGGTGTGTCTCAATATTAAATTCTAAAAAGAAGGGTTTAAAATTAAATCAAAATAAAAGGTGTTTGTTCATACTGCAAATTTAAATAGTGTCAAAGGTAAAACTCTTTTTTCCTGATGCATGTCCGCAGCCAAAAAAACCAAAACAAGCAACGTACCTAATGAACAAAATAAAAAAAAATGTTTTCTTCAGCTAAGAAAAAACTCTGGGTTTTGAAGGATGTTATCTCCAGCTGTTGGGTTATCACAAACAAATGGTGTTGGTGTTGATTTCCATTTCCAAATCACAATGTGGTGTGGCAGGAATTTACTGCTGGAATCACATCTGCTTGGTACAGTACAGACTTTTTCCAGGTGAGAAAGCTAAGAGATGCTGAACCCTAATACCACATAGAATTTGCTCCACGTTTTATAAACCTGATAGGAAAAGCAACACACTGTAACCAAAATGCTTCTGACATGCTGAAATGTCTATTTTCCTTTTCCCTGTATTTGTCATGATGTGGTTTGGGTCAGTAGTCAGAGGGAGGCTCATGGTGAGTTGATGTTTCAGTGTGTTGTTCTGTTTTATTTAACCTTTGCTTTGTCAGCCTTTTTGTGGCCCTGCAAAACAGGCAGGGAGGTACAGGCTGCTGATTTTATCAGCTCAAGGTTGTTTGCCACTTTAGTTTTGTTTTGTAGAGTGTGCCTGTAAGAGACCCAGCTACTTTATACAAATTTTTAAAAAGACAACTTCTCTAATTGTAATTCCTCTAATTGGAAATTGCTGCTTTAAATTGGTTGAATTTTCTCTTAATTTTGGCTTTGCTTCCACTTAATGCCATTGCTCATCCTGTGAAAACACAGAAATGCTCTATGACCACCTCTGCCACTATTTGCTGTTATCACTTAAGCAGAAGAATTAACCAAGAAAATCAGTGATGGCAACGGTGGCACAAATCAAATCTCTTCAGGCAGTGGCTGCTGAATTGGTGACACATCTGACATTTAGTGGAGGAAAAAGCCTGAGGAGTGAGTGAGCAATCTGAGCTGCTGCCCGGGGAACTTTCCAACAGTTTGACTCATCTGTCTTTCCCGTCAGGCATTTGTGTGACTCCTTGTGCCTAAATATCTCTGAGAAGTACAAGGGAATAGAGATTCTAACAGGATGCAAGAAGATGCTCAGCCAAGAAGGGATCTAATTAAAACCTCGCTCTGAATATGTCAGTGGTTTCTTGAGTTGCTGTCAGTCCTTTTTTGTTGTGGTGCCAAATGAGATTTGGCAGTGAAGATAATACAATGTACAATTCTATGATACAGATTTCTTAGACTCTCACTGGAGTAAACTGATAGAGAAAATTCAAATATATGTATTTCCATGGTGTTACTCTGAGTGGCACAGCTCTGTAATTGTGCAGTAATACCTTGACATCAGTCTTTGCTAAGCATCTGCTTCTTTGAAGAGGGGAAGGGTTAAAGTTTGGAATTCCTATAACCTAAGAACTGCCAACATTATAAAGATGCTTTAATGCTAGCTGAGCTGCACCTTTGCAGAATTTATTTGTTCTATAAAATCCTGTCTCATTGTATGGTAAATAATTTGGTGGGTTGGATAGCTGGCAGTCTATTCTGTCCCTGTGTGAGAGAGTAATTACATATAATGTACAATATTAGCAGAAATATATTTTCTGTGTTATGAGTATTAGATAATTTTTCTGAAGCCTTAGTAAAACCACTCTATGCAGATTATTAGACAATTTGTATACTGGGAGGGGGAAAAAGAAAAGCTTGAGAAAGAGGGGTAGGAAGACTTTGCCACATTTTTGTGGCACTCTCCAAACTGATCCCAGGGCAGTTTCAGAGCAGGTCCTTGGAGCTGGGCACTGCCTGAAGCTGCTCAAGCCCCAGGGTGAGCTCCCAGTTTGCTTTTTACACCGAAGAGCCAGAGCGTTTGGCATGCTCACACCTACATCTGGAAAAACTTCCATTGAAATGGTTTCCAAAGAGCTCTGCTGGAAACTACCCCAGCAGCTGCTGGTACAAAGCAGAATGGGCTGTTCCAGCGGCCACAAAAGCAGCCCATGCTGAGAGACCAGCCTCGCTTTTTGAGACCTGAATTGGGCAACTTCTGGGGCGTGGACTTGGCTTTGTAAGTTGTGTCTCTTTGTTAGATGCTGCTGCTCAGCGTCAGATGAGTTATTGCGGAATTCTCATTGAAAAATTTCTCTAAAAATTGGTCAGTTTAATAAATCTTTTCCAATTAGACCAGTAACAGCACATTATTGTGTAGGATAGTAGAATGTTCCTGCAGAAAATCTGCTGCTGAGCAATGTAATGGGGAGAAAATTATTACACTGTATTTTATTTAAAAAAAATGAAATGAGCCATAACATCTCTTAGACTGCTATAGATTGCTTCTATTTTGAAGAAAAAGACTGCACTTCCATAAAAATCCTTTTATGGATTTTATAAACGACTCTAATATTTATAACAAATGATTACTACCTTGCATACTGAATTTACCAAAGAGGGGAGGATTAGCAGGATAATTGCTTTGTTTTAAAGAAAGAACATTGCCAAAATATAAATCAGTATGTTAATTCTTTAAAGGGAAACCTAACACCACCCAGTTTTATTTTAATAACTGTCTATCTTGCACTGTGGTTCAGCTAAGGTGAAATAGCATGACAGTAAGTTACTTGTGTTATAAAATCTACATTGGAGATCTCCTGTTTATTCTTTGTGACCCCAAATATGGCTTTGCTTACTTGTAGCTGAAAATAGATTCACCTCATCTGAAGCATGGGAATTCACTTTAAGTGTACATTAAAGGTAGAGGGAAAATAAGGCAGTGAAACTGTGCTAGCATTCCTGAGTGGATCTAGTTCTGTCAGAACAAAGCCATAAGTTCTGCAGTGAATATATTCCTTTTCTCTTTTTCTGGAAATTTAGAAAGGACGTGCTTGTTATTGCAATCAATTCACTGAGCTGCTAAATTTAAGTACAGTGTTAAGTGTAAAGCAGTTGCTGGCAATCCAATCAATATATTGAAGACTTACTGATCCCTCCCCTCCTGACACAAATACCATTCTGCTTGGGGAAAAAGGCAAAGCATGTTTCTGAGCAGTTTTTCTGATAGGGTGTGACTAGTAAAGAATGGCTCATACTTGGGCCCTGCTCTCATCTCTTTAAAATAAAGAAATGGGATGTTAGCTTCATACAGGAGATGATCGAACACATCAGCAGGAACCCAGCAACTCCCTTTTAGGACCTGAATAAGACTGCAAAGATTACTTTTGGAAAGCAAGCACAGACATCCCCTCTCCTTTTGACTTGAAACAGAGCAAACATTCTGTGGTATCACAAATAAAGCCCTTGCTGCCAGCAAGAGGGCAGGGGAGGAACCTCCCATTATCAGAGCTGTGAGCCACCAAGCAAATTGATAGAATCACAGAATCACCACAGAAGAGGCTGAGTTGGAAGGGAAATTCCCAGGAGTGAGGGAGACTCTGGCACATTGGCTCTGTCACCTCAGGGATGTGCCAAGAGCCCTCCTGCACCAAGGACACCAGCAGGGGACAAGCAGCTCCTCCAGCTTCTGCAGGTCAGTCATGAGGATCAGGATGAGCTCAGAGTTACACAGGGAATGGCCAAATTCCTGCTCCAGCCATAGAGCTGGCTGGGAGTCCTGGATCCCAGTGGATGGGCACCTTCCCTGCTGCCCCAGTCCTGGGCACTGAGACTCTGCTGGTGGCCACCGTGGCCTGAGCCACAGCAGTGTCCCTCTGGGAGAGGAGCAGCTGCCTCCCAAGTGCTGGTGGAATAGGAAATAAGCTGCACACAGGTTAATATCAGATGGCAGAGCTGAAAAGCAGAACTTTTTCCATGAGTTACAGCCTGCAGATGCCAGCGTTGGATCCTCCAGCAGAGTCAGCAGCAGCTACAAATATGGGATTTATCCTCACTGCTTCTGCACTTCCCTGCTTCTCGGGCTGACTGGGATGAGCCAAGTTCCTGTTACCGAGATGAAGGACCCTGGCTCATTACAGAGGCAGCCAGAGGAAGATGTGCCAGGCTATAAAATGCCTATCTGAAAAGCATCTTTCGAGCAGTGCCAGCTCTCCAGCTCATGGTTGTACCTGCTTGGGTTTCATGTGTGCTCTATTTGTGTGCCCTGCAGCCTCTCCCTCCTCCGGCGCCCCTCGGTCTTGGGCACTTCTGGGCTGAGATCCCTGCATGGAGCCAGCCTAATTCCCTTCTTTCAGCAGCACAGTTGCTTTTTGTGAGAGGAACAGTCACCAAACACTTAAGTGGTGGTCAGGGAGGAGAGGGAAAATTGCCAATTCTTACTTCAGCTCCTTAGCTTCAATTTTTGTTGTGAAATAAACTGAAAATAAATTCTTCTTATTACAGAATCCAGGTCTTCCCTGCATCTTAAATGATGTAAGTTAAGGCAGCACCTAAACAAGGTTGACAACATCAGGTGTTGGCACCTCAATTCTTCATTTTAACACAGAAACCATTAAAAAAAAAAAACCAAAAAAATTAAAACAAAAAACCTCTAAAAGTTTGCTTTCTGTCATTGAACTTGGACAGGTAATAGTTTCCTGTGTTTCTGCCAAACTTGCTTTTGAAAACTGCCTCATCCAAAACTGGCTGAATAGAGTGAAGTGCTTGCCATTGTCTTCTGAGTTCCAGCTTGGGACTGTCATTATTATCCTTAAACGTAATCCAAATGTATTCACCAGAGCTTTTGTCTTTAAATTTTCTGTGCTAACATTTGCAAAACACAGAATGTGGAAAAATGCAACTGAAGTCTCTGTTAGGAACAAGAGAAGCAAACTGGGACTGACAAAGCAAATGTCTAATTTGTGAAACTCTTCTGCTGTGAAGAGGCTCTCTGGAATTCAGAGTGAAGAAAAAGAATAAATTATTGCCAAAGTTTGTCCTTTTTTTCGTATTTTCTTTCTTGCTGTTCATGGTAAGCTAAATAGAAACATAGTGTTCTATGGAAAAGCTGGCAAAAAAAAAAAAAAGGATTCAGTTCATTTCTTGAATTATATAAAAAAGCATCCATTAGGAATTAACTAAATATCAGGTAGTAATCTTTCATGCTAAAAGGTCCCTTTTTTCCTCAGATACATTTTAAAACAAACCCATAGCAAAAAAAAAATCTAATTTCAATAATTTGTTTTCTAATTTTACTTTGGATTGTTTGAATTTTATTTTAATTTAATTGAATTATACATTTATACCTGAACTTTTAATTCAAATGTTATTTACAAGCAGCTTTGCTGGAAATCTTAGTGAAACATAATTTAGCTCTTCCTAACAGTGAAAAATGATTTGCAATTCTTCAGTATAAATGGTAAAAATTACCTATTCCAAAGGAAAAAAAGGAATTCCAGAGGCTTAGCTTCTAATTATAAATCTATAAATAAGCATGATGAACACGTTACAAATATTTAAGAACTTCTCAATATTGAATGATTTCATTAGATCAAGGTGATAATTCTGAATTCTTTATTTCTTCTAGAACAATTTTGTCACACTGCTTTAAAATTACCTCAGATGACAAAACACAGAATAACTCATTTCATACTGTTAAGTGAAAGAATCAAAGATATTTCCCATATAAATTCTTTGGGATTTTGCTCAGCAATTGCCCATTAAAGAACACGTTTCAGGATTTTTCCTTTCTACTGTGTGCTGGCCCTGTGCCCTCAAAATTGTGGCTATGTTACGATTTTTCTGGAATGTTAAATGCGTTATTTACCTCTCAGCACCTTTCAGATCAGCTTTTCCCTTCCTTCCAGGAGAGTTTAAGGGCAGCAGATAATTAACAACTGACCTTTGAAAGAGAGGTTTGTGAATTCTGTGCTTCATTCACTGAAACACAAACAAAATCAAATTGTGGATTTCCCTCTGATTTCCTAATCTCTGAACTGAAAATGAAGGTGAGAAACATTTCACTTTGTCCTGTTCAGAAGCAAGTCGTGGGATGGTTACTGCTTTCTGTGTTCATGTTACTGAGGAGCATTAAATTCTCTTCTTGACTCACAAGTCACCCAAGATGCAGAGTCCTGTTTAGAGCATTAGCTCACCTTGCAAAGCCTTGGCATTTGGGCCAGCCTGTAACTGGTACCTCAGGGGCAGCTGTTTTAACCTTTCCTAAAATCACTGCTGGCCACCTGGCGAGGTCAAAGAGCTCTTTCCCTCATTTCAGGGAGGTGCTGTGCAGGTGGAAGGAACTCCTGCAGCTCCTGAGAGCTCTCTGAGTGCTGTGCCTGCCAGTTCAGCTCTCACTATTCCAGCACTCTGTGACATTTGGACATAGAAATACATACATCAGAAGTGCCTTTCTCGTTTGTTCTACTCAGGCACAAGCTATTTTAGGCTGACATTTTCCAACCAGGCCTGAGGGAGTTAGATGTCTGAATTAAATCCAGTTTGACTGATTTGGACATTGAACATCTCTGAAGTGAGATCCTGCTGATAGGCAGTGGGGATGTGCTAAAACAACATTATTAGCTCTTCATTATATAGAAATGTACATCTTGATTTCATTTAAAAAAAATTATGGCCAAATAATTGAATTATGAGTGTGAATACACAACTCAAATCTTAGAATATTTTTTTAAAGTGAACATACAAGATGTACATGCACTGAAAGTGAAGCTGCCATAAGTAAAAACTCCTCAGCTGTTTTAATGTGGAGATGATACAAGCACCTCCTATGAAAACCCTCTACTCTTGTTGATTTAAATGTGTATTTTATTGAGTGACAAGCAAGTAATTCACTGCAGCTGTTTCCCTCATGAAAAAGAATCTTTTTAGATAATTATATCAAAAACTGTAATACCCTAATTTATGCAACAGTTTTTAAGGAAAGTTCCAATGTGTTTAGCACAGCATAAGGGATTATATAAACTGGGAAAGCTTGCAGCAAGTGGAACTTAATCCAAAATGATTGTGCCCATGGGCCAAATCCCCTGTGGAAATTCAGTCTTTTACTCACCTGGGACAATGATAACCTGGGCAAAAACAGCAGAGTTAAAGAACTCTCTGCCTTGTGCAGAATCTGTGTGCAAATGCTCTTTAAAGAACACAGTCTGGAAGTGGCTCAAGCATTGAAAAGCACAGAGACAAACAATTCCTAACAAGGCTGCCTGTGTACAGCTCTGCTGCTGGTATCAGCCTCAGAAGGTTTACACTGAAGTGCTCTTTGCCTCACAAGCTCTACTTCAGATTAATATCATTTATGGGAAGAGCTGTAAACAAAAGGGAAATGTCTTGAATGCTTTTCAGTGCTGGGGGTAAGTGTTATTACAGAACTCTGACACCAGCTGCCACCCTGGTGAGGCCAGCCTGCCTCACATTATCATTTTGCCACCCAGCACAGTCGAAAATAACAAGACTGCAATCCATAGACTTCCCTTCTCCAAACTGATTCTGCAGAGTTAAAAAAAAAAAAAAAGCAACAACAACAAAAAAAACCACAAAAAAAACAACAACCAAAATTTGTCATAGCTGTTTCTGCAGTCATCTAAACCAGTACGATCACTTACCCAGTGCAGCCTGTAAAATTTGGAACTGGGAGAAAATGTCCTTATGCTAAAGGCTTTGGGGAGATGATTCTTTGTGGTCTGGGTGTCTTTGGAGTGTTAGGAAGTCTAATAAAAATAGTCATAACATGAGAACCTTGATCTGTGACCTCAGAGTGGACATCTGTACCCTTCTTTGACATGAACTGAAATTGAGGATGGATGAAGTTGCCAATATATTCTACCTTACTGTGCTCTATCACTTTGCCTTCAGTGCAATTCAATTTCAATTCCAAAAGCCCTGAATGTTCTAAGGGCTGGTTTACCTGTGTGATCCCCTCTCACCAACAATGTTACAAACTCAGGACATTTCTTTAATGTCATCTACAACGGACTGTCTTTTGGTAGTGACGATAAAAATCTTTGCACAAGTTCTCACCTCTGGGAATGATTTTCCAAAATATTCTTATTTTTTTCACGCTCTTCCTTCAATCAGCCCCAAGAACAGAAAGATGATCTATTTGTAAGAACTCTTCTGGCTGCAGAGGAGCTGTGGCTTTTCTTACCCTTTTAAGGAAGTTCTCCCTGTGGTCTCCAAGATGTGTAAATAGCTCCAGGAAATTAAAGCTTTGAGATTTTTAAGTGGACAGTTTACATGGACAGTTGCAGTTAGCTGGGAAAAGAGCTGCTTAGTAATCTATAGTTGGAATTTAATGGTTTTGTAGTCATCAATGTTGTGCACCTTATCAGTTGCACTGGTGATTTTGGCCTTGGATTGTTTGCCTTTGTCCAGTGTTCATCACTGTCATCCCACTGGAGATTCAGTGCAGCTGTGCAGACCCAGTTTGAATCCAGAGCTGCAAACTTGCTGAAATGCAACAGAAGTTGAAGATTTATCGTGCTACCCACTGAAGGGACAGCCACAATTTAAAAAAAAAAACATTAAAAAAACCTTGCAGGAAAGCTCTAGTCTGTGATGGAAGATTAGGTGTGAAAAAAGAGGACAAAGATATTCAATTCATCATGAGCTTTGGGCTGAATCAAGCCTGTAGTATCCTGGCAAAATCAAAGCTCTTTTCCCTGCCACAATGCTCAGCAAAAACAGATATTTTTTTTTGTTTGTTTGGAAATTGTTGCTATGTGTCTTCTGAATTTTTTGAAGCAAGAAAGCAAAGCTAATAATCTAAGTGCTACGTCAAAATAAAGAGGCAAACAGAGAAGCACAAGGGAAATCAAATGGTTTGTTGGCTTAAATACTGATAATATTCATGTAAACTTAGATATGAGAGTAGGTTTGCTTTTCTGATTAGTACATATTTCTATTTCTGTAATTTCACTAGACTTTATATCTAAGCCTTTTGAAGATAACTTATCTCTTCATTGAGTGATGGGAAAGAAGAAAAGTCCAAGGGATCTGGAAACAGTGGGGAATATTGCTCAGTGTCAGGAATTAAATGAGAAATTTGCTTATGTCTATCACACAGGTTGGAAAAGCCAAATACTTCTGGAAAGGGATTTTATTTCCCTTCCATTTGTTTTCCTTTTATAAACTTGCCATGTACAAGTCTTTCATGGCCTTCATGACTCTGGTCAATTGAAAAAACATTTTAAAATATGCATGAAACTACTTTGCTAGCAGTGCTTTAATACAGCAATGAAATACCAAGCATAAAACATTGAGTGGAAATGTTGTTTTCTCCCCACACATTGCACATTTAACTGATCTGCTTGTCCTGGCTACCTGGTACAGGTAGGGAGGTTAAAGAATATGGGCCTACCTTCATCTTTGAGTGACCCTCTGTCTGCAGCAAATATGTTAGAAATATTTTAAAATCATTTACTCAGTTCTGCAAGAGCCCTGTTCTGCCTTGGTTCTTCCTTGATACCCATTTCTAAAAACAAGTTTACTTTCTTCTTTGCTCTAACATTCACTGGAGTTTGCTCTCATTGAACCTCCCAAGATGAAAATCTGTTCAACCCCTTGTATGTTTCATACTATTGCACTTAGAGCTATAATGTGGAATCCAATATTATGAACAAATTGCAGAGTTCACATTGAGGTGAATCAGCTTTACTAAGTAATACCTGATTTTGTGAAAAACATCCTATTCTAGCTTTATAGAAGTAAAAGGATAGAGAAGTACTAAGAGCTTTTGAGATGTGTTGCAACGTCCTTGCAATATTTACATATTGCTGAGTTCTGTGCCACAGATAGAATTTGAGGAGGAAAGATAAAATTGAAAAATCTGAATAAATCAAATAGGACAACATGCTGTAGTTAAATTGACAGAGCACCCTACAACAAATATTCACTGTGTCGGAATATCAAGGCATAACTTCTGTCCCTATTGGACAAGGAAAGTCCCTTTTGCATGGTTCACCTTCTGTGGGCTTTGGGCTCTTTTCCTATCAGGCATTGAACAAACTCAAAGACTTTGTGACAGCAGAGGTCAGAACACTGAGAGTCTTCTAAGCCCTTGTGTTGTGATGCTTTATCTTCTTAACTTTGCTGTTATCTTTCCATGCTGTTGTTGTGCACTGGTCCTTGACTTTGTCTTTCAGCCAGGAAAAGTATCTTTAGTAGTTGTTTCATGTGGTTTCAGTACAGTCCTTCCCCTAAGAAACCAAAGGAAAAGGACAGTTTTTCAAACACAAAGGATTTGCTGTTCACCCTGAATTGCTCTGGAAGTCAGGCATGTGTGGTGAAGAGGTCAGGGAGGAAACTGCAAATGTAAGTGGGAAAAAGTTATTTGCTTCACTGCCATGGTTTTCTCTTCATCAGGGATGCCCAAAGTCACTGAGAGCTGAGCCCTCTCATCAGCAGAATAGAATATACCCTGTCATCAACCTCTGCAAACTTGACATATGCTGTTAAAGGCTGGCATACTATACCACATAAATCTTCCAGGGAAGTGTGCTTCTCCATTTCCTAATATCAGTTTTCTCTCTTTCTCCACTTATTTAGGGGCATATTAAGACTATTTAGGCTCATTTTTTAAAACATAGATGCCAAATCATGGCGCACTTCTCCATGTGGTTTTCCAGATCCAGACGGATCCATTTGTCAGGAGTCGCATTATCGATTAGCCACTTCCAAGGACTGGATATATACACAGAGAATGCCCATTTTTCAAAAATACAAACCCCACAGAAGAGCTCTGGTATAAATTTCTCCTTTGGTTTTAGAAGTTTTTCAAACATCTAAATAAAATTAAATTATTTTCTGATAGCAGTGAGTCTATCCATAGTCCTACCCAACATGGGACCAGAATGCAGCACTGCAATGCTGACAGGGATTTATTCCTCAGCAGGAAAATGTTGTGGCTTGTATGTGGCTGGCTGGCTATTATTTTATGACAGAAACACACATTAATTAAAGGATTGTAATAGTTGTAGCTGTGTTGGTGGGACTATCTCTAATTTGCAGCAATGTGTGTCTCTGGCTCAGTGCTATGAAGGTGCCGTCACTCACAGAGGAGAGCTGTTCTAAGTATTTAATGTGTACTTGAGAAGCTTGAACTCATTGACCATGACTTCAGTGCTAAAAGCACAAAAAGGATTTAACAGACTGTTATTTCACTGGCCCGGAATTATTGGGCATTAATCTCTGAAAGAATCTACAAGGCATATGGCTCTTTTTCCTATGCTATTGGTGAAAAATAGTTTCAGTAGAAATTACTCTGAGTTTTCGTTTTTACTTTTGAACGAAGGCTGAATTATCTCCTTTGGTCAGACAGAAGATATTTCCCTGCTATGGGAGCAGAACTGCTGCCAGGCACAAAGGCATTTTGTCCAAACACTCCTTACACCAGGGAAAGGGGGAGCTGGTAATAAATATTGTACCATGACTTTATAATGTGGAAAAATCTTTATCAGTGTTGTGGTGCAAATGTGACAAAGGCAGGAAGGAGGTGTGGACTTGGAAAAAACATCCCCAGAGTCAGCAGTCATTGCTGCAAGACCTGGACCTCTGCCTAAGGGCTCCCCAGGCAAGTGTACCTGGGCTGTGCTTACCTGACTCAGCTCTCAGAACAAAGTGCTCAAGAATTCCCATGGAAGATTTCTGACAGGAGACACAGAGTGTTAAGAAAAGAAAGATCCTTGACTTTTCAGGTTGGCTCTCGAAAACGCAAAATTCTGTGTTTGACAGGAAACAGCCTATTGAGTGTCTCCCCAACACTTGGAACATCCTGGTGTATATTTAAGCTATTCCTAAGTGTTCAATACAAAGAAAGATCAGATCCCAGCTGTAACCAGATGGATGGTTGACATGAAAAGGAGAAACCCTGCAAGGTCTCGAAAAGCAAATCTCCCACTGGTCTCGGGAACAGAAGATTTCTATATCTGACTTCCCTCAAACAAGTTCCACAATATGCTTGCATAAATCAAAGAGCTGTGTATACACCATGCTGCCCCCCTTCACTATTTATATTCCCTTGGAATGAAAAATAGCTCACCACCTGCCTCATTTCTATCATAATGTAACAGGTCATAGAGTTAACACCCTTCTGAAATGAATGGTGGAATAAAATTACAAAACCGGTCACCTTACACAACCAAGACACTTGGCACCTCACTTGAAACTTTTCTGTAAGAAATACAAACATCTCATAAATGGATAAAAATGGTATTTCAAGTGTGTGTATTGTCACTAAAATACCTTCATTTCAAACCTATATGTGCTAAAATTATGAAATAATGAGAGTAAAGGAATTTAACATTTTATCAAAGTTTTGAAGGAAGTTTATGGGAACAAAGAAGCTCTGCTGATGATATGGAGTCTCTCTACAAGATAGGAATTTGTTTCAACACCAGATCATGGGACTTCTCAGAAAAATAAATGGCTAAGAGAAAAAAGAAAATAATGTTAGGCAGCAATAGATAAAAGAATGGAGTAAGTTTGGTATCTGGAAGGAACAACTTTGGAGTGATTAATGCTTAATGTTAAAAGTACTGATTTTAGTTGAATTAATAACAATTTTTGGTCAAATTAGATCCAATGAATCTTTAGAAATAATCGGGAATTATTAGGAACTTAGCAGATCTGTCAGCTGGACTGCAGGGAAATGCAGTGAAGATGAAAAGAAAGGAAACCTGGGGCAGGAAGAAGGATGGAGATAAATCACCATCACAGAGCTCTGATGGCAGCCGAGGGCGGTAGTAAAAAATAATATTATTGAGGACACATAAAAATAGACCAAAGAACATTTTGTGCTATTTGTTGCCTGAAATTAATAAGTGTCCATGTGCTGTCTAAATTTGCTATTCAAGTTTTGCTACTTTATTGGTTTGAACAAAGCAAAACTGGAGATAATATTTTAAGTGACTTTAACCAAATCACTCAAGTTTAAAGAGTTTCACAAAGTGAATTCCAAACAATAAACAAAATTGTATTCATTAATGCAATTGTGACATACAGCAGTGTTGGTGAGTTGAAAAATAATGGTTGGTTAATTGAAATTAATTTAAATTAATTTAAAAAGCTCCACATCAGCCTCATGCTCCCTTCACAGTCTTTAAAGGACTAACAACTGCAAAGCCATTGAGAGCTGGCTGGTTTGGTACCTTTGCAGTGATCCCATATTGAGATTTCCCAATGGAGCAGAGGCAGAAATGTTGATTCTGCCTATTGTTATATTTGTTTAACACATTAACAGAGGAATTTGGTTTCTGGGGCAGGCAGTGAGGCATTGTTCTTTTTCCAATTGAGATTAATTGGATCAGTGGGAATTTAGAATGAGCAGAAACTGCATGATCAGGGACAAAATCCACTGCTTGCTTATTCTGTATTAGGGTTGTTCCATTCAAAATGCAGCTTGTCTAAACGACCAGTGCTTTCCATTACTTCTTAGGGAGTCTATTACACAACATAATCAATGTGATTACCGGGAAATTTCCCTCAAAAATTAGTTCAGCCCCAATTAGCAATAAACTGTTTTAAAAGCTTCCATTTTGAGCGATGCTGATTTGAACCATACCAGGCAGTGCAAATAACTTCCTTTGAAATTAGGTTTCCCATTAGCATTACTGTGCCATTGAAAAAGGAGTCAGTTCGAGTTTAACAAATACAATAATGAATAAACTGAAAACAAAAAGACTTGAGCCAAAGGTGGATGATGTTAAATATTAAATACCAGCATGCTGGCACTCGGTGTGCAGGAGCTCCATCTGCCTTCCCACTTTTGTACTGCTGCAGAGTTAAAACATTTATGGAATCAAAGTTAGCAGTACTGTGATGAGTCACTGTAACTTTATTCCACTCCAATAAGAGAGCTTTGTCGCTAAAATAAAATTACTAACTGGAAGTTACAAAAGACTTCCTAAGAAGAACAAGCACTTCTGGAGAATGATTCTGTCTCCATTAGTAAAGACAAACATTTTATAGAGTTTATTTCTTTTTGATATAAGAGACAAATCAACAAATGATGCAAAATAAATCTCCTGTGGAAAGAATAGATCCAAAATTCTTGTCATTTATACCAACTGAATCTTGTATCATTTGTATATAAAATCTAGATTGACTGAAAACATCTTAATGTAAGGCAGTGTAAAGTGAAAACAAGGGTAAGAAGAATTAATATTTGGAATTCTACAATAAAAGAATGCGAACTGGAAACGTTCTGTTTGCTTCTTCAAGTCTTTGCAGAACAAGAGGCCCTTGGCTCTTGTTTGAAGAGAAATGTAAGTTATTAGTCCTCATATGAGGGAGACTAAACCACCCCTCAGTGTCTGTAAGAGCAGAAAAAGGAAATTGCATATTCAACTGCATAAGAACTTTCAGAATTCCAGGCAATGTTGATTTTCTAGAGATAAGCAGAAGACATTAGGACAGCACAAACCATTCAGCCCCTGTGCTGGAACCTTGCCATGTAAAGGAGAGCTCTGCCATTTTCCCAGACCACTCCAAATGTCCCAAGCATGTGTTAAGCAGATTCTTCTCCAGTCTGAGCATGGAAAAGATGTTCACTGTCTGTGAGACCTGGCAGATGCACCAGGCAGTCCACTGGGTCACTACTGCTTCACATACTTGTGCTAACACTTGTACACACCAGAACCTAAAGCTGCATTTCCATCTGTTGATCACTGGATTTATCTGTGCCTGGAAGATTCCTCCAGCCCTCAGGACCTCTCTGCACCAAGCACAGCTGCATGAGCTCAGTGTTTACTGATGGATTTCTGCTTCATCATAATTCTCAGAACATGCTGATGTCCAAGAAAGACTATTTTGTGCTGCTACTTGACACACTGAAGAGGGGAGAATAAAAATACTTGGTAATTACCTGACCTTAAAGGAGAAACATTCTCTTGCTGTCGTGCATCAATCACACTGAATTTTCCTGCTGCTAAAATGTGACCTTTAATTGCAAAGTGGGTATTTTTATCATATTCCAAATTTACAAAGTCTAATTTAATGCACATGATTCAATGTAAGAGGTATCCACAGCACTGGGTGGAAAAAACTCATGCAGGATTATTAGGGAGGCGGAACCTCAGAGTGTTCAGAACCCAAATTCAGAAGTTCACTGACATACTTTGGATCTTGTAGGTCTGTGACATTGAGAACTAGGAAACTTGTCACCAAAACCTCAATAAAAATAATTTCTTCATGGTTCACTTGGCAAAACAAAAGAAAATGTTTGCATTAAGTTTTACTATGCGAAGTATTTCCAATTGCATCTAGCCAAAGTTGTCAGTCTCTATTAGTTACTTTGTGTAATAAATCTGGTGTAGCATCATCTCTTTTTATTCACACTAACTTCATCTTACTTGTGTGATTTTGACACTCACAAGGGATCACCAGTGAAGCTGTACCCGTTTGCTCCAGCTACAGGATTTGTTCCAGTAAACCACCAGATAATGGTGGCTCTTCAAGTCACCAACAACTGCAAACTACTTGAATGGATATACTTTAAACTGGCATTTCAAAGCAAGTTTTATTAGTTTCTTTATTTAGGCACAGATAAGATAAGCCATCCTTAGCAAGATGGAAAATCAAGCCCCCTGTGCTCTCAGAAGCACAAAAATAAGAATTAAATTATGGTAAAAATCCAGTGAAATTTACTTAGCAGAGAGATCGCACTAGTCTGACATGTTAGATGAGAATGACTTGGCAATAATGAGGCAGATGCTCTCCTCACCAGAAGATCAGATTCCAATATCCCTGCCCTGCTCCTCATTTTTAGCCTTGTGACTACACGAGCAAGACTGGACACCTGTGCTGTGCAGGATCGGAGCTGCAGGGATCAGCTTTCAGATCTGAGAGCAGCACTTTTCAGAGATCACCGTGGCATTGCTTCAGAGGGAAAAACAATAATGGGTGTGATGATTCAGGCTACACAAAACAACAGAGAATCTCGAGTGAAAGAAAGAAACAAGGAAAAGTTGTGTGTGCTGGTGTGAGCAGAAAAGAACAGACAAAATTTCCTCTCAACAATATCAGAGTGCAGTGATCTTATCTCCTACCTGTTACTCAAAAAATCTCCAAACAAAAAAACCCCAAACCATCCCAACATATGTGTAAATAAACACATGAAGTATCCTGTTGAGAGCAGGTCTCCCAAGAAAAAATCTTCATCTTTTCTATTTCAGTAGAAGACAGAAACAGTTTCTGTCCTGATCAATGACTCAATAACCTGGAGAAGTACGTTTGGTTTGACACATTGAATTCTCTCTGAAGAATGTGTTACTAGAAGTCTTCATGTTCAGCTTCTACTTCAATCTGAAATAAGCTTAACTTTTAATTTCTCAGATATTTATAGTGCGAGACCAAAGTGACATTAACAAGTGTGATGTATTTGCTGTTTTTAAAACCATAGTGGTCTACAGGCCACTTTGTAACATCAGATGAAAAAAAAGACAAGTGCTATCAACTGCAGTAAGAAATCATGTGTACAGAGGAGGATGTGTACATATGGAGGATGGTGAATTTTGAAGGGTAAAGTATTTCAACAAAACCCAATCTATTTTTTTCTGAAAAAAAAACTCCAAAAAGACTGTGATTGCAAAGATGGAGCAAGTGCAGTTGTCACAATCAATTATTGCCTTTCAAGTGCAAGAAAATGACAAATGAGCCATTAAGAGCTGCTATTCTTTATTTAGAACTGAAAAAGAGAGAAATGAGTCTGCAAGGGAAAAGATCTTAAGCATTTCTGCATGTTAATTTACTTCAAGTGAAAGCTATGTGAATATATGGAAGAAATGTCTTCTGCAAGGTGTTCAATCTTGGTGACCCTGCAGACTTGCTGCGTGAATCTTGTTAGGACCAGTTTATGTTAACTAGTCTGTGGAAACTAGAAAGAGGATTTCTGCAGCTGACATTCTTATTTTAGCCAGCTGTAAAGGTGATCTTTAGCAAAAAGCAGCTTTTTAATACCCGGTGATGTTAAATACCCTGAGGATGAGGGACTTTGCTGGCAGCAGAGAACTGACAAGACACAAACAAGCCTTTATGTGTCATCCTAGTGTGTGTGGATACATATAAAACCAAAACATTTCCACAGGGCAACTATCATGGGTAAAAATGGTCGTGATGGGCAGGTTGTGGGTGCAGGCAGGACCCCCTGAGCGTCTCCATTACGCTTTTTACAGAAATAAAAGACAGCGGCAGCTGCACCAGAGGTAGAAGGTGGTCCCTGACCACAGGTTTTATCAGCAAATGATGTTGTCCTTTGTCAGCGATTAAGCAGGGATGACTTGTTAGCAGTGGGGGCTGTGTGAACACGCGGGGAGGCAAGTGGAGCCCACATAGTGTATCGTGAAGCCGCACCGGGAGGGACCGGGAACACCTGGAACACTTGAACACCGGCAGGGACCGGGACACCGGGAACACCCGAACGCCAGGAACACCTGAACACCGGCAGGGACCGCGACACCGGGAACACCCGAACGCCAGGAACACCTGAACACCGGCAGGGACCGCGACACCGGGAACACCCGAACGCCGGGAACACCTGAACACCGGCAGGGACCGCGACACCGGGAACACCCGCACACCGCGAACACCCGCGACCCCTCAGCCCACAGCGAGGGGCGGCGAGCTCCCATTGGCTGGCGGAGGGAGGCGGGAGAGACTGAGGCTTGTGATTGGCTGCTGCCCGCGTAGGGGCGGGACGATGTCTCGCGAGAGCCGCGCGGCTGTCGCGGTCTCGCGTGGCCCGGCCCGTCCCGCCCCCGGGTCCCTGGGCCGGCGGCGGCGCCGCTCCCGTTGCGGCTGCCCCGGTGAGTGGCAATGACCCGGCCGGGCCGAGCGGGCGGGACGGGGACAGGGCCAGGGCGATCGGGTCCTGATGGTGGGAGGTTGTCTCCGGTGCTCTGCCCCTGCTGTCTGTCAGCCGGACCGCGCGGGCACGGCGCCTCTCCGTGAGGGGCTGCGCGCTGTGGCCGGGCCCGATCCCCCCTGCCTCTCTTGTCTCCTCGTTTCTCCTTTTCTTCCTCATGTCCCCATTGCCCGGTGCCACCCGCTCCCTCTTCTTTACCCCCATTCATCCTCTCTTCCCCGTGCCCCCTTCCCCTCCCTCCTCGCCCTTCCCTGAAGGACCCTGCCCCTCACAGGGCCATGGTCATTGGGTGTTAACACCCTCATCCTTCTTTGCAACTCCTCTCAAAGACCATGGTTGTGGCTGTTCCTCTTTGGTAAGGCTGCGCCTCATTCTTGGAAAAAGATAATTGAGAGAGGAAAAGTTTGGCTGATGGTGGAAGGGAATAGGAGAAGGTTCCTTTGAAGTAAGAGCCAAAGTAGATTGCGACTGGACTTTGCATCTGTGGTGTTGCGTGTCTGTGTATCCGTGTGTGCCATGGCTAAATGTGCTAAATGGAACCACAACTCTGTGAGGAGAAGCCCACGAGTGCGCCTGAAAATCATCTTCCGACAAATCAGAAGGCTACTGGACACTTACGCTTATGTTTTGTCATTTCTCAGCTTCTGATTAAAAAAAAAAATCAGAGAAAGTTGAGCTTTCCTTTACCTTCTCTTACATTGTAGAGGTTAATAATAAATATTCAGATTATGCCCGTTAAAAATTTTAATGCTTTTCCAGGAACTATTTTAGTGCTGATCACAGAACTAGAGTTGGGAATTGTAAAGCTTCATTTCCTTGATCTTCTGGATGAAGAGAGCTTTAATGTAAGAGTGACAAGGGCCAGTGCGCGTTCCCTGTTCCCTAAAACAGCTCGTGAAGGCAATGATTAAAAACCTCTTAAAAACCCCACAAATGTGTATTACTCCAGAAGGGCACAGATCACTGCTAAGAGCTGTTATCTGCAAATCAGGGCAACTACTCAAACTCATGAAGTAGTTTGATTTACATGTATGGCTGGGCTGTCAGTCTTCAGCCGGAGTTTTGTGTATCATGCCCATCATCAGATTTATGATTCAGGACCTTCACTTCCACTTTCTGTTATGATTAGAAACCTCTCCTTCAGTAAAGGATTGAACTAAAACAGAAAATGTTATTGGTGGGAAGCAGTTCTCAGTCCTTGCCTTTCGTTAATGGGAATTAATTTATATACACAAGTTTGTAGCAAAATAGTAACTTTCAATTAATGAATGGTCCGGGTTTGTTATGTTTTTTATAAGATAGTTGAAAAGATGCAGCATTCCTGTTGTTGTCTAAATCTAGACAACATAATAATGACTTGAATTTTGGTTATATGTGAAAAACAAGTTGAATAAATCAGGTTTCAGATACAAGTTAATTTTTAATTTGTCTTCCTGCTTTTGTTTTCTTGTTTTGAAATTGTCAGTTAAAGCTTGACACTTCGTTCTTTCTGGTTTTATTTTTAGTAGAGTAAGCTGAAAATCTGCTGTCTTATCTAACCCTTTATAAATTTTCTCACTACAAGTTTCAGATTTCTCATATATTGGTGTTTTATTTTTAATAGCTTTACTGGCTATCTATCCCAATTATCTCTTCGAATTGGTAAATTATTCCACTAGTTTTATATGGGAAAGCAGTTAGAACTTCCAGTGCCTTTTGTCTTACTGCCGTAAAAGATTATGGTGGTTTTTAGTCATCTGAGAATAAAATCCTCTATTAATTGTATCTTTTTCTTATCTGTATGTTCTTTTTTTAGCACATGTGACAGGATGGATATGGGACATCAGTAATGGTTTATAGAAGTTGCTTTTTTTTTTCTTCTTGTGGCAGTTTTGACAAAATAATCTGAAAGGTCCAATGAACATGGATGAAATGAAAAGCATTAAATACACCCAAAGATTTTGTTATTTCAGGTCCTATAACGCTTGATCCGGAAAATAGTCAAAGACTTGCTTCTAACATAGCTTATGGTGTGGATGTTCTGGGGGCTTTGTATATTAACTGGAACAAGTTTATCAGCTAATCTGTAATCAGGAGCTCTTCCTGCAAACGAAGGCATAGCTACACCTTGGTAATACTGGGCTTTTTCCCTCTTTTTGTCTTCTAGAAATGGGTCTGCTCTCAGAAGATGCGATGCAGTAGATGTGGTGCTTAGTCATGGCATCAGAACTGTGTAAAACAATCTCTGAGGCAAAGCTGGAAAGGCACAAGAACTTGTTCTTAAATTACCGAAATCTCCATCACTTCCCTCTGGAGTTACTGAAAGATGAGGGGCTGCAGTACTTGGAGAGACTTTACATGAAAAGAAATTCCCTGACCACATTGGTATGACAGTCTCTTTATTGCAATGTTTACTGTCTGTGTGTTTAGGCATTCTGATTTTTGAAACAGATAAAAAAAAAGAGATTATATTATAGATAATCTGACCCTGAATGATGTCATCGGATGTAAGGTATGAGTGTTTGAACTTGCATAGGTAATGTAGAGAATAATAAATGGAAGTTCATGACATTTTATGATTGCCCTTTTCAAGCTCTCAAGACGTTCTGCATCTTTTCTTGTCAGGCTTGTTGTTCTGTTGGTTTTTTTTTCGTTGTTTTTTTTTTAACCCATACATTTTACTCTCATAAGTGGTCCATTTCTCCTGTTAGGTGATGCTATGCAGTCTATTCTACATTTACTTAGGCTGAATGACTTTTCCCTTGGTGTGTGCCTAATTTCAAAGGCAATGTCAATCCCAGGGTCTAATTCCAAACCTGCTGTTAAGGTGCCAGGATAAACTTGAATTTACGGGCTGCTCTTGGTAGGAGAGCACAGTTACATGTCAGCTAATATCACAGTTAATGTGGGATTTTCTTTTGGGATTTCTTCTTGTTTGGTTGTTTTTCCCTGAAGAAATTTTCACCCTGTGTGGATATTGTGACCTCAGAATTCAGTGTGGGGCAGTTAAATAACTGTGAGAGATGTTCTGAGTTGCTAAGACTCTGTAGGATAGAGCCAGAACTTGTCAATGTCAACAGGCTTAAATCCCCCGAGTTTTCAGTTTTTGTTGCATGATTGGTTTGGATTTGGTGGTTGGTTTTCTTGGTGGGCTCTTCCATGGTATGAGAGGTATAATGGTAGCAATGGTAGAGGAGCTGTAGGGCATGACCATTTAAAATTCACCAAAATTATACACTTTTCAGGGTTTCCTAGAACAGGCCCAGTATTCCACTTTAAGGGCCAAAAGCTGCCAGGATTCTGAAGATTTTATGTCTTTTCTTCATCTTGAATGAGTCACTTCAGTTGACGTTACTGTAGAGAATTATTTTAGCACTCTGGTTTTGGGCAGTAATTTAATAATGTGTTATAATTTAACAGGAGTATAGGATTCATGGTTACAAATCAAAACTGCTATAAAATTAGCCAAAGACTGTAAACAGCTCTGCCTTGACACTTTGTGAAATTCAGTGATGATTTAGTGCAGTAAGTTTCACAGACTTTGCAATGCTCAAAAGATGAAACAGTAAGGAGGGTTTTGTATGTAAGTGTTAAGACCTGGACAAAGAAACTGAAACAAAAGTTAAAATGTAGGTCATACTTAGGCAAAATTGCTTTCAAGCAGTGTGAAGCAGAGCATGATTAGATTCACAGCAATCAGGATAACTTGCTCATAATGTGCCTTGTTGGGATCTCATTCAAGTGCTCAGCACTATTGTTGGAACAAGGCAAACAAATTTGGGTGTCATTCACTGAGCATCTGTTCCACAGAAGAGATGTTGGAAGTTGTAGTGGACCAAAATAGATCAAGTCAGCAGCATGTTACAAAAAAAGGCAGATGTCTTTTTGGAACGTGAAAAGTTTGACAATCTCCATTAAAAGCAGAAGGAAGTAATTATTGGATCCTGTTAAAGCTGGAGCAGAGAATTTCATACTCACGAACAGCCTGGGTGAATTGGAGAGGACCTAGAGAGCAGCAGCAAGGGACCTTTGGAGAGCATGCCCTGGGAGGAGAGGTTGAGAGATTGATGGAGAGGGAAAAACAGGAGGAACTGAGGGAAGCAAATCATAGATATTTTACAAAGCAGAATTTCATAATGAGGTTTTTCAATATCCACTTCTGGTAGGAAAGCAGTGCTCTCAGTTTTAGTAAGTCATGGTAAGTCAGGTATACTGGGGCAGTGGGGGGAGTGGAAATCTCATCTGAGAATAGCTGAAAATGATTAAATTACTGAAGGAAGATTTGTCTTCTGAATATTTCTGTAATGCAAGGTGATGAGCAATAGCTCATCAATAAACACTTTAAATTGCATAAACAGTATTGAAACCATCAAAATGGAACCTGCACCATATTTCTCTAAAATTAGGTGGTACTTTTGTCCCACTGGTTCATTCCTTCAGAATTCTGAAAATAAATGACTAAATCAGCTTTTGTTCTTTACTCTTCTCAAATGACTCCTGTCCTTGACAGATGACTCCTATGAAATGTCTGGGATAGTTATGCTGACAGAATTTACCTTGGCTAAGAACAATTTCATTTTTGTCTTCATTGGCAAGATGGAAGTGATGGAGTGCTGTGACATAATGAATGGATCAAAGAGCCGTACAGCACACCTGTATCCCAGCATCAGATCTTCCCACTTCTCAGTTCATCTCTAACATGAACCTTCTAGTACCCAATTTCCGCATCTATTAAAAGGAAATAAGTGTTTGCCTTGTTAGCTCTGTCGGAAGCAAGATCAAGAATAATTGTTCTTAATTTACTGCCTCAGAATACGTGATGACAGAGCAGCAGGTGAAACAGTGACAACAGTCTGTGGTTCAGGTTAACATCCTTATCGTGATAACAGCTGTAGGATGGCAATGAAATTGTTTCATTTTGGAATTTTTTTGTGCTGGAGCAATTTTGCAGGTTTTGGGGAATTGGGAGCGGGATCCGGCGGTGGCTGCGCCGTGGCGGAGCCGCCGCCAGGGGGCAGCCGCGGATCAGGAGCGCGCGTGGCGCGTGTGACGTCACCGGCGCGGGCTCCGCAGCGCAGCCCGCGCTGCTTCCCCTGCCCCAGCAGCGCTGCTCCCAGCCCAGCAATCGGGGCTTTGGGCTCAGAGCCAGCTGGGGCAGGGCTGCTGCATGATAGTACCTTCCTCAGCTCAGCCTCCATCGGCAAGTTATGGACACTAAGTTATGTATTTTAAATCATATAGCTGTTCAAGATGTCACACATCATGTATATTCGCATGAAGATTTCCAGTTTTAACAGGAATTTAATTATGTGATCAAGCTGCTTTTAAAATGCAGTCATTTCTGCATGTGTCAGTATTGTAACCCCTTTTTTCAGTAAAACAAATCTATGTTAAAGCAGGTTTCTAAAGCAATAACTGTCTTAACTTTGAATAATTTTGAGTACAGTTTCCAACACGACATCTGAAACTTGTGAAGCCAATTTTGTGATATGTGTTCATGGTTATAAATGCCACCAAGGAAGAGAATTACAGCTAGGGGATCAGTTGGCAGTTAGGAAATGATATGCATGTTAATATGTAAATATGAAAATCTAGTTTGATGGATTCAGCAGTTCTGGCTTGGTGGTAATTGATTAAGCTACACAAAGATTGTAGGTCATTTCCCAGTTTAGCAGCATTATAAAATACATTCTGGTTAGACATCTTGTGTAGTTCTTTAACTTGTGTTCTGCTTTAAGTCTGTAAAGTAAGGCTGCAACTTCTTAGCAATCTCTTCCCTTCAACTAACTCATTTATTTGAATATATTTTCAAAAGGAGATGAGGTAATCCATCTTTTGAGTCTCAGAACTCTGACTCCCATTTTGCTGAGGGCATGATAATGTCACTTCCAGGCTGTAGTTCTGTTCAGTAGTGAACTGCTCACCAAAGATACATCTGAGGTTGCCCTGATGGATACTTGGGGGCGTGGAACCAGGGTTTTGTACAGATATTCCTTGTTGCCATTTTTCCTGATGATATTTTGTAATATGGTGATTAAAATGAATTGGGTACACAATGTTTGTGTGTCTGGTTTTTGTTTCAAAACCTAAAAAAATATCTATCTCTCTTTCAGCCAGAAAACCTTGCACAGAAGCTTCCAAACCTCGTGGAATTGTGAGTTTGTGTAGGAGTTCTAATATATTTTTATTATGCTTATCTGTCTCATCTTAAAATAATCTAGAATGTATTTCTTGCACATAATTTATCTCTTAAGTGTGGAGGGCTTTCTTAGAGAGCAAGAAAGGGTAATTTTTTTGTTGTGTTTTCTTAATCTGTTTGTTATTGGGCTTTTTTTCTGAAGGAGGCATATTCAGACCAATTTAATATTTTTTAAAATTTATTGTTTATTGTATGAGAAGAACCTTTATACCAATGTCTGTACTGCTAAGGGAAAAAACCCTTACCCCATAAATTCTGTGTAGAGTTGTCACACTGCTAAACCCCTGGAACCTCCCAGTGCAGTGGTCAGAGGGTTGTGACAGAGCAGAGTAACAGGTTACAGCCTCCAGCCCATCCCTAGTGCTTATTCCCACCCCAGCTCCCAGGGGTTTTATGAGCTCAGTCTTGCTGATTGTAGTAATCGCTTTTTGGAAGCAAGTCACAGATTGTCAAATAGGAGCAGGGATGAGCTTGTAGGGGTAGTAACTATGGAATGATGATTGCTGCAGGCAGAGCTGTTTATCCAGTCTTGTCCAAAAAATGGATGTCCCATGAACTGGATTATTTTGACAATTAACTTAATGAAGCCCCTGAGACGATGTTTTTTTCCTTCCCCTTTTCTTCTTACAAAGTTGTGCTTCCCTTCTGTGCTAGGATTGGCAGTGAGGGTTAAAAGGGATATCCTCTTGTCCCCTTTGAAGCCCTTTGTCTCAGTTTCAGATGAGTAACTGATGGAGCACTGATTGTGTTTATTTAATGGCCAGCTCCACAGGGAGGTGTTTATCTGAGGAGTCAGTGCCCTCAGCTGTCTGATCTTGTCACCCTCGTGTGGCCCTTGAACCCCACCTGGTGCCTGTGCCACAGAGGAACTCAGCTGGTTTGTAGGTCACTGCAATCTGACTCATTCCAGAGCAGCTCCTCTCTCACCATGCCTCTGTCTAGAGATTGTTGTCCTCTGAAGCAGTAAAATAAATATTTTTGTATTTGATATCACTGTTTGCCACTGGGCATCAGGAAACCTCTGTGTTATTTGATACTGCCTTTAGGAAAATCTGTTGAAATTACAGCTTAAAATAATTTCTTAAGAACACTGATAGAAATCAAGCCTAATTATTTGGTGTTCAGCAAATTCAGTTGTACCACCATTATCCCACACAGTCTGGTGGTCTAGAGAGAGTTGCAATGAGCCTGTGGTTTGTGTAGCTCTAATAGGACAAGTCAGTTTTTGATGAGACAGTAAGAGGTGTTTTGTTACGGAGGATGAGACCACAAAATAAGGATTTACTTACAGAACATTTTGTTACACTAGCTTTCAATTTTGAGAGACAAATTTAAATTATTTTTATTTTCCTTAAAGTTACATCCTCAGTTATTTTACTTGTGTGTTTTTCTTTGTATATGATGCCCCTGATGCTGGGCTACATGGTGTAGCTCCTCACAATACAGATATTTTTTTTTTTAGCTTATATGAAGTAGTTCACAAATATTTTCAGGAGCTGCACCTGAAATGGATAGGAGAATTCTCATCCTATGTTTCTACCAACATGTATGCTATTCTTATGTTTGTTAATTTTTTAGCAAACTACAATTTTTAAAGAGTAAGAGAAGGTTCAGGTGCCCCATGCAGTTGAAATGTTCATAGGTGTTTTCCCTTGTTCTGTCTCCCTGAAAAGAGAGGCTCCCACTTTAGGAAATGCTCTTGGAATACAGTAAGGAAAAACCTGCCATGAAAATAATTCCATGTGTGCCTCAGCTATTGAACGTTGAGTGCTCAGTATTCCTGTACAGTTGGATATCAGTATTGCAAAATTTTGTTACTGTTATTTTCTACAAGATCCAATTGTTCTTTTGCAGCAATGATGATTGAAATCTGAAATGTGTAAAATCTAAGATCAGTGTTTATGTTACCAGAAGTACTGGAAGTGCTCCATCAGAGGGTGCTGAATATTCTTATTGAGAGATCTGGCCACCCTCTGTAGCTGCATAAATAACCATGTGTAAAATTGGGTTTTTCTTTTGAAAAATGCACTTCAAGTTTGAAAAACCCACTTTCATGTGCTTATTTCTTCACTGAAGGTGTGAGAGTTTATGTGCAGGGGAAAATGTTTGTAATTGTATAACTTGTATGGGTGTGGGCTTTTATTTTTTCCGTGGCCAGCATTTAGTGTCAAATAACCTGGTGATCAAATATGATTTATTCTGGTTATTCTCTCTGCTTAGTCTTTTCCCTTTTTGTTTTCCTCCATATGACTTGAAAAATGAAAGCCCATTATTACTGTAACTGTGAATTATTTGTTTTACATAATTGTATGTCATTTTCTTTTCTTTTTATGCTAATCATTTAATAATCCAAGTGAAACTTAAGTACCTGTCCATTGCCAGTTTATACAGTTTCCACAGCTTTTGTGGTTATAGGGAGGAATGGCTTTGAGGGTGTTCTTTCAGTCTGAAACTGGATATTTTGCAAACTGATTATATAGCAGAAGTCCTTGAGGGTAACAGGTGGTGTCCTCTGCTTTTTCTCCTCCCCCCAGGTACCTTCATTCAAATAACATAGTTGTTGTACCTGAAGGTAAGTAATCTACCAGCTCACCATAAGTGGCAGGAATCATAAAATATTCATTTTTCTTCTTTGAAGAGGCCTATTTTTCCTTCATTTTCCCATAAAACATTAAAGATTTTCATACAAAATATACCAATGTAGCTTTTAGTTGATAATGTCGTTGTTTATGCTATGTTAAATTCTTTTAATGAATTCTCAAATGCACCTAAATGCTGTTTGCTCCAGTTCTAATTGCAGAAAGTGAAAAGGCTAAATGACACTCGTCTGCAGAAACTAAAAATCTAGAGTGCTGCTTTCAGGCAGTTACCACACTAAATACTCTGCTAGTTTAGATCATGACAGATTTGAAACCCAAAGGAGCAAGAACTTGTACTAGTTCCTTTTCCTTGTCTTAATTGCATTTATGCTCTCAACTTGAGGAATTTGTGTTCAATTTATGCTCTTTCTGAATATAAATTGGTTGGAGTCAAAGGAAGAGAATGGAGAAAGTGGTTTCAGAGCAGAATTGTCTGCAGAGAATGTGGAGATGGGAGTATGCTGTACATCCCTGCATTTGTTACCCCGTCTCACTGCCAGCAGAGCTATTTGTTAGCTAGAGCAGCATTTCCACAATTGATGTCACTGACTTGTGAGACTGCCTTTAACACCTCGAGATGTGCTCAGACACAGCTGCTGGCTACTGTGCCTTGTCCTCCTCTCACAGTCCTGTGAAGATTTGAAGTTCCTCTTGGGTCACATTCACGTTTTAATGTGTTCTCTCACAAGCCATTGGCTCCCTGGTTAAGCTGCAGTCTCTGGACCTGAGTGACAATGCCCTGGAGATTGTGTGTCCCGAGATCGGCCGCCTGAGGTCCCTGCGGCACCTGCGCCTGGCAAACAACCAGCTGAAATATTTACCTGCAGGTGAGTGCAGGGGCCACAGCACTGCCACAGCCTTGCAGCCTCACCTGCCAGGTGATCTGCTCTTGTTTTCCTGAGTGCTACACCCTGCACTTGCAGGGATTGCTGTTTGTGTTGCTCCCAGTGTGCTCTGTAGTTAGAGAAAAGCTGTGCTCTGGGTGCTTGCACAGTCTTGAAAAACGCTGCTGAAGTGGGAAAAATGTATTTATTTAACAGCCTTTGCCATCATATCAAGAAAATACTGAACTTCTTTGAGAAGACACAAAATGCCAATGACAACTGTCATTACAATAAAATGATGTTTCTTCCAATTTTCCACAATAGAAAGGATTCCAGTTCTTCCTTCCTTTCTTTTCACCCAATAGCCCCAGTCTCATATTTTCTAAAAAGGCACATGACTAGTAGCTTAGCCTATGGCAGTTGTATCTCATTGTGACAGTAGATAACAAATGTTTGTCCTGCTAGGTTATTATAAAAAAGCAAAATTTATTCAACGTAAATGTGACACAGAGTCAAAAAGTTGGCCATAGGCAGATTTTTAATGATTTTTTTTCTTCTAAATACTTTGATAAGCAGATATAGTATTATTATTCTTCTATCACCCTTATATCTGTTCAGATAAGATGATGGTGATTTTCAAATACTCTTTTAATTTTAGTTTTTAATTTTTCTGTGGTGTATTTGCATTTTCTGATCTGCAAAGATGATAAAAATTTAAGGCTATGATTTCAAAAAACTGGCCTAACTTAATCTAACAGGATTAGCTCTTGGCTCTATTTTAACTAATTTCTCAATGTGACCTTCATATGTTTTAAGTTCACAATGTTTATTCTCAAGAAATGTACTGCAAATGCTCCTTGAAGTTTTGGGTGCAGAAAACTTGCTGTCCTTTCTCTGCACTTTTCTAGACTGCTTTAAAAAAGTCAAAGGATGGTTATGATTAGAAAAAAAAATGTATATGACTATGTAAATGCTCTGGAATGAAATTAGATAAACCTGTTAAACATTATGACCCAGGGCCAATAAAATTTCCATCAATTTTCAGATGTCCTACATTCAAAAGAAAGGAGTGACTTGAGTGTGCTTTATGTTCCTCAAAGATAATTTACCTTATGGTGCTGTACCATGAAAGAAAGACTTGTTCAAAGAGAAAGTGACACATTTTCTGCAAAACTTCACACATTAACTTAAAAAGGTTCCAAAAAAGACTTTCAAAAGGATAATTTACATTACTGAAGAGTTGATTTGGAGTCTACCACATTTGATTAGGACCTGGTATCAGCTGAGACTTGCTGCATTAAATTTCTCCTGAAGTTCATAGAAAATTTGGTCCTGAGCATTGTCCCTGAATGTGTTTGGGTTTGTGTGCATGAAAAGTTTGCATGCTTAGGAATACTGCTGGTATTGCCTTCTGGTGCATTGGAGAATGCAGTGGTGTGTGGTCTTTGTGTTTGTGGTGGCGTCCCTTGTGCCATTGCTGCTGCTGGTACTAATGCTGTCACTCAGTGGGACTGGATGTCACACAAGTGTTACCAGCCCAAGCAGGATTAACATTTTACTCACACTGCATAATTTGCCTACTGGACAGTTAATCTATTGCACTGACTGTTTCCTAAACAGAACAATTCCCAAAGCGGGGTTCCAGGCATGTTTTCTTAGATGTTCTCTGTAAAATTGTGAAGACTTCAAAGACTTCATTAAAAAAAACTTAGGGTTTCAAAATAACACTGATGTTCAACAATTGAGAAAGGAGAGCAAAATAATAAATTTTGATGAATTGTTTCATCCTTAATTATACTGGTAGCATGAATCTTCATTATAGTGTCAGTTAGCATTCTGTTGGGAAAGCTGGTAAAGTTCAGCTGGACTAGGATGGGATGTGATTTTACTGCACTGCATAATTTTGCTGTGTGTTCACTGCTCTCTGCACTGCTAGGGAAAGACAGCTCTAAATGGCTCTTAATTTATAATAAGGAACCATGTAAGATATAACTTAGCTTCTACCCATGAAGCTTGTGCAGAATTTAAAGATCTGCATTAAAAAAGTTTTTGAGTTTAGATGACAGTCATTTATGGAAATGACTTCAGAGAGGTTGTCCTGTCGTTTCTCTTGGTCTCCATTCCCAGTTTCTGGTGTTAAAAGTACCCTCAGTTTTTTCAAAGTTCCATGGATATCGAGGGAGATACTCTGGGTAATATCCTAAATCAATTGCTAAAAAAATATCTTCTTTGCAGCTGCAGAACAGTTGGATGGTAAATGTTTGCCATTATGTGTCTGAACACCCCCACTGTTCTATTGCATTTTAATTCTTAAGAATGATTCTTTGTTGTGTCTTCCTTAATTGTGATTAAGAGCTGGAAGAAACAATGCAATTAATAGCATATGTTGATTCATTATGCATTTTTAATGGTTTTGTTCCACAATTGTGCTCTTAATGTTCCTTTTTAGCATTTAGGATTTGCCTTATAGAAATCAAATTTTAAACTAATTGAAGTAGTGTGCATTTAAGATTTAGATGTAAGTCTCTAGTCTGATTGTAGAGATTCTTCAGGCTCCAGTAAAGGTTGAGCCTGTGCTGTGGTTTATCTTCACAGAGATGGGCCAGGTTTTAATCTCCTAAGTACTTGTTTCAATAAAACATGGGAGAATCTAATGACAACCACTCTGCTTTTCTCAGGTTTGGTCATGATTGTTCAGTGAGTTTTAAAAAATTCTTCTAAGGGAGGAGGTGGGGGAGAATGATAAAAATACATGCAGCCAGTGTGGAGACATAAGCTTTAGCTTCCTGAAGAAACCAGGCAATACAGGACTGAAGAGGAGGAAAATGGGCATGGAAATAGTGTCCCTTGGAGATGTGGAAGCACCTTCTGTGCTGTGGCACTCTGGGAGTGTGACTGGCACTCCTTCCTCTGTGCTCAGCAAACACTCCCAAATCCGTGCCACCCTTGGATCACATCCTGAGCTTTGGCCTTAAGGCTCTGTGGTTGATTTGCCACTGCTGAGGGGGCTTCCATCACATCCTTCAGCTCTTGTGAGAATGCTCATTGGTGACTCGGCTGTGCTTGATGAGAGTTAAAGCAAAAAAATTGTCCAGAAATATAATGGCAAATGGCTGAAAGAAAATGTTTTGTGAAATTCTCTTAATGTCATATTTTGAATATAGTTTAGATAAGATTAATAAGCAGACCAGCTTCTGCCTAATGCAGAGTCATCAGTATCTACATTCTGGGGTAATCAGAATCCCTGAGAGGTTCTGCCTTTCCGAGACAGGCTGATTAAAGAGTTGCAGATAAGTGAAACGAGATTTAATGTTCTAAAGTTCTCTTGAGGACTTGTTTTCATTTAAATGCACAACATTTTTTTGTTCTTCAAATTGTAAATCTTGTAGCTGCTGTCTTTAACAGTTTCTTGGTTCTTTTATTTGGCTCTGATAAATGCAATTCTTGAACATGAAGTAAGTTTTGTGAAGTTTTCTACTACTTAAATGTGGCACTTAAATAATGTAAATTCTCGAGGGCCATTTGGAAATGTGTGACACCAAAGATGTTACTGGAAAAAGTCAGCATAAACAAAAGATGGTTATTTCATATTATTACATTAGTTCATGTACGTGCTTGACTTAGATGTGACATTGTGTTTTCACACTAGCTGAACTTTATTTTTTCAGAGATTTCTCTTTTTATTCAGTGAATCGACAGTTCGATTTAGAATTGTAGAGTTAGTTCTATATGCCTGTACTGTCAGAAGGAAATTTTCTTAATCTTCTACTCACAAATGACTGCCTAGAAAGTTCCCCTTTGTTTCTGACTATTATAATACATGTGATGTCTTAGCTCCTTTCATTCTTGAGAAATAATATTTCTCTTTGTGTAAGAGTTACTATGTTATTTGAAAAAAAACCAAACAAATCCAGTGAGATGTATAAAATAAACATTATTCCTGAGGAGTCCCAAAGTCAAGGTTCTCTGTTTTGCTGTTACCATTTAGATTTGGTTTGATTTTAGCCTTGGAATCTTTTGATGTGCAGTGGTGGTTCTTCAGGTTTACATTTTGGTCTTATAGCTGGAATGCATGTTTCGGGAACAGATGACTTAAAAGAGGGTGTGTTGTACTCAAATTTGGATTTAAGTTTCTTATTTGACAAGGATAAGATTTTTTTTTTTTGCCCATTGCTTGAGAGGTACTTCTCTTTAGAAACAGCAAGTTTTGTAGCATCTTGTTCTAAGATTTAATTAAAAGTGAGGTTATGTTTACTCAGCACATGCTGGAGTTAATTATAGATTTACTGAAATGAAAAGCTTAATGTTTTGCCAAGTCAAGAGCAAAAGCTAAGTAATTAAAGAAGAGGGTATGGTTTATGATCCCAGCCCATCTTCTGGCAAAATTCCCTTTAAGAAGGGGGAAAAAATCAGCAGTTGTCTTCACATGGGCTAGACCGTGGTTCCCTTTGTGTTTGTTCAGAAACTTTCAAAACCAAGAGCTGAGTGCATTGACCGAGCAGAAAAATAGAAGTGTGGCCAAATAATGGCAAATTTGTTGTCAAAAGTGGGATTGGTGTTTGTTTGAATGTTAAAGGGAAATGCAGGTGATAGAGCAGCCGTTGCTGGAGGGGTGCAGGTCTGTGCCAGAGTCCAGGGCAGGTTCCTGCCCCAGCAGAGGGAAAGTGTGGCTTCCATTGCAAATCCACACGTCTGTCTTGTCTCTGGAAGCTCCTGCAGCTTGCATCCACTTGTTGCCATTTTGGTTCCTTCAGGCAGACTGAAGGAAAATGAATTTGTGTGCCTTTGGTGTATTTAAAGTGCAAGCTGCAGCAATGTTAGGGGAGGTTAACAGCACAGAGACCCTTCCTTTCAGTTCTGTTCAAATCCTTTTCCTTTTTAAGGCAAATTGTTTTAGAAATATAATCAGTTTAAGACTCATTAAAATACATTTGTAGGCTTATAAAACTTTATCTTCAAAGCATTTGAGAAAGATCCTGTGAAGCTGATAAGGGAGTGTTATCCTCATTTTACAGAGTGGAAAAAAAAGTGTTTTTAACAGAAGTGATTTGCTCCAGGCCACAGCAGGAGTCAGTGTTAGCCAGAAATAGAACTTGGGTGTTCCCATTCCATTTGTTAAGACCACACCTTTTTGAGGCTGATCATATTTAATGTTAGGGAGGATTGAGTCTTCCCACCCATTATTAGGAAATTAATAATTATCTCTCCATAATGAATAAGCCTCTAAGTTAATAGGAAATTAATAGCGGTAAGATCAGTGAGCTTTTGTAACTGAACCACCTTGTGCTTCCAGAAGGCTGGAAGAATTCAGGAAGATGAATTTTGAAACACATAACTTTTATAGATAAATACTAGACAATTTTCTCTTGCATAGGTAATTTCAGTGTAATGACAAGGAGGGTTCAATTGTTACTAAAATTATAAATCAAATGATAATTGTTGATTGCTGCTTTGTCTATTTATGCAGTAACCCTTGGAATGTCCCTTGGAGTGATTATTGCAAAGTCTGCTTTGCTTTGGAATTTGCTTTACTAATTGGGGGCAGGAGAAACTTCCAGATATGAAAACTGCATATTCATTTCTCTCACTTTTTTAATGTTGCTGTAAAGTACAATATCTGTATTTACTATTCATACCGATATTTAACTGGTAAAGACTTCTTGAATAGCCAGCTTAGAATTCTGAATAGAGCTCAATAGAAGGGATTTCCGTAAATCTTAATTAAAGGCACATAAACACGACTTCTTCCCTCCCTTCTTTTCACAGTAGATTTCCACTGATGGGTGCACCGTGCCAGTAATTCTATTCTTACTCTAGACCCTGGCATGAAAATATGTGGTCTTAACTCATTTTTTTTTTTGAACTTGTGTTCCACATTTTGATTTAGAGGCATCAGAATCAGGGGAATACATTTGGTTTCTTACCTGCTCTCCCCAGATTTCCCTTCTGATTTATTACTGCCTCTGGTTAGGGCAGATTGCTTTGATTAATAAAGTTAATAAAGTTCAATTTTTTTTTAATAATGGTTGTGAATTTAAAAGCAGAGGCACAAACTGATGCAGACCCTGTTCTTTTTTCCAAGTTGGCATAACCTTAGTCCACTCTGCTTTCCTAATTTAGTAACATGGATAAAAATATGCACGACGGGACAGGTTTGGTACGCCAGGCACCCATCCAGCAGTGTGGTGTTTTTAGTAAATGGACTTGTGGGGATTTGAGGAAAACACAGATTAGGTTACATGAGCTTTGCACTCTGAAAGTATGTGACTATTTAAAGGAGCATGGCCTCCTAAATAAAAATATGGTAATTATTATAATAATATGTTGTTTTCTGTGAAGAAGTTAATGCCTAATTATTAAAAACAAGGTTTTCTTTGCACAGATCTGTAAAATATATGCTCTGTTTAATAATTCAATTCTAGCTTCAGTTTGCTGTATAAAACCAAGGGTTAGAGTACTAAGCTTTACATTACTTCTTAGGTTCAACAACAGCTAATTATTATTTTTTTTCCTAAATCAATGCAAAACTTACCCACGCTTGCCTGTTACTGTGTTGTGTTTTTCACACCAGGATTAGTAAGGCTTTGGCAATTGTGCTGTATTAATCCAGAAGCACAGTAAAAATACCTGATAGTATCTCTTAAGTAATTCCTTAGATTTCTAGGAGGAAAATATTTTCAATGTTTTGGTTTTGTATAAACTTCAATACAGCCCTATCCAGGCAGCCTGGAAGGACTGAATTTTTTTTGAAAGAAAAATTTCCCCAAGGAAATTATAGCAGGGAGGAGTCTGGAACAAAATGGCAACATGGATGGGAAATGATTGGGGTTGGACTTTGAGACTGCCTGGAGGTGACCAAAGCACAGGGCAGTGTTCTGTACAGCTGTGGATTAACTTCCATGCACCTCCAAACACACGGGTACCTATTTAATTAAAAGGATGTTAGTTGCTTGAGATTTTATAACAGTCTGCCTTGCTCAAACATTTGGTTTAGGTTAAAATCTCAGGAGGACTACTAGTACTTCTGAGTGCTTGAAATTTATGGGGAGGGAAGTGAAGACAGAGAATAAAAGAATCCCACTAAATTCCTGGAAAATTTTGTTAACTGAAGTTTTTCCTGTATACCCTCACCTGTATAGAATGTCAGAATGAGTCATCTGTGCATAGAGCTGCTCACTGTTCTCTCTTTGTCTACTTGCCCCTTCTTAGTGTTATTTTCTTTTCCACTTCGCCCCTATTGAGGGGCTTTTAAAAGCCTCTTTGTTACTATCATACAACATTTTTCAGTGTACCACGGAAGGTTCATAGTGTCACTGGATGCTGGTAACAAAAATAGTATAAACATAGTCAGAAAAACTCCAGACCTATGTTTTATGGTTAAAAATGTTCCAATATAGGCTTTTGTTCCAACACTTCTTCCAGATGGGCTTCTATTGGGTGCACTGGAACTGAAATATTTCCCGTAACTGTGGCAGAAATGACGTTAAGAGGCAAAAAATCCAACAAAAGTATCTCTTTCAACAATGGCCTGCGGTATTCCTGGTATTCCTCATTCTGGTGATGCACAGCAGGTCCTCAGAAATGCATGTGCTGAGTATGTATGTGTTGTAATTCAGTAATCTGAAAACTAATGGAAACCAGTTGGAGGAAGCCATCAGCGTCTCTCATTGTAACATTTAAATTAAGGATTCAAATATTGCTTTGTGTACCAGGCTTATTGGACTAGAAAATTCCATCGTAAAATTTGCTATTCTAATTTAGTGCAATCACAGGAAAAGTATTTAGAAATTAGGCTTGTTTAGTGAGCATGGGCTTAGTTAAAAAAATAAAATTATGATATGGTTCTGTGCATTATATTTTCAAGTATCTACAATTTTATAAAACAGATTTTAACTTCTGTGGTCATTCAATATCACAAAAAAGATCAGGCACAAACTGGACCTGGCATTGAGGCTTCATGTCAATAACTGGAAGCCTAAAATCCTATTGTAGCAAAAGGTAATGACCAAGTATTTTGAGTTTTCTAATATTAGTTTTATAATACTTAAAGGTCACCCAAAATTGTAACATAATTTCATTGATTTTTTTCTTTTTTCTTGCACATATTAGCAAGATTATGATTTTGGCTCAATCACACTTTTTTTGGCCTCTAGCTTTGGTGATGCTTTGAGCTGAAAAAAATCTGTGCCTGATTGAGTTTTGACTGTACTTAAATATGAGCAGTATGCTGATGTAATTACTGAGTTCATTAATAGATCCAGGAATGTGTCTGGGAGCTGGGTGCTGTACATCAGTGTCTCAGACATCCTTGTTTTGTTGGAATTCCTTTGTATAATCTGGGCAGAGGCTGACCTGTAAATGTTCCCTTTTTATGTGGCAATTCTTCCTGGCTGCCAGGTTGTAGTGACAGTTACAGTGGCAGAGACAGAGACATCTCGGAATGCCACCACCTGCCTTCTGATCACTAATGACTTTATTAATAGATTGTTGACAAACCTGATTGTAGAGGGTAACGCTGTGTCTGTGTGAGGCTGCCTGTGACTTCTTGTTGTCTGACTTTTTAATTTTCTGTTCTGATTTTATTTTCAATTCCAAATCCCAGATCTCCATGTTTTTCATTTTGAATCTGGATTCTGAGCATGGGCCAATGCTCCCATTTGTTCTCTTCTCTTCCACGTGAGATCCTAGTGAAAGGTTTCCAAGCAACAAACTCACAGAATTATCCCCACCAGTCCCTCCCTGTTCCTTCCTTCCTTTGAAGAGGAGCTTCTAAGAAACCTGCTGAGGTGTAGGTGAAACCAGGATGGAGCAGGAAGAGCCAAACTAATTATTGCCTGTGGTGCTCCCAAGCCCATTGAGCTTCTGGCTGTGCAGTGCTCCTGAAAATCAGAATTCTTGCAGGGACATGTCTGTTGCTGAGCTCTGGGCCATGGGCTTTCCCCGTAGCTGTTCCCCTCGAGGGCTCTCAGATAGGAGATAAAGGAGTTGGAGCTGCTTCTAATGGGGGGTACTTGGATGATTCTCGAATTCCTGAGAGGATGGGAGCAGATTTAACTGGATTCTCTGTTGTTCAGAGATTTGGTGCTGCCTCTCAAATCCTGGCTCGTTCTTCTGCGCAGCAGTCCTTGATTTCTCAAGTGACTGTAAGCCTCCTTCCTCCAGGGGTTTTCCTCTTGTTTGTGGGGGTAGGCAGGAATTTTGAAGATGTTGAGAGTGCTTTAAGTAATCCTGACAACCATTCATCTGAAGCTTAAAACTCTGTGAAGATGTTGGAGGTCTTAATATGACTGGAGAAACGTGGTAGTTATGTTGCATGTTCTTATGCCTCTTTATTAAATAAGGAGTCTTAAGCACAACTCATTTCAACACAGTCCATTAAACATAAAATTGCATAACATTTTTCTAGTAAACTCAATTTGAGATTTCTCAGTGAATTGTTAAAATACAGAATTTTTTTTAAAGGGAAAGACTTCCGTGTCCAAGTAACTTCCAGACTTTGCTTTTAAAAACTGGTTACATGGTATATGCTAAGCAATAAATTGAAAGAAATTTAAGATTAAATATTGATTTTAATGCTAGAGTGAGAAACGGTCTTGAGGTGACAATAAAATGAGTAATAGGGTGATGTGGAAATGCTGCTAGACAGGCAGGTAGTTGATACAGTAATGCACCAGCTTGTCATTCAAACAACTGACAGAAGAAATGACAACCTGAAGTTTTTAGGGTATATGGGAACAGAGCCCTGATGGAATTCCTCTCCCCATCCTGCCATGGATAGAGCTGCCACTTGAGAACCGAGGCCTTTGGAAAGAGTCTCCTGACCTCTGAATGTCCCCCCAATGTCATACTGAGCCAGGGGCCACGAGACAAAGTGGGAAGTTTATACAGCAATATGTAACTTTAGAGAACATTAAGTTGTCATTGCTGCTTTGATCAGTGATAGAATATACTTTGATAAAACTCAGATAAAGGGCTTCAGGCTGTAGCATCAAAACAATGTGTTGTGTTCCTTTTAGTTTGAAAAATGTATTTCTACAGTCTGTTTTTAAGAAGTGGAATGTGCTCGTGAGAACTGATTAGACCTGGCACAGAGACCTAAATAATGAAGGTCAAATAGAATTACTTGTTTTTTACATTTTGATTGTTTGAAAACTTGGTTTTGAAATTTGTGGGGAGGACTCTTTGTGACACAGTTATATATCACAGAAAAAAAATCAGTCTGGAAGTGACTAGAGTTGTGTTTGAATTCCGTCATTATTCCATTTGTTTGTTTTATGTGAGTTTAGTGTCTGCACAGCAAATGAGAGGAAGAAGTAGAGGGTCTTTTGTTGCTTTTGGTCAGTCTTATTCCTGTGGAGTTGAATCTAAGATGTAGAAAAACAGACTACCAGGAATTTCATTTTGCATGGATATAATTCTGTGTATGCTTACTTGGAGTTTGAAGGTGTTACATAAATGTATCTAGAAATCCATAAAGACTATAAAACCTAATATTTCTAGTTGATTTAATTTTATGGGTTATCAGAGTAAGTTCTAAAGCTTAATAGATCATTACTCTGTTCACAGCTCTGGCAAATCCCCTCCCACCCCTAAAGTTCTTGGTGGCATCTCTGATAATCTTGGTAAATGAGAAAGTGTGATGGCTCGTTGCTTGTCTGGCTGCTTTGCTGTGCAACTGTCATCAGGACTGGTGAAAATTCATATAAACACTGCTGTGCTTATTATGATAAAGTGTGTTAAAGATACTGCTTTTGTGCTTTAGAAAAAACCCAACCCAAAAAGGAATTTGTTGGATCTTTTACCTTTATTCTTACATAAGAAAAAAATGTACTTCAGCAGAAAATTCACAAACTTACTGTAACTTTTTAAAGGTGCCATTCCTCTCCTTTTGAAACTTCTTCCCTCAACATGCGGAATCCTCTAGTGAAAGGCCGGCAAAGGCTCCTCGTTGGAATTTGATGGCAGGGTTTTTCCGTGCTGGGGCTGGCAGCAGTGCGGCTGTGAGCAGCACCCCGGGGTGCTCTCCACCTTGCACAACGCGTGTACCAGCCTGTCTCCATCAGGAGAGCAGCAGCGTGGCACTGCTCGCACAGAAACCACTTGTTACTCTGAGAAATTAACCTCAACTCAGGTAATCGTATAGTGCCTAATCTCAGACCTGCTTCCTCAGTAAAGGAATTGCAGAAAAAGTTGGTTTGTAACTTGTCTGTCATCACTGAATTCTTCTGCTGATGGTCTGATTGTAAAGATAAGGTTCTTACTGATTGCCTGGCTCAAACACATGTGAGATATATGAACCACTCGCTTCTGCAACTTCAAAACAGATGCTCTTCAAAATACTTGTAAAAGTCTTTGGGTTAGAGCTGTTACCAAAAGTAAACCTGAACTTCAAGGGAGTTTGAAGGGCGTCTCTCATAAATGTTTGCCAATAGCTGTTCACACGGGCAAGGACAGATGTGTATTGATAAGGCTGAGACCAAACCTCAGAGGTGGAGATGTATTTTTGAAAAAGATGTTTCCCATACAGATGCTGTTGAGCTTTCTGTAGTATGAGAACTTCTTTGATATCAACAATCTGTTCAAGGGTGTTTAGTCAGGCTTTCAGAGAACCTCAGCTTTGAACAGATACTAAACTGCAGGTGTTTTTTTCTGTGAAATTTTTCATCAGTTTGTAAATGTGTGAAAGAAGAAATGGTGGTAACTGGTTTGCAGTTTCCAGGTTTACCTTAGAAAGACCTTATTGATTTCAGTGAGCTGGACTGGACTGCCAAGGAGCTCTAACTCTGTTTTGCTGCAGTGACTTATTTAAGCAAGGTCCTAAGACAAGTTCAAGTAATCCATACAAGCAAAATCAGCTTTTCAGGGGGATTATGTCCATGCTTGCGGCCTTTACTGACATTGTTTTAAAATAAATTAACTGTAAATTCTAACTAAACTAATCTGCTAGTAATTTTTAATGTAAAACCTCTTACTAATTTGAAATTTATGAGATTTCTTTTTTTTTTGGTTGCACTAAATTAACATCTGTGACAGGGAAAAAATAGCTCTTGAAGCTTATTTTTTATAGTTTCTAGGACTGGGTGTTAAAAGTTAAATTGCTTTTCCCTTAAACTCTAAAGTCTTTATAAAAAAAAATTATCCATGAATGTACTTTTGTCTCTTTGGTTTCCTTTGTTTTTTTCCTTTCTTTCCCTAAGCTGTCCCTAACCTATGTACAGTGATTAGCAGCATTAACAGGTAGTTGATTTTACTTGTGCTTTAAACAAATGCAATTTACTAGTAGGGGTTGAGTGCTCAGGGAAGCTTGGAGAACAAAATCATTCAGTGTTTGTAAGGGAGCAAACACAAACTGTTAATGCTGTGCAATAGAAGAAATATTGATTTCCATTTTGACCTTATTGACTGAGTATAATTTCGTTTTCTGCATACCACTGAGAGAGAGTTAAATTACTACTTGTTATTGACATCCTTGTTTTTACTCAGCTGCTCTATTAAATGAATTGAGGCAAAATAAAACGCATCATTTACCGACACTAAATCTAAATGGAAAAAGCCTGTAAAGAGAATGTGTAGAACTCGAGGTATGATGTGAGATTAACCTTCCTGTGGTTCATGTCACACACTCAGAGTTTGATACCTGCATTTCAGTTAACTTAATGTTATTGCAGTGGTATTTAAAATAAAGACCTGTGTTTACCTTAGCATTGTCCAAATCTGCATTAAATTGTCGTTCTAGTTGTAAGGCTTTGATGCCAAGCAAGTGCAAGTGTACTCTAGTTGGTAATTATTTAACATTTGAGCTTTATGAACTAAGACCATTTATTTGTGTAGGTAAAGGAATGAAATTCAGAATTACTTTGGGGGAGGTTGCAGTGTAATTGCAAGCCTTACTTGTCTGCTTTGTGCTGATTTGAAACACTAAGCAGCAGAAACTGTCACTGATTAAGACAAGGCTTGCAGTTGCTCTCAGCATTTATAAAATCATGACAATGCTAGCATTGCTTGAAGTCAAGTGTCATCTTTTTTTACTGATAATCTTTGTTTAAAACTGTCAGTAGTTGGTTCATACCATGTTTAAAGTAGTAAGTATGTCTTCATAGCAGCTCCTGCCTCCCCTTCTCGGCTGGTGAATTCTCCAGGCTGCTGAGCTCAGCAGAGACACTGAGGAGGAGCAAGAGAATCTCCTGGTGCTGCTGCTAGAAAAGGACATCTGGATCTATAGTTTTCATGTCTATTATAGTGGGACTATTTCCTGTAACATTCAGCCAGTCCCTCCCCAGTAATTACTGTTGCAATTTGGAGAAACTGCCAGTGGCCTGGAAGAATTCTTATTTTCACAGGACCGGAGTTAAGACAGTCCCATCCAGTAGCATTCATTTAAAAAACAAATATGGTGATTCTACTGCTGTAAACGTGGCTCCAAGCTAAAGATCTCCCCTTTGATTCTTTTCCTTATCCCACACAAATTTATAGTTTCATCTTTTTGTTATGAAGGCCAAATTTGACCCTCAGGGAAGGGTGTTCTGTGGTGTCTCCCAGTAGTACAACTTGCCTTGATACAAAAGTACTTTCCACTGAAAGATGAAAATTGAGTCTGGACCTATTGCTTTTGTTATGCATTTAGTGGAGAGGAGGAAAAAAAACCTTAACTAACCTCAAGAAAAAGAAAGATGTGTCTGTTGTGAGTTGGTTGGAAACAGTTGATAGCAACAGTCACAACAGATTGGTCTTTGTGTGGATTATTTAGACACCAGTGCTGTAATGGGTTAGAAGCCACTAATCTGTGTTTGTCAGAGACCACTCTGTTGTGTTGATCTCAACTTGTCCCTTGGAAGAAGAAAGGAAAAAGCTGTCCTAGAATTTATAGCCAAGACTAGCCCTGTCTCTGTGGCTTCCTGAGCTGTTCTTAATCTCTCCTTAGGATGCTCCTTTTGTTTGCCTTGGTTTCAGTACTGGTTTGTTTTTAAGGAGTCATCTTCAGCCATCCAGCATTGTGAGTTCAAATCATCAGCTCTGTATTTCACGCACAAAGTTTTTCTGGAATTTTTTCCATGTATTGATATTAGTGCACAGTGAATGGTGGACGATGTGCAGCAGCAAAGATAGTCAGACATAAACAAAACAAGAGAAACATAACAGGTCTCATGCTTTATTCATGTCACTTTTGTTTATGTTTTACCACCCAGGGAAAGGAAAACAGCTGCTCCTTAACAGAAAGACAACAGCAGAAAAATTCCTTAAATAAGAGACTTTGCAGAGTGCTAGCAGAATTTTTCATGTAATATATTTGATAAAGTACCATTCTGACTCTTTGTGCTTCGTTTTGGCCACTCTACTCCAAATTTGAGATATCATTTAATAAAACCATAGAATAATATTAACACAACAATTTCTCTAACTTGTTTGTGTAGCAACAGTACCTTGCTGTGGAGCAGTGAAATAGGCAGAGCACACTAGAGCAAAATGAAAGGATAGGTTGTCTTCTGAAAAAACAAACCAACCAAACAAACAAAAAACCCCAAACCAAGAAAACAGCAAACCTGATCATTTCATGGCCTTGAGTTACCTTTGTGCATAAACAATTTTTTCCTCTCCTTGTTCCTCTTGCCCTTCCTCCCACCTTTTCCACTTTTCTCGTGTATGATAATTTCTGGTATTTTTATCATCTGGTTTATTCTAACTGTTCTCATTGAAACCATCAAATTGTGGACAAAAATGTAATTCCAGTCCTGCATTGAGAGGAAGTACAGGCTAATAACCACTGTGGGTCTGTGCTCTGTGTGTGTGCTGAGGAAAGCACAGAGTGCTGGGCCCATGGCATTCAGACAGCTGCCAGTTGTGTTAACTGAAGTTTAATTGTGGTATAAGATGGGGAACCACTGACCTTTAGAAGAATTTGACTTAATGAGACCCTCATACCTGATGTCTATTTTCAGCCATTTTTAGCTGACCTAAAATTACTGTTTAGCAAGGTTGGACTTCATGGAGCCACTTTTCTCACCTTTGCTTTGAATGATGGCACAAAATAAATAAGGATTGGTACTAAGTTTGCATGTGACATTTAGCAAGGTTGAGGTAAAAAAGATTCTATTTTGGTGTGTTCAGTAGAAGTATGTATTTTTCACTTGGTTTTGGGCTTTGTCTGCTTCTTAAGTGTTTTGGAGAGGAGTCACTGTAGTTTATGGCTGAAGTAGGTGAAACCAAGAATTGGGAACAGTTTTGCAGGGTGTTACATGACTATGTTCATTCACAAAGACTGTCCTGCCCCAGAAAAATGTTTTCCCCTTTTCTTCGCAGCCAGAATATCAGTGTGAAATGCAGCCATAAGTATTGCTTTGAAATTAATAGATTGAAGTTTGATCAGCTGGGGTGGAGGCTTTCTTCTTCCATAGAATTTTTATGGGTTTGAACTCATTGAGCACCTTATTTAAAAGTGAGCAATTAATGAACTAGTTGCTGCAGAATCACAAGATCTCTTCCAGTACCTCTTTTTTTTTTTTTCTTCCTTTAAAAAACGAAGCAAGTATTAGCCTATATGGGAAAAATACAAGGAAAATCATCTTCAGGTCTATTTGACTTGAGAAATAGAGCACTTTTCAAGCTCTCTCACCAACAATACAGAAAAAGAGCTGCATGCAGCAATGTCAAAATGTAAATGGGACTCAATTTGCCTGCCCCTTTCGTTGTCCTTAAACGTAATGATGCCAATTTTAGTTATGGTTAAACTTCCTTGTTTGAAGATGGCACAGGTCTACCTTAAGTGTCAATTTGTACTAGAAAATTTAATTTTTATAGGCTATGAAATGTGAGCTGCGTGGTCGGCCAGTAAATGTAATGTAATATATAATAGGCTATTTAATTGGTTTTAACAGTCTTAAAGTCTATTTAAGTCCTTCTGAGAGGTCCCGGAGCAGATCTAAGGGAGATCTTCTCCATCAAGCTCTCAGCAATTTAAACTTACACTTCCTGTCTGTTACAGTTTTCAAGTGATAATAGTATCCACTTCAGATTCATGGCATGTATAGACTTTTTTTTCCCTAGTGGGACAGGTAGTAAGTTCTGTTAAGTGTGGAAGACTTCAAACACTTTTCTTCCCTGGTGTGTGGTTTTACAGGTCTAATAAGGAAATGCATTTTGTGCTCAGGTCTGTGGAAGTTGAATAAAATATTAATTCAGGGATGAAGTAGGGTGGCCCCTTCCAGCACCTTCTGTTCCTTTTCTGGAGGAGCCACCATTCATTTTAGCACCTGGGATAGGGAGGGAAGGCTGGGCTCCCAGTCCTGGGCTGTGGGAGCTCACAATCACAGCCAGGCTCACAGTGCTCCATTTTGTAACTGTTCATCAGAAATTGTGCCTCTGGTACCACAAGCTGGAAAACATCACTCCATGGGAAGCAGCAGAAATTTGTAAGTCCTGAGTTGCAGCCTTGGAACAGAGAGGATCCATCACCTCCTGTTCGAGCTCTTGGGTAGCAGAGTGTTAAAGGTTTGTATGAGAACAGCCAAGACCATCATTACTGCCTGCAATACAAAGGAATATTAACAAACTTCCCTTCTCCTAACGAAATGCTGGCTGTACATAGAAATTGCCCTATTGCCCTTTGGGAGGGAACAAGTATAGCCAGACCCTCTCGTCCTTCACAGTTTCAAGCAGAGCCCTGACTTGTAGCACCTTCTTATCGCGATTTTCTGTTCTTTTTTATTATTATTTTCTCTTATTTTTCTTTCCATTTCTATCCATTAAGTCTAGAAGGTCTTGCTTTTTCTGCTGTATGACAGTTTGGTTCTCTACCACATTACTACTACTTTAAATACTTGGGCTGACAGCAACCCAAAACCCAATATTATTTTTTACCCAGGTGCAAAATGGGAAGTCTAAACAAAGTAGACCCTTGAGGAACACCACTACTGGTAATATTTTCTCCATCCCAGTAATTTACCATGAGGTGTGAAACTCATGTGTTACCATTAAACAAGAAATTTCATCAAAGAAAGATAAACCAGTATGACATGATTTACATTTGAGAAGATCTGGGGTGCATTTCCATTCTGCTTTCTATTTATGTTCCAGTCACTGGTTACTCTTGGGTGCTCTTTCCCCTTAGAACATTTGTTATGAGATGCTGAGGAGCACTGAGCTCACATTAACAGGGCTTTTTTGAACACAGGTTCTATATTTCTTCTCCAACCCTAGGCTGCTATCCCAGAAAATGTCCTATTCATTGAGAATCCTCGTGCCTGAATCTGCAATTTTGATATATAACCCATTTTTTTTTCAGTATTCTGGGATGGAAATTTTTTTAAGCAGCCTCATTTCATTTTAGTAATGGATGTGGTAATTTGCAGTGCTTTGTCCTTGTTCCCATGAGGTGTTCTGTCTCTGTCCCCATACACAGCATTATTCTTACAGGAAAAAATTGTGCAAAAAGCTAATTTAATATTGGGTTTGTCCTCCTAATTTCTACTCCTTGTTGACATCAATTCTTCATTCCTTGCTCTTAATTTCTTGTTGAGAAACCATTTGTTTGTCTGTGAGTTCCCATTTTCCTGGCCTCCTGGCAGTTTGCATTTAACCTCTGCAGCCTGACCTCTAAGTGCCAGCTCTCTTTGCTGATCAGTCCCTTTTTCCATTCCTTGTAGGTTCTCTACTTCCCCTTAATATCCTGCTTTGAGGTGCATTCTCATGCAGGTAGGTCTGTAGCCCTTTCCTGTCCCCCTTTTAACTTTACTGGGATGTAAGGACTCAGGTTTAAAGTAAACCCTTCCCTCCCATACACTCAAATCCAACTGTGTATGTGTTTCATATATCTTTGGATGAAATTTTGGTTTATGGCCCATCAGGGAAAGGTGGGATTACTCTTGAAATGTAAAGAAAAACTGTTGGTTATTTTTGGGTCATGCAGCTGCTGGTGAGGCCTGTACCCTCAGAAAGATTAAGGAAGTTTGAATTGCCTGTGGCAATTACTCTATGTTGTATAGGCTGCTTATTTCCAGATGGGTTTTTTTTTCTTCACATAAAACCATGGGAATTAATTTTAAAAACTGGCATTTAAACCATCTGAATCAGAAATAGATTTTTTTTTCCTTGATGCTAGATATGTTTATACAAACACAGTCATTTTGTTAGAAGGTCAATAATTTTGGACATTCCCTAAAATCCTTTCCAGGTTTCACTTTTTTAAAGAAAAATATTAAAGGTATGCTGATGTTTCTTTTTTCATTGTGTTGAGGGACAGATCTATTTGGCACCTATTTGTTGAAAACCCCAACACACAAGAGGACAGTTCACTTTTCCATTTTCCCAAGTAGTTGGGAGAGCTCTTACAACAGATGCTTTTTGGAGCTGAGTGATCCCTTCTGAATCTGCATATTCTCGGGGAGAAAAGGATGAAATGAACTCCCCAAGGCTGGCAGCTTTGGA
>VRYO01000100.1:3364137-3443036 GCA_009812075.1 Sialia sialis | reverse complement strand
ATTGGGACCATCTGGGATTGGCCAGCTCCATGTGCCGGCAGCAATCCCTGCAGATGGACACGAACCAGCACAGCAACGTCACGTTTGGCCTTTGTCTGTCTCCACAAATGTGTGTCCTTCTGAGCTGGGGGCAGCACAGCTACCGAGGAGTTGGAGTTTTTTCTGGCTTCTGATACCAGAATGGGGCTCACTGCTCTGCTTTTGATTTTGATAGTGTTAATCCTAAAGCTAATATAAATTTTAAATTACACTTTTATGAATTTCATTTAAATTTTACACTCCTCAGTGTGGTCTAATAATGATGTATAATGCTTGTCTCTTTCTTACCCTTGGGAGTGCTGGGGGAATCTCTGAAAGCCCCTTTGCCAGCTCTTTTTGTTTGGGAATACCATTTTCTTTTCTGGATCTGCTGAGCATTTCCAAAGTTCACCTCTGGTTTATCCTAGTGCTTGATGAGCTGACAGCAAGAGAGAGATTTGCAAGTCTTTCACTGTGTTTGTTAGCCAAGGCTTCCTGCAGTATTTATGCTGCAAGACTTTAAAAACAAGGATAATAGTATTTAGTAACTAAAAGCTTGAAAAACTTATTAATGGACTGTTTATATTTCTGTTATTCCTCTTAACTGTTTCCCTTGCTTTAATGAGATGAAAACCAATTTAGTGTCATTAGTAAGTGTCTGAGCATGTTCTTCAAACTAAGCTTTGAGCCCTATGGTGGGGAGTCTGGGGTTATATCTTTAATATGAGGGTTATATCTTTAATATGATGGCACTTTGTTGTTTGGCTTGCTCTAAACTTCATTGTGGGTCGGTGGGTGTTTGTGCAACATGTGGCACTAGATGTTGAAAGTGGATGTTTACATCTGGTATGCATTGGGAGATTAAGGTAGAGAGGATGAAGTTTTGGGTATGTGTTTTTTGGATGAAGGATAAAGTGAGAATACTTTTATTTCCTCTTAGATTTGAAACATATCATTCTAGCAATGCCTTTGAAACTCTGCCAGCTTTGCCAACCGTAACATTTATGGGATTTTGGACCTAAACTGAACTAGAGAACTGTTTTTAGTGGCAGAGAAAAAGGTTAGTGCATGAAAATAGCTGAGCCTATTATTGACTGCATGTGGTCAGTGGTTTGGCTGAATGTAGGTGGCTCTTTTCCTGTCACTGTTTTCAAGCATATGGCTTTGCAATGAATATAAAACTCTTTTGAAATGGGATCTGCTGCAGTTCTTTTTGCACAGTAGTCTTATGCTATTTAGTAGTGATTATTTTGCTTTTGTCATTTTGATGCCTGGAAAGGCATTTTCAATCCTATAGTGTAAAAAAAAAAAACAGCCTTTTCAAGTAAAGCTTATTCCTGTTGACATCAAAGCTAAGAGGTTTGAAGAATGTGATCATCTGTGTGCAGTAGCTGCTTCTGTCAGTAATATTTCTGAAAGGATGCATAAACTGTGTCTTGAGTCTTTATTGTAGTTGATGCTGGGATTGTTTGCAGTGGGCAGAGACTCCCTCTAAACGTGCACATGCATTTTGTGTAATGATTACTTGTGTGAAAATCTCTAATATTGAATTACAACTTCCCTTTCTTTGCTTTTCATGTTTCCAGTCTTGAAAGTAACATTTATAGCAGTTTCTCCCAAGGTGAACTTCTTTTTCCCATTGTGTGGAATACAGCTTGGGTTAACCCAGTGTTTTGTTTCCTTCTTTGTGTGTAGTATACAAGGTGCAACCTCAGAGCTCAGGGAAAAGTGAATTTTGTAGCTCCTGCTGCAGAGAGCTTAAGGGCACAACAGGTTCTGTTTAACTTTAACTTAAACAGTGTTGCCCTATTTATATCTTTGTAAAAAATCTGGGTGATAGAGCTGTAAATTGTACAGATTGTGGATTGTGTAGATTGTCTGGTGTTTTCAGTGTAGAAAATTCTAGTGATCTTGTTTTAGCAGCTCTCAGATGCAAGAGCTGGTTTCATTCAGCTGAGAGCAAAGTACATTTGGGTTTGCAAGATGCTGAGAACTGCAGCAAGTTTTAGGGGCACCGAGCACTTCATGAGTTGGTTCCGTTGCTGTGAAGTATTTAAAAAACAAAGCAAAACTGTTCCCTGTGTTTAAGGGGAAATGTTATGGGTTCCTCCTGTTTGAGGGAAATAATATATGGAATTATCCAGTTTTTAGTTTAACTGTAAAAGAATAACTAAACAATGAGGTAACCTGCCGAGCTGCTTAACATATTTTGAATCTCTTTGTCAGTCAGTCCTGCATCCTGTTGCACAAGTGAGGCTGCTTGTGTGATCATGTCTTACACACATTTAAGAATTTAGTTTGTTACCTACCTAAATAAATTATACAATACTATTTGAAACACGAAATCTACTTTAAAATTCTTGACATGAAAAAAAAACCAAACAAACAATTTCTAGATGCTGTAATTACTGCAATTGTAGATTAGAACTTAGTGAAATATCTTCCTACAATATAACATAACAATATCACTGGTTATTGAAAAGTTTCTTTTCTAATTTAAACTAGCCCTTCTGAACTGCATCATGAAGACAGAGCTGTTTTTCTCAAGCATGCTGGGTGAAAGACTGTCACTAAGCAAGAAGTGCTATGCATGTGTTTGTAACTCTTGTTGCAAGAGAATATTAAGTGATCACTCACTGCATCCTCAATATTTAAAAAAAAAGTATCATTTGAATTTTCCTGAGCTTGGGGTTGTGCAGAACACCCTCAATATCAGCAAGCTTTGTAATGTCAGTATCAGCAAGCGTTTTTGTTTGCATTTTGGTTTGGAGTTTTTTTCCCCCCTCATTCTGATTTAGGACTAGGAAAATGCTTGATATTTTGACAGTACTAATTGTCAAAGTTCAGGAATGCTCTGTGAAAGATCTGATACTTGAACATGCTGATAAAGGCTCCTAACTGATACTGATAATCTCCATCATCCTCATTTTCCAAACCTTTTTGATACATGAACATGATGTTGATTATCAGTAGCAGTTCTCACCATGAGAACAGTATCTTACAGAAAAAAGCAGCGCCGCTGATGAACTTTGATTTTAATTTACGTGAGGGTTTTTTTTGTGCAAGTAGTTACAATTCTCCTTGCCTGTTGTGCAGAGGTCGGAGACCTGCGGGAGCTGCAGACTCTGGACATCTCCACGAACCGCCTGATGACGTTACCCGAGAGGCTGCACATGTGCCTTTCCCTGCAGTACCTGACTGCAGACAGGAACCACCTGTGGTCTGTGCCCCGCCACCTGTGCCAGCTGCCCAGCCTCAACGAGCTCTCCATGGCTGGAAACCGCCTGGCATTCCTGCCCCTGGGTGAGTCCCCACCTGGAGGGGTCACACACACCAAAACCAACTGCCCGCACCCAGGAATTAAAAACAAAGCCACAGCTTGGTGGTCCCTGCAGAGTGTGTTTATGGAGCTGTCACAGGGATCATATTGTTGGAAAATATGGTAATTTTAAAAATGCAGGTTAAGGTTTCATGGGGTTTTTTTAAAGCAATAAGGCAGCTATCAAATTTGCTTTATTTTTAGCTAACTGAGGGGAAAAAGTTTAAATGATGTGCTTAAATATAGTACTGTGTAATCTGAGTTCCACCACTTTGGGTAATGAGCTGTTTCTGTTTGCTGGATCTGATGATTTAACTAAGATTCTTCAGCTAGGGTTTAAAACTTGTTGTGGAGTCCCAGTAACTCCGTATAAATTACTTTTCAGCATTAGGAGTGTCAGTACCACATAATCCAGTGCAGGTTTAGTTTGTGCTGTGTACAGGCATCCATCAAAATTTCCACAGTAGTAGCCCAGGGAGGGATTGATGTGCCTTTTGCTGAACCCTTTGAAAGTCTGGAAGAGTAGAAGCAGGTCAGGAGTAGGAGGTGCAGTCAGTGTGTGGGGTTTTGTTGGGGGCAGTCACTGTGTGTTCCCTTTGGGAAAAGCAAATTCTCTTCTCTGAACTTGTCACTTTTCAGCCCTGCCACGAGGTAATCTCAGCTGAGATACAGACACACATGCAGAGCTGCCCTGCTAGCTGAATAACCATTAATAGTTTTTCTAGAATACAGAGTTTGGTGTTAATTAGGTGCAGATTGAGTTATGATAATCACATTGGAAAGAGGCTGGAAATTGAGACTGCAAAAAATGAGATCATAATTTCTAAATTAATTACATTGTATAGGTTTAACTTAATCTTTTCAGTACTAGCAGTTCTGTTTTTTAAAGAACTTACTGATCTTTCTGAATTTTTTCTCACCTTAGTTTATATTACTGGAAAGTAAGTGCAAGTAATGTCTCCAGACAAAGTGTTGCAGTTATGTCCCAGCATATGTCATTATATAAATGAGAAAACGAGTTCCAAGATGCATCATCCAGATTCCACAGTACTAAACCAAGCAAATTGCCTTCCCTTATTTTGGCAAATATTTTTAACTCCCATGAGAGAGGAAGTTAAGCAGTTTAAATTTTGCAAAAATTCACTAAGATGAGAAATTTTAAAGGATAAAAGTTTTTGCTACTTTTGCACTTGTAGCTTATCTGTGAGAGAGCCATGACCTGGATGAGCCACAGATCTGCCAAAGTGTTTTAAGTTCAAAAGGAGGAAATAAATCTCTAATATAATGACACACCTTCTTTTTTCTTTATTTTTAGACTCAAATTCAAAACATTCAAAAGGAACTTTTAAAATAACGGGAAACATCAAAGACTGTCAATTGACCTTGTTCAGTAGTTCTTAATAGTGACTCACTGGTGAACATTTGGAGATAATTTGCTATCTGTGGATATGAAACTGAATCATAAATCCTAGAGTTCAGAGGAAAAGCAGCACAGTATAAATGTAAATGTTTAATCCTTCCTCTGAAGAATCAGAAGGCTTCAGAGTGGTCAAGATGTGATGAAATAAAGTAGAAGAGAGAGTGCATTGAAAAGCAAAAAGATTAAATCGATCTTCTGTTGCTTGGGAAAATATTTTTCTTGGAGTATTGCTGAAGTTAAGGCATAATTGTAGCATTACTTCTGCTTGTTGCAGATGTTGGCTGGTGGGGCTTTTGTGTGCTTTCCTACATCCAACTTCCCTTTACCACTTAATGACTGAGTAAGGATGCTAAGTAATGGTGAAAAATGCTGCAGAAATACTTTCGAGTGATAGTCAAGCAAATATTGTCAAAACAATTCTTGGCAATTAGGGAGCTGTGTTGAAAAGCAGAGAATTTATTCATCTCCTGACAGAATGGTTGAGTATTTTCTTATTTTATTCGATGTGTCCATGTTAAAAGAAATAAGTTTAAAACAAATTGCTTAATGCTTTTTAAAGCATTATTTACTTCTTTTATTTCACGTGGTGGGTGACATCTACTATGTAAACCAGGAATCCATTATGCCTTGTCCAAGTTTATCCCTTGTAGCTGCCAGCAGAGCCTCTTGTTAAGTGTAGTGGAAATCTGCATTTTCCTGTTCCTGGACTGATGGGTGCAAGGTTTATTCCAGCAGCAGCACAGCCCTGTACATTGTTTTAAGTTTGCAGGCACATGTGCCTTAGGAAAAACAGTGTAACACTGTTTTAATCAATTCTAAAATAAAGTAAAAATACCTGATCCCACTCCCTGACTTTCAGAGCTGATCCATAAACAAGCAGATGGGTAAACAACAGTGAATTAGTAATTTGTTCTGAAGAATACAGCTAAATCTTGGATTTGCCAGTGTTTTATAAAAATCATTTTTTTTCAGCTGTGAGTATTTTAGTTTATACTGAAAGAAATTAGACACCATGAATCTCAGCCTCTGGGCCTTCCTAATAAAGTAATTGTTAAGAACAACTCTAAAAATCATACGTATAAGTTGAACTGGAAGCTGCATCCTGAACAGTTATGTTATTGTCATGGTAACTTCATGCTCCCTTAGTAAATGGTCTTAGAAATCTGCTGATCACTGTATATCAATCTACTTACAACATAAATTATCTTTTGACAGAAAATTAACTTTAAATTTTTAGCATTAGCAAATGCTTCAGTGCCTGAAAACAAATTCCACCGCAAGCAGAAATGTGAATATGATGACACTGCAAAAATAAAAATCATTTGTGTAATAAAGTACAAATATAATTAAAATAGGCCATAAATTCTCAAGTGTACTGGCATCACAGGGGATGTTATGACAGCAAATATTCAGAATTATATCACTTTATTTGAGGGTTTATGCGCACTTTTTTTTAGAAAATGGGTCTAGTAATTATCAGTGCAGAGTAAACAAAGGTCTTATTCTACCTCAGTATATGCTGCTTTTGTGTCCTTGCCCTCACAGTATGGTTAAAAGAGCATCAGTGCAGCCACACAAGAGCTTTTGTTCCATCTTCAGCCATGTGGAATGCATATGCCAGGGCCCTGAGGTTAAAAAAAAAAAAAAAGGAAAAAAAAAAAAGGGAGAAAAAGAAAAAAATAGAATTGGGGTTTGTTCAGGACTCATGGCATTTGGTCATTTCTGGGAGAGAGGTCTTTGATCTGGGAGGCTGGAAGGAGGAAAGTGGAAATGTTTTAGACACAGTACAGTGCTTGCAAAAGCCACATGAAAACCTTCTTTGTAGCTTTAGCCTTTTCAGAGATGGGCAGCTTCCTTATTGCACAGAGTTCTTCAGAAGCATGGGTTTTAGAGAACTTTTAACAATATTTGTTGGCTGATACAAGACATAAAAATTAATGTGGATGGGATACAAAGAGCCTTTCAAAGTGATGATTTATTTAAATTTAAACTTTATAGATAATGTTTGAAACTGGGAAAAAATCTTTTGGAGTCTAGAAGATGCTTGGTTATTTAATGCAAAGAAACTCTATCAAAGGAACATTTATAGTTACAGGCTATTTGGCTTTGGGAATTGAATTTTTCCTACTGAGATATTTTGTCTAACATCCAAAAATTTGCTTTAATTACCTAGGAAATGCAGTCAACTCAGAACTTAGAATCTAAACATAGCATAAGATAAAGACAGAGGGAAGAGATGAGATGCAGCCTCACTCCCCCCTCTCAGTGCATATGAAAAGAACAGCTTTAGGGCTTTTTTTGACTTGCCTGATTTTCAGCCCATTTGCATACATCTGTGTAGAAACCAGCAAGATGAGCCTCTTTAAAAAATTTTCTGCCATTCTCTAAATTAATAAGTTAAACAGTAGCACATTCAAGCTACCCCAGCAACCCATAGTTTTCTGCTGTTTTTAGTCTAAGTGGCTTCTGCAACACGAGGGAACATTCTCTGAACATTACATGTCTCATCCACCTGCTACCTGCTTTAAATTGTACTGGCTGATTCCTCACCAGCCCTGCAATATTTTATGGTATTACATTGCCTCTGTGTTGCAGTATTTTTATTCATTGTAGGATAACAATGGGGTTTTGTTTCATCTAAAAATATCCCAGAACTTCACTAAACTATTTTCAGCCCTGCAATACTGAGCCCAAATAAATCATCTCGTTGAGGTGATGCTCAGCAGCATCTCCAGCAGTGCCCATCAGTCAGCAGAGGGATTTGTGCTCCCATCCTGAGGCAGGACACTTGATGGATGCAGCAGATAGTTCTGTGAGCTGGAATGTCTCTGGGACAGGGTCAAAGCAGCATGTGATGCTTGAATGTGTCCCTTGATGTCCAGTGACTCTACTTTGAACAAAGCCCAGATTATGGTCCCTGAAACCTCCACAGACTGCTGCAAAGCAAGGCCCTGTGTTAAAGGGGGATAAAAAAAAACCAAAACAAAACAAGTCATTTTTTCTCTGTTAGCACATTTATTTTAAAAAAGGAGTATCTTCATTTTCTGTTGGTATCATTGCTTGTTCTTTATATCAAAGATTTGATAATGTCACTCCTCAGCACGAACTTTTAAGGTTTCTGGTGCTCACAGCTGCCATTCAAGTGAGTGACAGCTGAAGACATTCAGTATATTTATAAGATGGACGCACATTTGAGGAGGGATCGCTCAAAATATCTGCCCTAAGTGGTATTTAGACCTCTTGTGTACAATAAAACTATTTAGTAATAAAGAAGGGTTTGTATTACCTATTGCTGTATTAGGGAATGAGATCAGTATTCCAAATAGAATTTCTGAATAGAAATATTGTGGAAATTGTTTTAATTTTTATTCTGATTACAAGGGGGGACAGAAGCTGTGCCCATTTCTGCAATTACCCTTATATTTCTGCCAGCCAAGGTAACTGATAAAGATGGGAAATCAGAATTACTCAATATTAGTATTGTCTTACTGTGGCTGATGCAGCCAAATGCTTGTTTATCTTACTCTCTCTGAGGTACTCATGAAAGTTTAACAAGTTGGGAGGCACACAGATTATTTGTGTTTTTCATGGTGCAGTTTGTCTGGGTCCCAGCTCTCCCATCCTGGGCAGAGGCTTTCAGGCTCTGTTCTGTGCTTTGCACTAAACACAGCAACCTTTTCCTGCCCAGTGTCCCAAAGGGCATGGCAGTGACACATGAGTTGGGCTGCCCAGCAGTGCTACACATCAGCTTTTTTGCTAGTCCAAAACTCTTTCAGACCTTTCTGTTTAGTTCAATTTGGTGTCTTTGGAAATGTCTCTCATTAATATGTTGTTCACTTCTTTTAATGCCAGACAGTTTTACCACTGACTAGACCTTGCTAATAAGCAAAATTCTCATTTCTGAGAATTCTTCCAAGAAATCTAATTTCTCCCATTTAATTTTAATTTTCTAAGCAAAATAAAATAGTTCCATACTGATATGCTTCTATCTAGGGGTATCTTAATAGATTTCTAGTTTGTGAAGGCATTACTTAATCATGCTGTACTTGCTTCTTTTGACTACCAGCCATGAATATTTTAAGAGCAATAATGCAAGCAGCACACCTCCAGAAGTATTGATCATTTACTGCAGCCACAACTTTTGATGTCTAACATTCTGCAGTTTAATGCTTTGTGTTTTCTTGGGCTCTGTAATTCACTGCACGAGTCACACAGACTCGCTTCTGAATGACTGCACTTGTATTTGGTTAAGGCTAATGAATCCCAGCAAGGATCCCTCCTTGGAGAAAAGAAAAGAGGGGGACAGAGCACATTCTTGTGTCTGTCTTGCCCACTTTCCCAAAGATAGAGAAGCTGTGATTTCACTGACATGAGGCTAGTTAATGAAAGCAGGTTTGACCTTATGAACTTGAAGTATGCACTGAGGATTTGAAATCAATTGTCCCTTTGCTTCTTCCAACTGACTTCAGAGTTTGTCAATGTTAAAATTTAATTATTTATAATGGGATTTTCAGGGCTTCTGAAAGGGGGCTTTGTTTTGTTTTAGTAATTTGAAATGCTTGCTTCTAAACAGCTTCTCAGCTCGTCCATAATAAAACCATTGGCTGAAATTTTACAACTGAGAAGTACTAATTTATGTTTGCTTACATTGAGTCTGATTAGCTTATTTATAATTAAAGAGAATTGCTTTGCTTATAATTTTCACTATGTTGTCCTTTCTCCTCTTGACTTTTCTTGTTTTCCAAACCCAGATTTAGGTCGTTCTCGAGAGCTCCAGTATGTCTATGTGGATAACAACAGTCACCTGAAAGGCCTCCCATCCTATCTGTATAATAAAGTAATTGGTTGCAGTGGGTAAGTATGAATTAATTCAGCTGTCTTGTGTACCTGTCCTTGTAAAACTTCTCCTGTGTGATACAACTAGGTATTTTTGTGTGTCTGTGATTGAGTCAGAGCTGATGTTACTTGGAGGGGGTTACTGCAGCTCCCAGCTCTCTTTTATTTTTGTAATAAATCTTCTTTAATTGCTGACTTTTAACTATTTTAGTATTAAGGCATAACAGTGAAGTTACTCTGAAAGAATTTGTAATAATAGTGTAAGGCCTAGAGCTGAATTTAAAAGTTGGCCACTAGTGTAGGCTTCACAGCTTCCAGTACTAGAGAATGAACAAAGTAATTCTTAATGTATTGCAGCATCTCTTTGTTTCTAAGTGCTCACATTTCTGTAAGTTGTGGATCATATCTTGAAAAGTCATGTGCAGCTCCTTTTTACATCCCAGTATCAGCTTCTTGTAGGTCTTGGTACCTACTAACTAAAGTGACTTTTTTTAGGAGTTATAGATTGACAGGTTTATTTTTACATGTGGATTTTAAAAATATCCTGGGCTGTCTCATGTTTGTGGTTAGAATGCAAGAAAAAAGTGGTCTGTGTAGGACACTGGCTTAATTCTTTCTGCCCTGACACTGGCATAAATTAGGATCAGCACCCCTGATGAATGGAGCCTTACTGGTGTAAAACTGATCAGAAGAGGATTGTCCCCATTACCATCTAATTATAAATTTCTGGTATGCTCACTCTCAGCAGATCTCGCATTAAATATAAATTCCCTCTCTACAGCCTGCACTCTCCTGCAATATGGGAGATGCTGAGTCTTGGCATTTTAAGGTTTTTCTAATATTCCAGTGTCAGCTGGTTGGTGATATTTAAATACTTGCAGTTGGATTACAGTTCTGCTGAACTGTGTGACTCGCAAGCTTTTACTAATTTTGTTTTTCAGGAAAGATAAATTCTAGCCTTTTTTCTTTCAGAACTGATTGTAAATTGTTAGGCAGACATTAAATTGACCTTAAATTTAACAGAATTGTATTGATTGTGACCAAAAACAGTAATGATAATGCAGCAGATGGTCTAACTGTCCTGCCTATTTCAGGTGGTTTTATACAACAACCATGTCTTTTTCTTTTTTTTTTTTAAGTTTTCATCTTACACAGTTCATCTTATCTTATATAGTTAAAATAACTTTATCTTTGCATTGACCTTTGTGAAGATCCTACCAGTTCTTTTTGCTATTCTTACATGTACAGTGCTGGTGAGACCACCTGCTAGTATCTCTGATATCATAAATCTAGTACAGAATTATAGAATCTAGTTTTAAAAATCTAGTATAGAAGAGACTAATGGAGTTGCAAGTGTTGCAGTGAAATTGATTCTTGTAATGCCTCTGTGGAATGAAAAGTGATTTTTTTCCTTAATAATGAATAGTAAAAAGAGATCATTTCTATTAAGAAAAATAAGGTTTGTATTTGTGCCCCAAAAAGATCCTTGTCTTTGTTGTGAAACTGTCTTTTTAAGAAAAAATTTCAGTACGGGGAGAGCACATATATGTTGTTAAGAAACCAAAGGTTTTATTTGATAATGTGCTGAGAGATTTAAAAATTGTGTAATAATGGTCATGTGAAGAATTTCTGTGTTCTTTCCAAGAAAGCATTAGCAAACAGGCTAACCGGGGTTTTCATGGGTCAGGCAAGGGTTGAAGATCCAGGCTTTAGTGCTCTGTCTGGCCCTCCACTGGAGAATAAAATCTGACAAGCTGCTGTTACTGACATAAAGCTTGATTTCTGAAAATAGAATATAAATTGCCTTGTGTAAGTATTGAATCTCTGTCTGGGCATCCTGCAGTCAGATTGACTGAAAAAAGTCTTTTATATGAGAGGTGATGATCTCAGCACTCAAAATAAATTTTGATCTTATTTTTTGCAGATTGGATTTCATAGTCCCCAGTTAGGGATCTGTCAGTCTTGTTGAAGGCAGCCAATAGGTGGTCTCAGCTTTTTTTTCCCCTCACTTATTTATCCACCAGACTTCTTCTGCAGCTCCTATTTTTCCCCAGCTGTTTAGACCATCCTCTATTCCAATTTTTAACCTCCATGGATTTTGAGTGTGGCGTTAATAGCCTCACCCTTTACATAAAATAGACCAAATGTCCCAGCTCTGAACTGCAGAGGCTGTAGTGAGTTCTTGGGTTTCTTCCTTAGTGAGGTTGGTAAGGGATTATTCAGCTTGAAAATGCAACCTTGTGGATTGATTGATTTATTTATTGTGATAACTAACTCATTGGGAGTGGATCATTGGAATACTGGATCTCCAGATTCCCACTTATTTTAACCTCACTAATGGATTGTGGGAAAATATTAAATATTTAGCAAGAGCCTTACTGACTTGCTTGCTGTTTGATGCTGCTCTTTTTTGGTTGTTTCTTTGGGCTGTTTCTCCTTTAATCAGAAGAGATGAGATTCTTCGTTGTCAGAGGAGTACTCTGAGATTTCTTTCACATCTGATAAGGTTGAGAGTGGTTACCTCCGTTTTAGGTCTAATATCTGGGAAGGCTGACAAATTTGTGTTTCTATTCCATTTGTTAGGACTGGCCCCAACAAGTTGCTCTTGGCTTCAAATTTCAGTTGTCATAAACAATTCCAATTCCCCTGTTGACTTCCCCAACCTCTTAGTAGAATTTTCCTATGCGTGTCTCTCTGGTATGATCGCTTACAACAGGGATCACGTAAAGAGTTATTATTTTTACTACAAGCTAAGTTTCTCTCCCTGGATCCAAATAACCTTCCCTTTCCATATATGATATGGGAAGGGCAAGGCTAATAGACTTATTAGGATATCTTCCCACTATAGCATGGCTGTTGTTTTTATTTTTCCTTCATCTACCCACCCCGTGCCCTCCAAGGGAACTCTGTGGATGGGGAAAGGTGTAGTACAGAATCACCCAGCGGCACTTAAAATCCTTATTTTTGGGGAGTTTTGGAGTTTGCCTCACATGTCACAGTTGAGAAATCTATTATTGTTTTCAGCTGGTTGATCCAAGACACAGGAAGCAAACTGTTGGGTATGAAACTGCTCCCCTCAATAAAGTATTTGCTAAGAGGCTAAAAGAGATTTGTCACATGGGCAAAGTAATGGGCACGTAGCATGCTTGGTTCACCCCCTTGGGATTGTGTTCTCATTTCTTGATGTTATTTGATGAGTAATTCCTCCAAATGTCCCATGTCTAGCACATCACAGAAGGTGGGAATCTGTAGAAACATATAATCATAGAATAGTTTGGGAAGGGACCTTTAAAGGTCAACCCCACCATTGCACTGCTCTCTGCAAGGAATCCTTGAGGGGTGCTGCACTGGAGAACAGTATCAGGCTTACTTTGGGTTGGTCATCTGGGTTTCCCCATGAAGTTGCTTTTATTATTTTTTCTAACCACTTTCTAAATGTCTTGTGTCCTTCTAGTTGTGGTTCTCCAATTCAAGTTTCAGAGGTGAAACTGCTCTCTTTTTCATCAGGCCAGTTAACTGTGTTCCTGCCAGCAGAGGTGAAATCTATAGGGACAGAAACAGATCATGTGCTGCCTTTGCAAGAACTGGCCATGAGGACCCTCTATAACACCTACTACAGGTTTTTGAAAGGTATGAAATTTCTACTTTCTTGAGATTTCGGAAAGAGTGAAAGCGTTTTCTGGCAGTGAGAGAAACATTTCTAACAGTTCTTCAAAGGCTTGGGCAAGGATTTATATTTTAAAAGATTTACTTAATCAAATTATGTTTGAAATGCTGCATTAGAACAAAAATGTCCAATATCAAAAACCAGAGTTCCAAAGACTATTTCTGAGGTCAAGTGGTGGTTATAAATGGTTTCTTACTTGAAGCCTGTACAAAGAAGGATGCTTTTTTTTTTTTTCAGGAGAAACTCTTTAATGGAAATAGGAGATGAGAAATACAGTTCCTGAGGCAAGATCAGATGCATCAGCCAACAATGCAGCTCCTTGCCAGGCAGCACACTCCTAAACTGGCAGACTTGTTATACATAAGGCAGAAGAAATGCGAGCAGCCCTTGGCCATTTCAGCACAGTATGACAGCTGAGCTGCTTTAGTTCTGCCCCAATTCAGGCTCTCTGCTCTAAAGTGGCCCTTGGCTTATCTGGTTCTGCATCATGCAATCACATGAGTTAGCAGTATCTGATGATAACCTGCAGATCCTCTCAGATCTGGATGTGTTGTGCCTCACCACAGTTGATGCTATCTTGGGAATTCTCAGCTTTAGAGGTCAAAGGAGAAAGCAGAAGGGTGGGGAGTTCCAGTGGGAAGATTAGAGGGGTTATGGAAAGGGTCTCTTGTACCTTGGCCACTGCAGTAAATCCTCACTGCTCTGCCAGAAAAAGTGTACATGGAGGTCTGCCTTTTCTCAACCACTTGTGACTTGCACAATCATTTTTGGAATCCAGCTGTGTGGATGTGGTTCCTGAAAATGCCAGTGAAGTTTGGTTTGGGAATGGGAAGGTCATATTGCAAAATCAGTTTAAGGACTGGTTTGTAAATGATTTTCTACAAGGCTGTGGGGATTACGCTTATTTCCAGCCAAGATGCAGAACCTGGAAAAGATGGATTTCTATATCCATATACACACACCCATAGATATGTCCTGTTCTGAGTGACCTTATTACAGACTGTGGCCATTTCCACTGCAGCACCCCAGTTGCAGTGAGCAGGAGCAGTGCCTGTGGCAGACAGGTGTACGATAATGCTGTGCTGGGGAAGCAGGTGGCACATATGATTAAAGTAGCAGATTTCATCTGTCACTGCCTAAATTTGCAGTTTCAAGAGTGCTGTTAAATACTTGGCAGCTGCTGGGGAAGTGACAGAAGTGACTGGACTCCTTTTCCTCAATCTTTGCTTGGCTGCAGAGTGTGACCTTTTCTTTCTGTCCTGCTTGTCCCCTCCTTGGGGCTGGTGTGGTACATCGTGTCTGGGGTTCAACCTTGCAGGGTTTGAAAGCTGAAACCAGTGTGATACCATAAAACTGATTTATCAGGTACTGCATCTTGTCTTGATTACTCAGCACCTAAACTCACTCACCTGTCTTGGCTGTCTCTCAGTTTCTAGATGGAGATTAGCATGTGGGGTTTAATTTATAAAACACTGTGTGGCTTGGGCCAGGCCTGGGAAAGTGATGGCTCTTTCCCATGAAATGACCCTGGAGTCCCTTTTGATGAAAATGATGGCATCTTGTAGACTGTGGAGGAACACTTAACACAGGAGGAATGTATTGATCTTTTTAGAGTGGTCTCTTTGGTTGGACCTGTGAGAATTATGCTGGGCTGGATTGAATTTCAAGTAATTCCAAATATTGCAAATCCCTTTTTGCTGATGGTGGAGTTTGGGCTAGTGAGGTTAGCTATCCTGCTGGATTGGTTGCTGAAATATTTTAATAAAATAATGCTGATGTCCTTTCCATAATGTTTTATTGTTATTAGTTACTAAACATCTGTCTAGATCATCTGTGTCTAAAAATCCTTCATGATCTTTTAATCCTTTCTAATATTTGCTTAAGCTATAATATTTTCACCTGGGTTTTTTAGCCCAGTTAAACTTACACCCACAGTTGCTAAACTTGTGAATTTAACTTTAATTTTTGAATTTAGACCTGGAAAGCATTATGTGCCTCCCTCTAATTGTGGTAATTTGTATTACCTCATTGTTGTTTTGACAAAACCTTAAGAATGTGAGGCAGCTGTTTTCTGAATTGTTCATGGATCATGCTTGTGTTTGACTTTATCATGCAATCATTTTATTATAAATATTTTTTGTTTCTTTTCTTCTCTAGATTTAAACTTTCTGACTCCAATCTCACTACCCAAAAGCCTGTTGGAATTGCTGCACTGTCCCTTGGGACACTGCCACCGCTGCAGCCAGCCTATGTTTACCATTGTCTACCCAAAGCTCTTTCCCTTGAGGGAAACTCCAATGGCAGGATTGCATCAAGGGTAATTATACAGGAAATTACACTGGGGTTTCGTTCAGGAAGAAAAACACCTTATGGAACAAAGCATGCTCTTAAGGATTTTTTTTTAAACATAGTATTTCAGATCCAAAGTCCCTGGCCTGTGATTGCATATATAAGTTGACAAATATTTTATTCATGAGTCAAAACCAAAAATACTGCTACAATGTTAAAAGGAACTTCAGATATGCTTGTCTCAGCCTGGTGTAAGACAGGAAAGGGTTTGGATAGAATGGGATTGAGCTGTTTGTGGTGGTGCAGCACATGCCTGGCACTTCTGTGCCCTGGGAAGGAAGTGATACCTAACACTAGTAATTGTCCTGATGGTCTCTACCCTGACTTCAGATTGCCACCACTAAACAAAAAGTGCTGCAGGATCAGAGATGGAAAAAAGCTCTAAAGCTGGAACTTAATTAAAATGTTCTGCAGTAAAATACTCTTGTTTTAATTTCCACACTAATTAACTTGAGATATGCTGTGGAAGCATTCTGCATAGGAACATACATTTTATAGTAATACATGTTTTTAATAATACTTCAGTTTTATGGTTGTGAAAATGTCTGCAGGATTCACAAGCCCACACAGATTTGCTGACCTACTGGGCAGTACAGTCATAGAAGGGACTCAAAATGGAGATATAGTTCAGGGAATGTTACCTTCATGTAGATAAAGATACAAAATACCTTTAAGGTGAGCCCTTATTGCTTTTCAGTGATTCTTTCCCTAATCCTTATTAGTCTGAGTGGATACTGTAGCTTTCCATGACTCATAATATCACTGAATCCACTTTCTGCAATGGAAAAGCATCACCTGAGAAATTTCAGCTTGTATTATTTGAAAAATAATAAAGGAGGCTTAAAGCTAAGTCACTTGGAGTTAAACAAGCAAAGGTGATGTTAGGTTCTTGTTAGAGAACTCAAGTCAACCCATTAATTACAAAGCATGTACCCAAAGGTGGTGAGCAGAAAAGAAAGGTGCTCTAAAAAGGAATGTTTTTGAGATTACTTGTTGGTGTCTCTATAATCCAGGAACACCACTTAGTTCCTAGCCTGCTGAAATCCATTGATTTGATAGTTACCTTCCATAAAAACAAGAAATTGCTTTTCAATAGGAAGATCTTTAAGAAAAGAGACTAATGGGTGATTCGGGTTGTTGGTGCCTGTTTTACACAGCTGTATCCCAGCCTGTTTGCTGTGAGTTTGTAACATGAGAAACATCTGATTTGTAAGCAATTCAGCTTTATGAAATGAAACAACGTAGGTATGCAAAATCTGGGCAGCAGCCAGAGGGCTGCATAAATGCTATTTTGGAAAAGCCATCTTTCCTAGAAAGATCTGATTGCAGAGATTGCACACTTCAATTTGTCACTCTGTTACACTTCAGTCATATGTCGAAATTCAGTGGATTTCATGTTGAGTGAAATAATTTACTTCCATATTAATGTCATAATATTCTTAGTCATAAGATGTTATAATCATGCTATAAAGAATTTCTTTCAAACATTCAACAGTATAATTTTCTAAGAAAATGATGGAAAACTACTGGCTAGTCACTAAAATCATCTATTACACTAAATAATTCAACAATGTGAGAGTTTGGACTACTTTGTAATTAATTGCTAAACGTTGCTCATTGTAGAAGCTACAGTTACAAGATGATAGACATTATCAGTAGATACCTTTAGGAATTATTAAATTGAGACTCCATAAAAACATACTTTAGAGCTATTTGGGAAGAAGACTGTATTAACATTCTAAATATAATAATTAAAAATAGGTACTTCTGCATGGTTTTCTCTTGTTTCAAAAATAGTTATCATTCCTTCCCTTAGAGAAGAATGCACTGTGTTCTGCAAAATGCCTTTAATGAATCCAGTCTTAAGTAGCTGACATTTGATGCAAATCCACAGAAAATGAGATCTAAACAGGGCAGCCTGTCATCCTTATCTCTGTAGCTTGTGCACTTGACATGGTAAGATTATGTGGAATTGTGGAGGTGTGATAGCTGGTTTAGAAAGATGTGAGGGACAGGGTTTCTATTCTAAAGAGCTTAAAGTGACCATGAAAACACACAGGGTAGGGATCCTGGGTGTTTGAGCAGCACTGATTAGCACATGCCACGTCCATGCCAGTAACTCCTGCCTGGATTTCCATATCACATTCTGTATCCTCTTAGAGGGAAGGAGAGTTAAGTGTTGGACTGGTTTTCTGTATCTGAAAAAGCACAGATGCCATGAGCACTGGGTAAAGTGTGATTTCTAGGTTAGTGTAAAACAGATCTGAACATTTATAAGGCAGATATCTCAGTCCCTGCCAGGCTGGGGCAGGAGCAGGGTCACTGAGGCTCGGCTCACACTTGCACGGTGCCATCCCTGCTGCTCTGCATGGCACCGTGTGACAGCACTGCCTGTCACTCATCCTTTCTGAAGATCTGCCTGTTCACTCTGCTAACCAGGGAGGACACTGCCCTTCAGTCATTTCATGCCTACAAGCAGTAATTTAAGAAGCACACGAGCAGGGCCCAGGCTGCCCAGCTATTTTCCTGTCAGCTGCTAAACCTGCTGGCTGTGACACTCAGCCACACCCTGCTCAGAGAGAAAAACCACACACTGCTGCTCTAAACCCAGCGCATAAGAAACCAGGAAGGTTTTGAGAACCCCTGCAGTGCTTCCCTGCCTTGGTGTCAGAGACAGCAAATGAACCTGTGCTTTTTCTGGGCTGTGGAGATGGGCTAATCCCATATTTTCCAAACCAGCACATTGTATGTGTGGAATGGAGCCAGGAGCTTTAATCTTTACTGACAACTGTTCCCCCTCTCTTTTTTTTTTTCCTTTTTTTTTTTCTCCTAGGAGGACAACTGTTAGTTTTGTGGCATACTGCTGCTCCACCCAGTGTCTGCAGACTTTTGACCTACTGAGTTGATAAACATTTCAACCTCAGGAGTGCTGCCAGTGTAAAGCTGCATTTGATGCCGTGTCCCCTTGGTACTGGAATACCGTGTGTGCGTGTGCCAAAGCAGCAGAAGTGCCCAGTCAGGAACACTCTGAGACACTTAAATCCTGCCCTATCAAATCTGGATGAACTGCTGGAACTTTTCAGAAGTGTAAATACCGAGCTTTTAAAAGTATTAACTTCTCTCTCCTCCGAGGCAGCACACAAACCAAACACATTCACGAGCTCTGACTTCAGGATTTCCAGTATTTTTCAAATGTGCCTGATTTCAGGTTGACCCATTGCATCATTTGAGGCAGTTGCATTCCTCTAACAGGAAAAAAAAAAGTTCACTTATGGCAAACAGATTTTCTTTTATTCATCCCTATCCTCTTCCCCTCTACAGCTGCCATCAGGTATTGCTGTAAGCCTGCAGAAACCTTTGATGGATCCCAGTGACTTTTCTATAGAATTCAGCCTTATTTTCTCCCTCTCTTCATGTTTACCCCAGCAGTTATGCCAGTTGTATACCAAGTCTTTGACAGTTCTCTGTGGTATTTAAATCCACGTGCTAAAAGCAGATCTTTCTTTCTAGCATCATTAAATACCACAGTGATTTAATTGGAGTAACTAGGATATGTCTGGAGACTGAAGATCCTGTTTCAATGAAGGCTGGTACTGATGCCTGCACTAAGGGCTCTTGCTCCAGCCTGTTTGAGGGTGTGTTTTCTTTATTTTCATTGCTTTATTTTTAGAAATAGTTCTCCTTTGGTTCCATTGAGTTCTTCAGGAAGAAGACAGCATTTAAGTAACAATTTCCCTTTGAAAAAACCCAACTAGTAATATGATAGTAAATCTTTATTATATTTTTACAGTTGCAGGCTATAGATCTGCAAAGAGCTGGTCTTGATCTTTTTCTAGATTCAGCGTTTGGCTGATTTGTCCAAGTGTGTCAGTGGATTGTGTGCCTTGGAGAAGGTTGGAAATCCAGGAGCAGGTGTGTATCTCCATGCACAGGTATATTTGCACATGGATACCTGCACAGAAGGGCTGGGACATTTGTTTCCATACATTAATGGTAGATTTGGTTCAAATTGCCACTCACTAGCATATTTGTGGGAATCTTTTTTGTTACATCTAGTTAATTTTAAATAATCAGCAAAGGATGGAGAAAAGGCCCAAAATGCCTACATGACTAAACATTTTGATTTTATACTGAAACAATTTATAGATTATTTGCCCCTCTTGATTTGTTTTTGAATATACAGTATTTTTTTAATATAATTTGTTCTTTTTTTTTTGCTTTCTATTTCTTTGGTATAAACCACTTGTTGATTTAGCACAGTGTGCTGCTCTGTGCAGTAGGTAGTTACAAGCTGAAATAGATATGAATGAAACAGTTTGTTATAAAAATGGCAAGATAAAGAGACTTATTTGGTAGTGTATTAGCATATGTTGTGGTGAGGTGTGCGTACTTTGAAGGCAGGAGGCATTAAAATGTTTTCCTGTTGCCAAAGAAGCATTTGTTCCTTCTGCAGGCTTCCTGGCATCTCTTCAATAAATAGAGTATCTTAAGAGCTTAAAAGAGTACCAAAAAGGCAGTTTTGAGGGTGGAAATTTTAGGTTGTGCATGTTACTTGTAAAAAATCTTTCCTGGTTTTATTGGGTTGGCTTTAGAGAGTTGAATTAGCATTAAGAAATGTAGAACTTAATCCTTCAGGAATGCAAGTATCATCTACTGCTTTAGAATTGTGAAACTTTCTAAAATAAATCCCATTTATTATATCTGCTTTGCAGTAGGGGAAAGAGCCATGTCCAGGCAGCCTTGGTGCTTTTGGATTTCTGTCTGTGTTGTTTCCCAGGTTTGTTTCCATGTTGGAATCTCAGCAGGCCCCACAGGGTTCACTGCTGAGGCAGCAAAATCTCCCTTCAGCTTTATCCTTTTCCTTCAGGACCTCAGAGCTGAGGTGTGAATTGCCCACGTACAATTATATCTGTATCAGAAATGTGCAAGTGTAGGACAGAATCCACTTTTTTAAAACAGATGATAAAAGCAATGGTAATGTTACAGATGTTAATTTTTATACAATACTCTGATCAGGAATTTTCAGTATTAATTTTTACTGTGGCTTCCTCTGTCTTTGAAAGAGATGTTTTCTTGGAAGTTTTTGTCCTCTTTTTATAGCAAGTTGTAGACTTGAAATCACAGTTTATATCTGAATTCAGTCTGTAAATACTGTTTTGGAGTTTAATCTGATTGTGATCACCTAAAAGACATTAGCATTTGTTCTGTTAGGAGTCAAGAAGATTGAAGCTTGATTTTATTATTATAATTATTTATTTATTATTTTCTTTCTTCTCCCCATAATCTAATTATTTCTTATTGAGTCTGTATCAGTCTCTTTATTATTGTCTCCAAGTGCAGTTCAGAAGAAATTTAACCTGTTCTATAAGCAGAATGAATCTTAACTATTACTTTAATAGATGATATTTCTAGAATGGAATGTTCAATAAATAAATGACTTAAACATGCAATTGAAGCTGAAATGTCATGCCCTATTTTTATAAAACAAAGGGGAAAGCCAATATATAGATGAGAATGCAGCTTAAATTCATGTTTGATGTTTTGTGGGTTTTTTTTTTTTAATATGAACAGTGTTTGTATTCATCTGTATCTTTGGGTGATATTCTTCTAGATTAAAATAACTCCATTCTCACTTGTCCAAATTTTTCTAAAGTTGTTCTGCTGTAAGAGTGTTTCATAACCAGCAAGCATGAGAGCCAGCTATGCAAATTGCAGAGGGGAGAGGGAGCTTGTTGCTGATTGAACTGTGCATCACTGGTTTTTCAAGGTGCCACAGTGCTTGGACTTCTCTTTGTTCAGTTTGTTTCTGGGTAATTTTTCATTTCTTGCTCTGGTTTGTCAGGTTATTCCCACTGAGGTAATTATTTCAGTGTACTACAAAAAATCAGGTTCCAGATATTGAAAAAAATAACCATTTAAAAAGTTTTTTTGTTGTAACAGTAGATCTTAATTCTTAGCTTAGGGCGGGAGCAGGAAAAATTTTTGGGTTTTTTTCTTAAGGCATTACAAAGAGAAAGGTGCAGGAGAGGAATGAGATAAAATAAGTCTTTAACCCATTGGTACTGCTGTAAAATCTTTTCTAAGTAAAGATTAACTCCCATTTTAGTTAGAGATCACAGGCATAAATTTTGTTTTAAATTGTGATAAGAGGCACCATATTGATAAAAGTCAAACCTGTATAGAGGTAGCTTTTTTGTTCTGCCACAAAGGAGATGGAGGAATCTCTGGTTTTGCTTAAAAATCCTTTTGAGTGGTTTTGCAATGGACACTGTTACATTTGGAATACTGTTCTTGGGAACCTTCCTCATCATTCCTCAGAGGATCCGAAATGCCCTTTCCTGTGCAAAGAGCAAGGTCTAACATAAAGAAATGTGTATTTTTCTGTTTTGATGCTTCTCCTGGGCTCTTAGCATGGCTCATTACAAACCTCCTATTTACTTGGTTGTGGTGAGGTTGAGATGTTGCTCTGAGCAGAGCAGTGCTGTTTATTGCCAAGTTGGCTTCAATTGCTGCAGATTGAATTCTGCTGAATCCCTTTTTCTGGCATTGAAGGGAGCACAGGACTGTTCTAACACCCGTGTGGGAGCAGCGTGTCAGGTTCTACTGACATCACAGCCCAGCTGAAGACTGGAGAGTGACAAACCTGTCACTAGAGAGGACAACTGGCTTTTGAAGGCCACTTTGGCCCCACCAGAGTACCACTGGTAACAGAAGAACTTTTGCCCTGATGGGTCAAGTTTTAACTGATGAGAGGGAAGAATGTGTGTTACCATCTTTGTATTTCTTGCAAAAACTGGGACGACACCACAGTCCATGGCTGCTGCTCTGTCTGCAGCTGCAATGCCATAATTCCAAGATGTACCTATCTTTGCCTCTTGCCTCCCTCTTAAGACTACTCATGTTGTTGCAAAATGTTATAGTTAACTTGTGATGGAAGAGGCTGAATAAATTGAATCCAGAGTTTTTATTACTTTTTTTGTATTGCAGACCTATTTTGTAAGAGACCACAGGTCTGGTGGAAAGAAATGGCAATGTTCACGTGAAGTCTTCATTGCTTTTGCTTTCATGTGCCCTTTCTTGGATTATAACTTGAACTTGGTTTGCAACTGAATTCATTCTGTGTCTGTGGAAAGCACATGTGCATTGCTTTCTTGCTCTGTATTAACCAAATGTCACTTAGTGTGAAGGTGAGATTGCTAGATGGTTTATTTGAAGTTAGTGGTGCGATTATTGTATGTGCTTGTTAATAAACTATATTTTTGGATAGAATTACTGTTCATTCAAATTAACCAAATTCTTGCTCCTGGGACTATTAAGCTATGTTAGAATGCAGCACTTCATTTACATTTCAGTTCATTTGCATTGTAATGAGCTATTAAGTCTCTTGTCCCAAGGCTGAAGAGGTGGGGTGAAGACACTAAAAGCACTCCCAAACCCAAAACACCACTTCAATTCATTTAATCCCTTTGTCTCAGACAATGTAGTTCATCAGATCTTGCATAATAGGAACAAAACCCATATGGAAACGTTACTTCAGACCCTTCCACGGATTGATCAAAAGGAAAATAAGTTTAAGTAGGGCTGTGCTGCCACCCTGATAGTCCATAGATGAAGCTGTGGTTCATGGATTCCTTACTAAGCAGGATTCAGCAGCTTTTTTTCCTCATTTAACAGATATCATAGGAACAAGGCTGCCAAAAATAAGTAGAAATTAAGCATCTGTTTTTCCAGTTGTTTCACTCCTTGCTATGCAGCATTTTGCTTCAGTCAAAGCTGCTGCTCTTCGTGTTGTGATGAGTTCTTAATGCTGCATGCTGTCTGGATTTCTGTGTTGGGTGAATACTCAGTATCCATTCCCCAGTGAGACCTGTGGTGGCCAAGGTGACTCAGATCAGTTACAAACCTTGCAGGTTTAGGTGCTGTCCAGACTTCCCTGAAGCCTGTTTGGTAATTAGTTTACAATGATTTGCCTTTTTTTTTGTATTTTACAAGTGTCAAGGTAACTTCCTACCCTTGCAATGGAGGTAACCTCTGTTTGCCTGGCAGCAGGAGGATGTGTCTCTTAATAAATGGGAGAACGACCCTTAACCTATAACTTTTACCAACCACTGATGTGTCCCTTATGAATTAGAAAGAAAGAAATGGAAGAGCTTAACATCCTTTTCCTTTGCAATTAAAAGTACTTGGCATAAATGCAAGCTAAGTGGAAACTTCAGTGACTGAATAATGCTATTGTATGCAGGAAATGAGAGGAGCTGAGATCTCACTTGGAAAGGCACTGGATGTTTTGTGACTTCTAAGCCAAGATTTAGGGCTGTTCTGTGTGGTGGCATTTTGGGAACTTGAGAGCCGAGTTGAACCCACTGCATCTGTGTCCCCCAAGTTCAGCAACAATTTAGTATTCCAGTAGAACCCTCTCTATCCTGCCTTGAAGAATCCCACCAGCAATCCCTGTAGCTGGCTCAGGACTATCAGATTTCTTTCTCTTGCTTCAACAAGAAAGAAAGCAGGAGTTGACCATATGCTTTTTTTATCTTTTCACATTTTAAATAATAAACCCCTACGTCAGGCTCTTTCAGCACCCATTATGCCCTTCAGACATCTCCTGCTCCCAGGCAAAGACCTTGACACATCTGTGAGAGATCTCGAGTCTCAAGAAGGAAAGTGGTTCTGTTGTTGGAGGTGCTGAAGTGATTTGACTTTCTGATGATGCCTTCCAAGTGGCAATCAAGGGCTAATTTCTCAAGTACCCTGATGCTCTTTTGTATGTTCATGAGGAATGTAAATATTGACTGGCTCTTTCTGCCAGAGAAAGCTGCCGCTCATGGAGCCCTGTCCTGCTGCTAAATATGACTGTGGCCACGTGATGAGGACTGGCCATGAAATCACAGAATATGCTGAGCTGGGAGAGACCCATCAGGATCATCCAAATCCTGTCCTGCCACAGGACACCCCAAGGTGTTCTGCTGTCATATGCTGTGAACCTCACAAAGTTATTAGGAGGATTAATTTTTTTTTCTCAAGATCAGTTGAGAAAGCTTTCTTGTAATGAAAAATGCAATACTATGTTTGTGTATTGATTAGCACTATGAATGTTCTCTAACTGCACTATTATAACAGCAAATCAAGCTATTTGATTAAGAAAGAAAAAAAGAAAAGCATTATTAAATCTCTTTTTGGTGCACGTAGGGGCTACTGGGAATACTAGCATTTTGTTTAAGAATGAGAAGTAGAACTCAAAATTCATCATAAGATGCTGATGATGTTGCCTGGATCTCATGAAAAAATAAATTTAAGAAGATGACCAGCATTTCTTCTAGGGGTAAATATTAACTAATTGTATCAAATATGCCTGGTTTTGGTTTTGTTGTGCTTTGAACTTCTAAAAGTCTGCACTTGTAGCTATTATTTCAATCTTACTAGGTTTCCTTTATACTGCAGAATTCTAGCCATTGATTTTTATTGTTAAAACAATTAGAAGAATCAAGCTGAATATTGTTGGGTCAGTTCATGATAACTGTGATTGCTTTGCTGGCACAGAAATTCCAAAGCTGTCTGAGCATGGACTTGAATTTGGCCGCCTTTGATCTTGCTGTGTCTCTGTTGGCTCTCCAATTTCATTTTGCAAAAAGCTGAATCAATGGAGATGATACATGAAGAGTTACCAAGAAAAACAGCTTTAACTTTCTTCAGAAAGTCTGGCTTGGAATAGGGCTGGCAAGGTCTGCTATATGAATTCCAGGTAAGTGCTCCTTTTAAAGCAGGATAAAAACAGTTGGTAGAACAGGCAGTAGAGAACCCCATGTCTAACAGTACCAAGATTACTATATTCACACCTTACTGTTCTATATCTTTGTTTCTATAAAAACTGAGTAACTGCCCAATAGGGAGTTTAGTTGTATCTTACATCTTTGTAGATTTAAGATTGATTTTATACTTCTGACACGCTCATTACTCTTCACAGTGTAATGCCTCTTCAGTTTCTCTGCCTGTATAGCTGTAAATAATAGCCCTTGTTTCCTCCCTCAGTCCTCACTCCTGAACCAGAAAATGTTGTTCTGTTCTCTGGCTGGGAAACAGACCTTTGCTGTAGTCCTATTATGACTAATATTAAAGCAGTTTGTTACCTGCACAGTGACACAGGGTTGTGCTCCATCAGAGACATCACCTAATCACATTTCTGCACAATTACCTGGATCACAAATACAGCTTCTGTTCTGGCTGCAGATGAACTCGGGGATATCTAACTTGAATTAATGAATTAATGTATATTAAATCAGTACTTTGTATCAGATTTTTAGATCTAGCAGTATCTAATCCTGGCTCTTAAGCCTCCATTATGAAACATGGAGGCTCAAATTTCTCCAGTAGCTCGATCTAAACTGTAGCCAAACTTCTGTCTGATCCCTATAAAGATACTTGGGACTAGGTTTGAATCGAAATCCTCTGTTTAATTATCTCCTTTTTCCCTCCTCCCTGCAGGAGGCTCAGATGGTGCAGGAACTGATACCTGCTAGCTAGAAATGTCTTTCCAGGTCAGTGCTGTGCCAGCTGCCCTCCCTGCCGCGCCGGTGTCGCGCTGGCTGCCAGCCCTGCCCAGCTCCTGCTCGCTGGCCCCGAGCTGCCAAGATGAAAAATATTGATTCCAGTCCATCTCATTGAAGTATTATCATGAGGTGTTCACAGACATGCTGGGACTGGTCTTTTACTTACAGAACATTTATCCAGGGGGATCTGGTGTGTTATGTAGCAAGAAACTGCAAGAGGCAGAATGAATTTACTGTTTTCACTTACAGTCAGTAGCCTGAGACCTTACTGTGGCTTTAGCTATTCTTGATTAATTTCATATGTGGATGCTCCTATTCCAGAATAAAAGTGCCTTATTACGAAAGAATTTAATTCCTTTAACTTCATTTGGGAATAAATATATCCACACACCTGGTATTTAAATTTAAGAGAACTATTTCTTTATAAATTTACACCCTGTTCTGTTTTGGATCAGATCTCGTGTGTAGCTAAATCCTTGTATTTATTTAACGAGATTTGATTTATTGCTCAAAATTCTTTCTTTTGGGAAGTACCTGTTGGAAAATAAAAATTCTGCTTGCAAGGATAAGACTGGGTGGAGAGGGGGGCAAATGAAAAATTGTGAAAACAACTGGTTTGGAAGCACTGCATTGGAAAACATTGTTACATGTCAGGTCTTATTCTGCTGTTTTATTCTGAAACATCTGGCTTTTGACACTTTAAAAAAACCTATTTTGATGTTTTTCAAATTGAGAAATGCAGCTTTGAAACATGGCATGGAATATTTATGTTTCCTGCCATGAAAATGTCTTTTATGTCTCCATCATCCTATTTTCTGGTGCAAACACAGCTGGCAGGAATGGTTTGGACTGACTTTGCTCTGCCTGGGTGTTAAGGTAAGAAGCTGCCCTCAGAAGTCACTGTCTGTCACAGCCCTCCTTGCTGGATGTGGTTTGAGTTCCATGGGCACAACCCAAGCTGTCGGCAGCTGCAGTGTGCTGTGTCTCGTGTGAAGCTGGTGAGGGAGGAACTGGTAAGGAAATGTTTTTCACTGTCTGACAGTGTCCCCAGGCCTGCTGAGTGGCACAGAGGTGATGGGGACACGTTCCCCTTGTTATCTGTGTCCCAGTGTGACACTCTGCACTGGTGCAGAACTTAACTTTAAAGCTTTCTGTGTTTTAGCTGCTTGGATCTGGCTCAGCTGCCAGAAGGGTCCTGCTGTCATGGAAGGATGTGCCTGTCCACAGTGCAGCATGTGCACTCTGGGTACATAAGCACAGGGGAGAGCTTTCCTAAAGATGTATTACTAAGCTTCTTAAGATTTAATGCTTTCCTGAAGTTCAAACCGGTGTAAGGGAAGGCTTAAGCAGCTTAATGGGTTAAAATGATCCCTGACTGTGTCCTTCAGACAGTTTAAAGACCCTGGAGCAACCCAAGCGGGCCACCTGTTCCTCTCCCAGACAAACAGGTTTCCCCCCCTTGACCTTTATTCTGCCACCCTTCAGTTTTGCCTGGCCTGGCTCCATGTGTGGAGTGATTGTTCTGAAGTTTGTCATTGTTTAAAATGCCACTTGCCAGAGTTTAATGTGCACAGCTGCAACCTGAGCCATTGCCGTGTGTTAATAAGGCTAAAACCATTGGACTGACACCAAAAGATCTGCTTGCACTTGGCATGTCATAAATTAATATCATTCTTACCTGCCAGGGATGATTCACTGCTGGCTCAAAGCGTATTTAAACTTTGGAGGATGCCAACAAACTGGGCGGTGGTTTGACCTGCCACGTGGCCTGGGACTGCTGCTTTCCCTGCCTCCGCCTTGTTGCAGTGTGTCGGGAAACAGAAGCTCTTTATGGCCTTATGAGAGCTTGTGTTTGTGTGCTGCCCTGGCCCTCCTGCCCCCATCTGCCAAAGGGCTGGCCTGTTTGTGGGAACATCTCACTGCCTTTCAAATTCCTGGCTGGACTGTTGCCGCTGGGTTTGGGAGCGGTCCTGGGGGTTAATGCTTGACTCGACTGTGGCCTATTTTTTGCAGCAGCTCCAGAAGGCTCTGATCCCACTGACCTATCAGGCAGGTTGTGCCAGCATCCAAGAAACTGCAGATAAATTCCATGTTAGAGGAGCACACTTGACCAGCTAACAGCTCAGAGCAGGTGGGTTAAGCTGGTGCCCAGGGTAGGGAGCCTTGGAGGCAGGAAGGGATGGCCCACATGGGAACGGGGGAGATTGGATTGCAAGGTTATATGCCAGAGGTTGAACGTGCTCCCTGGAGCCCAGACTCTGGGGCTCCAGTGTCACAGTAAGTGCCCAGCAGGGAGGTGCTGCTCTGTCCCCAGGGATGTGCTGAGAGCCAGCAGTGCTGTCTGTTTGTCCCAGTGCTTCCTGGCTGCATCCAGGGAACTGCAGGGCTGGAGACTGCAGTGCTGTTGCAGGGCAGGGACAAAGAAGAGATGGGAAGGGACGGGAGACAGTTAAAGACATTTTGCCCTTTCTCTTTAAAGTTCATGGATGGGGAGAAAATGTTTCTGGTGGTCTGGTGGTCTGTTCATATATCTTTTATATAATGAATTGAGATTTATCTCCTCACGCTCTTCCCTCAGGGCTAATGTGTTCCTCATAAAATTCTGTGAAGGCATAATGTGCTCCTTTAGCTAAAACTGCTCCTTTGTTTTCCATGGTGTCCCCATTGCCTATTTACTTTGGCTCATCTGAATAATTTGTTAAATACCAGGTTTGCATAAGCAGTCCTGTGTGGACTTGGGACCCCTTAAGCCTCGCTGTGGACATTAGGAGGGATAGAAACAGCCCTCATATCTGCCTGAGATGTGTTTCAGTCTGGAAATCCCAAGTGTTGCAGGGAACAGGGCGTAACCCTGATCTGGTTAGGGGTAATTATGGTTGGCAGTGCCAGGAGCAGCCTGCAGCCCTCCTCATGTTCCCCACCACAGCTGCACACAGCCTGGCAGCCTAACCCTGATGGAACTATTGCATTATCCTCACCACCGAATCCACTGGCTTTTGTTTTCCTTTCCAGCAGGGAAAAAAATTAATTACAAATGGTCTACTATGTGTAGGTGAATAATGAAGAATCCTGGAAAGGGGTCATCCTATCCAGCAGGACAGACAGGAGACCCAGTTTAGCTAATGACACGGTTGTGGTCGCCTGCTGAAGCACGTTCAGAGCCGGAGCAGAGGTTAGACAGTGTCTAGGACAAGGATTGCAGCTCTGCTCTGCTCAGCTTGCAGACACGTGGTGACTGAGCTGCATAAAGGCTCATGCTGTCTATATTTTATTTTGTGGGTAGTGCGGGCTGTTGGTTTTATTATTTTCTCTTTATGCAAGACTGACAGGGAGCGTAGAGCTGGTTGCTGGGCAGTGGGGATTGCAGTCGGTAATAAAGGTCTGTTTTCTCACTTCCTCTATTTTTGTCTCTGGGCAGGATGAGGCACATCAGGGGAAAATCTGACTTGAAACAGAAGCTCAGTTTTTAAGTTGGGAGTTAGACAGTCCTGCTGAGAGAGGCTTGCTCACACCACAGCTGTCCGTCACCTTGGGGCACAGTGCTGAGGCTGCTCATGCATGGCAGCTCTGGGGGTGCACATCCCTCCTGGACAGATCTGGAGGGGACACTCATACTCCAAACCCCTTATTAGTTTGCCAAGTGACATTTTGGTGCCTGGGGCAGGATGTCTGCTTGGTTGTCCCCCAGGTCTTGTGAGCATAATGAAAAAGTGACATACATCCTCCTGAAAAGGAGGGAACGGTCATTACCAGGTGTGGGGTCAGAACTCGGAGTCTTACACCTTTTCTTCCTCTTTCTGGCTCCTATGGAAATTCTCTGTATCCTGTGAGCACAGAGATGTCTGTGTGTGAGACCCTGCTGGTGGTCTGGTATTTGCAGGAGGATTTTTTGCTTGCAAGGAGAATTTTGCAATCACTAAGTGCAAACTTTTCTCTGGAAGAGCTCTGGTTTTAGTACAAATCTCTGAATCTCTCCAGGTGAGTCTGTTTTCAACAAGGTCACCGGATATCCTCACATCTGCTCAGATGAGGAGATGAATGAATCCAGCTGAGCTGCACTTTGTGCATGCCCTCTCTAAAATGAACTGCAGAGCTGATAAATTCTTCACCCTTTGCCCCTGCCGGCTCTTCGAATTGCAGCTTCTTTCAAAGCTAAAGTGGAAAGTGCTGGAGTGCCACAGGACCACTGCAAGTGTCACTTCAGGGACAGGCTGCAACAAGCCTGAACATGACTAGAGCCTCCCTGGAAGAGAGGGTACCAGTCCCTCTACTCCAGGGACAGTGCTGGGATGTGGGTTTTTTTCTTGTAATTCCAGTTGGAAGCAATGGAGAATCAGTGCTCAGCACTGCTGCAGGCAAGAAAGGAGGACTTGCTCCCCTTGGGATTGCTGGTCAGTAGATGTTGCAGCAAGAGCCTGTAGCTGATATTAGTGGATTTTGGGTTTTGCTGTATAAAGAAGATCGGAATCTGGCCTGAGGTGAGGGTGTTTGTGCTTTGGCAGTGGGTGTGAAAGGAGAAACTCCAGAGGGTTGGGCGGCAACATGCTGGTTCTGTTCTCTTCCGTAGATGGCCTTCCGGAGACACGCTGGGTGAGTGGAAAATGTAATGAAATTCCCAGAGCCTCCTGGTGCACTACCAAGGTATTCCTGCCAGCTTTCCAGCCCGAGATGTTGGTGCAGCTGTAGGGGCCTGGGCCACAGATAGAGGTGATTGCAGATTAACCCCCACCAGAGCAGGATTACTGAGGGAAAGGTTTTCTTCACCTGGGCAACAGCCCACATGAGATCCACATTTACCTTTGGGGTGAAATGAGCTGAACCAAGAGCTCACAGTAGATCAAGCTCTTTTCAAACTGCTTTTATTTTTTAAAAGCTCACTTGTTTTTTCTGCTTCACAAACTGAGCAGTGCAAGCAACAGTACAAATGTGGTGCATCCCAAATTCTCGCTGTGAGGATGGGTTTCGTGACCACTGCAGTCTGCATAAAGTCTTTAGATCCAAACCATCTGTGGGGCTCAGAGTATGCAAACTATTCATGTTGTCTTAAAGATTTACCAGGGAGCAGGGCCTCAATGTGCCAGAATCTGTAGGAAAACAGAACCTGCACCACTGATGGTCCTGGGGGTCTTGTTTGAAGCTTCAATTGAATAGATTGATCATTGTCCTGCAGCGTTTAGTGGTGGAAAAAGAAGCAGGGAGGGGGTTTAACAAGTGTGTCATATGGTTCGTGTTGTCTCTGTTGTGCTGAACCTTTCTTTCTGCTCACACAGCAGGGTTTTGCTTTGCCTCTGTTTCCTTTGTGCAGATGGCAGCAATAGGTTTCGTTTCCCCCCCAGCCGTCAAATTAACAGCCTTGGCGAGGTTTCCTTTGCTGGCTAGTTTTGGGTGGTGCTGGAGAATTGCTCCACTCAGTACATTTCCAAGTCTGGCTTTTTAAGCCAAGCTCTATAAAAATATACTTTTTGTTGTTGTTGTTTATTTGTTTGAGAGAAGGGACCTTGGGAAAGCAGATATGAAATTTGCTCTGACTGTATTTTGTCCGCTGAAGGAGTTGGCTTTGACTTGCATTAGAATAGCAGATTGGCTTCTTGCACAAATCTCCCACAAGCAATAGGCTGAATTGGGAAAAGCTGGTGGGCAGAGGTACTGGAAACAATCTTCTGAGTTACAGCATCCGCAGGAGGGACTAATGAAAACTCTGGCCTCGTATCTCCAAACTCCACAGCAAAGCTGTTTGACCCACCCAGATACCATGGTATCCTGAGCTGGTGAATTGGCAGTGGGATTTTCCTCTTCTTTCCTCCAGTCACAGAAACCCAAATCAATCTCAAGGAGCAGTAGCAGAATGGCAGCCCCTCACCATGCACTAATACCAACATTTAGCTTACAGAGAAATTAGTGATCTGAATTATTCCATCAATACCAATGCTGATGCAAGTGGATCTGAACCAGAAACAAGTGAAGGACGGACTTTTTTATTTTACAAATATAACAACCCAACTCAGAGGAAGACAGGAGCAGAAGGTTTCCCAAACCTTTGCAGAAAGCTTGTGGGAGGGACATAAACTCAAACTGAGCCAAGTGCTCCTGAGCCCTTGTGCCTTTACTACATATAAATAAATCATGTGTATATTTATAGTAGATATAGTTTATATGCTAAGGGAACTTAGCACAAATCTGAAGTTCTTTCATTGCCTGCCTGTATGCCTTTCAAACTCAACAAGCTCTGCTCTTGGCACCTCTCTGTAGTACAGCAGCATGTGTGGGCACATCTAGGTTGGAAGCTTTGTGCATGCTTGGTGCATCTTCACCTTCTGCATTTTACTTCGTTGCAGAGACCTGTGCTGTGCCAGAGACTGCAGGACCCAGGCTTTTGGCTATCTCCTCTATCTTGAGGATGTAGTTTGAAATAGTCACTCATCAGGTGTTTCATTTAAACTTGGTCCTACTTGAAAAAGATCCTGTGTATCCAACATGGTGCCATGCCAGGAACAACAAAAGCTCCAGAGCCCCTGCTCAGCCTCGCATTTGTTTCTCACATGTGTTCCAGGACTGCTCTCCTCAAACCTCCTCACTGGTTGTTTTCCTCTGTTGCTAGAGCCGTATGTCTCCAAAGGAAGGCCCAGCTCTGCCATTTGAACAATCCTCCTCCATCTGCTGCTCGTGCTCCCGGAGCTGTGTGGAGCAGCAGCGTGGTGACGCCAGGCCTGCAGACACTGCCTCGGTCTCTGTCACTCCTGTGTTTCCAGGGAGCCAGGCTGGGTGAGGCATGACCAACTTGCATTTTAGTGCTGGGCTTCAGTGCTTTCTGTTTGTCAGGAATAAAACCACCACCATCAGCAACGAGGATAAAAATTTACTGGGCATTCAGACCTGCTGTTCTTGGGGAAACAGCAGATTGCTGCTCTGCTGCTGTTTGGGAGCTAGTTCCTAAATGTGGTCTTTACAAACCTGCCCTCACCACGAGAAGTAAGACAAAATCTAGTCACATCTACTCCCCAGTTTCAGTTCTCTGTAGGCTAAACCTATGCTCTGGGTTTCATTCCTATCTCCTGCTCAGGTGGACTTCTATTTCAGTGGAAACCATAGTCTGCACAGCAGGCCTTAGATTTCAGGAGGTTATGCAAAATGGACTCAGAGATGCATCAGAAGTTTTCTATCCTTATCAATGTGCAATATTAAGGGTAAAACCAGGCACTTCTCAGAGCACTGGAGAGACCAGACAGTCTCCTTTGCTCTGTGTGGGGTTTTATGGACATAGATGTGGACTGCACTGCCTGGAATACAAGTTGTTTGTTTTAATTTACAAATTAAAAATAAAACTATGTTTATTTGCATCACTTGAGGGGTCTTTTGCTCACAGCTGCTTAAAAAGTGTGCTCTAGCTGCCAAGTAAAATAAAGTTTAATGTTACAACATGCACTGGGAAGGGCAGAACTGGAAATCACCCTGCCAGCAGCAGGACACCGTAGGTACAATATTTAGAAATCCATGCAAAGTGCAGAATTTGGCTGTGGCTTGTGACAGGTGTGGGACTGAGGTGCAGGAAGATGTTGCAAAATGTCAGGCACCTCCAGTGAGAAGTCCCATGGCTGTGAAGGTGAGGGAGCTGTGTCCTCAGGGAGGCCCTAAGGAGCAGCTCTCTCTTGCCACACACCAGCTGCCAGCCCATGTCTGGCATTCCCATTATGGAAAACTGGTTGGGAGATGGCTCGAATCCCTGGTTTCCTTTTAGTCCTCTCTTGTCAAGCTTTGTCCTCTGGTGAACACTGGAAAACATGCTTGTTATGTTGGACAGTGGTTTGCTCCTAAAAATTGATGAGGAGAAAGCTCATCTCCCCGGGTTGCTTTGTCCGCTGGCCGTGTGGACGTGCCCAGTGCCCGTGAGGTCTGTGTGGGCTGGAGCTGGGCACAGCTCTCAGCCTGCAGACCCCCCCAGGGCTGCAGGCAGGACACTTGTCAGGCAGGGATCTGAGGTTTCCATCTCTCTTCGAGGCCAGTGAAGTGGTTTTGTGGGATAGCAATGGCTGGTGTGGTCTCAGCTGTGTTTCATCTGACTCATCTGGTGCAGTGGAATAAATGAGCAGGGTCTAAATGTTGCTCTACTGTGGCTGAATCTGAAAGCTCAGCTATCAGTACAAGCACTGTGGGGCGAGGTACCGTATTTATTTACAGACTTCCCCTGCCTTTAGGGGACAAATGCAAGCAAAAAGAGAGGAGTCAAGGCAGAAGAAGCTGGAGGAGGCTGCTCTGTTTGACAGCTGCATGCAGCAGTGCAAGTCAGATCTTTTGACACTCAGCAGAAAGACTCTTTCCTCTTGTTAGCGACAAGGAGACCTGGAGGAGTCTGGCTGAGGTAGCCCAGATGAGATGGAGACACTGTCCTCTGAGCCCTGGGGGGCTCAGGCTGGTTGTGTTGCCTGCAGGGTGAGGAAGGTTTCCTGCAGAGCAGGTACTGCCATTACCTGCCTCTTGTAGCATGTGCCTGTTTTGTGTTGAGCAGCCTTTTGTGCCGGCCCTCCTCAGCTCTGGATTGCTTTGTGACCATAATTTAACAAGGCAGTTTACAATGGCTCTGACACCATTTGGGTAGATGAAGTTGGCTCAAAAAGCATCCACCCACTTGCTAAACAATGCCTCAGGCTCTGAACGCATTAAACTTGCTCTGCTCTGCTGCCTACATGCAGCTTTCCAGGTGGAGTTTGTTTTTGATGTTATCCATCCCCCTTGATGGCTCGTGAGCTGGCCAACTCTCACTCTGCCTCCCATCTCTCCTGTCCATAATTTGTTGTGTAATTTTTGGGAGCCTGCTCACTGCAAAGTCTTCCACAAGCAGGGAATGGTCTTCAGGAAATGTCTCTGCCCATTCAGTTGGGTGGGAAGTGCAAGACCAGGATTAAGATTTTAATAAAAAAAAAACAAAGGACATTGTACATATATTTGTCGGAAAACTTCTGCCTCTAGTTATCTGGATTTCTCTTACAGGGGTGTTAAGATGCCCTGGGTTAATGTAAATTATATCCCTGCGTTTTTTTAAGAATTGGTGATTTGTTGCTGTATTTGACTTCCTGGAATTGCCGAGACATGACATTGTTGAGAAACCTCGATTTAAGTTCAGTTTGATGTGAAGGAGACTCCAATTCTGAGTCGAGCTTTAAAAAAACCCAGCAATCATCCCACCAACAACTACTTTCTTTTTTTAACCAGAAGCATATAATTTTCTTTGGAACTTTTCTTAAGCACCAGAAGGGCGAAGAGGTGGATGTTGTGAGCTAGAGCACTTTTGGTGGCAAGGACTCTGCTTTTTTGGACTTTGCTAATGCAGATCAACGTGTGTATATGTTGAAACTCACAGTGAGTAAAGAACAAACAGCTGTCTGCCATCCTGACAGAGTTGGCTGGGAAATGGCCCAAACACAGAGAAGTCTTTAAAAAAAAAAACTAAAAGAAAGGGAGAGAGGAAAGTGTCTGTCTTCAAGTATGTTTGAAATAATGAAAAGAACCGATGTGCAAAGCGATTAAGAGATCTTTGAGGATCAAAAGCCTTGATTCAGTTTTGCCAATGGAACAAAACTTTTCATCTGTTCTTGTGTGGACCTTAAAGTAGGGCAGAAGGGTGTAGTTTTTAAATTATTTCATTTCAGGATTTACTTTGGGCAGGGGGAAAGGGTTCTTTCTGTTTGTTCTTGCTCTTGTTATTCAGTGTCCTTAACACAAAAGGCCAGCCTGGCTCTGAAATGAAGAGCAGGGTCGTTCTATGAACTGGTGGTTCATTAGTCTCCTTTTGATATGTCAGAACAGTAAGGGACCCTTTTATTTTTTTTCTCCCTTTCTAGTAATGTCTGTGTTCTTAAATCAAGACATCTTCCCTCATCATGCTGCAGTGGCTGAATCTTTTTCAGAGGTTCCCTTAGTGGGTTGTACCAATAATGTTCATCTCGAGCACACAGAGCAGAGAGTCAAGAGTTTGATGCATGAGGAAGCCAAACCCAAAGATTTTCAGTGCTCTGTGCAGTAAATCCTACTCCCAGCTTTGTGTTCAATTGGAGCTGGATGCCCCCCACCAGGTTATCTCTGAGCCTGTTTTCCTTGGTTGCCTCATGTCAGCAGGACCACAGAGAAAGCCTTGGGAAGGTGGATCAGGGAGGCTCAGAAGTGCAAATTGCTGGATTCCAGCATCACCAGCTCGGCAGCCACGTGCCCTTTCTTGGGGAAGGGGTGGTGGAAGTAGCAGCAAAAGAAGATGAAGGGATCTGGGGCTGTGAGAAAGAAGACAAAAGATTGGGAAGGAGAGGACAAAACTCAGGAATGTCTTTGTGTTTGTGTTTCTGCAGGGGACAGTGGAAGAGCTCCCTCTTCCTGTCCCAGCTGGCTCTAACCATTGTGGGAAAAGCCTTCCTTCCAGGCTGGAGTGTCTCTGTGGTCTCAGCATCCATGAAGCAGGGTATTTCTATCAGCATAGATTTGCAACCTGTAGGATCCACAGAAGAGCATGGATTTGCTCTGTAGGGTCACCAGAGCAGCTCTGGGACACCACCACCAGTGGGGTGGGTTTAATGACAGGGGTCACCTCAGTGGTGGAAATTGTGTGTTGGCCCTGTCTCGTTGCAGAAGAGCTGGTGAGAGCAGAGAGGTTCCGTGTTCCTGTTGCCACTGCAGATATTCAGGAGCAGCATCTGGTGCCCCAGGTGCTTCCTGTGACCTGAAGCTGATGTACTTCTGGTGTGTGGTTTCCTGCCCTGTCGTGACTGGGGTCAGGTGGTAGGTGTGCTCTAACCTCTTCAGTGGGGCAGCTGTGATAAAAGGCTGTTCTCTGCTCCAAAACCTAATTAATACAAGTCATATTTTGTCACCACATGTGCAGCAGAGATGGCAACTCCTATTGCTGCTGCTGTGGGAACCACATCCGTGTGCTACACAGACCCTGTCACGCTCTGGTGACAGACCAGTAGCACTACTGGAAACCTGAAAACAACAGCAGCAGAAGCTGAGTTCTGCATATGGCAGAGCAATATTGTGGGTTGCAGGCTGGAAAATTTCTGCTAGTAAAATTTCTGGCAAGGTGTGGACTGCAGAATGAATTAATCTGTTTTCTTCTTTCAGCTGCTTCTAGATTAGCTCTTTCTGCTTGATCCAGCACTCCTGTGCCCATATCCATGGCAGGAATTAAATGTCACCATTGATACAAGCCTAGTGTGTAAAAGTCTGTAATTACAAGCCATTTTGTAAGCAATATGATGGGTGAAAAAATGACCTCCTATGGACTGGTAATCTCCACCCTCTTGGCCTTGAAAGCAGGCATACATTAATTTACTTCATGCATTAATCTGCTGCATACATTAATTTACTGCATAATTTTTATGCTGCTCTAACATCATCATAAGCATGTGTCATTTTGGCGTATTATCAATTCTAATACAGCTGTGAGCAGCAAAATAGAGTGAAGAGACTCTTCGTGCCTGCCTTCGGGGTTGAGGGTGGAGATGGGATTGTCCATGTATTCTGTTTTGACAGTAGCTTCTCTCTGGGTGTTCATGTAAATAGTTATTTTTAGGAAGATCATATATTCCCCAGTAATTGTTTTAAATGCATCAAAGAGCTCACTGATATAAAGCCTGTGATTTATGGGTTCCCACTACTTTTTAATAGCTGAACTTAAATCCTGGATTCACTGAAGCCATTTGGAAAATTGGGATTATTCCAAGCTGGAGCAAAGGGAGGGAGACTGGTATTTTGCCAAGATCAGCAGTGATTCATTCCTACATTCGTGCTCAGCATCCAGTGAAGGGCAGGAGCTGGGAATGCTGTAAGGAGAGCTAGCAGGAGGTTATCATGTTGAAGGTGAATCTGCCCTCCTCGCTCACTCTGCTGCTAGATAAGGTCTTTTGAATGAGAAGGACCAAATTCTGTCACGTTTTTCTTTCATTCCCTCTTAAAGCTGATTTATTCATACAAGCTCCAAGCCAACTAACTAGCCTCCTGACTCTGAGGCGTAGAGAGAACTGAATTTTGGCTGTTCCAGGAATGTCCCCATAGGGGTGAAGGACTGGAGAACACCTCGTGATAAATATACTTTAGAAATCCCTTACAAAGAGATGTTTTAGTGACTGGAATGAAGCAATGTCTGTATCAGGTTAGGCAGCAGGCTCTGGCAGCGTGAACAGGGGCCCTCAGGAACCTGTGAGGGGACAGGGTGGACCCAGGGCTCATTGCTGGTACATTCTGTCACGCTCCAGTGGTATTTGGCCCCTGGACCATGTGAGAGGTGATCACAGAATAAATCAGATTGGTGGTGGTATCATTTAGATTAGGTGATAAATGTTGAAGTCATAGAAAAAGTGGAAACTTGCTGTGGTCGAAGGGTTTTGTTTAGCCTGAGGACATTCATGCTTTAGGTGCCTGCACCAGGGGTCAGATTCCATCTCTAGGATGTACAGCCAGACAAATGGTCACTAATCCTGGGCTGTGAGGAATGAAAGGGGCTGTCTGTCCATCCTTGTCTGTGCAGCTCACAGGGGCTGGGCTCCAGCTGCACGTCCAGTAGCCATGGCTGTGGTGATGGGGAGAGCAAAGCTTTTACAGCTGAAATACTTCTTGGTTGTGAGCCCCTGGGGAGCTGCCTTCCCTCAGAGGGTTCTGTCCTCCTTGTCCTCGGGCCAGCTGACGTTGGAGTAAAATTTCTCATATTTTTGCTCTCCCAGCCCTGGGAGAGAAGTTCAGGGAGTTGGTAAAGTAAATGGACCAAATATCCCAGCATAGTTCAGTCCCCACAGAAAGGAAAGGACTTTTTTTCCTGTCTTGCAGAGCAGAGGCAAAGCCAAAACTGTGTTTTCTTCTTTTCCTGACATATCATTCTCGTCATGTATTTCTGAAGTATGTTAGTACTGAGAGCACTGCTGTTGTGATCAGGAGTCAAAAATAGCCAAATTTATATTTGTGGATAAAAGGCAGTAATAAACCCCCCGAATTTCCAAACACATAGAGGAGCATTGACATCTAAATACCAGAAATTCTAAGCCCTTACCTTGCTAATTCATGTGGCATTTGGAGGGGCTGTGGATTTTTATTTCATCCTGGTATTTGTGGTATTTCCTGCCATTAGTATAGGAAAACCCTTGTGTGGTAAATGCCGGCTTTTTCCTCCGTTGGTGGCAGCCACCGAGACTGGAGTTCATGAAAGGCAAACCATCCTTTTCAATACTGAAGGATCTCTGAGGTACCTGGGAAGGAAAAATCTCATCAGGGTTGAATGAGGCTGTTGGCACCATGACCGCTCCGAGCAGAGTTGCATCTTGTCTCCACATCCAGGAGTCTGGGGCTCACAATCCATTGGGTGGCTTCAAAAGCTGTAGCTTGGAAATAGCACTGATAGTAATTTTATCACAAAAAGTGATCTGCGGATAAAGGTTTCAGGTACAAGTGTTGGCCTCAAGTCAGTGACCCAGCTTTCAGAAATTGCTGTTTTTATTGCAGATTAAACTGTAGATTGAGTCGTTTAGATTTGTAATGGAAAAATATTAGCCAATGTACTTTCCTCCCCTCCACCCTCTATCATCAGGGCATATATCAAGTTGCACTATCTGGCAGGGAGTTCCAAATGTTATTTGAGAAGAGGGAGGAATGCAAGCGATGTCAGCAGAAAACAGCTGAGTAGCGGTTAAATTTCTTTGGCCTGAACCTGCTCCACAGGGAAAAAGAAACGCAACAACTGGACTTGCTTCATTTCACCCCAGCACAAGCCATCCTTTGGAAACAGATGATGTTTGTGAGCAGATTCTGCTCAGAAGCTGGGGTTTTGGGATGCTGCTGGGCGGGCAAATCCTGCCGCAGACGTGGCAGGGCCAGTTCTGGCTGGGATCCCTCGGTGAAAGCACCGAGGCACCGGCTATTGCTGCTCCTCGCTCATCTGGAGCCTGCCACTTTAGAGGGGCAGCTTTAGGTTGCATCTCCGTGGCCTCCTGAACTTTTTATCTCCATTGGCTTTAAAGATAAAAGCCTTAAGAGCTGGCTCAAGCGAACTTGCGCGGAGCTGCCAAAGAGCAGTGGAGGTGCGTGCAAGGATACTGTTAGCTGAGAAGCTGGGCTGAGTTAAATGGTACCCTTAATCCCCTTGATATGGGCAGAGTCAAGTTAAAAGGTCTTCCCCACTTGGAGGGAAGGCTTTGCACGTGTAGATAGATGCTGGTTCACATAAGGGCAGTGCTGCCTCTGCAGCGGGAGCCCCTTCTCTGCTGGCGTTTGCTTTGTTGCTGAGGGAAGAAGTTACTTCTGCAGAGGCTCCGTCACAAGTGTGGAATTTCTGGTCCTTAGGGACTTTTAAAATAAACAACAATGGAGACAGCAAACAGATAGAAACAGAATGGTTGAACAGGAGAAGAGCACAAAAGTAAATACAGCCCTTCATTTAATTCTGCCAGTCAGTCTGCAGTGGCTTCTTTGCCTTGCACTCCCCATTTAGCAGGATTTTGTCTGGGGTATTCACACAGCAGAGAGCCACATTTTGCTTCTCATCCTTACAGCTTCTCATCCTTGCAGGCAACAGGAGGTTGCAATCTCCCACCATGGTTCTGCTTGGGTTCTTTCTTGTCTGCCTGGGGTTTAGGGCCCCTTCCATTGCTGTGTTCCTTGGTTTGTACCATTTCCTGTCTCTGGACTGCTATGATGGGACAGCTTGGTGTTGTCTATGATGAAAACCCAAGCAAGAAAGAGAACAGGAGATTACTCTTCTTGGATCCCTCCCCAGCTTTGTTACAGCTTCCAGAGGGAGACTTCCAGCAAGAGCTACACAAGAGTCCTACTTAGATACTTGAGTCAGACTTTTTCTTAGCCCCTGATCCCTAGGGCTGTCTTTAGCCCACACCAGTGTCTGTGCTTCATAAATGCTTCATATTGAAATATTTTCCAGGTGTAGTGCCCAAAATGCATTGGATGCTTGTGCCTAATTCCCACTGACTTCAGTACAAGCTCTGCCACGCTCACTGCAGGAAGTGTGGACAAGTGTCAAGATCAGTTTTACGAGCTTTTGTAATGAAATGCAAGAGGAGCAAAGCAGACCTAAGGAAGACAGAGTTTTTACAATCCTACTTCTGTTATAGTCAAGAGAAGCTCCCCATTAATTTCAGTAAAAGGAGAAATAAAGTATAAAACCAGAAATCAAATGAAACTCAGAGAACTTGCCCATGAGTTTATTTTTCTTAGCAGTATAGAATAATTTCTTAAACTGAGGAAATGTTCCTGATAGCTGAGATCTTCATTCTGAAAATAGTGTAGCTAAGTATTTTTGTATGTGGATTTAAATTCTTTATAAAAATAAATGGTATAAATAGTTTTTCATTAGGGACTGCAGGAATGGCACTGATGTATTGAAACAGTATATTCAAGATGTTAAACCAAATCCTGCTCTGAAGCTTTTGTCTTTGAATGTACTTCCTCTCTTCCTCTCTTCCTCACCCCAGTTGTTGGAGCCTGGTTGTATTTCCTAGAACCGCCTGTTAAAACAGATATATTTTTATTTGCATGCAAATTGGTAGGAGGCAGCTTGGCTGTAAATACAGTGCTAATCATTCCAGGTTCATCAGAACCCTAATTGGCTGCGGAATTGCCTGTAACTCGGTACCCTGATTCAGAGCTATAGGAATTGTTGAATCTACATAATAAAGTGAGTGTGATGGAAGGTGAGCTCACACCTACTTGAGATGTGTGTTATCATTCTCATCAAGGTCAAAGATTTTTTTTTTTTTCCTTCCAGATATACATATTCATAGAGCCTATGCACAACTAATGAGTCGGAAGATTAAATGGTTGTGGATTAAGAACAAACCCTACTGTTCTCCTAATTTGATTGAAAGTTACTTGGTTCGTCTGATTAGAATTTTGAATTCAAACCAGCTAACACGGGCTCCTCAGCTACCTGTAAAACCTGAGCCTGGCAGCCAGGAACAGGTTAAGGTTTCATCCAGTCCCCCCAAATCTCAGAGAGGCCAATGGATCTGAAGAACCCCTGGAATCCCTCCTGAATTTCCACAGGGACTGACTGACCCAGGACAGAAGGGCTGTACTGCCAGGGTCAGCTACCACCCAGGATCTCCAGCCAGGATTGATTTCATGTCAGATTTTTTAAATATTATAGCAGATATATTACTTCTAGTCCCTGGTAAAGAACGTATTACCTAAGATACTGAGATGAGCCTTTGCTCTTGAACTGCCGTGCATTAAAATATCTGTCTTTTCCACACATACTGAGTTACATAATTAGCAGCCATGATTCAAAGGAGTCCTTGCCCTTAGCCCCGAGTGTCACTGCTTTTCCCTGAAGCTGGAAGCAGTTGGGCTGGTCCCAGGGCTTGGAAAGGGCTGCAGCATCACTGAGCTTGGAAAACCTTGGGAGACAAATGGCTGGCTCTCACAATAGATGTGAGTCAGTCCTTTTGCACTTAGGTGATTTGACTTCCTGTTGCTTTGCTGTCTGGGCTGCTTGTTTTGGGGAACAAGTCCTTATTAATGCTGTGTCTGTAACATCCTGACTTCCACCAAAGGCTCCCTGTGTGCATGATTTTCCTGCCTTGTGCCGTGCAGCACTTCCTCTGTTCCCCAGCCGCAGCTGCTCCTGCTCCAGCTGCCTGCGCCAGGACTTTTGGCACAGCTCCTTAATGAATGCTGCTCCAAGATGCTTGGCTTAACTTCATGGCACCCAGGAACATTTGTCCTTTCCCTCTAATCTCCTGAATTGCAGGAGTGTTCAGTATTAGGGCTTTAGATCCTGCCTGGCTTTATTCAGGTGTAGAAAAGGGGAGAGGAGAAGGTGCTGGAGGGTCTGTTTAAATATAAAGAAAAAAGATAATGGTTTGGGGCTGTGCTGCCCTAGTTCTTCTTTTTTTTTTTTTCTTTTTTTTTCCTGTTTTTTTTTTTTTTTGTGTGTGTGCATGCATTTATTTTAACTTTTCTGTTTGAAGGGGGAAAAGGGACCACAGGGTTTGACCTGTGTATTTAACAAAAAGAGAGCACTGAATGAGGATTTCAAGAAGTTTGCATAGGTGTATTAAAACAGCATAAGATTCCTGTTTCCTTAATAAAAATGGAAGCAATGTGTATCCACAACAGATATGAAACAATGAGAACTAAGAAATGTGTTGAAATTCAAAAAAACAGGAAAGTAACACTGTTCCTGTCACTGTTAAAAGGTTAAAATCCTGCCTGGCGGCCTATAAACTGTTTAAATGATCCTACAGAAATTCCACTGACTGAATCATTTTTGGGATTTATAGCTAAATCCTTCACCCCAATTGAAGACCCAATGTACTCACAGCCCTGCCGGAAAATACACCTTAATGAGGGGAAATTGTAAAACAGGACTGAAAAAAAACCCAAAAAACCCTCTTCAGCAGAGGTCCTTGCTGCAGTCCTCACTCACTTCACATGGCCATTGAGATGATGGCAGCTGTGCTGCTGTGATCATATGTGACCTAGATTTTCCTCACAGTAGTCCTGTGCTCTCCCTGATCTTGTGTAGGCCTGAATGAATTGAATAGGAACATTTCTGGATGCTTTCAGAGAGCAATGATATCTTTTTCTCTCTCTCTCTCTTGTTCTTCAAACTGCAGCATCTGTTCCTCTTGTGGTTTTCTCCCTTTGCTCTCACTCGGTGCTCGTGAAAGAGGACAGGGCTGGCGTAGCTTTAATTTGGGAAATGGTGGATGGGGAAATCAGGGCAGGTGTGATCCTTCCTTGGTGTCCTGTCACACAGCAGAGGGTAAAACTCAGGTTCATGGGTTTAGCACAAAGGAGGGGGGAGGCTCTATGGAAGGTCGAGGGGTGAGTCTTGCAGCATCAGGGAGCCAGAGATTCTGCACATGGCATCAAGAAGGCTTTTAGATACTATTCACACAAAGCCCTTCTGCCTGGGCTCAGAAATTACCCTATGCACGCTCCTAATCCTCTGTGGGAGAAAAGTTGGAGAGGCTCAGCTCCTCAGTGCATGTCCAAGTTCTTGTTAATGCAATTTGGCTGATTTAGTTGTGGGCAGGAATTACCTCATTGCACTGCATTGCCTGGCAGAATGTCTGAGACCATCCCCCGTTGTGGTGAGGAGGTCCTGGAGCCACTCTCCTCTGGACATGGCTTTTGCCTCCTCAGTTCCAGCTCTGATACCAACACTGCCTCTGCAGGTGAACAGAAATCCCTCCATTTGGAGGGTCTTGGTTAAGGTACAAGAAGGAAAGAAAAGCAGATGTGGTTTGGTTTCCCTCGGGGGGGGGGACAGCAGAGCCTTGCATCAAAAAAGGCTGAAGTCACCTATAGGGCAGTGTTCCTTCCTTCCTTCCTTCCTTCCTTCCTTCCTTCCTTCCTTCCTTCCTTCCTTCCTTCCTTCCTTCCTTCCTTCCTTCCTTCCTTCCTTCCTTCCTTCCTTCCTTCCTTCCTTCCTTCCTTCCTTCCTTCCTTCCTTCCTGTTGAAATTCACATTTTTGTGTTAAGATGCAAAACTTTTAAACTAAAATCAAGCAAGTAGCACTTAGAGTCCAGTGGAAACTTTTAGATACTGTTCTGGTGGGAATAAAAATAAACACTTATTCTCTTTCTCAGTTCATATGCAGAATAAATTGTAATGATCCCATCATCTGCTGTGCAGAAAGCCGTAAGGACAACTTCTCTTTGGTGCTGTCTTCAGTTACAGAACTGTTCTGACAGTGGCGAGTGAGTGTTACAGGTGGTGGGTGGGGGTTCCTTCCGAAATTTTATATAACGCCAATATTATCTGTTCCTGTGATTGACTTGACACATGAATTCAAAACAGTTGGAGCTTCTCTCCCACTCTGGTGTAGCAAACTGGATGTGAAAATGACACTTCCCCCTGGGAGCTGATAGTTTGCTGTTCCATGCATGGTGTTGGGTTCCTTTGTTCGCTGAATGTGGCACTTGGCAAGTGGTTTTTGCCACTTCAGGGTTGTCAGTTCTGTCTGCTAGAGGCCAAGATAAAGCTTTACAAAAAGCCTTTCACTCCAAACAAATCTTCCCTGTAATGCACTGACTCGATGACAAAGGAGCCAGGAGCTTAGGGGAGGTTTGGATTTCTTTCCACCCCAACGTGTGCACTCTTCCCTTGTCATGCTTTTATTTTAATGTGGTATTTCCTACCCTGCTGTAAACACCGGGGTGGTTTTTGTCTTGTGACTCGGCAGCGCTTTGCCTCGACATTCCTTTCATAACGCGCTGCTGATAGCGCTGGATGTGCCGCTTATCAGAGGGTTTGTACAGCAGCACTCATACCCCGGGAGGGGATGCATTAGCGGCTGGAGGCCTGTGTGAAGCACTGTTGTGATACATTTGTGACCAAGAGGATAAAATAACACGGGAAGGGACCCGTGGAACTCTGGAGAGTTGGGGTTTCAACAGAGCACAGTGAAGATGTGAAGAGTGTCCTGGTCCACAATGGGATTGTTCCATCTGTGGAGTGACCCTGGTTACTCATGGACAGGACAGTGCCAAGGGTCCAGGGCTGGGAGCAGCATCTGTCCTGAGCCCAGTGAGCTGTGGACATTGGTCATTACAGACAGAAGCAGAAATGTGAGAAATGGTCATGCCAGTGAAGCTTGCTTGGCTTTGATTTTGCTTGGAGGAAACAGATCAGATTTGTCATAGGGTTCACAATGCTGAAATCCTCAGCAGCCATGACTTGATCCATCTTCATGGAATTAGCTTTGCCTGTTGATATGAAGCTTCGTTTTTTTTTTATCTTATCCAGTTGTGTTATTCCTTATGCATCAGCAACACAAGGATTCGGACATGGATTCAGAATTATTGTGCTTTCAGATTGTATGCAAATTGTCTGACTGAAGTAATGAGTTGATAGCTTGGCTTGTTTTTACTGGCTTCTGTAACAAAGAATGTAAATCACAAAGCACCCAGAGGTACTGGATGCTTTTCTGTTCACCGGGATTTTTCCATGCAGTTTGGCATTTGACTGAGTCCTCAGCTTCTAATGGGGGAGAGGGGGTGATACATACATAGGGACAAGGCAAAAAGTGTAATTCCTAGTCAGACAGGACTGAAAGGTAACTTTTCTAGTGAAAGGACCTCTCCTGTGTATTGTGTCAGGACTGTCACAACCTCCAGCTGCCAGAACAACCTCTAGGGCAGTGGGATAACTATCTAAATGTAGGGAGACAGCAGTAGTAGGCAATGAATCTGCAAAATTGGAGATAAAGTACATGTAGTCCAACTGCAGAGCCAATTATAATCAATGTAGGTTGTTTTAGGGACTTTGCAGAAACCGGGATTTGACTTCACAAGATGAAATGAGAAATTTAACAGGGATGAAGAAAGGCGTTACCACGCTATTCATAACACTCCTTGTTAGAGGCTGCCAGCTTCTTCCTGCATAAACCGAAGGGAGCTACAGGTGATGGAAAAATAAATTGGTCCCTGTGGGCACAGTGATTTTGACTGTACATGTGTATTAGAGATGAGGTCGATGTGCTATGAACTGCAGGTGAAATGGCAACAGTGGTACCTGGAAACCTGGTGTTTGTCAGAGATGCTGGAGAGCTACTCAGAGATGGTCAGGGAATAATTTTATTCAGGCTGAGTTTAAAATAAACCTTTCCAAGAACACAGAAACTGCTTGTTGGAAGAGTAAATGGCAGATTGTGTGAATCTTTATGAATTTCCTGTCCTCTTCTCACAGTTGTACCATGCAATGGGGGGCTTGTCAAAGCTGCAGGAGTACTTTGTGTTACAATGAAAAATTTGATGTAGTTTCCTACAGGTCAAGCCAGCTCCTCATTGCTGGCTCATCTCCTTGTGTGCACTTTTGAAGTACTGGGTCTGCACCTTTTATCTCCCCTCCCCATACAGCTTTGGCTTCAGTCTGAAGCACAGTTATGTGAGCAGGGAGAAGATGTTCTCTAAATGAATCCATCATAAACACAGTGCTTGTCCTGTAATGGTTGGGATTGGAGAGTAACAAACTAATAAACCAAAGTCTTTTATTTCTTTCCTTTTTATAGATCACATGCTGAAGGCTTCTCAGAAGTGCCTCTGTCCCCCAGCTCTGAGCTCAAAGCAGAGATGACCTCACAGCTTGCTTTAGTCAGGGCTGATGAAGGAGAAATGCTGCTGGGTTTGCCTGGACACTCAGAGCGAGGGTAGGTTTTGATTCTTAATTGGGCAGGTCCAAAGTTTTCCATAGCTTTTCTTGTCTAGAACAGGAATCTCTAGACCAGGATGCTTCTGACCACCCTTCTAAGGCTCTCTGATTTAATTAATTGGGCCCTTCAACCTCAGATTAATGACTGTGCAGTATGTTGCTGTTCCATTCGTGATATCCGTGGTTGTGGTGGATTTTGGCAATACCAGACTCTCCGTCCACTGCCTTTGAACTCTTGCCTGGCTTTTCCCAGTCTTTACAGAACCGTCCACTTGTCCTGCTGGCCAACAGCTTCTCTAATCCCTAAGGAGCTGATACATTCCCTTCAAGCTGCACGGCTCTCCCATCTCTCTTAATTCCCCTTCTCTTTCCCTCCTCACCATCTTTGCTCTGCACAAATTGCTCCCAGAACAGAGCAGTCGATTTTACATGGAGGAGAGATCACACTGGACAAATCTACCAAACTGTTGCTTCTCCCTCAGGTTGCTTCTTTCACTGTGACTTTTCTCCCCAGGCTCTGTAGCCCAAATTTTCCCTGGCCTCCATAGACTGAGGACAGAGATAGCAGGAGAATGTTGCATCAGAATTAATTCTTGTGTTCAGCCCCTTTCTCATATCTTCACATTTTCTCTGTCTGGATTATTGCCTTTGAGGTCAAAGGGTTTTTTTGACACTGTGCAGATAATATGATGGTGGAATGCAATATTTGGTAAGTAGATCACCTGTAATCTTGTTTTCACTGCTTTTTCTTATGCTTACATCTTGAATGTGAGGTTTGGATTTGCACATTTTCCTTCCCCAGCAGCAAAGCCACCCTGCCACAAAGCACTGGCTTTATTGTGTGTAACAGGTCCTAGAAAATTGCTTAGATCTTTATTTCTTGGCACAAATAATGTGGCAGGAGCATTTTCAATGCTGCCCTCATAATGAAGGAAGAACTTTTCACTGGAACTCTACAATCATTTTTAGAAAATAATTTGGAGCAATAAGAGTGAGTGACAGTTCTCCCCTCAAACCTTTTCTATTAACTCACAGAAAAGATGCCACTTGCTTCTTTTGCAAATAAAATGAACAAAATAGTGCGAGTGATACCTGAAAATACCACATAAAAAGTGTTAGGAAAAGGCAGCCCTGGTATCTGTTGAGAAAGGACATAATTGTTCTTATTCAGTCTCAGCCATGATGAGAATCTCACCTTCCAGACCTGACTACACAACAGGCTATTTTGAGGAGAGAGTCTCTTTACACTGGCTGACTGTACAAGGCTTTAAAAAACATATACATTAAATGTAGGCAAAAGGATTACATTCCAAAAAAAATCAGGCATGTAAATGAAAACTCCTCAAATCTTTGAAAAATCTTCCATAATATTATATAATAAGAAATACATAACTGTGCCTATTTTTACAGTAATTTTCTTCCATTTGATGACATTCAATAGTAAGATTTATTATTACCCGCATGGAAAATATCCTGCCTGGGGGTGGTTGAAATAGATCTTGCAGACAAGTCATCAATCAGCTCATGTTTATCTCTTCAGAGATCAGCGATATCAGTGGCAGGAACAATTCCAACCAATTCAAGAGTATTTACCGATAATAAAAGGAAATGTTCATGCGGCTTTATACTGCTTCTCTCGCCAGAGGTCACACACCATTTTTGCAGGAGGGCTGATTTATTGAGGCTGGTTTGAAGATGAGGCAGGGAGGGCTCTGAGGTGTCCAGAGCCCTTGCCCTGACACCTCTGTGACCACTGCTCCCTCTCTGAGAGAAGGTCTAACTTCCTTTGCAGAGGGCTTTAGGATAACACCAATCCTCCCTGTCCCCATTGCTAATGAGTTCAGCTAAAAGGATTTAAGACTGATGCAGACAAAAAGATCTTTTACATCAGCTGAATTGCATGCAAAATGATTCTTACACTTCTAAAGAGTGAATTGTAGCTTCTCACTGAACTCTGCTATAATACTAAAGCAGAAGGTCTTATATTTGTGTCCCTGATAAAGAGGTTTTTCAAAACTTTATGACAGCATTCAGAATATTTATAGGTATTGACTGTAGGGTTCAGGACAAAGATCTGTTGTCCTTGAGGCAAAATAACAACCCTGACTTTACCTAGTATTTGCCTCTTGGTGTAATCAGTCTGGAACTAACACTGCAATTGTTACCTAACCCGTGTATGACACAAGGGTTTTGTTCCTCTCACTTTTGCTTTTTTTTCTTTGTAAGATTCAGTATTTATACTTAGTGAAACAAAGAGCACTTTGAATCACAACATGTAGTGTATGGTTTTTAAAAAGTTAGAAAGGGGTCTTTTTTTTTTTTGTTTAATTTCTATGTTTTTGTCTAAGGAAATATACTGGAACATTCATTTCAGTTTGAGAGGAAACTTGCTCTATGTGGACAATAAAGATGTTAAGATCAGGATGAATGCCTATGGGAGATAATAATGAATGAAAAAATGCATCAGTTCAGCACTCATATTTTCCAGGAACTGCAAGAACTCAGTTCTGGGTTGTGTTTTAAATCTGAGCCCCATTGTTCCTGACTGGGGTCTGAGTCTGTTGGAAAGACTTCTCTTTGTTCCTCTGAGCCGCTCCAATCTGAAGCACTTGGACCAGTTCCATATTTTCAGCAAGATTTTTAAGCTGAACATGTATTTTCATTCTTCCAGCTTTAGAACGTAGGGCAAAGCATCTTTCCCCTGTTTCCTTGCTGGACATGAACGGAGCACATTGACAGTGGCAAAAGTAATTTGACCTGGGATGAGCTGGTGAGGGGACAGGCAGCAGTTATCAGTGTACGTGAGAGGTGCCAGGAGCTCTGTGCTCCCCTGGGGCAGGAACATGCCTTGTGAGGCAGCACAGCCCGGGCTGTGTGAGCTCTGTGCTCCAGGCTGACGTGATTTCTCCTCCCCACAGATACAAGGTGGGTGAGAACATGTTTTTCCCCTTGATGCTGTGGCATTTGGTGGCATTAATCAAATGCTTGAGGGGCCAGGGTTTAGCTGTGCCCTTTTGCAGGTGAATGCCCCAGCCTGGGAGCACAGAGGTGTTTTTCTTCTTCTCTTTTCTTTCTCAATCTTTATGGAATTTTTTTCACAAATGGTGCTTCAGCTGTGAAGCACTGAGGGTGACCTGCCCTCGGACACTTTGGCATTTGCCCTGGTTGTGTGCAGCAGCAGCCTGGGAAGCATTTCCCGCTCACAGGCAGGATTTGTTACTGGCTAAAGTTACTCTCCTTGTAAGAGAAGTTATTTGGAAACGCGGCCTCTCACCCTTTTAACGCCCACCAGTTAAACTTCTTCCCTTTCAAAATGCCCACATAAGGTTTCCTGGCCCAGCCCAGCACCCACCTTGTGTCCCCGTGGCTGTGCTTGCTCTCCAGTGTCACATCATGTGTGAAACAATCTTTCATACCAAGAACTCCGAGACCTCAGCACTCCTGTGTCACACAGCATTTGTGAGCCCGACCCCGCTATTGACAGCCTGCCGGTCTGTGAGACGGCTGTGACAATACAACCTGGCAAATATTAGCCTGGGAAATACTCAGGAGCTCGTTGCCATCAGCAAACCTGGGGTCCCTAAGAGGTCGATGTCAGAGTGCGGGTGAAGCCATCCAGCAGGATCGCGTTAGAGCTTGCACGGAGCATGAACTCCTCAGAGGGGACTTGGCACTGCCTCGCGCTCAAGGGCAATTGTTGGAGCAGCTTGTGAGCAGGCAGCTTGCCAGAGAGACAGGGCATGGCTGTGGACAGCTCACAGAGCGTGTGTGTGCGCAGGGCAGGCAGGATGCACAGCTGGGGAACGGGGAAGGGATTTCTGTAAACTTCTGCTCCGAGGGGGAAGAGCACATTCAGGCGATGCCAATCCGTGGAGGAGTAAAGAAATGATTTCTGGCAGCTAAGACAGGTTTTGGGTCTGGCTAAATCTGACAGAATGCTGTGGGGGAGAACTGGAGATGTCATGGTTAATGAGTATGGAAATTATATCAGTAGCTTGGCCATCTAGGTTTTAAATGTTGTCAATCTATAACATGCAATACTTCAGTGTAACATTTTCTGGCTGCCTAGTTTAAGGCATAAAGACAGGCAGCCTCTCAGTAATGAGTCAGTATCTATAGAGAGCAAGCTGTTGATAGCAAAGCAGAAATCTTGGCTTCTCATCTCAGCAAGTTTAAATTAATCAAAAAAGATGGTGGGCAGGAGAAGAAGAGGGGTTGTTTTCTTTTGTTTTCACATTTTTGACACACCTGACAAACTGAATTCCCCATGATTTTTCTGCCTCCCTGCTCGGCCCACGGGAGCATTAATTCCTCTCTCCTCTCCGTGCGCTCCAGCCCATGAGCTGTGCAGTGACCCTCTTGCCCAGCTCATCTTGGCCTCTTGGAGTGCACTTAGACTCTGCACCATGAATGCTGGGAGAAGGCAAAACCTGTTTACTGTAAACACTTTTTCCCCAGCACTTCAGTCCAGCAAGGGATAATTACCGAAACTCCGGGACAAAGGTGTTGTGGATCTTTTTGCTGGTGGATGGAAAGGATCCTCGTCAAGTCTAATGAGTCTGTGGCTCTTGCAGACATCCAAGTGGGCCTTGCTGTCTCCAGAAGAGACAGAAAAGTAACTCTGGGAAGGCAGAGTGTGGAATCTGACACTACTGTGTAATTGAGGAAAAAGAGCTGTATGCATTATTTATGAGCAGAAGGCTGGGCTTAATGTTAACAAGTGAGAAGAAAGTGGCTTCAAAACACTGGCTTTCTGCTCTTCCCTGTAAGAAAGGCTTCTGATTAAAATTGCTTGCATTTGAAAGCAGGAGGGGAGACAGAGCTGTTATTTATACCGAGCCTTATTCTGTGTGTGTGGAGCTGTACAAGATTGAGGGAGAGGCAGGGATTGCCCCGAGGAGAGCAGCCTCTGCTCACTCAGTCTGTGGCCAGGATGTGTCATCCATGCTGCCCTGTAACGAGCTAATCCTGATCTGCTCCAGGCAAAAGATTTCACTGCGAGACAGAAGCAAGCAGAATTGCTACTCTTTTGGCATTTCCATTGGGCAGAGGCTTTAAAAAGCTGAGGAATTTTCTCTGAATCACTCTATCCACCCCATTCCCTCCCTTTGCAACCACTGCCCAGTTTTGGGGTTGGATGAGTTGATTTTGTGGCTTTTGTCCTCTTATGGGTCCCCCACCAGCAGGGTCTGCCCTGTCAGATGTTGTGGTAGGAGCTGGAACTGGCATGAGCCTTCCAGCTCAGGCTGACACAAAATCTCACTGCAAAGTCAAACAGATGTGCTGGGACTTTTGGGTTTTAGTTGTTTTCTGATTATTTTCTACAGAAACCAGGCCTGGCTGGCTAATGAAGTTTTGCCCTTCATGATGACAACGTGTGATTATTATCAGCAAAATATATTATGTTCCAAAGAGTACAGGATGCTGAGCTGCCTTTTTTCCTAGGAAAACACAGCGTGGGCTGAGGCAGGGCAAGTCCCTCCCTGTGGAGAGATCACCTTCATAGCTGAGCAAATTACCACCTTCATCACTGTCTGCATGGCAGTCACACCTGGAGGCAGGAGCAGGAGCTTGAACTCTCCCTGGACCTTTCTGCAGCTCAGCACATCCATTAAGGACCTCATCACAAAGGGGTAAAGGCTCTTCTTCCCACTCCACCCAGCAGATGAACACAGTATTTGCTGCAAAAAGATTTCACTGCTGCTACTGCAGCCCTGCTTGGGTTGGAGTCCATGCTTGGCATGTTTGTGCTGCAAATCTGGCATCCAGCACTACTCCATGAGCTTGTACTTAGAGAAGTTCCATGCTTTTATTTTCTGCAGGTCCAAAAGGTAAGAGAACCTTCCATTTTCTTCCCTTTTTAAAGGTCAGCAGCTTCTCCCATCCCCATTTTTGCATTACAGCCAATGTCCTTTCCATGGTATAAAATCCTGACTCCTTCCTGCTGTGATCTCGAGCAGCCAGGACTTTGTTTCTGGGAGGAAAAGTAGCTCAGTGGGGTAAGATGAGAATAACTAGGCCTCTGTAAAAGTCCGGAAGCAAGAAGTGAACTGCATTGCACTGGAACTGATGGGGGAAAAGCACTCTGTTCCTTGATTTCTAACACTGGCTCATTGATTCTCCTCTTGGTTCAATCAGCAGTTACTGCTTCTCCTTATTCCAGGTTCATAACTTCTTAGTGGAGCGAGTTCTTAACAGAAATACCCCTGAGAAATCATAACAACAGGCTGGAGGAGAAGCTGAAGAACACTGGGATCTTGCCTGCATCCCAGAACGATGTAGTGGAGCAGGGAATTGCTGTTTCCAATGGAGTTCCCTGGAAAGTCCCTTTGCAGCCAGGTTTGTGGCTGCCCAGCTTTGTGTGCATGTCCAGAGGGGCCAGCAAAGCTCGACCTGAGTGCTGAAAACGAGTAGCACCTTTTTCTAAGGAGTACTGCTGAGTTTTCCCTGTCTCCAGGCTTCTCATAGCAAGGAAGGTAAGGGCAGGAAGGACTAATGAATAAAGATGATTTTTGTAAAGGTGGGATTGGAACAGGAGAGGCTGGAGGTGAGGCACTGCGATGGGGGAGGAGGGAGGCAGCCCGTGTGGGGACTAGTGAGTCATGCATCCTCCAGCAAGCACTGACTCACTGGGAAGATGATCGCTCTGCTGTTCCCTTTCTGCTAAGGCTGAGGAATAGTCAGTCCACAGAAGTTTATTCTGCAAGCTCCCGGGTCGGATAGTGAGGTGTAGAAGGGAGGGAGCTGGAGACCATGGAGCACTGAAGTGGGAGGCAGGGGTGAGCCCTGGAGCACATCCTGCAGCTGGTGTGGCTGCTGAGGCTCCCTGCAGCAGCTGGAGGGGAGAATTCCCCGTGCATGGGCTGGATGTGGAACAGAGGCTCAGCTCCTGCAGCCAGGCTGGGCACTGCAGCCTGCAATACCCGTTTGTGTTCCGTGTGCTGCAGGGTCAAGGCTCAGGTGCTGCCAGCACTGCTGCTCCCCACGAGGCACACACGGACTCCTCGGAGCCAGACTTGCAGTGTGCCAGCTGGGACAGGTGTCACCTGGCAGAGATGTCACATGGGAGAAGTGTCACCTGGCAGAAATGTCACTTGGGAGAGTTGTCACCCTGCTCCCCTGTGGACAGTTAGGTATAGTTAGTGGGGATGCAGTTCTGATGTTTGTTATTTCCTCCTGCCCAGCTCATTATTCTTGACAGATAAGGAGAGCCATCACTGAATCTGTACTACCTGTATTATCTGTAAAAGAAAATACATCTTTTTACCCCTTGTGTACACAGGAGAGTGCTTCTGCAGGGCTGAGGAGAAGGACCAGAGGGCCATGTGGTTCCTTCCTCTCTGAGAAAAAGAGGAAAGAAAATGTGTAAGAAGAATCCCAAATACCCCAAAAGCTGATTCTCCCTCAGATTGTTCAGCTTTCGTATGAGTGAAGTGCAGAGAGCTCTGATGCACGAAGTGGTGCTGTCAGAATTTTTGGAGCAGTGAAAGGCTCCAAGTGTGTCTGTGCAGTCAGTGTTGAGGGCAGGGCCTGGAACTGCCCAGTGCAGCCAGTGCCCAGACCTGGGATCAGAAACTGGGAGAGCAGTTGCAAGTCAGAGCTGCAATTTTCTTTTGCTTTACAAGTTTTATGTTGGTAATGTGAAGTAATTAATGAACCAGAGCAGTGCTGCAGAGGGGGAATAATTTTAATGCTCCTTTTAAAGAGGCTACTAAATCAATGGGGCAGTTTAAAAAGGTATGGTAGCCTGGAGATTAGGAGACTTAATGCGAGAAATTAGGCTGGCTTTGGAGAGTGATTGAATCTCAAGTAGGCAGGTACTTCATGAACTGCTGTGTGGGCATTTGCATGTTCAGCACACACTGGCAAAGGCAGGACTCGCTGAGTTTTAGGCCTGACTGGTCAGACTGGGCAACAGTGCTCAGACATGAAGGTTCCCAGCACTTGGAAAAGACACTGAGATATTGTAAAGCACCAGCTAGGCTCTCTTCCCTCTGTGCAGGAGCAGTATTTTTCCACTCCTGTCACAGGTCTTCTGACTACCAGGCTCATAAGCAATGTCTACATGGGCTTTTGTAGGCAGATACGAGCTTACTCTGGCTGCTGGCCAAGAAAACCAGAAGCCATGGAGCTGCAGCTAATGTGCTACATGCCCAAATTACTGTGGCCTGCTGAGAGGCAGGATATTAGCTTGAGCTCAGGGCTCTGGCCAGCTCAGACCATGAGTGAAATAAGTTTTCCTCTGTGTGCAGAAAAGCATGGAGACAAGGATAGACAACTTGTATAGGATTTGGACAGCCATTTGATACTGGCTGGGGCAGGTTAGCTGAGCTCAGGAAGATCAGGCAGACACAACTCCCTGTGTACCCTGCCCCAAGCGCAAAGAGCAGCACCACATGGTTGGCCTTGGAGCCAGCCAGCTCCTCCTGGCCAAGGAAAACTGCTTTGGGAGCTGCATCCAAATTCTGTGGGCCTCCAGTTGGCTCCCCCTGTCACAGGCATACCCAGCGTTTCTCTTCTGTTTTGGATGGCAGGGACTCACTGTGGCCAGGGAGGGTTTGAATTCTGTCCTCACTGGCTCTGTGAGTTTCTGCAGGAAAATGTTTGTACAATGTGATGCCTGATGGACCATCTTGAATTCTGAGCTCTAAAATGGACAGGTACCTACATGTGTCCAGGTTGAACAAAGAGGAAAGGCTGTCTCCGTTTTAAATGTTAGCTAGATGGATTAGCAGGGGATTTTTTTGTTCCTAAAATGTTTTACTGTCTCAATTTTGGTGACTGCTTTGAATGAGAAATTTCACCATGTATTACCTTTTAATGTTAATGGAGGAGGAGCTCTGTGTGTGTGTATATATACATGCATATGTACACATGCAGTGTACAAGAAAATAGGAATGTTTATATGGAACTACACACCCAAAATTCAGTCTTGATTATCTTAGAATGATATATAAAGATATTAAGAATTCACAGCAAAAAACTGTGTGCTAGGCAGTGTCATGGTGCAGTGAACCATTTTAAAAGGAGGAATTTGAGTAACTGTCTCAGTCACTGAGGATAGAAGCATAATTTGAGTGGGAAGAAGCTTTAATTAAAACAGACCCATCAGGTGAAATCCTGGCCCTATCATGGTCAATGGCACAACTCCGACAGATCCTTCATGGAATCAGGATTTTGCTCGGATTTTGTGACATTTGCTTTTTCTGAATCTGAGGCATTAGTCCTCAAACAGAATATATAAGCTAAAAATGGAAAACTGCCTGACCTAAAATAGTTTGACATCCATATCATAGTGCTTATTGTCTGAGAGTACATCTAAATGACATGTTGATTAATCCTGAAGTGAGGAAAATGCGATTCGTTGGAAAGGACTGGGATTGTACCAATAATTCAGTACCAGAAGCTACACAGCCATCAACTCAGTGTGCAACGGTTCCAGGAAAACTTTATTTGCAAGCTGTCAGATTCATCTGCCATTTTCCCAGCGACTTTGGTTCCCTTCTGAGTGGCCCGGACAAAATGCTCCAATCCAGTTCATGTTGGCTATCAGCTACTTTGCTAAAGCAACTTTCCCCCTGCCTTTTACTGAAAACAAAACAGTCACATCAAGTCAGGTTGCTGTGAGTGGCTCTTAAGAGAGATGTCGGCTGCACTTAACGCACAGCTGGGGCCAAAGTGAAGCTGTGTAAGTGCCTGAGCTGTTCAGCTGGAAATTACATCTTGTGCAGGAACCTAAATGTCAAGTTCCCCAGTCCCCCTCACAGCCAGAACTCCAGCAACTCCCCTTTTCCCATGACTCTTCTTCTCTTTCCTACAGATGTAGCTGTGTTTTCCTTCAGACACAATAAATCTTACATGGGAATGCCACAATGTAAAGCAAAGCGAGCTGTCACCCAGGACTTCAGATGACACTCAGCCACATTAACGAGTAAACAGAGCCCACAGGAAAAGATGCCTTTTGAAATGCACTGTTTGTGTCAGCAGTGCTAAAACTAACGAACAAAAACAATGAGGGGAAAAAGGGGAATCATCAGATGCACCTAAAGCTATAGGCTATAAAGTCAGATCGACTGTGAGCAGCTCAAATACAAGCAAATCATTGGGACAGTACATAAATTATGATTTCCATAAGCAGTAAGACAGCGAATACTCCCAGCCTTGTGATGGGAGGAAAGCATGAAAAGAAAGGCTAAATGTAACCATGTGAAAAGAAGGGAGCAGGAATGAATGTGCTTCTTATTTTGGAACCTTCTCATGGCAAACAAGCAAGGCTGGAGCCAAAATCTCCAGGACACAGAGGAAGTTGGAACTGTTACCCCAGCGCATGGCTCACGAGAGAGCTGGCACGGAGAGAGGGATCAGCTCTGCATTGTTCAGAAGGAGCCTCACAGAGCATGCAGGATAACATGCATCCCCAGGGCCTTTGGAGGCAACAACCATCAACAGTCAGTGGAATCAGTCCAAAGTCAGAGAAATGTTACTGAGTGATAATTTCGCTCTTGATGATGGAGGAGCAAAACTGTGCACCAGAAGAAAAGAAATAAACTGATGGTAGGGTATGGAAATGGTGCTGTGGAAATGGCTTTGCTTTGCTTTGCTTGCTGTAGGTATTTACTCTTCTATTGAACCAGCTCTTAAACAATAATCCTCTGAAGGAACCCTTCAGATCACTGACATGGCGAGAGGAAACCAGTATTAGCTACAGTTCTTACATTCGTGGTTGCTTCATGTTGATACAAACAAAAGTGCTTGGTCTTGAAGTAACAATAGCTGTGGTTTAGGTTTTCTTCTTTCAGTGATCCCCAAATTATGTCTGCCTGAATAATTTGGTACTAGAGGCAGAATAAACATCAACTCTTAATAGCTGAATTTTTAAGGTTAAAATTGAGGCTAAGTACATAACATTTATCTTCTTCTGGTTAAGGGGGAAAATGAAAACCATGTCTGTGAGAGCAATGGCTGATGGCTTAGTTCTGCATGGTAAAATAAATAACTTCGATTAACTTCAAGCTCCAGTACCTCAGATGTTTGTTGTCACAGAGGAGCAGCTTGGCTGATTGGCAGCTCTGGTTTAGTCGACATGTGTTAACAGAAATTGCTCAATTTACATGGAGTACTTCAATCTGCTGTTTTAGGAGTTTTTGTCTTACAGAGACTGGCATTTCAGCTTTTGAATAGATGGAGGACTTGTAAGGGTCATTAAAGAAATTGCTAAAGCTTCTGCAAATGCTTGGGCCAGATTGCTGACTGAGATGCAGAGCATGCACGTGTCACTGCAGATACTTCCCAGATAATGGTGCTGATTGAGATTTTAATCTGGACAGAGTGCTGGAGGCAACTTTCTTTCCAACACTCAATTATCCTGATAATAATATGCTTATTTCTTTCCTGCGTTCAAAATGTGTGGTCTGCTGCAACTGTGCAGTGTGAGTACTGTGCTGTACGGAGGGGGGAGAATCAGGGAACAAAACTGACTGCACGGCAAAGGGCACTGACACACAGTCCCACGGTGTGCAGGGAGATGTATTTTTACCTTGAATGAGCTGAGTAACCACCATGAGAAAGGGCTGCATTCCTTCCCACAGGCTGCAGGACAACTCCTTGGTTCTCAACAGCCACAGAGGAACAAATCTGGAGCACAGCCTGCAGCCAGGACTTCGTAGGGTGTTGTAGGGGCAAGACTATCATTTTACTGTGCATTTGCATCTTGTATCCTCCCTGGTGGGATGCTGATCCATAACAGAGTCCTCTAAAATCTCACACAACACAAAGAATCCAGACTAGTTTCCCACGGATGCTCTCCATGAAAGAATTTCTTAAAAGAGATAACTCAGCCAGGAAATGGGAACTAGGGGGCCAAATTCCTTCATTCAAATCCATCTCTCTTTGGTAAAGGATTTTAAAAATTGTCCCTATATGACTAATCCCAGCTATACTTCCCTAATTTCTACGAAAGCAACAGCTTTTAGAGATGAAGGGTAAAGCCATTTGAGGAAACCAAGCTTTATTTGCTTTTTATTAGAGAATTTTCTGCTAGATCAAATTACTAAAAACGCTTTGGTTATTAAAATTTATGAAACCTAGATTTACTTTTCAGCCTCTGTATCATCCTCTGATCCTTAATACTTTTCATCACACTCAAGGAATGAAAACAAACTCAGCTGTTTCGTGTTTGTTCACAACTGACTTTTAGCAGGGCTGTGTTAGGGTTGTTACATACTTGTTATTAAGTGATGGCAGAGCACACACTTCTGAGACAACAAAGAATATTCATCCTCACTTTCAGCAGGTTACAACCCAAAATGAGTGTTGCAAACTTGCCAGGAAAGCCAGAGAAGGTTCTGCTGCTTCCACAGCTCCCTCTGTCCCTCTCCGATTGTTGTCTGCAGGGATAGCTGTGAATTTGACTCACTTGCTTTATGTGTCCAGTTGTATTTGTTGTTTGAAGTGAATGCACATGCCCTAAAGCAGGGAACATAAGATTTTTGGCTTTTTATGATTAGTTGGAAGTCTTTCCATATATATTAGATTCAGCTGTATTGAATTTATTTAAGCTAATGCTGGGTAGCCACTCTTACTCTGGACTAGGAGTGATTTGGGTCAATTTGCTTTAAATCCATCCCTAACTGACTTGCACTGACCTGAGCTAACACCTGATGGATGCTCTCAGTTATCCCATTTAGACCCAGAGCTGGGGATGCTGATGGGTGTAAGGATCCCCGCACATCAGTGGCGGCTCGGGAATCGCAGCATTCCTGCCCCGAGCCTGCAGCAAACGTGAGCTCCATGTGTCAGCGTGACCTCAGGCCAAGAAAATGAGAAGTCTGAACGGGTTTCTCCCATCGCCGATGGCCACGGGCTAAGAGCAAACACACACGGTCAATTAGCGAGGCTCAGCTGATGCGCCGTGAGTTGTCAGGCACGTCAGGACCTGAATGAGATCACTCATTCATGGATTCAGCCCCTGAAAGTATCCTTTTAACTGCTCTTATATAAACAAGGGCAACTATGGCTGTGGACACGCGGACAAATTAGTGTGGGGATAAGGAGCCTTTATGTGTCAGCTGTTCCTATGTGCACATACCTGCCCGAGAGGTGAGCTGAGGCAGCCTCTCCTCCTGTAGCCAGGGGGAGGGTATAGCTCAGGCATGGCAAATTCAGAGCCTGCCTTCCTCGGCAGTGATGGGTTTAACCTAGTTTACAACAGTTCAGCTTGGTTAAAGTGTAGTAAAACAGATTTAAGCCACTTTTACACCAGTTAAACTGTGCTTACTGTGTATTTTACTCTGTGGCTCAAATGGTGCAGTTGTGCAGGTCAGATCTTTGAGTCAGTGAGAAACTTTCCATTGGCCTTCCAGAGTTGTGTTTTATGGAGAAGTTTGAAGGCCTTTCATTTTAGAGCTAAAGATGGGCTTGCATCTTAACAAACAAACCACAAGACAACAAAGAGAAACCCCACAATCCCGAACTTTCAGCTTTCCTCCCAAATAATACTCTATTTCTTACTCTGCCCTGTGGGAGAGGGTCATGCTTTCTAAGAAGAAATTTGGAACCCAATGGGATTTGCTAAACTGAAATTAATGTTTCAAAAGCTCCAAACACATATGTGCTTGGACCCTTTATGACTGAGACCAATAAAACACAGGATCAAACACCAAAACTTTGGGTTACTTCTCTTTTTAACTCAAAAACCTAAATTTTATCTCAGTTCATCTTTACTTTCATATAACACAAGGGAAGACATTTGATTAGGTTATGTGAGATCATGTGGATGGATTCAACACATGGCTGCAGGACCAGGCATTATTATCTTGGACACATTTTGAACACTGCTTCTCACTCTGCTATCAGCCACCGCCACCTCTGCAGTAATGTGACAGCAAGAGAAAAAGGATGGGAAGGCGATAAAGTTTGCCCACGCAAGGAGAAAAGAACTTTCTGTCCAAAGCCAGCTGGCTTGGCTTGGGAATGAAATGGCATTTCAGTGAGAGGTGACCTGTTTACATGAGCTTTGTCTCAGAACACTTGTCCTCGGTGCCACAGTGAGGTCTGAGACGCAGTTTATCATCGAGTACCCACAGAAAACAGGTGAGCTGTCTCCGTGCCAGTTTGTTCTTCTCAACTGTTTGACAGATAAGAAACCATCCTCAGAGATTGCAACAAATGTGCTGCCGCATTTCATGGTAAGAACCGAGCATATTTTTAGTAAAGGGTTGAGAAAGTATGCAATAATCCTAAATCACAGCCAAGAAAACCACAAACCCCGTAACAAATGCCTGCTTGCATTCAGTGCTCGGAAACGTGCACCAGTTGATCCATGTTAACGCTCCGGGGAAATTTTTAAGCTTATTTTTCCAAACTCCAACAGAGAATCCATTACTTTTTTGCCTTTACCTGGAAGGGCCAGGGGGATTAGGGAAGCTGCTGGGTGCTCTTTGTCCTCTAGGACACAGACCAAGCATCCTGTATGTGTCCCCAAAAAATCAGTGGGGTGTGCACCAATGCCATGTTTGTACTGAGTCGTCTGTTCATCATTATAAAACCCCAAAATGTATCTTGTAAACTGCCCAAGTTTAAGAATTAAGCTTTATTCCATGAGTTAACTGCTTTAGAAGTTTCTTTGTTGTGCCTTGTACACTCCAGCAGATCCTGCAGAGCCACTGTGGGCTCTGGATATGAAGGCTACCAGCTCAGGATAAAAAATGTGCCTTTTTGTATTGCAGTTTGGTCAGTGAGTTTAAAGTGAAGCAGATAAAATGCAGGAAAAATAACACTTAAACTTGCATTTTAAGAACAGCTTTAGCTGATTGCAGAAGGAGCTGAGGGTGCTCTGCACAAGTCAGGAGAAACTTATCTGGCTTTTAAGAGTTTCACAAGTCTTTTGTTACTTGAAGAGGCCCCATCAACTTCAAATCTACTTTAAAAAAGTAGTTCAAAAACGTTTCAGGTATTATGGTCTCCTATATCTATTTCTGTCCCTTTTGTTTCCTAACAGCATGAGATACTGACCACACATACTGCTGTCAAATATAGAAATTAAACCTACAGAAAAAAGGAGCCATTTTCTCTTTAATCTCTTGGAAAATTTTCCAGACTAAAGCATAGTTCTTAAATTGATAATATCCCTTTAAGAATTTATTTGCCAGGTAATGTTAGAAGAAAAAAGACTTTAAGGTCAGTTTGAACATTAAAAAGATCCCCTTTAAAATAAATTTCAAATCTGTATTGTAGATAATGGCAAGCAATATTTGAACAGCTCTCCAAATTATAAAATATATTCTACACCTTAAAAATGCAAATAGCTTTAAAATCCTTTTAAGTGATTTCCAGCTCCTTGGACAAAGGTCAGGATTTATCCTAAGAAATACTTTGTTGCATAAAAATAATACAAATAGTTTAGTGCTGCAATATGTACTAGTCATAATATGTATAAAGCTACTAAATTATTAACAGATGAGGGCCTGTAAGCTTTGAATAATGCAGTAAATATGATTATTTCTGAGGGGTGAAATAACACAATGCCGTCAGAAGAGAAAATTACATTTTAATAATGAAAATATTGAACATAACTATTTTTCTTTAGATCTGCTAAACAATCTGTGTGTTCCCTGTGAGATGTCAAACTATAGAGTGCATATGAAGACTTTGCTCCCTCTATAAATATACATGTGCACGACACATTGCGAACAGCAGCAAGCGAGTGCTGGGGAAATACAGCAACAATGAAGTTCCTGAGAGAGGATTATTTTTTCAAGTTATTAAAAGAAGGTGGCAAGCGTTCATGAGGATATGAAAATTTAAAGCCGTCTGCAGGAAACTCTGAAAACCTCTGGTTAAGGCTGCTGCCAAAAAATCTCAGCTATGTTATGTCAGAATGTTTAATTGCAAGCTGCAACTTTAATGAATGGAAAGATATGGCAAAAAGCAGGAAGTTTCTGAAGCAACATGGAGCAACCATGAAAATAAAATACCAAAGGTTGTAATCTTGAGTGCTGTTGGAAGCAGGAATTTCCATCCACGCTCTGCCTCCTTTCCCTGCTGTGCAGGGGTTGCCAGCTGAGGGGAGAGGTAAAAGGCTCTGGATATCATCTCCTGGGCTCACGGCAGCACTTGTTATGTCTATGGGAACAGGTCAACTTCTTTGCATTTGTCATTAAGGGTGTTTACAGAAGTGCAGCTTAGGAATGAGGGGAGGAAAGGCAAATGTCAGAGTGCATTAAATAACGTATTTTCTTTACTTTCCAAGAAGCTTGCTCGCAGCATGATGTTGCTATTTATATCACATCTCCTAAACCCAGCTGTTGGTTCATGTTAACATGCAGAATGGTGAGAAAATCCCAGCAGAAGAGCGTGAATCCCAGAGAGACTTGTGGGGACCTACAAAGTGTCACCAGTTTTGCTGAGGTACAGGCTGGGTGTGCCTCGGTGAGGCAATATCAGCATTTCCCCTGTTGATCCTCCAGTGTTAGTACACCTAGAGCAAAGCAAAATGCAAAGTTCCAGGTGCTGCAGCAGAAAACTTGAGGGAACTGAGCTCGCACCCCTGCCTGGAAGGGTTTGAAAAGAGTACTTTTACCTAATTCAAAACTAGCAAATACACTGTACACCCACATAACAGCATTCTTAGACAAACTGTGTCTGATCTAATCTTATGTACCTTGGCCACAAGTTTTGGAAAAACAAATATTCCCAAGGCAATCAGATTAGTGAATATACCATATAATGATGTGGAAATACTAGTGGTTTACAGAGAGCAGTTTACAGGATGGATGGAGTGAATTTAATTCACTCATTGTCAGGCAACTTGGACTTCAGTAAAATAAGGAAATCTTGATTTTATCTGTGTGTAGTGGAACATGGGAGCTGAAGAGTGTACCAGCAGCACTCCTGGGCACAGACACAGAGCTCAGGGGAGATTGTTCCCAGCCAGCTCCCCAAAAGGACAAGCAGGGCTTGTGCTGAGGTGACCACGAGGTTAACAGGGTTACCCAAAGCCTTAATGGCCAGGAACCATTATCTGCTCCTCTCTGATTTCCTGCTCCCTAGGTGGGAGTCCCCCCTGCCCCTCTCCTTTGTTTCTAATGTGAGTTCCCATCCTGAAATGCTGTGAGCACAATTCGGTTTTGTTGCAATCAGTAGTCCTTTACAAAATCTTCATTCACAGAGTGTTTCCCCCATTGTAAGTGGAACAATGTTAGGAATTAATCTGGCCTGCGATTTGTAGGAACCTTGTTCTGAAAACCCTGTTCTTAGACCCCCCCTTCCCTTTGAAGGGTCACTTAATTGTTTGGCAAACATGTAAAAGCTACATAACATCCCCTACTCCTCTTAGCTATATTTTAAAAGTCCTGCATTTTGGTTTTATATAACATTCACCTCTAGAAGCATGAGACTCAGATTCTCTTCTCCAGGACACAATATGAAAAAGCTGATTTCTGGAATATAAGGAGCATTTGGAAGGAGTAAAAGCCATGGTACATCTCTGGAAAGGATTGTAAGAAGGTCCTAAAATGTAAGTTGAAAGTTAGTAGAGATATGATTTTGGTGGTAGTGCCTCCAAAATACCTTGAATGGGTGGGTGGAAATGCATTGGAATAGAGATGCAAGGGAAAGCTTTATTGCCATAACAACTGCTGGATGATGACTCTATTAAACTCTGAGGCTATTTAGTTAAAATTAAGAACACTGCTATCTTTTTTCCATATCTTTCTTTATATTTGCTGTTGCTGTGAGTTTATTCTCTTGGGATATCATGGAAATTGCAGTGCCTGCAATTTGGGCAAGGGAAGAGATTTCAGGGGGCTCTTTTTACTCTCTGGGTTGTACATAAGATGGGCAGAAATGCAGTCAGTGGTTGTTCCCTTTTCTCTCAAGAGTGATCCTGGCAGATGCTTGTGGTAATTTTTCCCTTGTCATATTGACACTCCGGTGTGATGTTCTCTGGGGCTTTCTTATGTTGCTGCTTCTACAGTTTTACAAAGATTGCATTTTTTTTCTCTGCAGTTTACATTTTTCTTTATTATCTACAGTATTTGCACCCTTTGCATCCAGGTGAATTTGGCCTTTGCAGTTGTCCTGGAAATTAAACCTGATGCAGCACCATCAGCTCAGGTAGTGATTTCAGTGATTTTGATGCACCAATTCTTCTGTGAATTTATTCATGTCAGCCCGAGGGGTGACATTTTTCACTCACTGTGACACATCAGGACATCTGTGCCCTCCCCACCACCCATCCTTGTTCCCCCCAGTCCCACGAGGGTTCTGCAGGAGCAGATGAGGCAGCACATCCTCACACATGGAAAACAACATCTGGAATTTAACTGCAACCTGAATTTTGCACTTCCTTTTCTCAATTGTTACACAGAGCAGTGTTTCCATCAGGGCAGGAAAGCATTTCTCTGGGAAGGAGGCTGCTCTGTGGCCCTGAGGTATTGTTTGCAAGGCTCATAGAGAAATCCCTTGAGCAACACATGCTCTGCTTATTCTTGTGGTGCCACTGAAAAGGACAGATTAGAACCAATTATTTATCTCTTTGGCTTCCTGCTCTATTTTTTGCTAGCTTGGAATAATATGTACTGAAAATAATTCATGAGTGTATCCAGAAGTCCTTGCTCAGGCCTTGCTTCAATGTCTTACTCAGATTCCTACTGACTTTTATAACTTAAATATTCAGTATTTTATCTTAACAAATTCTCAGCATATTGCTGTCATGTGAGGATTTCATGGTATTAATCATTAGATTCTAGTAATAGACCTTGCAGGTATTATGGATGTTAGGTATAGTTAGGAAGAAGGGAATAAATCATATTCATATGAAAATCAATGACATTTGGACTGTTCAAGTTGAAATTGAAATAAAACTGTGTGTATTGAAATATCCTCCTAATTATTACAGATCAGCAACAATCAGTTTGGAAATTGTAGATGGCAAATATTTACATTTTATTGTCTTTCTCACTTCTTGTAAACTTTTTCTTAAATCCACAAGAAATGTCTATTCTGGCACTTCTGTTTTGAACAAAAGGAGGATGTTTAAAAGCAGTCCAACTTACTTAGAGGCTGCACTTTTAAATCCAAACTAATCCATACATTACAAACCCTGAACTCCAACATTTCTGAGAGATGTGAATTATTGCTTCCACGTGGGCTAAACTTCTGGAAACAGCCAACACAAATTTACATTAACTTTTTGGGAATGATCCTGGAGGATCTCCCTTTTCCCAGCCCATGGGGTGGTCACCACACTGCCAGGTGGGAGTTTCTGTCATCCTGTTTCCTAACCTTTTGTGAAGCTATCTTTTTGTGTTCAGTTAATGATACCATTTTAAAATACAAAGAACACCCTCTGATCTCTGTTTTTCAGAGACAGCACCTTTGGTTCTCACGTCCTGATTAGAGATGTGCCCTTTTCAGTGATTTAGAGCTGTGAAATGGCTCCTGTCATTCCACTCCGAGGCTGTGGGTATCTCACAGGATAAATCTGGAAGAGCTGTAGAGCGCAGATGATTTTTGGCAAGTATCATTTTATCATCAAAATTTTATTTTTGGGTCGCTCTTCAGCTGCCGCCTTCTGTGAAGGAGAAAGACGCCCATTTTCTGTCTTTTATTATGTATTCCCGAGTAGTCTTTTCTACTTGGAGCAAAATTAATGGGAGCTCTGGGAGAGAAAATGAGAGGTGGGGATGGATGGATGGATGGATGGATGGATGGATGGATGGATGGATGGATGGATGGAGGTGGAACTCATGTGGACTTTCACCTTTGTCTGAACGTGGAGACACAGCTCATGTCCTCAGAGCTGGGAGTTTCACAGAAAGCCAGTCACAAAAATAGGAATTTTTTAATCTGTAGCTATATAGTAGATAGTCACTATACATAGAATTAGATGTACTGCATATAATTAATATTTAGAATTGACACAGTGTGTATGTACTGTATACTATACATGTATTTATAGTGCATATTATACATAGTATATATACTGTATATATAATATATAAATGTATATATTTAGTAGTGGAATGACTTCATATTAACATATATTAATATATTAATTTATATTAATACTTTTTAATACTTTTAATACTTTTTTGCTTTCACAACCTTGTCCTTGTTCAATTTTACCAGTGGCTATTTCTCACAATTATGTAATATATACCAGTGTATACATACGTAATACATACATTTTTTATATTGTATATATATTTTATATACTAGACACACTGTGTTTATATATACAATATATATAAAAACGTATCTACATAGAATAGAGTGTGTATTTGTAGATATACACACATTATATGTATGTGTGTGTGCTGGGGAAGTGGTGGCGGTTTCTGAGGGTGGCAGAGCTGTTTGTGTCGGTATCTGCTGCAGTTCCCTGCGGCAGCTCAGGACGGGGGCACCCGGCACCACTCACCGGGAGTTGTTTCAATTACCCCAAGCCCGGCTCGGCCCCCCAAGGCCCCGCGATGGCGCAGGCGCCGCTCGGGCCGGGCCGGGCCCGGTGCGTCACGGCCGGCGCACCCGGCCCAGCGCTCTGCGCATGCGCGCACGCCGCTCACCAAGACACGGGGTGGTCTCTTCTCAACGATCCCGCCCCCACCAGGCTCTGATTGGCCGATGCTTTCCACCCCGCCTTTCTGATTGGACGCTCCGCTGTCGCTCAAAGCGTGCACGTTTCGCTACGCCGCGCCCATCAACTGCGTTCTGATTGTCTGGCTGTCCCGTGCGGGAGCTGCAATTGGCTGTGCACACCGTCACTCCAAAGCGGATCGGCGGGCAGGAATGTAGGCCCGGCCGCTCCCCGGCCCAACAAAGTAATCCGGCGATGCTTCGAGTGCCGAGCGCTGCCGTGCCCGCCCCAGCGCCCGCCGCGGCGGCACCGCGCCCCTCCCCGCCATTCCCGTTCCGTCCCGCCCCTGCCCGGCGCCGCTGATCGCCCTCGGCCCCGCCGGAGCTGCGCGGAGAAAAGTGCGGAAGGATACTGAAGGAGAGTGTGACAGAAGCTGTAGTTCCGGCCGCGGTCGGGCCTTGTTTCCCAAAAATAGCGCGGAGAGGTATCCGTGCGCCGGTGTCAGTGTCTCCTGAGGAGCCGCGGCGGGAGCGGAGCGAGCGGGGGAGCGGCGGTGAGCGAGGGGTCCCGGGGTCCCAGGGTCCCAGCTCCGCGCGGCCAGCGGGGCGTGTTCCCTCAGCCCGAGGGTCGGCGAGGGTCGGCGGCAGCGACCGAAGGGGTGGCGGGAGGGGGAAGGGGGAAAGGAAGGAGGTCCCCCCCCGCCGGCCCCATCCCGCTCTGAAGGAGCGGAGCGGGGGGAGCCGGCGGGGTCCCGAGGTGGCCGAGTTCCCGGGGCCTCCCCAGAACTTCCTGCGGGAAGCAATGGACATTTATGGGCCAGGCCGGCAGAGCTGCCCGGGGACCGGGCGGGAGGGAGCGAAGGAGGGTGGGGTACGCGGCCCTGGAGCGCCCGGGGTGCGGGGAAAGGACCCTTTGTGCTGGGTGTCGCTGGGGAAGGCGACATCGCGGCGAGCAGGGAACCAACAGGAAAAGCCTCGCCGGGAGCCCGTCCGTGGAATGCGCCGGCGGGAGCGGCCGGGGTCGGGCAGGGGGAGGTGGGAATGGTTCAAGGAGTTGTGCGCCGCAGGAAGGTGTGCTGGCAATGGCAGGGGGAGAAGCGCTCCTGATGTGTGAACCGGAGGGTGTTTTGGCCAGAGGGAGAAGGCTGAAGGGACAGCGGGGTTGTGCTGCCAGCAGGATTTTGTGTTCAGCGGCAGAAGTCGTGAGGAAAAAGGACTGGTCCGCTTCTGACTGGAAAGACTAATTTTTTTTTTTTTAAAGTTTATGGAGCGGTATTTTGCAATAAATTTTTACCTGCTTTTGAGATGCTAACGGGCGAGGAGAGTGGAATTGCTCAGAAAAACTGACCCTAGTGCCTTCTTTGACAGGTGATTAATTTCAGAGTTGAGAAACTGGAGTTCTGTAGGGCAAAAAAAGATCATTTAAGAAGAGGGCTTTTTTTATTGTTTAGTGTAAAAACACTGTGTCCCATAGCCATACAACCACTAAAGTCATTGTGAAGAGTGGGTAAGGGGTTCTGGGAAGTACAAAAGAAGAAGGAAAAGGAATAATTTGTAAACAGTAGGAAGGAAAATTAAGTGGTTTGGTATGGAATTGGTAATGTAGATGTATTTATTTTAAACCTTTTTCACAGTCTGGGAAATTTTTATATAGCATGAGGAAGGCTATGAGCTTTCAAGCTTAATTATGTGGACTGTCTACACACAATTGTTCCTTATGCAAGTTGTTTTTTTTTTTTTTTCTCCTTAGGAACTAACCAGCTATATTTTGTTAGATAATTCTGGTGTCTTCTTATTGCGATCTGCTATTTAAATGACCCGTGCAAAAGATGTCAGGGCAACATTCCTGTAATCTATTCTGTCTGTATTTAAAATTATTTAAAATGCCTTTTACATGTAAGAATGTAATGTTTAGGGGTTTTTTCTCCTATCTCACAGGTGATTTGCATTTGGGGGAGAAGTGTGAAGTTCCTCATTTAAACTATTTTTTCTTCACTGAGGTGCTATAATATGTGCAAAATGACATGTTATTCAATTATATAATTTAGAAGGATTATAATAAATTATAATAAAGGATGTAATGTTGGTGCTTTTGTTCACTAAAGGGTATCATTATTACATGATATTTTAAAATTCTATACTTGTTAAGCTAGCAAATAAAAAATAAGAGAATGGAACAAATTGTCAAGATATTAAGGGATTATGATGGTGCTGTGCAGCTGGAGATGAGCCTTTTTTGACTGGGGGCATTCAGTTTGGAATTTCACAAAGAAAATAACCCAGTGCCCTGGTCAGTTATTTTTCTCCTCCATAATTCTTTCCTACATCTGTAGTTGACGTGGTTCACGTGTAGTAGCACAGGAGGATCATCGGTAAATGGGAAGAATCCCTCAAAGCCAGGGCCCGGCTCTGCCTCAGGACGGCTTTGGTGTGCATGAAACTCTTGCTCTCTGCCCCTGGAGCTCATCTAAACCAGTTTGAACATTCCAGCGTTTCTGGGATTTATTTGTGGGCAGGCATTTAGACATGATGGTGGAAATCCATCGGCTTTAGTTTGCTGTTTGCTTGTCCTGCTCCATTTTTTTTAGTGTGTGTTTAAACCGATGTGGTCACCGCTCACCTCGCAGTGAGTGGGGCCATGGAATGCTTTGCATATGTGCACATCCCTGGATTTAGATCCCTATAATATGAGTTTCTTTCTCTGTGAAACCACAGATGGAGAAGAAAGCGAACATTGAATTTTATGAACTTAGAGAAATTGAGTCATGTTGGACTAGCACGGTGAGGAGGACATGGCTGCATTCAAACTTGAAATAATTCTGGAGAATAAAACGCCTTATTATGGCAGAAGACTCATTTTATTTAGAAACCTTTGAGCTGAAGTGTGTGTGGCTCACCTTAAACTGGTTAATGTGGGCAGCAGAGATTTTATGGGTTTATTTTAGAATGTTGGCCACGTTTCTCAGATAACTTGTTGATGTCATTCTGTATATTCTGGGCCCAAGTGCTGCTTCAGAGAGCCTGGAGGCACCACTCTGCTCTGTGAACAATGCCGTGCTACCTTGCCTGCTGTCCCAACAAAACACAGCTGATTAATTCTCCAGCAATACTGAAACAAGTGTGGTCTAATGCTGTGTAATGAGCAATTCTGTATAAATTTGGCCACTTTTTTTCCTAAATAAGGAGTATCTTGAATTTGTTATAAGTGTGGCTTGTTATGCCTTGCTTGAGAAAGGTCTGTGGGGTTTAGTTGAATTTTTAAAAGTATATGAATAACTTCACCAGGGCAGGAGGACTCAAAGCACCAAATTTGCTCATATTATCTCGGGCAGAGATGCTGACTTTTGGTTCCATTTGATCCACTGAAGAGCACTTCATTACACATGTGAACCAGTGACTTTGCAATACACTAAATGGGAAAACTTGAGGTGGTTTGTGCATTAAGCAGCACATACATTGCTACACGATGTTCCAATTAATTCTACGGAAGATTTGTTGCAACAAAAAGAAAAAGCAGATCCCAATGCTGGGCACACATTACCAGGCTGCTGTCAGGACGGAGTAGGCCTGAAGTCCAAGCTTTACACAGAATATTTAATCTCTTAACAATATAAAATTAAGAATTACCATTAGCACGTTTTACTCACCTTACCAATTCTTAATTTTATATTGTTAAATGATTAAATATTCTTGGGCTTTAGGCCTACTCCGTCCTGACAGCAGCCTGGTAATGTGTGCCCAGCATTGGGATCTGCTTTTTCTTTTTGTTGCAACAAATCTTCCGTAGAATTAATTGGAACATCGTGTAGCAATGTATGTGCTGCTTAATGCACAAACCACCTCAAGTTTTCCCATTTAGTGTATTGCAAAGTCACTGGTTCACATGTGTAATGAAGTGCTCTTCAGTGGATCAAATGGAACCAAAAGTCAGCATCTCTGCCCGAGATAATATGAGCAAATTTGGTGCTTTGAGTCCTCCTGCCCTGGTGAAGTTAACAGGGAATATAAACACAGCATTCCCTTTTTTTGTGTGCCTTCCTGTGCACTGCAAGGCCCATGCAGTGATTACCTGGATGGACTTGTCACTGTTACAGAGGTGCTGCTGATGTGGGGGTACTTCAACTCTTGCTCCTGCCAGTGAAATAAAGTGAATAAAGACTTCCAAGTGTGTAATGGTGTAAGGTTTTAATTTAGGTGTCTTAAATTTATTCTCAGAATCCCCTTGGCTGGAGGTGCAGGCAGATGTGAAATAACTAAAGGTGTAGCTGGCTGGTTTTTCCCCTGGTTGTTTGCAAGGTTGTCTGATGTCTTAGGAAGTTTGGGAGATGACACAAGACATTCTTTTCACTCCTACCCCGAGTTAGCTTTGTTGACCTTCTAGTAAAAAAACTTGAGGAATATTTTTAGACAGCTGATCAAAATACATTTTAGGTCATTGATGCAGTATCCAGTGTAAGAGAATAAAATAGTTCTTACTGAGAGTTCAAACCAGCCCTCAGCTGTGTGATATGACAGCTACCCTCCCCCCAGCATGTGTTCTGTGGTAGAGCACCAGCTAATAAATAATGAGCTCCTAGGCTACAATAATAAATTTTGCTTCATTTATTTGAAAGTAAGCATCTGATCTAGATTTCTACCTCTGACCACTCCCCTCATATGGTGCATTCTTATTTTAACACTTGATCTTTCAAGTTACTACTTAGGAAGTTGAAAAGAAGAAATTTTTTTCTCCATATTAAGGTACCATTTTTTTTTTTTAATCAACTGTATTGTTTTGGCTTTTGTTTAATGGTTCTGCAAGAGTGTTTCTAGATTTCTTTATATTTAACTTTCTTTGGAAACATAAACCCCTGTACTGTGTACTCTCATCTCCATTTGACGCTAAAGAGGAACTAATATCTTACAAGACCCCTCTGTTCCTGAGATTTCATCCCCCAGTCCAAGACAATGACGTAGTTGGAATATTTTAAATTATATCCGTATGATATACATGTATATATCCTTACCTTTCTCCTTTTCTTCTTAATCTGAGTCTAGAGTGAAGAAATAGGAAGGAAATTTATTAGAATAAGGCTGGCTAAATTTTGTAACCAGTCTTTTTCAAAATTTTAGGGGAATACAGAACCTTTTCTAGGGGAGCACTCTGCTTTTTGTTCCGTGTGTTGTAGCAGTACAAATGTGCCTCTATGATCAGAACAAAATACATCCCTCTTAATAAGAGTGTGATTAATTGAATTATTTTTCAGGGAATTAACTACTTTATATTCAAAATGTTAGTGATGCTTAATTAGGTAGGTCTCCCAGTTATATTTGTCTCTGTCCCTGGAGAGCTTTTGGATTCTGGTAAAGTCCTTATGGGCCAACCTGGAAACTTGAAAACGTGTTCTGCATTGCTTTGTGATTTCACTAGGCGTTACTAAGAATTGTTGCATGCCTATTTTAAGTATAGTAAGATAAAAAGTAGGTGCTAGGAATTACCAGCCAAGCCGAGTTGTGGAAAGGTGCTTGCTTGGAGTGTCTGTGTACCAGGCACTGATGACAAAGCATCTTTTACTTTTTTTTCTAATCAGGAGCTAATTGACTCAGAGAAAAATGTGTCATGGTCAGAGATCACCTAGCAGTGGGTGTGTAGAGTGGATGGGTTTGTGCTCGTGATACTTTTATGATGATTAAATAGAGGTGAAGAAGGATTTTTTCACATTTATTTCCAATCTCTGAGTGTTTGTGTAACTCGGTTTCATTTCAAAACCAGATTGCTTCTGACAATGTAATTTATGATTTCATGGACTGGAGTGGTGTTATTTTTATTGTTTGAAAGATGACCTGTGAGAATAGGTAAAAACGATGTGTCATCTGTTACCTGCAGTGACGCTTGCAGCCTGTGGCCAGAGTTGAGGTTTTATACCAATATACAAAGGTCTGATCTTTTAATTTTCTGTGATCACTGTGTATTTGGAAGGTTAAATTATTCAACTTTATCTATATAATTGTGTAACCATATCTGTAAATGAGCTGTGCTATGCTGTTACACATTTCTTTCTTGAAGGTTGTGGCATACAGAATTGAGAAACAGAATTCAGAGGAGATTATTTTAGTATCCCTTATAATATGGGAGAATTACAAACAGTTGTAAGAGTAGAGAGTAAGCAAGAGTTTGAGCCTTCAGGGACTCAGATACACACACATGTCCTAAAGATGAGGGGTCATAAAGTGCACAACAGACTTGTCTTGGCTGTATCCATTACAGAAACTTTTGGAAAGTGTCAGGATAATGTGACTTTACACCCTGTATCACACAAAATCTGCAATAATTGAGTCCAAGAGCTGAGAAAAAGTTGTAATTTTTTTTCCCCGCTCAGATATAAAAAAAAATGACTGTTGTAAAGTGGTTGTCTTTCTCCAGATGTTTTGAATTGTATTTAATTTACCATCATGTGGGAAACTTATATGGTATAGCTCAGAAGCATTGTGTGAGGTTAATCAGCATTAGGGACATCTTGTTTTTGGTATCATTCTTTCACAAGCAACTGCCTCTTCCTGATATGACTGCATGCATCCTGTTGTAAAAGCTGTAAGCTGACAAGAATGACTGCTAATAATTTGGTGTATAGAGCAATTTAAAAATGTTGCTTCTTCCAGTGCGAGCTTTCAAAGCAATGAGTCTTCTGAGAGTGTTTGAGAAAAGGGAATGTTCCATCATCATTGTTCTTTTATTATCTTGTCAGGCACTGAGGGTAATAAACTGAAATTTTCAGAATTTTTATTTTTCCTTGAAGCTGTTGAAATTATTGTGTAATGGTATGAGGTTTTAATTAAGTCAGGTGTCTTAAATTTATATTCAGAATCCCCTTGGTTTCAGAACAGAAGAGGGAAAGTCAAAGGTACAGTACAAGATAATTTGTTTCACTTGATGCCTACAAAAATGGAAAAGCGCTTTCTGCTAAAATTTTTGAGCCTATAGGCTGTCAAATTATGTTTGTTAGTCTGAGTTTAATAATACACGTATTTACTTGAATAGTTGGCTTCAGGGATTTGGAGCTTTTGAGTGCAGAAGGGTTTCCTCTGAGAGATTTGGTTAATATCCTGCTGTGTTTCTTTTCCGTGTCGGGGCTTTTTATGTTTTGTCTTCTTGTTGTCCTCCTTATCATTGTTCATAACATTCCAAATGGTGTTGCTGTACCTTTTTGTCACTGAAACATAGGTGAAGGTCTTTGCTTTGAGAGATGTTGGGCTGTGAACAAAGTGCCAGCAGTAAAAGTATTAATGGTTTCCATTAGGAAGCACTAAATTAGAACTCCTCTTCAGGGGAAGGAGACAAAATCTTGGATGGCTGAAGAGAGATGTGGTCAGTTGATGGAAGCAAGAATTTACTGAATATTGGAGATATGGAATATGGGTGATTTGCAGAAGTTGGAATTGTTAACAAATACCCTGACAATTCCCAAGGAACATGTGGAACATGTAATGGCTTTGGATGTCATAGAACAATAATGAGTTTTAAATAGGTGCTTGTTGTTTTCTTTGTCATAAATATGAAAACTGCTAACCTGAATAGCTGTCAAAAAGTAATGGGAAACTATCAATTGAAACAACTGAAATTTTAAAACTATTTTATCAAATCTCTATTACCAAATCATGTTTGAAAGCGCTTGTTCTCAGTGAAGGACAAGGAAATTTAAGAAGACTCTCCAGGCTTTGTATTGGATTTAATATGAGATGAAATTTGAGGAGGCCAGAAGCAACAAGAATTACCGTAATGGTTAAATGATTTTTTTTTTTCCCCCTAAAAAAGGAGGAAAATCTAATGGTCAGTATTTCTATTTAGCACTGCTAATTTATTAGCTTCAAGAAACTAGTAAAATGTGATGTGGAAACGATTGGAAATTCTGTATTTTAAAACTTAATGTTCCTAAATATTGGAGTCGTTTATGGAAAATAGGAGAAAAGTACCTTGAAAGACTAAGGGTTTGTTCAGGGGTGAGACAGGGCAATGGGAGAGTTGCAGATTTCGATTACTGTTCTTGTCATGGCATTCTGATTCTCCGGGCGACTCCTCGCTGAATTTTTTCCTAGGCTTATCTCCAAAGGGGACTTGGATTCCCGGTGGGATGAAATGTAACCCGATATTCCCCAGTTATCCCCCAAGCTGCTTCGCAGTAAATCTTGTGCAGGTCCCCCCAGCCTGCCCTGGCCAGGAGCGGCTCCGCTTCCGTGGCTTGCACGTTTTCTTTTCCCCTTGTCTTCTTGCTGGGGAGTTGGGCTCCTGTCCTGTCAAGTTAAGCCTGGTGGTGACATCCTTGTTTTTACAGTTCTCTTCTGAGGATGGATGCCCTGAGCTAGTCCGTGCACCCCGTAGTTCTCACACTCGTACTTGAGACGAGTGGTGTGTTAGCACAAGGTGCTTATGTAAAACCTGCACCAGATTCCACCAGGAAGTGACAGAGTCATTCCCTTGAGAAGCTGCCATGGGAGAGGGGATCGCAAGGTTTCGGCTGCGAAGAGATGAAGTAAAAGCTGCTTTTTCTTAAAAGCTGAGGGAAGGACTTGCCCCGAGTGAGGAGGCTGTGATGCGAGCCCAGATCGCCCGTGCAGCCCCGGCGTTCGGAGCCCCCGCAGCTCCCTCTGGTGATCCCAGCGTGCCCGTGCAGCGCCGGGGGCTTGGCTGAGCCTCCTCATGGGCGAAACATCAGCTCCTGCCACAGCACTGAAGGACCGCCTCAGGGTTAGCCGAGGCTGCAGCCAACCTGCTGGTGCTATTGGGTTTTGCTGCCTTCCTGTTTTATTCTTTCCACTATCTAATTTTTGTCTCGGAGGAGATGGAAGTCATTAAAGGATCTGTAGACCGTCCTGTTACCACTGGCTCTAGGCAAGCATAACCAGTGTGATTGCATGAGATAAAAGGATTCCAGCTCTATGGCTGGGTTGCAGAGGAGCAAGTGAAGCATGGTATGGGAAAGAGGGAAGAACAAAGTGTGTATAGGAAAATTTTTATTCTGTATTCTGTAACCCATTTTATATATGTTATTAAAATATGGAGAAATGGTGGAAGTAAACTTAAAAATAGTCCGAACAGTACTAGCAAAGTTTTGCAAGTAATAAAATGTGGAGACTTTCAATTTCCCGTATTTTTCAACTCTTCTGTAATTTGCTGACTTTTTAGAGTATCCCGTCTTGACGGGACAGTTCTCAGAGTATCTTAAATGCTATGCCCGCTGTGGCCAGGCTGAGCACAAGTGCCTGCCCAAGCATCCCCCAGGATCTGCTGCCTTTGGTCACTGCAGGGCACTGATCTGCCTGGGCCTTCTCTGCAAATGCCAGCTCAAAAATTCTGCAGCACTTCCAGGAAATCTCAAAAATAATCGATACATTTGCTGTGGCACTTGGTTGAAACTGGCCAATGTAATCAGAAGCTGTTAATAAGAGAGAATAGAATAGACTGTGGCCAAGTAAACCTCATTTTATTAAAAAAGTAAGCTATAAAGCTGTGGAAATAGACAGTTCTGTTTTCAGGGTTTTAATGCCATCATTGATAATGCTCTAATCTAATATTAGCAAACTCTTATTTTCTTAAGTGTTTGTATTTAATTTTATTAAAATAAAACTAAAAGTTAGTGTGATTTAAAACTGCATTCTCTTTCTTACTTTTCTTTGCTTTTAATGTGCTTGATTTGATCTAAATATCATGTTATGCTGGAATTCTTTTGTTTAGCAAAATAAATATATCTTCATTTTGCTGAGGCCTGCTTGTAAGTGTATGGGAAGATGGAGTCTCCCTGTCTTCTTACGAAATATTAATAAATTTATCTAAAGCCCTCACCTCACCTCTTCCCCCATGTGATGCTCATATCTATACTTTATGGAGAACTTTCTTGATCCAGTGTTTTTAAGAGCTGAATTTCTCTGTAATAAAACCTACCACAACATTGCTGAGTAGTTCTTTGAAGAAGTTTTTACCTGCTTTTCAATCACTCAGCCCTTGAACGAAACGTTAATGAGAAGATGATCTGATAAACTTCTTGAAAACTTTCTGTGCAACAGACTCCTAACTGAGGATTTTCCTTCAGATCTATTTGTTTTTAAGGCACCTAAGCTGGTTTCTGTAGCTGTCTTGCATGCATATAGATAATGCCTACAAGCAAGCCACAAAGGTGTTAGTGTGTTGTTTTTCTAAGGCTTGAATGACTAATTTTCTGAAGGTGTAAGGAACAACAGCCTTTCATGTGAAGTTCCTTTTGTGCTTGTTAGGACTGTTAGAAGCAGGAGAAAGTAAGCACAGCCTAAAACTCAGTTGCAATCTGACAAAGAATCTTCCTGGCTTCTTATCTGGAAGAGTTGAGATCACAATTCTTGCTTCTGTCTTACCTGTGCTTCTCTGCTTTTAATTCTTCATGGTCTCCTCTGCTTAGTCTTAGTGGCTTATAAGATTTTTCAGTGGCATAATTAGCTTATCTTAAAATAGTCTGATCTGGTGGCAGTATTGGGACAATGACGGGACAGCCAGCCCAGTCCCAGTCACATGCAGTGAACCACAGAGATGTGTCAGAGTTTGGACCACTAAGCAGGAAGGGAGGAGCAGGTGCAAATCTTTTGAGGATGTAAGTGGACCTTGAACATTAGCTCACTTGTGCTAGGATTTACAGTAATTTCATGCATATAACGCACACCTTTTCCACTGAAGTTTTGAGCCAAACCCGGAAGTGCGCCTTATAATCCAGTGCACCTTCTATGTGGACACAGTTCAGAAATTTGCCCACCCACAAGTGTGAGCCACCCCGTGCGGGCACCTCTGGCCACCCCCCACCGTGGGCAGCTCCGGCCACTGCGCCGGCGGCCCCAACTGCGCCGCTGCACTGGCAGCTCCTGCCACCCCACTGCGCCAGCAGCCCTGGCCTCTCCCCACCGTGGGCAGCCACTGTGCCGGCGGCCCTGGCCCCTCCGCTGCGCCGGTGGCCCCAGCCACGTTGCTGCACTGGCAGCTCTGGCCACGCCACTGCACCGGCAGCTCCGGCCTCTGTGCAAACAGC
>VRYO01000100.1:3114525-3363137 GCA_009812075.1 Sialia sialis | reverse complement strand
TGTGAGCTGCCCTGCGCGGGCACCTCTGGCCACCGCCCACCATGGGCAGCTCCGACCACTGTGCCGGCGGCCCTGGCCCTGCCGCTGCTCCAGCGGGCCAGCTGCGCTGCTGCACTGGCAGCTCCCACCACCCCACTGTGCCGGCGGCCCCGGCCTCCCCACGTGCAGGCAGCTCCGGCCACCGCACAGGCAGCCACGGCATCCGGCATCTGGGACTGCCAGGGCCCACAGCAGAAGGAGGGCACATGGGGCTAAGTCTCTGAAAACTGTTTGCAAATTGAGCCCCTGACAGTATCCTGTTAGTAATTCGTTACTTTGTTGCACACATATCCTCACTAAAAAAATAAAAATTTAAAAAAAAAAAAAAAAAAAGAAAAGTGCGCCTTATAGGCCAGTGCACCTTATATATGGACAAAGTATGGTAAATTACCGTCAATCCGGAAATGCGCCTTATACTGCAGTGCGCCTTATAGATGTGAAATTACTCTACACGTATTTTCCTTCAGGAATTTGACAACAGCCTGATAAAGTAACTAGAATGCAGCTTCTCCTTGGTTTCAACCAAGATGAAATGGAAACACAAAAATTCAGTTCCAGCTCAGGTCCTTTCCTTGGGCTGATTTTTATGTTTATAGCTCTAGTGTCTGGCTCCGTATATGAACCCTTACACTTCAGAGAGAGTGAGCCCCATCTTACCTCAAATGCCTTGTTTCAAACTTACCAGTGTTTCAGGTCTGAGACCTTTAGAGTTTGAAGTGTCCGACCATTAACATTTATACTTCCTTGAGACTGTATCTCTGGGTTTAGTACTTGGTATAATTGTCTTGACTTCTATCTTCATTTCCATCTCTTTAGACAAATACTGATTTAGACAAAGGCACAGTTGCATGTGTTAATGAGGATTGTTGTAGGTACACCAGTTCTGAGGGACAAACTCTACATGTGTAATGCTTTCTTGGAAGAGCTGCTGCTGCAGTTGCTATTGTGGTTGCTACAATCTTGAACAAAGGATTAGAATACTTTTTATTTCTTGTTACTATGCAGGGAAAGGAACTTGATCTACAGTACATTCAGGATGTTGCTTGTGATGTGATTTATTCTGTATTTTCTGAAAGTTGTCCCTTTTTCCGAAACTCATAAACGCCCTAAAATTATATGCTATTACCATGCTTTTTTTGTTGATTAAAAATGGATTTCAGCATTTCATTTACAACTTGCTATTTGTTGAAATAGTGGCTCATGTTAGGGCACTCCAATACTGGCTACTCTTGACTTCAAGTAGAAAATTTACTTCTGTTATTTTAATGTGTAAAATGCTTTTTAGGGAAGGTTTGTTCTTTTGAATTGTTAACTGTTCATTCTGGAGTTTAATGAAACTTCTCTGTTAATGCTTAAAGGTTCTTTATTTTCATCTCTCAAACCCTGCAAAACAATCTTGTAAGAGATGCTATTGTTATGTTTGAGTTTGCAGACCTTCATTGAAAAACTAATTTGGCTCTGCAAGACACAGTTAAAAACAAATTCTGGTAATGTTGGAGTTCTGCTTCCAGGTGGATTTGATGTGCTATGTCCATGCAGAAAGTGAGCAAAGGAATTTTAACTATACATTAATGTATTGCATACACTGCAATGTTCCTTGAGCTTTTCCTGCAAATGGCTGGAGCCAGACAAGTCCTATGTGCAGTTTAATGTTTAACTCTGGTTTTATTTTGCTGCTATTGCTGGTGCTCTTACGCATGCAGATAGAGTTGCACTCTGAGGCTGGGAGGTGGAATTTGCCTCTCTTCCTGTTTGAGCTGTGGATCCCAAAAGCTTGGTCTAGGCATGATTTTAGTATGGTGTCATTTAAAACTTAAAATTAAATTTAAACTAAATTTTTAGTAACATACTACTTTGCAAGGTCCACTTATTCCAGTGAAACTTCCTAGACTACTTTATCTGAAGTCAGCTTCCAGTGGGATTTGGAACATTGCTTGCAATGCTTGGTTCTTTGTGTTGTCTATGTGGAGTTGTTTTTTTTCCTTTCTTTTCTTTTTTTTCCCTGGTTTCTCCCTCATTCATTAACTGTGCTTACAATGAGTTTTCAGTGAATTAGTGTCAATGTTCCAGTGAAATCCTTGGCTGTACTGATGACGTAAGTGGTGGAGATCTTATTCTAGATTTCTTTCTACTGTCTCCTTGTGTCTGTTAGACCTATTTAGATGAAAATGCTGTAGACCAATGGCACTGCCTGTGTGCTGGTCCCCTGCTATAATGTTAATGCTTATATCTTAGAAGTATTAGTAGAGAGATTATTAAGAGGGGAAGTCTAGCACAGAAAAGCTTCCTGTGGATGACTTGCAGTAGTGGTGAATTCTGACAGGGTTCCCATGGTAGTGAATGTGTTTTCTTTAAAACACATTACTCAGATCTTGCTATTGTCTTCTTTTTAATACAGCGTGGAGGCTGTATTATTGTCAATACACAAGTTGCCTTAGCAAAACCTTTTGAAACACTGTAAAAAAATACGTGAAACCATGTTTGGCAAAAAATGCTGAAGGGTTTTAATGGTTCCTGAGTGTGTAGGGAACAGTCTTTTCCCCTTTTGGCAATCACATGAACTTTTGAATCCAAGTCTTTGTCTCTGTCTCCTCTGTTGTATTTCCATGCAAAATTAAATTATTTAACTTTTATTTTAGCAATAGGGGACAATTTGAGCATAATTAAAGCAATGTATCTGTCTAAATGAGTGATACCTAATTGGATTAGCATTGTTTAGAGAACATGTGTGCAGTCATTCTTTGTGAATCTGTACATTTCTCTTTTAGATCTACAATAAATATTGAAGTCTTACTGTTCAATCTGATTAATGTAGCTTTAGATCTGCACTTCAATTGTCACTTTCAGCTTCCAATGGGTTGAGATGCTGTTCTGCAATTCCTGGTCTCAGCCTTCATACTCTGCCAGTGGGGAGATGCACTGGATCTGGAGATGCTCACAGTCATTTGGATAATGAGGAATGATAATATCCTTACCATTTTAAGAATTTTTTAAAAAAGTGTCTCTGAGTTCTAGTGCTCTTCTGCTTGTCTCAAGCAGTTTATGTATGAAATCCCCTAAACCAGAAGATCCTTCACCCAAATCTGAGGTCTGTGTATCCCATAAACGGGCCTTGCATATTTTCCTGTACAGTACCTTCCTGAGCTTATCTTAATAACACTGTCATTTGAAAGACTTGGCAGGGCACTGTACTGAAGAGCAAGACAATAGGAAAAATATTACTTTTTAGATCTGTTTTTTGGATTAGTCCAAATTTGGGGAAATACTCTGTTTGTCTGTTCAGCTAGAATTCCTCAGGTCCCTTCTGAGATCGACAGTAAAGCTGTTTTGATAAATGTCTGGTTAGATGTATACAGGACACCTTTAAACTCATTTAATGTAGCTGTGCCAGTCAGTGGCATGTTAGGATAGCACACAGAAATCATTTAGTTCATTATCCCTACCGCTTGCAAATCCATCATTTCACAAAATGCTCGTTAGTTGTAGCACCTAAATGGGGCAAACCTGTTTCTTAATGAAGAACATGCTTTCAGTGTCATATTTGTCATCATTAAGGCTTTGGGAAACTGGGTTAATATGTTCACTTGTGATTATGCACTAGCAAGATGTGGATGGCAGTGCACCTGCATTCTGAGGTGGATACATCTCACGTGGTCTCGTGTGGTTTGTAGCTGTGAATTCCTGTCTCAGCTCTTCTTTACATCTTTAGCGGAACAGCACTGAAATTATTTGATGTGTTCCAGTAAAGCAAATGACAGCACCCACCAACTTTTACTCTTTTTCCATTTGTTTCTTTATTAGATGTGTTTTGGTCATTTTTGTGTGTTGTGAGAACATACTAATATTTTTTGATTTAGCAAGTGTTGCCGTGTAAAATGCTTCAAAAGTAGATTAATGTGGCAAATTTAAATCAGTCATCCTTTAAAAAACTGAAATCTTGTTTATGTATTTAATTTAGGTGATTAAACTACAATGAAGCTTGTGGCTTTCAGTAAAACTTGCAGTTCCAAAACTTGTCTGTGGTCTAGATTGATGTCTCTGTTCTAAGAAAAATTTGGCTCAGATGGCCTTTAACAAATTGGGAAAACCAGGGGACATAATAATTTTATTTAATTTTGGTATCTCTGTGTGACAGAGGCTTCTGAAATGCCCAGCATGCAGGTCTTGGGATATGATAATGGTTGGATGATGATGGTGGTAGTTTCTACCTGTTGTAATTTGGCCTGCCTCTGAGAGCTTTAAATGAGGACTGTGTTCTGCCAAGTATCATTTCCATCAGCTCTTGCTCTTTAGAAATATGCAAGATAAAAAATTAGGAATAATTTTCTAGTGCAAGTGCTGTGTTTCTGCATTTGTTTTCAATTCTCTAGTTGATACCTGTAGGTTAAATTAAAAGTGCAAATTGTGACCTGGAAGACTTTAATGCCTCAAACGTGCCTGCTAATCCATTAGATTAGCAGCACATTGCTTCATTGGCAGACCTTGCCTTGTTTTGAGTATTATTGTGTCATCAAGAAAATTTAAGATAGGTTCCTTGCCTTTGAATTCCTTGCTGCCCCTGAGCAAATGCCTTAATGTGCATCTCCCTGGCTGGGTGCAGCTGAGCAATGTGGTGCTGTGTCCTCTGTCAGTGTGACAGCGCAGGACGGTGCTGTAGAGGAGGTGTGGTGTCATGTGTGACTTGGTAAAAGCAAGTGCTGTAAGCAGCTGAAGCTGTGTTGCCTGTGATTTTCGGTGTGATAATCTGGATGAGTGAATATGTCAGATTTCAGCTGTTTATTCTCTATAATTTTTTTTTTTTTAGATAGTTGCAAGTAAACAAGAAGTATTTCCACCACACCCCCTTCTGTTTTTCTATGCTATTTCTTTGAGCTTTCTTTCATTTCACTTCCTGGTGGGTAGACGGTGAGTTCTCTGGCAGATTTATGTATTAAAGTGCTGGTGTATTTTCTCCTGAGAAAGCAAGTGTTGTGATTCTACTCCTGGCAAGTATATCTTCTTTTACTTATCTTAATATCTTCCATTTTCAGTGTGTCTTCTAGTGTTTTCATGAATACAGTTCTAGATGTGTCAGCTGGGTATATTGCATTAACAGATCTTTGTTTCTTCTTTTTACTTGGGGTCTTGAAAAGCAGATGCTCCAAAACTGACTGATTAGGTACCAACACTTTTAGAGAAATAATACAATTACTTTCTGATCGAAAAGTCAGAGCATCTGCATAGTTTTACATTATGCAAGCTCTACTTTTGTTGATAATCACGTTGGGTAGATTTTGATTTCTGCCTGTTGTTGATGGTTTTTGTTTGCTTCTGAAGTAAAAGTAACTTGTAGCACTTTATAATTCCAAGTCCTTCACCAAGGTCAGTGGGATTTTTTTGTGCTTTCTATAATAATGAGTATGTTTTTTTCTTAGTCACTTGCATTGATATGTAAGATTGTAAAGCAGCTTAATATTATTTGCTTACAGTTTTTTTACTGTAGTTTTTACTGTATTGATGAAGCTTACAAGCTGCTTTTTAATTGTGCAATCAGAGATGTGTTCTTTAAAAAGGTGAAAAATATATTTTCTGTAGACAAGTTGTATTTGTAGATCCCACTTTCTGGTTTTGTCTTCATATAGGAGATTACTGGTTCAGTTATTTCATTACTTTTCTGTTGGGCTTTTTTATCAGAGCAGCTATTGGTTTTAGTTCTGTGTGTTCTTTTTGTGAAAGGAATCTGATATATGTGTGAGTTATTGAATACTCCTGGTTGTGCTGTTCTTCAATGCTGGGACTTTGCTAATAGCAGGTCAGAATGGTTTGCACCTCTGAAGTCATCAGTGTGGAAAAAATATCAAATATGTAATGACAAAATGGGTTCAGCTCCAATGCGAGTAGGAAAGCGTTGGTTTAAATATTCGAGCAGTAACAAGTCAAATGCCAAGTTTGGAACATGATAATTCAGCCAGGCTCACGTTTGTGACAGCTCTGCAGAGGTGAAGAATGGTTCTTGAGGAGGATTTTTTTTCTTTCCTCTTGCAGCGACAGCTTCTGTGCTCCCCTGGGTCGGGGGGTGGGGAGCTCTTCAGCAGCTGCACAGAAACCTGTGAGTGCAAGGCTGGCCCAGATTCGATGCTGGAGCTTCAGGCACAGTTCTGCTGTGTGTTAGCACTTGGTCCGTGTGATGCTGTTTGACCGGATAAAGGCTCTCAATCATGTGCTAATGTGTGACACCAAATGAATACACATTCTGGGTGTAGCTAATAGAATTGTTTCTCCTGCTAAAAAAATAAGTTTCTCCTATATTTGAGATGGTTTTGTGCCTCCAACATGGTCCCTTAGAGCAGAAGTTCTAATGTCAAAATGACACCTGGTCAATCTATCAGGACCATACTGCAGACATTTTATAGTTTGGTGCTTAACCTTTGGGTGAACTAAATTAGAAGTGTTACAGTTTCCTTCTGTAAAAATGTGGTATTCTGTCTCTTTCAGTCAGTGTATTATTTGACAAATGCTGCTGTGCTCTGCAGAGTAATTAAGGGAGGACTCTGAATAATGAGCTAGTTCAGAGTATCATCTGCTCAAAATCCAGGCCTACCCCTACCTTTGCCTCTCCCTGTTTTCTGGGTATGCCCATAGCAGATCTTTATTGTGGGCAAGCTGGTTCCCTGCTGGTAGTTCTGTCTGATCTCCAGCTGTCCCCAACCAGTGGAAAGGGAAGACCAGTGAAGTATGAACCATCCCACAAAATTTCTATTTAAGAGGAGAGGTGTCAGGATGTGCTTGGGTTGCAGCAAACACACAGTAGCAGCTAAAGTAGGTCTGTGAGAACTTTCACCTACCCCCTGTGGATATGGCTGCACTAGAGTAGCAACAGTCTGGGATTTTTATGTGGACCAGCTTCTAAATATTTACCAAAGGTCTGTATGATTCCCTCTGCCTCCAACGTCAGTACTGAAGCTTGTTGTGATTACACCCTCACTGGTAAGTGGTTGAGTTAGGCTTTTCTCTGTGCTTAGGAAAAGAAAAGGATTAATGCATGTACCTCCAGCAGAATACAGATAACCTCTCTTGACCCTGGTGATCAAGTCTATTCCCCTTTTATCTTTGCATTTTCCAAGGCACCAGTCTAAAGCCATGAAACACAATCTGAAACGTCCCCGCTGCTTTTAGAAGTTTGCCTCCCTTTCCCCATTAGGCTGGCATTGTCTGCAGTGGTGTCCTCTTGTAGTATGACAGGAAAGCATTGTAACAGAGGATGATGAAATATTTTTAGGGTGTGCTTCATTAATTTTGACAACTCAGATTTGTTTGTGCTTTTTATATGCCAGTGTGTGTATTTCTAGGCATGTCAATATATATGTGGAGACAATATGTGGGATTTTTTAATATGTTGCTGTCTTTTATGGGGAACATCTGCTCTGAAATTGTTACAACAATATGCAATAATGCTTATTTAAAATGTGTTCTAGTAGTTGCTGTGTACCCAGGCAGTTTAATAAACCAGATTTAAAATATAGTTGAATACCCTACCCAGTGTTTGGAATTTCATCACTCTTAACCTGTCACATATTATAGATGATAATTGTGACCTTTTCCTTAAATTTTCAGACTGTGACAAAGCCATTAGCTTTGGAGTTTTGAATTTGAAAAATTCATAATATAGATAACATAAATGCAAGGCTTGCGTGTGTGTTAAAATAGTAAATGGGTTAAAGTAGCACAAGGCATACTCAGTACTGTGTTGGCATAGTTTTCCCCTTCAGATGGTAGTTTGGAATGTGAAGCCTCTTCCTATATGTGCTGGAGTAGAGCTAAACTCTAATGTCACTTACAGGAGAAATTTAATACAAGCAGCTTGTGCAGAACTGACCTGCTGCCATGGTAGCATGTAATATATTTAGCATGCATGTGTCTGGTAACCATGTGATCTTATACAAGTGAATAAAACAGAGAAGCTCTCAAAAGTTAACATTTCTCTGACTGTTTTCAGAGTTCTGTTAGTTAAATAAAATGTTATCAAACTATTTAAAGAGACTCAGTTTGTAACTGGAGTGTAACCAACTCAGAATTTGGAGTGCTGCAGCAATGTCTCTGTATATTAGTATAAGAGAGACAGAATTCAAAAGTAGTTAGATTTTTTAAACCATTGTAATTTTTGGAGTGTTTTATTTGGGTTTTTTGGCTCTTATGGTTCAGTTTTCTGCTGCCATAATGACCAAAGATTAAATTTTAAATGAAATCTGAAAATAGCAATCTGATCCTCAGGTACTTAATCTTTAAGAAAACCCACAAATGTAAATTTTGGCAGTGCTGTATATTGTCAGGATGTCTTGGTATCATCTGTGCTTAAAAGCTAAAGTGTCACTTACATGCCTTGTGCAGATTTAACAGGACACCATTTGGGAGATGATAAGCAGGGAAGAGTGGCACACATAAGTCCTCTATCAAGACAGCATTCAAAAGTGGATAATCTCTTTAATGGAATATAATCTCGCTTATGCAAAATCCTAATGAAATGTAGTATTTTCCCTGCTGATTTGCTGCAGAAAGGGTGGTGTTGATGCTGGTTTACATTTTAGGGGTTTTTGGTGTCTTGTGCTGAGCAGAGAGTGGGGTGATTTGCTCACTGTGCCCTGTTTTGGTGCTCAAACCCATGTTCTCTGTGGTAGTAGCGTGGTTCTTGCACGCCAGCTGTGGGCCCAGGTGAGTAGAAATGTCCTGGGCTGGATCTGAGTGGAACTTTAATACTGAATGTGGGACATGGTCCTTCTACCAACACATTGCTAAAGGATTTCCTTGGGCTCAACCTTGCATGCTTGTGTTCTTAAGCTGGAAGATTGAAGTGGGTTCTGAATGCTTTGGGAGTTCCTTTCTTCTCCAGGTCCCATGTCCTGCCAGTGAAACTTGCCTGAACGCAGAGGAATGAAAGGTTCCACCTTTTCCCAGCTGTGATTTTGACATGTACCTCTCCAGCTATCAGCTTTTTCTGTCTCTTACTGTTGAGAAGTCCATGTAGGCACTTTATTCTGAATAATTTGTTGTTGGATTTTGGGTTTTTATTGTATTCCAGATACCCTGTCTTTATGGACCAGTGAACTCCTTCAAAGATTGAAAATACTTTCTATTGATTTCTGTAGTTTTGGTAGATACTGCATTTGCAGAAAAATTACTGGGAAGCACAGTAGATTTTAAAGAATGCACATAGTAAAGTAGCATTAAAATGTCTTAAACATTACGGAAAACTGAAATTTATTCCACAGAGCGTCCTTTATGTATGTTAGCATATGTCCTATTTCTAGCCCTGCAGGGTGTAGTTGTGTTGGAAGCCAGGATTGGTCTTTTTAAGTGGTTCAAAATATCAGTAATCTTCCTGCACAAGCTCTTGAGTTAATGATACATGAAAACAGCAAGGTCCCTTTAGAGTTCCCATTTTGGTTTTTCCATAGCAGCCTGGATCTGAGACACTGCAGAACCACCAGTGGAAACTCAGACCTCTAGCAAAGCTGCAGCTTTTGTAGTGGTTAGTCAGTCCTACTGACAAATACTTCTTCAGTTTCATGATTTACTGTTCCTTTCCTCATGGCTGTTCTAAATAACATTTTAATAAGACCTGAGTCTTTGTGCTTAATTGATTTAATTTTCTGAAGGCCCAAGAATATGCTGGGCATCCTTGAAAGACCTTCCCTTAAGGTGAAATCCTCAAAAGTGAATGAAAATCAGTTTTTTTTTAATGCCTGTTTGAATCTACTAAATTTAAAACTCCGGGTCTGTGTCTTTGTTCTGAGCTATGTGGTACCAATTAGATAAAATGTCACAGACAAACTTACTGTTAACTCTTTCTGCTGCTGTCCTCTGTCACTCTTCTGCTTTTGAGGACCTGCTCTTCCCTTTAGAGCCTTTCTTCCAGCTGTGCACAGTAAGAATTTTCCCTGATGGAACTGGACATACTCAAAAGAGAACAAAGCACAGAGACTTGAGAGCATCACTCCTCTGTATGGGAATTGTATGGGGATATCACCATCCTGTTCAGGAGTATTGTGGCTTATGTTCCACCTAGGCAAGGGCACCCATTTGACTGAAATGAGATTTTTGAATCTGAGGATTCACTAAATTCACGAAATAATTCTTCCTTTCCATGCCCAAGCTGACATCTTGCAGCTAATGCAGATGGAAGGATTTGGCAGCAGTAGGGTGTGAGAGCAGAAGTCTTGGTTTTCTCTGTTTAAACCAAAGCTCAGTTCTGCTTTAAATGTTGTTATTCCTGTGCCATGGATCTGGTTCATGCATGCAGGTCTCTTCCTGAACTGTGCAGTGATGGTGGCCTTAAGATTTTATGTGCTGCTGTTTCTGTTGTGGAATACCAAAGGGTTTGTGTTATTTTGGGTAAGTGAAGCTTACAAAAGGGAGTGCCTGCCACCTCGAAAGGCTTGCTGAGGTTGTTAATCAGATATTACCATCAAAATGAAGTACATTCAGTGGTAGACAAAGAGGAAGGAAATCCACCAGAAGCTAGAAGGAAGAATCTCCACAAGTGTTGGTTGATGTAACATGTGTCTGCTAGAAGTACAGGGTAAGCTTGTTCTGATTCCTATCTTCCTTTGAAAGCAGGCAAATGTTTACAGTGTGGAGGATGTCTCCACCCCTCCCTCGGTGAAGCTGTGTGCTGGAGAAAATGATGACACTGGATGTTGGTGAATTCTTACAAATCTAAACATAGCCTGTAATCATAGGTGTGTCTGTGCAGGGGTAAAAGTGTATGAGCTCCAGATGAAATCATGAGATCAGGCTTTGAGAACTAGGTCCAGCTCAGGGCTCAGCCTTCTGGGTTATACTAAGAAGTCTTTGTTTCAAATTTCAGTTTAAAAATCTGTTAACTTGGCAGCAGGATGCAGTCTGCTAAAAAACCAACTAGCAATCTGTAGTTTGTCTGAATGCAGGGAGGGAATTGCTGGAAAGATCCCTTTCTCCCAGTGGGAAGACAGAATTTTGTAGTCACAGTGTTTTGCTTTCAATTTTCTTTAAGCAAGTCTGAATGCATTTCCTTATAGCCTCTGTAATCCTACCTCAAAATAGAGAATATGAGGTGAGAATTGAGGGAAAAGTAGAACTCAGTCATCAATACAGTTTCCTAATTAAAATCCACTTCACTAATTCCAATTCTCATGAGCTGTGAGGAGTATCTTGTATTTTGGCATACAACTGTTTCACTCAGTGTTTGCTCTGAGTCGGCTGTTTAGTTTTTATTAAGCAAGGTGTGGCCTCGTGTGCAAGACTTGCAGAGCATCATGGAAGAGCAGGACAGGACAGAGCTGGATGCTGGAAGTCTCTTGCAATATGATTTGTTGCCAGTTAGGGTTTTGTTGCAGTGAGGGGATTCAGGTTCTCAGAGTGGTAAAGATGAGCAGGTATGTTCAAAGGTACACCAGTATTGGAGGGGAAAACACAATTTCAATCCAGAGCAGAGCTGCAGTAATAGAGTTGGAGAGGTCTTGGCTGTGCTGTCCCTCCCAGGCTGGCTCTTTGCTGAGACAGGTGAAATTGGAGAGCAGAGCACTGCTATCTGCTGTTTGCCAGCTTGCTGTCAATATTTATTGCTTCAGCTGCTGCAAGGCTTCCAGTCAGCATGTGAGAGAGAAATGCTTTAATGTCCTGAAGGCCCAGAGTACTCAACAATTAATTTTTTTTTAAGGGGAGTTAAGATTTCTTGCAGGGACAAGAATGCTTCTCAGCAGGTTCTTGAAAGATGTGTATAAACTGTGTCAATTTGCTGTGATTTACTTTTTGTTCATATAACTCTATATAATCATGTTCACAGATTATTTAGATAGAATGAGTAAAATGAGATAATGTAAAATAATCAACTTTGCATCTGATTCTAGTATACAGAATCCACTTTAATAAATGTATTTAATATCTAATATCTGAGTAGTTTTTTTCCCTGGGTAGGGAAGGACCTAGAGTTTTCCAGAAAGAGAAAATTCCTTATCATATGAGAAAGGAACAGAAAAGATTTGCATATGCTTTCATATGTGCTCTAATGATACTGGTAGATAAATGAAAATAATTTTTGTGTCTGTCACTTCACATGAGTTCAACACCAGCTTGATCTCACTTCTCCCAGCTCATGGGTTGACTGAGGTGTGTGAACGCACACATTGCACATTTTCAGCTACCAGACTACAGACAGCATCCCGGTTTTGTGGTGGAATGCAGCTGCTCTTAACCACAATACACCTTCAAGGAGTCATTCACAGCTGCTTTGTTTGCTTTGCAACTCAAATAAGGTTCCTAAGGGCTCTTAGCTAGGATTCTGTCAGGGGTGAGGAAGACAGCTTGGATGGAAGGGGTCCAGCAGTGTGTGTGAAATACACACTGTTCTGTGCATGTTCTGAGCAGGTTTAAATCACCGGTGCCATAATTAAATGCTGAGATCTCCACTCTGTCTAATAGCACAAGAGATCATGCAGTCTTCTCTTCTGACATGGTTTCAGGGCTGCTTCTTGGTGTTTCTGGCAGTTTCTGTTTTTTCATTTTTAATGCATAATTGGGGGTCTGGATGAGCAGCTATGGTTATAGTCTGATTCCCGATGGACCCTGGTTTTTGTCAGGTCTAGGCAGTCATTGCATCAGGTACCAGTTGGCCAACTAAGTGGTGAAGATCAAGATGTCTCTTGTAGTTTCAAGCAGCTCACATTTGCATCTGATGTTTCATGTCAAAGGGAAATGAATATACTTGTTTAAATGTAAGAGATTTTCAGTAAGGGAAGTCTACAATAATCTGAAACTGTCTGAGCTTCTGTTTCAGATTCCTGCCTACTTAATGCAGTTGTGAAAATAGCCCAGCTGCCTTTCACATTAAGAGCCAGCTTCTGTGATACCTTTCTTTTCTCAATATTCCTTGCTCTTGTTGATGTCCTCCGTGGTGTAATACATTACTCATGTAGTAGTTTATCAGAAGGACTGTATGTGTTTGTGTGGATCACTTAACTGGTTCTTGCTTGGGACCTCGATTAACGTTTTTCTGGCCCTTCACTTAAACTTCTGTCAGCTGAATCTTCTAATTCACCTTTTTTGTGGCCCTCTTCATGTAAGATGTTCGCCAGGGTTTGTGACCAGATGAGAAATTCAGATATTTTTGAAGTTTTGAGGATTTCTGTTTCTATTACAATAATGGGAATAAATGGATGAGAGTTCTCACTTGTTTTTATAGCCACAGAATATTTCATTCCAGAAGCTGTTGAATCAGGTATTTGAATACATGCTGCTATCTAGCACTTGAATCACATAGCTTTGCTGTGAAGCAGTAGTGTTACTTAGGGTCAAACAACTTAATTTTCCCATTTGCAGCAATTGGCAAGAGAGACCAGATGGTAAAATCTAATTATTTCACCTATCTTGCTGCTAATAACAAATAACAGTTACTGTAGAATCCTGAATTTCAGCTTATCAACTAAACCATATTAACTGACTGTGTAGGCTAGTTTCTTGCTAGGGGCTCAGTAGTTTCAAAGTTAGTTTCAGAATTAGGTTTCTATTCAGAGAATACCTCATATTCAAAGACTAGGTCTTATCTGAAGAGTCCATGTTCTGTTATCAGTGTAGTTAAATGGACGTTTTTGCAAGAGAATCCAAGTGGATGGGTTAACGTTAATGACATAACAGTGCCCAACCTACCAGATATCACCTGCCAAAAAACCAAAAATGTTTATATGCAGAAGCAGAATATATTTGGAATAATATTCTTGGTAAAAGTGGAGTTTACCACCGTAAGTTTAGGTGTTGGGATATGGATCTTAATATACTGAACCTCTGGTTTTAATGGCTTGCCCTGTACTTGATTAGGACAGTCTTAACTCATGATTGATTTTAAGAATATGGAAATCCAAATGGAGGGCAGTTCCACTGTTAAGATGAAGTACTTGTACTTGGATCAATAACATGCTTTGGACTGTAAGGAATTTCATTCTAGGTTGCTTTTGAAAGTGGCTGCTGACATTGGAGAGGTCATGGGAGTCAGTTCTTTGTCTGTGGTACCAGCACCATTTTCCCCAGTTCCTTGGTGCTGCCTGAGTTCTGCCTGTGTGTAATCCTTTTGCAGATTATCACAGTGAGGTGTAGCTGAGTGGATTCATCTCACTTGTGTGTTATTTTATTATTTGCTACCTGTCTGCCTTGGATTCTGAAATGTTTAGATTACAAAGAAACTGTCTCCATACATGTCTGGAGAGGACCTGCTCTGTGATCTGCTGTAGCTCCCCCACCAACAGCAATTGTGGTTTATTTTATTTAAGTGTGATGGGACTGTTTGCTTAATATAGGGAACAGTCCTTTGAAATGTGGTTTTAATATCTTAGAAATACTAAGTATATAGTATATACTTATAGTATATACTATAGTATATACTTAGTATAACTTAAAAAAAAATTATTTGGAAGTTTGAAATGGTGGTATATCTTAATTTTAAAAGCAGAGTTTGATTTTTGAACAAAGGCTGTGGCAGCCACAGAGTAAGAAACTTGCCACTAATCTTTGTTAGAAACACGTAGGCGTCTTTATGGTTTGCTGAGTGTCTTTCTGAGGCATGCAGCCTGCTTGAAGCATTATGTTGTCGTGTCTGTCTGGTTTATAATTGTTGCACTTCAACAATATGACTGCATGCTGTCATTTAATCAGACATCGAATAAATTATCAAGAAAGCTTTCTGGATAATTGTTCAGTGATTTAAAGCTTCTTATAGATCATTGATGTGTGTTCTCTTTTGAATTTCTTCTTGGGTTTCCTGTCCTATTTCCTTTAAAAGGGGGGGTGTGTGTCACATGGAATCCTCAGGAAGACTGGAAGCATGTAGCTGGTAAGAAAGAGAAATGGAGTGGAGACTGACTGTCACAGCAGGTAAAAAAAACCCTGACAAAAAACCAACACAGATGGGAGTTGTGCAAGAAGCTTGGAGCCTGTGGCTTGTGCAGAGCATGAAGAAAAGCTGATCTATAACATCAGGAAGAGGCAGATAACTGAGGATGAGCCAAACCTTGGGAAGATGATTCCCAAGTACAGAGTGGGAGCATGCAGCGCTCTGCGTCACAAAGCCTCTGGTGACTGAAGCCAAACTTGGAAGCCAGAACCCATCTTGCAAGGGCACAATGTGCAAGGAAGAGTCTTGTTTATAATCCTTCTATTTTCCATTCTCTCATCTACTCCCATTTGTCTCTTGCTGAGAACTTCAATAAAACCTGGCATTGTTAGTTTTGCAGGCTGACTTGGGGAAGCTCTCTGTAGGATAAGGTATAAGCAAAGCCCCAGAATGCTGTGGCTGCCTTCGGATCCCATTACATTCCTGAAGTCAGCTGTAAATGTTTTTGATGGCTGTAATGTTTGTTCAGGAACATGTGTTGAAGTTGCTGTCCTGCGGCTGTTTGTTGTATTACCTCAACAGTTTGTACTTCGCAGGCACAGGGGACAGTTTCCCTCTTCGTAAAAAGTAACAAAGAATTACTAGAAGTTTACTCACTGATTAGTGTTCAGACGTCACAGAGTTTTAGAACTCTTGCTGCTAATCCAAAAAGATCAGTTTGCTGAAGTATCAAATTGGTAAAATTTTCTACAATAGGGAAACTGTGTTAAATAAGGTTACCTCATAATTTATATTCTAGTTTGTTTTTTCCAGTAGAAGAAAGTAAAAGACAAACACAAATGCCTTTTATTTACATTTTTCCTAGGGAGAAATCTGCTGTAGTTTTTGCTCTTGCCTTGGGAAAACTGTGAGTTATATGCCAGTCAGTTTGAATATCCTGAGCACAGACACTGCTTTACCTGACTGCAGAGTTGCTGCTTTTGCATTTGCTACAAGGGAAGAGAAGTGCAACCTGCAGAATTTGAATACTATTTTAAAGAGAGTATTTGCAGGATAAGAGTAATAGCTCTCATAAAGTTGCCCTGTAGTATGTGCTGTGTTCCGAGTATTTTTTCCTGCCTGTCTTCATTTCTCTACATTTCAAATCTTATATCAGGATGCTGCTTGATTTAGCTCAGTTGGCACCTTGTTCAATTTTGAGCTGTGTAAAAGTAGCACGCTGTATTTCTGCTTTTCTAATGTTGCTTTTGTGTGTTTATTTTTTCTGCAAAATAATCTAGTGTGAGATGTGATTATGGTAAGTCAATTTGTATAGATGGATATTTTTGTCTATTCTTGGTTTATAAATGTTCACTTCTTTACATGTGGGTTATTGGTTGAGATTCTAAATGGTTGTGAAATAGTGTTTCCCCTCCAAAGCACGCACACAAAAAGCTCCAGTACTCCTCAGAAAAGATAAGCTACTTAAATCGTGTTCTCAGAGACAAAAGGAAGAACAGTGCTCTGTGCTTGTAAGGATTTCCATATGGAAATGCCAGGAACCTGAATTTAAGCTTACTTTGACATATTGTTGGTTATGTTTAAAATGATCCTCCCACTGAATTCAGCCTGGCATGACCATATTAAAAAAAAGGAACAGAGCAAACCTGTAAACTTAATTATCTGCAAAGGGAGGAAAACCATTAGAGACCACTTATACAAAAAATAAAAAAGTGATGCCTCTTGTCTAGAATTTCACAGAAATCTGACCAGGTGAATGTAAGACTTTGCAGCTGATTTCTGTTCCAGGAACTGTGAAACATCTCATCTCTGTGTACAGTGAGTAGGTCTGGGCATGGCAGTGCTCTGCTGATTGCCGTGGAGATAAACAGAGATGTGACAAGTGGGGCAGAGCCATTGTGAGAACTCACAGATAATGAGCTACACCTTTGCCAGATGCATGTTGCTATGCAAAATAAGATTAGCTGTATTCTCTGATCTATTGATAAAGTTAAATTGAGATGGGAGATGTAATGAGCCAAGGTAGCAGTTATCAAAGCTTGAGTGTCACTGCTGTAACTGATGAAATATGAAGGTTTCTGGAAGGAGATTTCACAATGATAATATTTTTTTCTTAAAGCCTTGGCTTAACGGTATGTTAAGTGTTATCTAAAGATGCATCAGTGAGCCTGAAGAAGATTAATGAAGTATTAAGATGTTGCAAAACTAGAAAGTTCCATTCTGGTTAGTAAATATATTAATAGGAAACTGAACAGTCCTGTATGTGTATTTTATTCTCTCTTATTGTGAGATGAAGAAAAAGATGAGAATTAATCTTCTAATTGCTCACACTATTAATTGTTTGTTATTTAGTTAATCACCAGTGCTATGTGAAGTGTCTTGTTCAGCTGACTCTTACCCAGTCATTATTAGGCTTCCTTTAAAGAAAGGAATTTATTTTCCCTGCTGAGAACAGCAGCAGGGTTTTGGTGATCCAAATCCCAAGATGAATATAAAAATACGTCTCACAGGGTTTTGTCTCCTGTACAAAGGAGTGCTGCTTCATGACAGCTTTTTGTTGTGGGTCCAGTGGTATAGAATTTAAAGCCATCTCTGGCAGACGTGTTCTTATCAGCATTTTGGAAGGTTCATCTGGTGGCTCCCTTCATTTGAGCCCAAGAGGAGTTGTAATAACACAAACGTGGCTCTGCGCCATTTTTTGGCCACATGGTAATTAAGTTCCACAGCCATTACAAATTCTTGATAAGAATGAGGCAAATGCTTTTGATCTTGAAAAACATTTAATGTGTTCTATATGTAAATTTTGCTTCAGGAAAGAAACCTTCCTTCTGTTGCTTATAGTGCACAGATACCTGTGGGGTTAAAAGCTGTGTTTAAATGCTCCGAGTTGCACTTTGAGCTTGTCATTGTGAAAGCTGTCAAACAGCAGTTTTACACTAATTAAATACCTGCAAATGCTCTTTGGCTATGGAGCAATCATATCCTAAGTTAAGTATAGATTTCTGCATCTAATTCATTAATTTTCCAACAGCTGCAAATGGAAAAAAAAAGGAGAATTTATCTGATCAAAAGTTCTAAAATTATGAGCAAACTGACATATTTTTTTAAAAGCTCTGGTTCATTCACTAGGAAATCAGCCCTTTTGGCCTCAGCTTTTAAATATTGGGCTTTGTTTTGCTAACAGTGTCTTGAATCATCTTTGCTTGTGACTATTTTTGTATACCATGGAAAAGTCACTTCTTTCAACAAATTGCATGATAAATTAGGAGCAAGTTTCTTCAGAAACTCTCTGGAGCATGTTTTCCAGACAGCTATTCAGTCATGAAGTTATGTTCTTAATCTGTTTGTAGAAGTCTGGCAGCAGAATTCCTGTGAATACTTAATATTTTATATTCTGCTTGTATGTAAAATTAGATTTTAATCCAGTATTGAAAGTTCAGTTCTCTTTCTGTGGTCTTTCTCCACTGTTAGCTCAGCAGTTTCCAGATCTTACTTTCTAACTGTATTGTAATGTATTTTTGAGAATGCAAGGATAAATTAGTTTAGAAAATACCATAGATGGGAATAATAAAATAGAATTTAGTGTTACTTGAAAAGATGTAGTAAATATGCATGCTTAAACAGGGAGCTTGATAATGGCTGCTTTGCTTCTAGGGAGTATAAATTATAAATGCTCAGAATAGGATGATAGTGATTTTTTGGACTGAAGAGAAGGCCAAGAAAAGGTGTACAGTCAGAGTATTGAGTATTATTAAAAACTAAACCCATTTAATTGAAAGTAACTAACCAGAGCAGAATTCCTGGCTGTCCCTGATCCTGGACAAGGCCACATTTGTCACATATGTCGCATTGTCTAGGAGTGCATGTGCTGGTGTAGGTGATGCTGGTGGTTCTGGAAAACTGGTCTGTCAGTTCAGGAAAAATCAAACTCACAAAAGTGCATTCTAGGAGTAATACAATTTGTTTTTAAAACAGGCATTTGAATTTTAGCTCATTTTTGATACAGTTAAGATTTCTGTAGTTCTGTGCAAGAAAATGAATTGTTACACTTTGTCTTAGGCAGGACTGAATGTGTGAGGGAGAATGGCAGAAAAAAATGCCTTTTTGAGCAACAGTAGCTTAAAGTAGCACTTGGAAGGTGCAGTTCTTTAGTGAGAATATTTTTCAAAAATATTTTATGATCTTTTCTAATATGCCTGCAAAACATAATTTGAAAAGCTCTATTACTTAGAAACTAGGAGCTCAAAAATAGATTTGATGTTCGGGTGGAAGCTGAGGACCATGTTTGGTTGCAAAACTCCACAAATCATAAAAGTACAGTTTATTTAAATTGTCTTGTACCAAAGATATGCGTTGTTCTTCCCAGCTGAAAGAAACAAGTGCTTTATGATAAAAAAAACAGAATATCAATAAAGAATTGTTTATGCCTTCCTGTTTTTTACGTTGTCCCACTTTAAAAAAAAAAAAAAGTGATTTTGGCTAAGGGTTTTATTATTGTTTTATAACAATGCTTGTGTATCACTTGGTGGCTGAGGACCTTGAAGCTATGAGGCCACTCTCAGTTACTCTGAGGCTCTGCTTGGATGGAAAAGAATGGCTTCTAAAGTGAGGATGGAAAAAAGATTTATTTCCTAAGATTGTGGTGCAGCAAGTAGGGAGAGAGAAATGACAGCGTGTCCCCTTGTTTTGGAAGGGGAGCTGTGTGATTGTTTAACAATTACATCTGCCATTACTTACAGCTATGGATAGTGGCAGGGCTACAGAAATGTGGCTGCAGGAAACTGCTTTGGTACTGGGTTTGCACACCTCTGCAAAAACCCCAGCCAGGATCTGACTGTGGTCTCTGTGAAGTGCACACAAAGGTGTGTAAAATCCCTTTGCTGGGAATTTTAATTTACAGATTTAACTTGCAGGTGCTAGCAGTGAGTTTTGGAGCAGGACTGGTGGAATGCCTAGAGCACAGAGGTGGCATCCTGTGGACCTCAATGTGTGTCAGTGCAGTCATAGCTGAGTGAAGGCGTTTTGTATCATTAGTATGGGATTTAGAAAAAAAGGTGTTTGGAGTTTGTATACTTACTTTACATGGTTTGCATCTCTTTAAGGTTCTGAAGAAGAAAATGTTCTTCTCTCTCACTTCTGGACAGTGAAATGGAGTCTGAGAATCATGTTTGACCTTGCTCCACACAGCTCTTTAACCTTTAGATAAATTACCTTTGTGAATACATTCTTTGACTCTTCTTTTTTTTTTCCTAGCTACTTCTACTCAGCCCTGTGGGGCAGGGAGAGAGAGGATGCTGACATTTGTCCATTATTAGTACTGGGGAAAAATGAGATACTCCTTGTTATCTGCCTTGTTGGCGTGCAACAACCAGCCATGGTGGGCTCATCTCCGTGTTGCTGTGAATAGGAATTTTTATATTCTGCTGATGTGAGTGTGCAAAGTGTCAGAGTAACCAGCAACTGTGCAGTTCAGCCATGAACTCAGTCTGTGCTCCTCAGTTCATGCTGAGGGGCCAAATCTACAAAATTACCTGCACAGCCTCCTTTAAGACTAAAAGACCTCTTAACCTTGGTTTAGGAAAAATGACTCTCTGCTCTTTAGTGAGCCATACCCAAGGCTTGTGTAAGATGCATCTCTGCAGATCTGTGTTTTCATGCAAATGATCTGACGTCAGGACACTCATTCCTTTGTGTGCATTGCAGTAAATGAGCCGTGAGGAGACGGGGACTGTCAGATGTAACCTGTAACCATGGTGGTGAAATGGAAGTTTCAAGAAAACAGTCAGAGGGAAATAAAAGGAAATTAAATGGAAGGAGTATGATTCTGACACAGTTTTTCCTAACCTGCTCTGCCAGGAGGCTTCCAGACCTTGTGCAGTTTTGCACAGATATAATGTGTTTCCACTGAACCCTTGAAAGAATCTTTTTAAATAGGTCAAATACAGTTTCCGTGCTTTAAAGTTACATCTCTCTCAACAATCTGTGAAACTGAAAGCAATCTTAACAACAAACTCAGATGAGCTCCTGGAGGTGCAGTTACAGGGGTGTGTTTCTGTGTGTGGTTCTGTTGTCTGTCAGTAATGAGTGTGCTGTTTTCACATGTTTTGGGGAAGGGAATAAATCCAGAAAATTGGAATAGTTTACTTTTAAACAATAAGGGAAGCTATTACCTAGACAACTACAAATATAATTTTTCTTGCCTTTATTGCAAGCTGACATTATTTTCTATTTGAAGCTCATAATGAAGCATATGGGATTTTTGCCTTCTTTTTCTCTTCTTACTCTAATTATTTTGTTTTAATAGATGCCTGAAGTCCTTCTTTAAGACAAACTAATTTTTTCTTCTGTGTGTCCATGCAAGTAATGTGAAGCAGCTTTAGTGGCTGGCTGTGATTGGATTCTGTCACTTAAGGAAATAGAGCTTTACCTTCATCAAGGTTACTTGGTGTTAGTTTCGTATTTACTCTCACACGCAAATGTGGGTTGATCTTCATATGTATGCCAGCAGGTTTTTCCTTTATTTGGGCAAAAGTGTGTTGATAATCTAGATGAAATGGCTTTGTGAATTAAGAACTCCACCTAATATATGTTTGTAATGCAACTATGATTTAGCAAAATGAAAGCTTTCCTAGTAATGTTTCTGATGGAACCCTATGTTGGACTCAGTCTTTATCTTATCATCCATAGTTTTGTTGCTAGTCAGGATAGAAAATAAAACCACAACTGTGACATGATCAAGGATGAGTAAAAGGAATAGTTCTCATTAGAAATGTAAATGCCTTTGTCCCTGGCAGTAACTTCCCATTGGGATGTTCTGAGCATGCATGGAAAGTGCCTTTTTACTGCACAGTTTTGTCTGATTTTGCAGCTGTGTCAAGGTCCTTTCTGCCCTGAGCTCAAGCCAAACTTCTGTTTCAATTCTGAGCTTTGAAAATCACCTTGTGTGGGACTTCGGAATGACAGGGATGCTGCATCCTGGGACTGGGCTGCCTTTGGAAAATGCGATTCCAAGCCAGGTTCTGGTGTCCATAGCAACCTGTGGGAGAGGGAGGAGAGCCTGGACCCGGGCTGGCCACACATGCAGATAGGAATTGGGAATTTCTAAGTGATAGAGTAATGAAGGTTGGAGAAGGACCCGAGATGAGAGGGAACAGTGAACTGTCAAAAATGGGAAATAGCTTGAGGCTTTTATGCCTGATAGAGCATAAGCATTGTAAGAGACCTGAAATGACACCCCAAAGCTGTAACAAAATGTTGGTGAAAATGACTGTTTCGCATTTCTCTTTGTGTGTTAGTACACAGAGCAGATGAGTGTTTCCCTGCTACTGTGCCTTCCATTAGCTCATACAAAACATTTGTGCGTCTCTTATTTTGTATTCTTTAGTATATATATTGCATAATCTCACATCATACTTCTCTTCCTCTCCCCCTCTTCTTCAGGGTTCCTTATTTTATTCACTGCATAGACTTGCTTTTGTGTCGTAGGAGACAGAAGGACTCCAGAAGTTCCTGATTTAAAAACCATTGAATATGTGGTTTATATTTTTATTATTCTATTCCTTTGTTCTTCCTTGACCATCCTAGTCATATCTGCTAGTAGCCACCAATAAAATACTGCACCAGCTGCACCTTCAGCCTTGTGTGGTGGCCATTTCTGTGCACTAGTGATGAATGGTGGGGGTCTTTCAAAAGCAGGGGAAGGACTCTGGTAATTCTGTATTCAGTGAACTGTTTCAATAATACGTGGTAGGTTTAAAAAATGAAGCCACACATGAAGGAGAAAACAAAACTTTAGGAGCTAGTTAGAGATCCTTTGATTAGATATGTTCAAGGAAGGCAACCAGATTTTTCCAGAACTAAATTTAATGTGTGATCATAGCATGAGCTGAGAAATTTTTTTTAAACAAAAGTGGGATAAATCGATATGCCAACTGTTGTTTCCCTGGAAGATATTCCCTGAGTGCTGTTGGTTGTATAGAGGCTGGTTCATCTGGTCTTCAGTGGCTGTTAATTACCTTCTTAGCAGAACTTGGAAGAAATCCTTTTGCATGAAGAAAACAAAAGCGATGCAGCATTGATGGATGTTTTCAAATGTTTTCCTTTATAGAAGTGTTTAGTGCATATCCTTTAGACCAGTGGACATCATACTGTGCAAGTGTGGATTTGATTTTAAATTTCATGAAACAGTATTTCTAAATACTCTTGGGCATTTTGTGATTTTTGTTTTTTATTGCTGTCAGGTAAATAGAAAATGACATGTCTTCATTCTGCAATGTTCCTTCACCTCTGTTTTTTTTTTCTCCCAAGAACATCATGTCTGTTTCCCGGCGTAAATTGAATGTATTGTGAAGTGTAGCCTGTGACTAATCGCCTCTTGCTGTCTCTGCTCATTAACTGTCTGATGGTGATGTGGTTGCACCACTTTCTACACATGGCCTCAAGGATATGGCCTGGTGACACCCAGATTAAAATATGCAAGGCTTGACTTCAGAAGAGGGTTTGGGTTGGGAAGTTAGAGAGGTTATCAACTAATATTTGGGCTGGTTTTACCCCTTTGAATGAGTATTAGGTGGCAATAAGATAAATAGGGTACCTAGTTCATGTTTATACATTCTAGCATACACTTTATGTTCTAGAAGCCCTTTAATTTAAATTGTTCTCTAGTTTTTCTTCAACTATTGTTATCCTACAATTCAAGCAGTATGTCTGGAATATGGCTTAGCAATTTTTAAACTGAAAATGTATTTGAAGTTTGTTAAATATCACATAGTTCAGTGCAGATGTAAATGTGGTGGCACATGGGCTGTTCAAGTTTGCTGCACATTTGTCTTGAACAAAAGAACAGTGAAACAGGTACTGGGCTGCAAATGGGTATGGGCAGATGTGGTACTTACAGGTTATTGGAGAGAGGAGAGCTGCGTCAGTTCTCAGGTCCTCCTTGGTAATAGTTCTATGAAATAGTTTTGTTGCAAAACTGTTTTCTATGCTCTTTTTTAAGTAGAGAGATTCTCTCTTTCCTTCTCCCTCGTTTCCCTATGGAACCTCAAGAATTGGCTCACAAAAGGAGATTTGTTTTAGGAACAGAAACTTGATATTCTCATGGCTTAGTTTTGTTATTTTTGTGATAATTTTACAAGAGGAAACAAGCAGCACAAATTGTTTCTTTATAAAGTTTCCTAAAATATTGAATGGAGTTTACCAAAACTTGTAAATGTGTTAAATCTCAGATAACTAAAGGCATAAAGCTTAGAGTGATTAGCACCACCCCTTAGACAATTGTATTTTTAATACATTCAGCTGGAAGTGTGTGAAATTATTGGTAATTTTAAATCTGTAGTTTGTAGGTAGAATGTAGCAAACCAGTTGGAGTTTAATTGGAAGAGAGTGAGTAGTATAATACTTCACTAATAAAGACTTGATTTCTCACAGAAATTTCATGGTGCATGTGTTTTTTGGCTCTATGGGTTTTTTATGATACTTCCTTTTTAGTAATTTGTACATTAATATTTAAAATTCTTTTTTAGGTGCTTATAAGAAGAAGTGGGAGTCGTTTCTCAAGCTGAAGACAAAGTAAAAGAAAACTGTATCATGTGTTAGAACACTGAAGAGGGACATTTCTTGGATTAGTTTATTTCTGGATTGCTAAGCAAAAGAAAGAAGAGGCAAAAATGGGGAGAAAGAAAATACAGATCACGAGAATAATGGATGAACGGAATAGGCAGGTGAGAAACAAGAGGTCTGCATGAACAGGTCCATCAGTAATCTAAAAAATTAATGGAGAGTTTGAATACATTCATCCTAATTCACTGTTCTGAGCTGTGCTTTGTCTTCATGTATTCACAGAAGCCATTGCCATAATATGAATAAGAAACTTCAACGACTTTATCACTGTTTGAGGAAAAAAATGTTATTTATTAGTAATAACTCTTACTACTTAAAATTTAAAATTGCTGTTCCTATTTAAATGGTGCTCTACTGTACTACCAGTAGAGTGGAGGAGTGTTTTTAAACAGACACATGATTTGATCTGATAGCCTGTAGGAACACTCACTGCTGTCGACAGAGGATGAGAAATTCAGGAAGGATCTAATAAAGATATTTTCTGTAGCACTTTGAGGAGTTTGAGGTAGCTGTGGGCAGTGTCTGCAGTGCTTTGGCTACAGCAGCAAATTCTGTTAACATTCTGTATAAAAGCATTGATTGTATTTCTTGTAAGAGCTTTCTGCCACAACAGTCTTTAAAAATTGTCAGTCAGAGGGCTCAAAATGAATGTTTTGGGGAAAGCTGCTCACTTGGCTGCTTGTGCCCTAACAGAGAGATGAACTTGAAAAGTACCAAAAGTTGATGACTCTTGCAGTAATGTTGCCTCTTAATTTCTAAATTGCTGCATGAGGTACAAAATAAAATTTTAATTGGATACTAAAATATACAGTGGGATAACTGGAAGCTATCATTTTTAAGGCATATGATTTCAGGAATGACTTAAGATCTTTAAGAACCGTGCTGGTGGCTGGGCCGACATCTTTTGTCCAGTGGAGCTCATGAGCAAATCCGTGTGGGCTGGAGATGCACATATTACACCACTCTGTAATCCTCTTCCAGATTTTAACTATTCTTAGCTCAGGGATTTCCTGAGCTGGATGTGGTTTCCGTATATTTAGTAACCATTAATGGATTCTTTTTGTTTGTTTTCCCCACCCCCCACCAGTGAAGTTGTTCAGTTATCCTTTGAGTCCTTAAAACGTTGCAGCATTTACAACATGTTTTGTCTAGAATTTCCTATAGGTCTAGTGTCTGTTGTTTCAAGAAACACCATTTTATTTACCCTTTGTCATGGTTCTGCCAATTATTTAGCTCTTCTATGGAAGAGGCAGCATTGAGTCTGTCCACATTTACTTATTTTCCCTTAAAGTAAGTTTTTTTAGGCTATAGCTGCCTTGCTTGCTTAATTGTTTTAATAGAAAATTTGTTCCACACCTCTTGCTCCTTTCCCCTGAACCTTCTGGACAATTGCTCCATTACATTTGATGGCCAAGGGACCCAGAATTCAGGATGCAGGCAAAACATAGACTTATATAGTGGTGTACTGCTGTTTTGTTCTGTTCCCTTCCTGCTGTTTGATTTCCTTTTCAGCTTCTGAGCAGCAGCTTGACGTTGGGGTAGTGTCAGAATTCCATGGGACTCTCTTGCTGCTGACACATCAGCTCAGAGCCCATTGTTTTGTTGGTGAAATCAGGATTGTTTTTCTCCCTGTATCACTTTAAAGCAATGTAAACTCTGAGAAGTCTATATATAGCAAGAAAAGTATTATTGGAGTTTGGGAGAAAGCCAAGTATTGTGTTTGAACAGCTTTAATCACCCAGTGACTTTATGTTTGATGTAGATAAATGTCTTAAGTACACGTAGTAAAAGTAGATGAATTAATGACTTCAGTTCTTTTCAGATCTTGCTCTACAACTTAAAGCACATGGAAGAGGTGAAAATTGATCCTGATTATTCCTTTTTTTAAATGAATCTGGGTTAAGTTGGGCAATGTTAGTTTTGTTCTGCGTGAAAAACAAATAGGTTACACTTCTACCCTGACTTTGGAAAAGTGTTTTCCAGGAGGAATTGTTTTTTTCTTTTGAATCCCCATCCCATTGTTCAGATCGAAACAATGGAGAGGAAGAGAATCAGTGCATTAGTATAAAATTTTAGACCACTTACACCACTGCTGTGACTGAAATAGGGAGAATAAATTCTAGTTTAGTTTCTAGCAGGTTCTTGGCTAGCACCTTTTTGGGTTATTTAGCGACAAGGAAGAGGATTTAAGCTCCAACTTAAAAGTAGAATTAGGCTTGCATTATCCTTTTTCTATAGAAACCCACATGAGAACACAGTACATCTTGTTTTCAAAGGTTTTAGAGATACTAAATAGTTTTTGTTACTGGAATTTTCCTTTTTTATGTAGAGGTATTGATGGCCGTTATCCCCACTGGTGTGCTCTGGTTTTGGCTGCCAGGATATAAAATTTTAACATATTAGAATACCCTGATGCACTGGGCATTTGTAAGGTATTTACTTTGTGATTTTTTCACTACCCAGATCAGGAGGGCATTCAGGGTTTGTTTTGAACAGAAAGTGTAGTTCAGTTGTGTCCTGTCAGTTTTTCCATGGCATGTGTAACTGTTGAGCAGGTCACACATGGACATGGTGGGTGAATGTTTAGTTTGAGGTTTAGATTTTTTTTGTTTGAAAATATAAGTAGAATGAGGCAGAGCTTTACCTTCAAAGCAAGTTCATATAACTTATGTGGGAAGAAAAACTACTGTTTTGTCAGAAGCATCTTATTTCTGATAGGATTGTATGTGAGCTCAAAACAGAATATATAGACCATTCCTCGGGGGGATTATGATTGTCATGAGACTGTCATTGTATTATTAATTAAGCAGCTTTATCTGCTTGAATGAGCTGTAGGACATTTATCTTCATTAAGCTGAAGAGAATCCAGTGCAGTAAATTAGATATCAAAGGAGCTCAATCTTGCTGCCTTTGCTGTCTCCTCCTCACTCATTTTTTTGCTAAGCAATATTAAAATAGTACTGGGGAAAAGATTTACCTGCAATAAAGACACACATTTTTTGAGTTTCATGTGGTCCTAAATGGAAAGAAAAAAAAAAAAAAGAGTACATAGAACTAAGCCTGCTTTTGGTTTTGCATTGAAAGCAGAGTTTAAAATAATCTGTGTGCATTGAAGTAATGCTTGGAGTGCCATGGTAGAGGGGTTTGTGCAAAGCACTGTCCAAGCACCAAGTGAGAACTTGATGCCAGCTGAGAATCTCACAAGTTGAAGCAGCCTTACAAGAGGTGAGGAAGATAAAATTCCAGTAAAGAAATGAAGACCAGGATCCTTCTGGTCCTCAGTGGCAGTAAACCTTCATTCTGTTGCCTGAGGACTTCTCCAGGTGACACAGCACACACACATCTTGTTTATGATGCCTTTTTCCTGACAATCACTAAACAGTGGTACCTCTCTATGCCTGCTCACACTCAGGCAATAACATTTTAAGTGTCAGAAGAACAGCTGTGTATCCTCTGAGACTGTTAATGTGGTGGGAAGAATAGGATATATTTTGTATTATTAAAGGTATTAAAAAAGTAATATGTGAGATAATGAGGAGAAAAAACCCTTCAGGTGTGTATATACAGAAGAAGCTTCCCATCCATTTTCCCAAAAACTTGATGTACAGCTTGGTAATTAAACTGCAGAAACCCAGAAAACAGGTTTGAATGTTTGCTGTGTCTCAATTCATTCCTCTCTTGCAAAAGCTCATCCATTGACTGTTGTCTGTGGAGCAAGGGACGTGTGGATCACTCACTGTCACAAAGGCTCATCCTTGGAATTGTAATAGGGGGGTGTCTAATGCATTGACACTTCTATATCCTTAGCTGCTGTCTGGTGAAAGGAACTTTTAAACCTTTTTTTTTTTTTTTTTTTTTTTAAAATCATGACTGATGGTGACTTTCATAATTCTTCTCCTCCTTCCCTGATGGGCAGATGCTCCTGTTTGATGGTCTCTAATGGATTTGTTCCCCACTTCTAAGTGGACAGAACAATTGATTCCTGATGTTTCCAAGTGGCAGAAGACAAGTCAAATTATAAGTGAATATGATTAGATGACTTAATAGCAACAAAATAGCAATATTTCTTAGATTTGTGTAATTAGAAATCATAGTGCATAGTAACAGTTGATTCCATTGATTGTTCTGTTTTCTTTGATTTTATTATAATTAAGGTTGTAAGTACCACAGAAGAAAATATTGAGATACCTGGAAAGTCAGTCTATTAAACAGAGGAAATAAAGCTAAATTATCCTATTCTAAGTAAAATTTAACTCTCCTTGCTAGTTACTTAGCAGTGGAAGAGTTGTGAGTGTGTATTTAACTTAGTCTGATAGAGAACATTGGTCCCTAAAATTGGCACCTAAAATTGGTGTGATAGGTAATTCTTGTGTTAAGCTGCATATGACAGTAGGAGCAAATGGTGTAGGCTCAATCAGTGTATTCCTTGATTATTTTCCTTCAAACCCTTGTAATATGTTTTAAAAAATCAATCAATCATTATTCTTTCTTCTCTAGGTCACCTTTACGAAGAGAAAGTTTGGATTAATGAAGAAGGCCTATGAGCTGAGTGTGCTCTGTGACTGTGAAATAGCACTCATCATTTTTAACAGCTCTAACAAACTCTTTCAGTATGCCAGCACTGACATGGACAAAGTTCTACTCAAATACACAGAATACAACGAGCCCCACGAAAGCAGAACCAACTCAGATATCGTTGAGGTAACAATTTGAAAAGACACATCAGTCTTATCTCCTTAATAATTAAAATCTAGAGCAACATAGAGTATTTTAAGATATTTTAACCAAATGTTTGAAAGTTCTTTAATACTGTGTTATAAAATGTAAATTACTGCTTTTAGTCTGGTTTCTCTAAGGCAATAACTTGTCTTTACAGCCATGTTGTTTTTCCATCTGCCCTCCACCCCCTGCCAGTTTCTGGGAAACATGTTTGATTTCAATCACATTTGGCAATGGAAATAGAGGTGTGAAAAATGGTTGGTTTTCTGGGGAAGGAGGGGGAGAAATGTTCTGGGATTTAATGGGGAGAAAAAATCGACTGAGTGGGAGAGGAAGGTCAGAAGAGTGCCCTCAGCCTAACAGACAATTGTGTTGGCCCTTTTTCTCCTCTGAGGTAGTAGCCACTTTACCAGTCATATCTTGAACATGGATCAAATCAGCCACTACCTCTGCTGCCCCTTGTTCAGCCAAGAGAAAAAAAAAAAGCACCAAAAAAAGAGAATATGTGGAATAAACGAACTTAATTAAATTTGTTGTCCAGTGACTGTCAATTAAAATAGCAGCAGCAGGACTGCAGTTTCTGCACTAATAGAATAACATGAATATGTTTACTCCAAGGTATTGGTTCCATCTACTTTTATAATGCTTGAGCTTTAAATAGAAACTCTTTTCAGTACATAATTTCTAAATTAGGTGCAGTAGAATTCAAGGATTTTCTTGGCAATTGGAGCCTTGATGTACTGTAACTGCATTTCAGAGCATGTCTCCAGTAGTCCTGTAAATAGACCAAAACAGGTGGCTGACTTAAGGGTTTCATTTAAATTCTGAAGTTGTCTTCTGAACAAATGCCTTGCTTTTTAGGAATGATTTCAGAATAATGATTAGCCTTGAATAGCTGAAGAGCCTATTGCCAAGGGGATCAGAGTACAGGGATGGTACTAGCTGATCTTGTACATGAGTGTGCAAGCAAAACATCAGATTGACAAAACTGAGATACAGACAAACTCTTTATATTTCTTTCTGAGAAGATTCTCTGCTAATTTGTCAACTGTCTTTTATGATCAGAAGAAAACCCTCCCCAACTTCTGTCTTCAGCATTGAGTTCTAAAGAGAGGGATAATACAAGCCATGAAGAATTGAAGGCTTAGTCACTGGATTAGCATAAATAAGGGATAGCCACTGGAGAGGAAGGGAAAACCTAATTCCTGCAGAATGAGCTTTTGATTGTGACAGACTTGAATTTGAGACAGGGATGCAAGTTCAGCTGGGTTTTGTTCTGGGCCTCTTTGTGTTGTGACTCATGGTAATGGTGCTTCTTCACATCACGAGGACCAGGGACCTCTTCCAGAATAATTCTGCAACGCTGCTTTTCTGGGTTCTTCTTGCTGGTGGGTTTTTTACCAGGGTCAAGTGTTTGACCCCTGACAAGTAGATTAAAAGTGCACTTAGCATCCAAGGGCAGATGTACTCTGGGGGAACATGCAAGGACTCATCTGCAGATTCTTTTTAATTTTCTTCTCTGGGTTTAATGTTTTATGCTAGTATGGAATTTGGGACTTTATTCCCATTTTTCAAATACAGTGTAATTTAGGAATGCATCCTCCTATCTCTTCAGATTAGCCCTGTGTGCTCTTCAGCCTGGTTGTGAAATATTTTCAGGTTTTTTCTTTCTGGATTGATAGGTGCTTGGTGTGTGATAGATGTTTAGTGACATCACCAGCATTTTGGAAACAGGCTGAAAGAACAATGTAAAATGGCTTCTCTTTATTGGAATGACATGGAAATTCTGTTTTAACAAATGAAAATTACTGCAGAAAAGCACCTAAAATCTGTCAAATTCATACTAAACTGAATTACAATAAGTAGTTCCATTTTATGGAGTTATAGCTGATATATAGATCTTAGTTTAATAATTCACTTACCTCCTTGAATGTGACAAATGGCATTTATTGTGACATGGGCTTATTGTGGGACTGTTCTGGACCCACAGTGGTCCTGATGTACATGACAGGAGGGTGGGTTTTCCTGGGCTAGAAGGAAGGGTAATTCCACACAGCTCAGAAGCTGGGTGAGGGAGGAAACAAATCTGCTGTTACTTATTTCTAGTACGGGGTAGATGGCAATGTTGTAAATGATTAAATGAAATCGATGAGACATCTTCCCCTTGTAGTTGTCTCCTGCTCAGTTTTGGCATAGGAATTGCTTTCATATGCCCAGAGCTTAGTGTCTTCTGTTGCTGCTGGAATGTTTGTGAAAACATAGTGGGAGGGAGAGCTCTGGCATCTTAAATGATTATTAGAAATTATTTTTATGCACGCACTTAGGTCTTTCCCTGAACATGTTATTGTGGATGGGAATGATCTCTTGCTGTCCTGTACCTGTTCTTTTCTGAGGGTACTGGAGTGTAAGTAGTGCTTTTGCACGGCATTGGTGGGCCAAACAGAGGTATTGAAAAGAGAGAAATTTTTATTCAGTGTGTGCTTTGAATTATTGAAATACTGAGCTCAGGTATTTGATTTTACAAACCCATAATGGCACAGTTACAGATTGTTACACTGAAGTGCTGTCTGTGATTTGAAGGACTTGCTGTAGGTGTGAAAGCATTTCATGCTTTAATGTTCATGGAGTTTTTTCCTGTAACAGATTATTCTTGACAAGTAATTATTTTTTCTGAAGAAAGAAGCATTTCTGCAGAGTAAAATGGGAAGAATTTCAGGTTTTATCAGGATTCTGTATCCATATGGTCAACAAAATGTTGTAATTTATAAAAGACAATTTCAGACGTTGAGCATTCACTGTTTTTTAAATCCAAAGGAAAAAAGGGAGATGAACAGCCACTTGTATATTTTCTTTAGTGCAGGATGTTAAGATCATTACAGGTTATTTACAATGAGATACCACTTCTATTTTGAGTCCTTCTGCCCCTAAGAAAGCCTCAGAAAGCTGCAGTTGCAGTTGTTCCCTCTCTCCCAGCCTCACTTCTCCTGGGAGTCAAGGGCTGAAGATGGCTCTTCCTGCCTGTTTAGCTCAGCTTTTTATCTTTTTTCCATGTTTTCATTTTCCTTGACTGATACAGTAAACCAGGGTTTATTTCACCTACACTTGGCCATGGTAGGTTTTGCTTGTTCCTCATCTCACCTCATCAGACTGAGGTGATTTGATTTTTAGGAGCCTGTGTAAAATGTGACCTACTTTCCCAGTTGGCATCTGTGCCCAGGAGAATTCCGGGTGGGTGTCAGTTAATGAGCCTCTCTTGTGCTCTGTAGTTTAATGCTGTTTTCAGTGTAGTGTAATGTGCTGAATAAGGCTTAGGTTATATCCCAGATATTGACAGCTGTCCTTGAAATAGGTAATGATCGGTAATAAAAACTGTAACTACAAAGTACCAAAAAAACCATCTCTTAAACTATGGCACGTAATTATTGCAATCATACTCATCCTTGTGGAAGGACTGCTCTGGTAAATTCCAGCAAGGAATTTGGATGTTTGTATTAAATATCTTACTATGGGAATTGGTGACTGTAATGGGGAGTAACATTTGTGATGGCTTGTTGTAAGAGTGGTTTTGTCATAGTTTAGACAAAGCAGGTAAACGACCCTGCTGCTGCTTTCAGCAGGGTCAACAAGCCAGTTTAATCTTCTGCTGTAATCAGCTGTTTTCTTGCATTAAGATGCATTTAATCTCTGGCTTTTCACAAGATTTTAATAGAGCTGTTACAGGAGCAGTGCACGTTCTGTAGTCAGGAACATGTCAGGGATCAGAGCTGGGATTGTTGGCTCCTGGCTCCGAGTGAGCACGGAGAGCTCAGCTGCACGTGGAGAGCCTGCAGCAGGAAGAAGCAGATGCATCTCCCCAGCCAGATGGAGCATATGCCAAGAGACAAGTGTAACAGTGTGGGGAGCATAAACAGAAAAGTTGGTGTTGAAACACTGTGTTTATAAACCAAAAGCTCTCTGGTTTTGTTTTTGATCCAGCTTTCTCCACCTCCCAGCGTTGCTTCTTTTCCAGGCTGGGAATAACCAATGTGTATTTTGAACTGTTGTTGGTGTGTAGTAGTTTGTTTTGGTAGCACTTGAATTGGTTCATTGCTTCCTTTTTTTTAAATTTGGGTTGACTTCATACGAAAATGAAGATCTGGGAATTGTATCTAAATATATACTTGGATGCACACATACAAAATTAGATGAGAATGACCTTCAGTTAATTGATCTTATTTCCTTCCTTGGTGGATACCTGGTGTATCCGATCTAGATAAGGATTTGCAAAGCAATTTGGGCTTCTGTATTTTGCTGTTCAAAGCTAAAAAGTAAGATGGTGGAAATTGGGTCAAATTCTTAAAAAATAGTTATTTCATTGAAATGTTTTATAACACAAGCTACACCATAAGCTTTAAAATTTATTTTAAAGAAGAAAATACCCTGCAACCAAGAAAATGAAAACTGATGCTAAATGTGGGTAACTAAAATCTCAAAATATACCTGAAATACCATCTCAGCTTTACAGAGCTGTGAGGCTGCAGCAGGAATGCTGATGGTTAAACACACTCTGGAGATTGGAGGGAGGCTGACACTGTGATGTGTTAACATTGCTTTGCATTCCTGCGCATTTGATAGATGGAGAACTGCCAGAAGTGAGCAAGACCTGGGGGGAATAAAGAAAGAAAAACGCTTTGGGCTGACAGAAGAACATGTATTGGTGCAATATTATGTATTTTTGTAGTTCAAAACACTTGATTTGGTCTCCAAATGCTGTGGGAATAAGTGGTGCACGTTTAAAAAAAGGAAGAAGCTTAAAAATTATTTTAGTGAAGGAAGGAAAAGACTTGGTAATCTGCCCATGATGCTGAGAAAATGTAGGCATTATTGGGCTTGATTTGCTAAATGATTATGTAAATGTAATTATACTGCATATAACATTTCAAATAATTTGAGATGGCACACAAATACCTTTGAGACATTTTAAGGAGCTGATTGAGGAGGATTTATGTATGGTTAAAGACTGAAATTTTCTTTTAGCTTACCTTAAAAAGAGGGAAAATGCTTGAAAACTGAAGTGGTCTGGAATGAGTCATCAAAAGCTTTTATCTATGTATGTGTGTGTGTATATATGTGTACACACACATATATTTGTGTGTCTGTGTGTAGTGGTTTGAATCTTAATTTTTTTTTTCTAGTAGAAGTGTTTGCTATAAACCTGATTAACAAATTCTGCAGAGGGTTTTAGTTCCCATTCTTGGTTTAGGAAAAAACAACTACCTTGAAAAAATTAAAATGTGGTCAAGGTAGCAAATATTTATTTTCAATATTGTGACAGAAGAAAGCTGTGCGTTTTGTGCTGAACAGAACATTTGCCACTCGTGTCTTTGTCTCTTATTCTCTCCCTTCCTCTTTTTATTTTGGAGATTAAATTCAACACTTAATTCCTACAGTATTTTTTTTTTGAGCTGTTTACTGTTATTATTAATTTTCCCACATCTTGCATTTGGGAATACTGTTTTACTCAACAATATTATTTTAATTCTTTAGCTGTGCTGAAATTGCTTTGGAGATATAGATTAACAAAATGCCTCTTAATTTATGTATTTCAAAATGTCACATTATTGGTGACTCTAAGCAAGCTGACAGTAGTGGCCAAAAGTTTTTGTTCTGAGTTAATGTTATTTTGCATTCCTTCATTGCTGATACATAAAGAATTTTCAGAAGTAGGATAGATTTAGGTTTTAGGTTTTTTGGGGTTTTTTTTGAAGCAGCTTTGGTTTGCCTGCAAATAACCTAAAGCTGTACTTCCCTTGTGTCTAAAGCAGTGAATAAATTTAGTGTTTTAAGATTAAGAATACATTATTTCTTCTGCTTCTTTAAAACAGTGCCGGTGCTTTAAATTTACCATGCTCTGCTGGTATTCTGAATTTTGATGAACTCCAGATTTAGTCACTACTTAAAGCATATACATATTTGAAGTTTGTCTAGAATGCATCTTTTAATAGAATTTTCTAAAGTGTTGCTAATAATGACTGCACTAGGCTGCTGTATTGCCAGCAGTGATTTTATGGAGCTGCAGTTCAGGGTGCTCTCTGTCCTATGCCAGCCGTGTCACAGTTACACCAGTGACATGATTTTAGAGCTGGGAACTGAAATTTGCTGTGATGTTCTCATTTTTTAATAAACTACCAGAAAAAGCTGATCAGTGAGCGATGAGTGGCAGCTGACTTGGCTGTGCATCATTACAATCTCAGATTGGATCGGATGCTCCTCTGGAGGCTGTGCTGCTTGGAGGGCCAGAATCCTAAATCCATGTCAAATAATGGTACAGAGCTTTTGTATTCTTTGTCTATCAAAAATCTCTGCAGAATCAGCCCTGCAATAGGCAAGGATTGGATTCTCCTTTGTCTGAAACTTGGTTTTATTTCCCAGGTGTGCAAGCAATGTTTTTTCAACTGATTCTGCTCTGTGTTAGGAGAATATTTTTATTTTTGAAATTTATAGGGCAGACACACAATGTCCAGTTCTCACACCCACTGCTCAGGAAACATTTGTCAAAGATTCAGTTCTGGGTTTAGCTGTTCTGGAGACATTGTGTTAAGTAGGATTGAAAATTGACTCCAAGAAAATCCGCAAGAGCTCATTGCTTGTTAGTGCTAGAGTTCATGCAGGCAGTCACACAAAGACATAATTATTGTATGAACAAGTTCTTCAAGCTGTGCTGGTCTCGTGTATTCTGCAGCCCTTGTGTTGCTGCAGAATTTGGTGCTTTTGAAATTCTGTAGTGACAGAAAAGTATATTTTTACTTTGCAATTTCAAAGTGAGGACTGTGGCATCTGTTAATCAAGAGAGAGTGACTTTACACAAGCTGTGCATGGATAGAATAGACCCAGAACAAAGCATCTCCTGCAACTACAGCAAGATAAAGGACTCTTCTTTCTGTGGTAGGCTTGGTTTCGGTGGAGGCTTAATGTAATCCCATCTTTTGACTTCCAGGCTCAGGGTTTTGGTTGTGTGTTCTGCCAGGGACTGACCACCCTGCAGGGGGGACAGCAAGTGCTGCTTCTTGATTGTTGCTGTTCCTCAGCCACTGCTTCAGCAGGAACTGCCCAAAGGAGGGGAGGCTCATCTGCAGTGCTTCACCACTCCCTGCCTGCTGACCTCACCATGTCGCTGTTTTTAATGTGTTGCTTTTGAGTAATCTTCATGTTTGGGCCATGAGCTGATGGTGCTGGTGCAGCAGAAGGCTCAGGGAGGCTGTGGCTCATTCACTGCCAGGGTTTTACTGCTCAGCACCACCTGGACAGAACACTTCCCTTGGTGATCACTCCTGCCCTGGTTTGGTGAGTAACTGCGCCTGGAGAAAGAAAATATTGGTGGTGGCAGTTCCTGTGGTACAGACCTCTGAACACCCCAGCAGCCTGTGACATGTGGCACACGTGGGACTGACATGAGACACACATGAGACACACATGTGACACGCCGTTCATTGCAATATTTGTACACATCTAGATCATTCAGTGACTTACCAGGGGGTTTTGGGCACATCTTAAATCATGTCAGTGATGTGATATTTCATATGGGAGCCCTGTAATTCATAGTGTAGACTATGGAATGCTAGGCAAGTTAGTTAAATTGGCAGTAGGGTGAATTTTAAAATTTTATATTTTACGGGAAATGCTAGGTAATTTCAACAGGAACTGAATAATACATTTTTGCTTAAAAACTCACAAATATTTTAAGAATGTTGTAAAGATTTTTTTAGATCAAAGCTGTTAGATTGTCCCACTGTAAACTCTTCTGTAACTGTAACAAACTGGTACCCTTTAAAGCCCTGCTCTTTCCTGCATATAACTTAAAATTCAGTACTTCCTGATTACAATGACTTTTTAAAAAGGCAAAAAAAAATCAGGCATTCCAGAGCCAGTCTTTATCCAATGTTGACATGAATTACATGATAAAGCTTACTCAAATTTCAGTGTCCCTGATTCCTGTGCAGCCTTTTCTCTGCCTCTCAAGTCCCACCTTTGGTTTCTCACCCCTTTTCACATTAAGTAAGGACAGTCTTCAAAGAGGTGCTTTGGCTATTGAATAATTTGCACTAAATGGAGGCTGTGCAGGAATAAACACGTTAAATGTATTGTATTGGTGCTCAGCTGAGAAGTTCTGTGTTTGAAACATGAATTGTGACATGGTTAGAGCTGGGGCTGGAAGTTGCACATTCTCATTGTTTTAGTTCAGTAAAAACAGAGCTTGTACCCTGTTTCCGTATTTTTGAGGAGACTCTGCTTCCTGTTGTACCCACTGATCTCAGCTGGTGTTTTCAAATACCTGCTTTCACTTCTCTTATTCAGCTTGCTTATTTTTGGATTGGATTTTTGGTGGCAATTCCATACAAATATTGAAGGTATTAGAGCTTGTTTTGGGAGATTCAGCCAGTGCCCATATTCTTACACGTGAACAATATTTTAACAATATCATAAATCGTTGGAATCTACTAACCATTTTCTTTGGGAGTGGTTGCCATTCGTATTGTAATTACTGTTTTGATAGCACTAAGTTATCTTGAGTACCAAGACTCTGAAATAGTTCTGTTATCCCTTCCAATTTTAAAGCTGTAAAGAATTCAGCACGAGAAGTATTTGTAATTGCAATACTACATGAGCAGGTAGACCTAAAGAACCCCCATTCTTTTTATTAAATGAATTCTAATTAGAGTTAAGCTATTTTTTTTCTTGGCAAACTACAAGTAGGAGATAATATTTTTCCTAAAGAACTTCTAAAAGATTATGAAGGATATTATGCAGATGGATTGCTGCACTTGGAAACTTTTCATGTTCCATATGGCTTATCTGCAGTGCACTGTTGCTGAAAGGAGGTCTTCAGTCAGCTACTGCTGCTGCTGATTTATAATTTAACCATTGCAAGTGCACGAAGATTTGTGAAGATTTGTGTTTGGGAGGCTGTGTTTGTACATCTGTGTGTTGTTGTTTGGGTAAGGACTGAAATAAAGCATTAATGTACCATGAAATATCTCTTTGAATTTTCTAACATAGAACTGGCTTTTACTCCATTTTATCATTAATTTTGTTTATTTGCAAATTTATAGTCCCTGAAAGGACTATAAAATATATTTAATTTATATGCTAAGGAGGAATTTTTGCTTCTTGAAGATGAATATCAGTCTATTTTGTCTTTGTTTTTTAATAAAAAGATTGAAAAAGATCTAGTTAAACTGGCACTTTAGCACTCTTTAATGGGAAAATCTAGTTGATGGTTCTTTCTCTAAAACAGGTAAAATGCAAAGCTGCTCAGTGATATAAAATTTAACAATCTACTGAGTTAGACAGAAAGTGAAACAAAGACAAATGCATCAAAAATTGGACTTTGAGAGCTTGACTAAGCTGTCACTGTGGAAACAGCATTATCAGTGCTAATGGATTACTAATCATTTTAAGTCTCAAGGAGTTCATTTAGGACCAAGCAATCCAGCTTGTTTGTAGGTCAGTAACTGCTTTATAAAGTCCATGGTTCACAGTGTTTCTCTAAAACCAGAGATACAAGCACGCAGCCCCTTTCCCATACCTTCTAGTCCAGAGCTGTGGAATATTCTGGGGGTGAAGAGTGCATTTTTTGTAGCCCATAAAGTTCTAATTCTTTAGTAATTTTGTGTGGTTATCTACTTAAAATAATGTTTCACAGCAAAGATGCTTCAGGCTAGAATTTAAGCTTCATGCCATATCAAGTCTAAAAACCTTTTGTATGTGTTATTTTATATAAATGAGAGTTTGAATCCGGAGTGCCATCTTTATCATATCTGAGAGGAATTTGACAGCTAGCTTTCATGTTTAGCAAGCCAGGGATACATGTTAAAATTTGCCAGATACTGGAAGTGGTCCAACATTTGAAACAAGATGGTGTCTTTTCTTAGAGTGGTTTATAGCAGGGACACTGATAAAATTTCAAATCATGAACATTTTTCATCTATAAATCCTGGATACCTTTGCCTAAAACTGAACACAGAGCATTGCTAAAATGGCTCTTCTTTTTCTTTGTATTTTATGGATAGTTCTAGACAGGCTTAGAAGTAATTAACCCTAAACCTTCTTTTCTTTTTTTTTCCCCGTAGCAAACTATAATATTTGACCAAGAAATACAGTAGCTGTAGCAAACTTTAAGTTCTGCACTCAGAATTTTTCATGTCAGTGTATTTTTGCATAATGTCAATTATTTACTTTTAAAATATTACTACTAATTGAGCAGTATGGGAAATACTATTTAAGTAAGCTGAAAGTAGAGTGTGTCAATAGTTCAGATTTTCTTTAGCATGCAGTATTTTGGTTGGGGAGCCTGCCAGAAAGATTGGGAAGGTCTTGTTCTTTAAGAAGTTAAGCTCTCCAAGTTGCTTAGCTCATGGAAATGTCTGTCATAATCTAATTTGCCCTCCTGTGCGTTTCAGGGAAGTTTTGAAAGCTGGGCACCACTCCTTCCCTGAGCTAGTTCAGGATGGATGTGTTTGTGGCTATAATTAGAACGTGAAATTTGAGCTGATAGCGTGGCAAAATGTAATTGAAAATGTGTCAGGGATACTGAAAGGAATAGTATTAGGGCTAAGTGTAAGTAGCCTCCCAATTCAAAGGACAGGAAAACAGCTTCAGGTTGAAGTTGAGAATATTAATAGAGCTGGAGGTAAATATATCAATTTTGTAAACATCACATAAAACAATACACTACATCTGTCTGTGGAAAAAGAAATTTCAGCCTACAGAAATAATGTTGATGAGCTTAAATAGACAAAACACCGTTACTGAGTTGATTTATCTGGTTTTTCTGTGGCTGTTCTCGTTTGATGTTTATGCTGCACTGGGGATTCACTCCTGCTTGGATTTTAGACAGTGGTAAATTCGTGTACCCAGCACCGTGGGGTCAAGGTCTGACTCTGCAGACATGTGTTGTTAATTTAGAGAAAAGAAACAGCAATGATGATGCTCCTGTAGCCAAACTGACCCGCAGGAAGTTTAAAAACTAAAAATAGCTTTTGGTGGCTAAGAATACTCTTTGGTACTTGAATATGTTTTATACATAATAGGGGAGACATAACGATATCTAAAGGATGATAAACCTTACTATTGTTCAGGCAGATGAAAGTGGAATGTTTTGTGTTATAAAAGAAGAGAAAAACAGATTTAAGGCTCAATTTCTTAGCAATGATACGTATCAGGAAGCAAATAATAAAACAATTGTCTTGATTTCAGCAGGATGTTCTGCTGCATGTAAAGCCTGTGATGCATGTGCTCCTTGCCTGCTGTGGGAAGGGAGCTGAGCTGCAGCAAAGGACTATGCCCTGTTTTGTCTCACTGATCTTTCATGTATTAAGAAAGAAAACTGGGTGGGAATCTGGTGCTGTGACTGCTTTATTTGTCCTTCGTTTTGTGACTATCACAGAAAAAAAAGGTGTGGCTTTTCATGTAGGATGTGATTATTAGTGGTGACTGAGGTTTGCTGCTGCCAGCGAGGCTGAGCCAGTCCTTCTGCCTCCTCTGTATCTGTGCTGCTCAGCCCACACGTTGGCAGCCCACCTATTCCTGCTACAGCTGAGTATAAACCAGCAAAAATAAGTGAAATAGGGAATGGACAAGGAGAATTTTTTGCCATTTTAGTGAGGAAAAAAAATGCTTTCCACTATTGCATGGCATCTTCGGAGCATCAGGAAATTTTAATAATTTATCCTTTTGATGTCCATGGTGGAGGTGCCTACCAGAGCAGCAGTAATACTTAGCAATACTAGTAGGGCTTTTCCATTACTTCAGGCCTGTGGAATATTTACGTTTTGAAAAGTTAGGATATTTAAAACATACTTACTCCAAATTTGTGCTGCTTCGCGACTTTTCCGTTCTCTGATTGCAAGAGCAGAAGCAGAACTAGCCACAGGATTTAAGTGAAAGGTTTGCCTCTTCCAAAGGAACTCACTTTTCATTTCAGTCTTAGTCAAATTTTGGACACGGTTTTCCCAATGATTTGGGATGAAATACCAACAAAAATCCTCTCTGGCCAGCTCCAATAGTAAGTGCAAAAATAGAGCTGTTAACATGATACATGGTAGCTTTGAGAGCAACAACCATTTCCTTTTTGTGTAATATTACAAGAAACCAAACACTGAGTGTTTTGAATGACCTGACACTTTTTTACACTTCATAACACTTTTTGCACATGAGGTCATCCTACATTCTTGCTTTAAGGCAGAAAAATATCATTTCCTGATGTGACAATGAACATAATCAAGTTCTTTACAGTTCTGCCAGGGCTGGTAAGGAGCCCAGATCACAATATCAGAAGTCTTGGCTTTTTCACCAAACTCACTGATCAGAGCACAAAACACTCTGATTGTGCTTTTTAATCACAGCAACGTGTGCTTTTGGAGTGGGATATAAAGCCCAGGGTCGTGATGGGAGGGGGCCAGCTGGGGGTTGTCACTTTGTCTCTGGAAGCAGTGACCCATCTGTGTTTATTGGGTCAGAGTTGCTGGCTCCCAGAGCTGCCCTGAGCAGTGTCTGCAGCTCCTGGGAGATGTGCAGGAGCTGGATAAGCCTGGGGAAGGTGGCAGCTTCATCTCCCACTGTGGGGGCTCAGCAGGCTTCAGGCTCCTGCCTTCCATGTGTCTCTGCTGCATTTTGTGGAAGGAAGCTTGTGCTAGGATAATTACACTGAGATGGTTGAATATCAGCTCTGCTTCCTCAAGGATCAAACAATAAAAGACTTTATTGTGCTTTTATACTCTTTGGTATTTGTATTATCGGTTTCAGTAAAATTTATATTGAATCGTAGAGAGAAGCCAATTATTCCTTTCTGTTGTTGTTTTGCAAGAAGCCCTTCTTCTGTTCCTTAGATGCTTCTTGCCAAGGCATGATTCTTTTCTTAAATTAGCAAAATGCTAATTTTAATTGCAAAGTGCAATTAAAAACTACTTTGCATATGTGTGGGGAAGTTCAGGAAAATATTGGGGCTCTTGTACCATGTGCTTGACTGCAATATTTAAACTAGTCATCACTGGTCCAGCCATGCTCATACAGTGTTTTCTAAGCTCTGCCATTCAAATCCAAATAAATCAATACTAGAGACTAATAGTGGAACAGAGGCAGTTTACAGCTCCTGGGTCATTCTGCAATATCAAGATGACCAGAGCTATCTGGAACACTCGTGTAGTGACTTTGTGTGTCATGTAAGTGTATTGTTGTATATCCTTCATTCTTTTAAAAAAAATATTTCACACCTGCATTGGTTCCTTGTAAATACTTAGCATTATTAAAACCAGTATTTTTCTCTCATCAGTTAGTGCAGTCTAAGATCAAAGCTGCACAATCTCAGTTACTGGGGCACAATACAGTGTGTTGGCAAACACGTTGGAACAATTTCCAGTAATTTTGGCTAAGTCTTAGAGGAAGTGGAAAGTAACACAGATTTACTGAAAGGGCTACGCATTCCCTTACATGATCTGGAAAACAAGACTTCACACCAGAAGATAATTGCAGTGAACCTCAGTAACAAAACCTGAAATTTAATGTTCTGTTCCCCTCTTGCTGTGGTAAGAAAAAATTATGCTTATATCTCTTAATCTCCACTGCAAATACTGTGATTTTGATTCACAGCAGAGAAAAAAACTCTATTCGTGTTACACAAATTACTTGGTCTCACCAAATGCCATTTTTTCCTCTGAACGAACTCAGAGTTAATAACATTTTGATCTCTATGATAACATCTTGGAAATCGCTCAGAGAGCCAAGTTATTTACATTATTTGGAGAAACAACAAATTTTAGCACTGGAGAATCTCGAGGGCGGAGCCAGCCCTTGTTTATGAAGTTTGGCTTTCCTGTGTCCCCATGGGGCTATTCCCAGATTCCGGGGGCCGTGTCCCTGCTTGTTTTTCCTGCAAGCAGGGCCTGGGCTGGGTCTGGGTTCTGATTCTGGTTGTGGTTCTGGATCTGGTTCTGGTTCTGGTTCTGGATCTGGTTGTGGCGGGGCTGGCTCCCCTCGGCTGCGCCTGCCCGTGCGAACAGCTCGCAGCATTCCGTGGGCAGCCCTGGCCACGGAGCAGGAATGTTTTACTATTGTGTTACTGGGCACTGATAAAACTTCGCAGGCTTTTTATGGTCAGGTCCTCCAAGTGGCACTTGGTGTTTTGGTGATAAGGAGGCAGAGCTCTGGCTGTCGGACCCAGCCTTATTATCTGTGACAGGGAACTGTGGCTGAAATCCTCCACAATGACAGGAACCCCATCTGGAGTGACGGTTTCCAGAGCCTGAAACGGGAGATACTGAGGCATTTTCCTTCCTCATGAGTCAAAGCAGAGTTAACCCCATTGTTAGCAAAAATGACATGCAGTCACCGAGAGGAAGGAGGCATTTTTGTATTTAAATCTCTTCCTTTCTGTTTAAGTCAGAGGATAATTTTCAGACCGTTCGGGGAGATGAACTGGCAGCATTACATTTAAAAGCTTTCACTAGATCGCTTTAGACTATTGAAAGGAGCTCTGCTGAAATTCCCTTGCTGCAAGACTTCAATTGCCTCAGCGTGTTTATCCCAGGAGCTGCACTCTGTGTGTGCATGTCTTGCCAGCCCTTTCTTTAATCGTGTCCCGGGCAGCGCGCGCTGACACCGAGCACACGTAAAGACATTTGGCTTCTATTTCCAGAGCGCCCTGGGCTGCAGGGGTTAAGTGTAATCCCGATTACACAGCGTTAACATTTTCCCTGCTGATATCAAAGTGGAGCAGACTGGCAGGCTGACTTGTTAGGAAGGGCTGTGAGAGGGATAACAGGCTCCGACCTTGGGAGGCCGAGAGCCGGCCCTTGTATGGCCAAGCGCATTTACGTGTCCAGCTGATTGGTTGGAGAAGCGGCATCGGAGCCGTGACAGGTGCTGGAGGAACCTACACCTGTTTTCCCCATATGCTGATTTAGTGATTACATTTTTGTGGGAGTTCCAGATACTGTGTGGGATACGCAGAGCAAGCCAGGAAACTTGAGAAGGAATTGCAGCTTATGGTGAACTGTGATATTAAAGAATTTCAGGCGGCGAATTGGATTTTCGATTCCTGTTTTCAAACTGCAGTAGAAATAAGCAGGGTTTTGCATATATATGAATAGTGAGGAAGTTGTGTGTGCTTTTTATTGTACTAAAAATCAGTTGACAGTAAAAAAATGCTGGTGAATACTATGAGCTATAGTATTTTGTTTGGTAAATCAGAATGTGAGTGCGTAATGAAAATTTCTTGTATAGGAAAACGTGGGGGGTTTTTTATGGTGCTGGAAATGTCAGCTTGCAGATTTCTCATCTTGAGGGGTTTTAATATAAAATTCTTGGAATATTGATCATTTCTGACAAAAACGACGTGTGCAGCTCCCTCGTGCCCGTATAGTCCTACTGCTGTTTTGTGTACAGATAACACGTATTGGTTTAAAATTTTTATTGCTTTCCTTTTGAAATTTAAAAAAAAAAATTAAAGATTTTTCCACGGGTAATGTTTTAAATATTGTTTTGTTATAAATTAGAGCTTGCACAGAAAAATTTCTGATTGTGTAATAGGATGAAAAAGAAAAACAAGAAATACAAATATATCTTGTAATTTGGTCATGAGACCTGTAGTTTCACATCCTTTCTTTAATGGCTGGATTGTAGACAAGCTTGCTTTTTTTTTTTTTCCAGGGGATGTTGTTGTGAGTTCTCCATCAAAAAACAGGAAGTAGCTCCATAAAGTTAGTCTGAAGGACTCTGAAAAAGCTTATATTTAGCAAACGAAGTCATTTTAGAGAGGGATTATGTAATTTCTTTTTTGCAGTTCTTGTTATCGTGCAGGATGACAGAAGCGCAGGAAGATCCTGTCTATCAATTACTGAGTGTTACAGATATTAATGTCCTGCAGTTATTTAACTGGATCAAAATTTTTAGCCACTGTATTTGTCAGAATATAACTGTATGCTCTCTAAAATGTGAACATTAAAATTTGGATGCTAAAACCAATTCATTAACGATTCAGTAAACTGGCTTTTAATTACCAGTGAATACTTTGCCACAAGCTTGAATATTCCTTGTCAGGCAGCTTCACTCCATCAGCCAGTGTCTAAAAATGATTTTGCATGCAGTGCTGGGGAGATGAAGTGTTTGTAGGGGGAATTTACCTGTGAGATGGCACCTGGATGAACCTTTTCTCTTTGTGTACTTTGCCACTATCTTGAAAGTCTGATTCTGTCTGTTGCACAGTGAGTTTTGTCTGTGAAAGTTTAATGTAGTTTCAGGGGCTCTGAATGATTCACTAGTGTACAAAACTTCTTGGCAAGTTAGTATGATTTGTATGTGAATTTTCCAATTGTATTTCAGACCTTAAGAAAGAAAGGCCTTAATGGTTGTGAGAGCCCTGATGCTGACGATTACTTTGAGCACAGTCCGCTATCGGAGGACAGATTCAGCAAACTAAATGAAGATAGTGATTTTATTTTCAAGCGAGGCCCTGTAAGTACTTTTATTTTATCTCTACTTTTTATTTGTTGATCCTTTTTATTAACTTCATTATTTAGGCTCTGAACAAGAAGGAACACAGAGGGTGCGACAGCCCGGACCCTGACACTTCATATGTGCTCACGCCACATACAGAAGAAAAATATAAAAAAATTAATGAAGAGTTTGATAATATGATGCGGAATCATAAAATCGCAGTGAGTACTAAAGTATGGTTTGTGCTTCTCTTACATGCATGAGAATTTTCATGGTGTTTGCTTAGCACTGAAAACCAAAGACAACAGGAAGTAATGGCTTGAGAAGGGAAAAGTACTTCCAAGGAAAAATGAGATTGTGATACCTGGTCCTAATAAAATACATTTTATTGTAAAGAATAAGAAGAATCATCTCTAGCTTCGGTTTTACACTCCCAGTTTTTCATACCTTCGGAACTCAAGACAACGTTTCAAAATTTCAGGAGCCTACTTGCATTACCTAATCCTACCTAAAATATATTTACCAAGATAGGCTTTTGTTGTGGGATGTAGGATCCTTTATTTACATCTTGTAGGTCTTCATCTGTCTGGTGATGAAAATTCTACAGTATGTGACAAGCAGGCAAATAGAATTGGATTAATTTTGTCCATCTAACAAGTAGAATTTATGTTGCTCAAGTCCGGATGTAGAAAGTTATTTAGATATTTAAAATCAAGACTGCTGCACAATGAGAGCCTCCAAAGATTGCCCCTGCTGAAATTCCAACAGATGCTTCCTTGGACTCTGAAAGATAGTTGAATATTTTCTCCCAAGTGCCAATCCAGCATGCAGCCATAAGTCACTTGGCTGCAGAGCTTCAGTTTGGGGATAAAAGGAGTGGAAATGTTGCATGTTTTTTGTGGAGGTGTTCATGATGACATTTAATTTCCACCTACAAAAAACAGTTAGTGTTGAGTATTACTAAGTATTTTCTAAGAAAATTAATGCAGGGCTCTGCTACAGCCTTTGAATATTTTAAGAATGCAAATCTTGTAGCAGTTAAAGGAGATGGACTAGGTGGGTTAATCTGCACAGACCCTGGGGCACACGAGTAGTGTCTCCAAATGACTGCTGATATTGGAAATCATTTCATCGTTCAGAGCATAAGAGATCTCTGGGGAGTGAGCAGCAAACTGACAGGACACCCAGCATCGCTTCTGTTAGCACGTTATGCTTGAATAAAGCCAATATATTCTGGGTTTTCTTTGTTTTGAAGATTTTGATATCCAGCATTTCAGTGTTGAGACGTCTTCAGGCCTCATCTCTCAGTATGTTACAGCTAAATGGGTGAACAGCCTAAATGTGTGTGGACATCAGTGCAAATAAAAAGAGCAACATCATGTTTTAGCTCTACAGCTCTGTATTTGTAACTCAGATTTGACCAATTAGTTTGTTTCCAGTACTTCTGGGGCTGTATAAGAACACAGTTTCTCTTGTTCTCGAGCCCTCATTGCTGTCAAAGGATAGGAATGAGGCAAAGCGTGAAGAATTCGGGCCTAACCAAATGAGCACCATAGATGGGCAGAGACAGCCTTTATTGTAAGGTGTGGGGGAGGCTGTCACTTACTGGTTCTGTATTGAGAAACCTACCAAAAAAATGTCCCAGCTGTTACCTCCCAGCAGCGTGTTCAGCATGCTTTCAGGTATTTCCAGTTTAGTTGGAGCTGCTTGACAGTGTGCTGTGTAAAAACACCCTGGTTTTGGTAGATTCTGAGTAGTTTCAAGTAGTTTCCCCTGAAAACAAGCACCAGTAGGGCTTGTCATTGGTTAGATACTGTGAATGATTTGTTAGCTTTGTGTTGTTCTGCTTCATTACTTTTTCCTTCCATCTGTGCCAAAAATTGATGATTATTCTTAGAATGCTTCAGTAGGGACATTGTTGTTGGCTCTCACTAGTAAGAGATTTTGTTTCTTGTAGAGAATATATTTTGCTCTTTTAATGAGTATAGTTATTGTTACATTTCTTGTTTATCTAACTTTTCATGCAGAAGTGTCATTTGAAGTGATTCTTAAAGCTACACATGATGAAATTGCATTTTTTAAAGTGTACTTGCCAGGTCATGTGTGTTGGTCATCTGCCTTTGACCTCTTAATCACAACTATCATCTCTCTATTCTGTCAATAAATACTACTGGGTTTTTGCTCTTAAATTGTACCTGTCATGGCTTTGTTTCCAGTAATTATGAGAGTTGTAAAAAAATAGTTCCTTTTGTTTCATAAACCCATCACTGTCAAAGGATAGGAATGAGACAAAGGCCAAAGAAGTTAGTCATGACCAAATGAGTACCATAGATGGGCAGGCAGCTCAGCTTTTGATTCAATAGCTGTTGAATAACAAACATATATACTGCAGAAAAACAGTTGCCTTTTAAATAATGCTGTAAAAACTAGAATTAAAAAAATTAAATTTGTAAAAAAGATGGAGTGATTATTCAAGCAGGGGTTTGGGAAACCTGAGATATTTGAATAAAATTATTGAACTTTGTGATTTGCTAAAGATCTGTTTATTTTTTTAGTCTGTTGAGAAACAAAGTCTTAGAGATTAGTAGCTATATATTGGCAAAGTTATTATTAGAAAATGTTATTACTAACTTGTTCTTTTTTTGTGTGATAACTATTTGTAACGTGCATGTTTATGCTTACATTTTGAAGGTACAACGATTCACTGATTCGTTGACATGTTTAGCTTGTGATTGCTTTGTAATAATCCAAATTAACTGTTAAATTTGTTGTATTTATGAGCTTGTGAATTCATATGAATACTTTCAGTTTTCTCTGTTTGAACTTTACATATTTGAGAAGTTTGAGTAATTCTTTGGAACTGTAATTATGTGATGTATAAGAATTTAACACCATATTTTACAACAAATGGATGTTTTAAAACTGTGTGCTTAATAGAGTTTAAAAACTAACAGAATTAACTTTAATAAAAACCAACAAACTGCTGTAACTGAGAATTGTTCTGCAAACACAGTTGATGCTCACAGCGCTGTCTTGTTCCTCGTCTCTCTCCCGCAGCCCGGCTTGCCTGCCCAGAACTTCTCCATGTCGGTGACGGTTCCAGTGTCCAATCCCAACACTTTAACCTACAGCAACCCAGGGAGCTCCCTGGTGTCCCCATCCCTGGCTGCCAGCTCCTCGCTCACGGACACCACCATGCTGTCCCCACCCCAGAGCGCCCTGCACCGCAACGTGTCCCCCGGGGCACCGCAGAGACCGCCCAGCGCCGGCAACGCAGGTGAGCTCTGCTGCTGCTGCTGCCCTTTCCTTCCCAGCCCAGCATCTGCTGTCAGAACCCACCAAAACCCTCCCAAGAAACAAGTTCTCAGTGCTTTCAGTGCACTTGCACAGCTGAAATTTTGATGTACAGAATTACACGCTACTAATCAGGCAAGTCAGTTTAATGCTGTGGCTTATTTTGATTAGGTGGAATGCTGGGGACAACTGATCTCTCAGTGCCAAATGGAGCTGGTACCAGTCCAGTGGGTAAGTGCAGTATCATGTATTTGTTATAAAAAATAATCTTGTGGTTTCAGTTTCTCAGTTATTCAAAAGCAATTTTTTATTTTGACTCTTTGGAAAAAGTGGCTGTGGAGGAACAAAGGTCGTAATTTTTTTAGCTGCACTGCTATTGTCAAGTTTTATAAATTATTATCAGCCATTTAACTTTTTACTGCTGTGCCCTTTCCACTTCAGTAATATTTACTTTTTTTTAGTGGTTTTCAGTAGTAGCGTGCTGCTGCTGCTGCTTTTGTGTTTCTCTACAGGTATAATTACAGCATTCTAAAAACAACTTATGTTTGCCAAATCTGAACTATTGCACTAAAGGCTCAGTTCTCAACTTCAGTATTTGCAGGACCTTGATGTTTGATGCTGATTGTGGTGCCAATCAGAACGAAGCAAATACAGACTGTATTGTTTGTATTGCCATGTGTATCTTGCTAATAATTTTCTAGCAATTACGTGAAGAAAGCAATGAATCTTGGAAAGTGATAGCTAGGATCTGTCTTAGTTTTGGATGATGATCAGAATTTCTTCTGAAAACAGATTAGAGATCTTGCCAAAAATCAAATCCACAGTATTTTTTGGCCTTCAGTAAAAATATATGATAGCACTTTTTCATTTCAATAATATTTTGTCTCCCCTAAACAAAATTTAGCACTCTGATAGAGGGTCAGGCAGCCACTGAAATGTGTCGTGCCACAGACAGACAAAATACATGACAGCTCACCCACTTTGGTCACATTCCTCCTGTGCCACTGGAAGTTGTGCTAGCTGAAGGTCAGTTTTGCAAACACACCTAACTCCCCTTGGGAAGTGTTCATAGCCTGGAATTAGAGAAGCAACTGTTGACCTTTCAGTGTTTGCCCACTGGCTACTTAGTGTGGCAGCTGGGAAGAAGTTCTTTGAACATCAAGTCAGGCAATTGAACTGATGAATAAAAAATGCTGCAGTGTTCTTCCAAGGCTGAAAGCACAGGATTGACTTTCCACTCTTTATCCATTCCTTGGCTATGTGCAGCAAAGGTATGAAATATTAAAGAGTGGTTTCCATCAGGTAAGCAAGATTTTAAATGGAGAAAACTTCCTCAGTTGATAAAAGATGGCTATTTTTAGAAACTGTAGGGGTCAGATGTTGATTTCCATAGAATTTTTCAAGTCAGACTAAATAAATTTATTATCAGGCTGTTTCAGGCCTCTTTTCCCAAAAATCAGGCTTTATTAAGAGCAGCTTCAGATTTAAGGCTCCTTCCTTCAATAAGCAAATAAAACAGTGGTTACAGTGCATTCTGTAGGGTATCAAACTCTAGAAATGCCCAGTTACAGCAGCTTGGGGAACATATTTAATGCAGTAAAATGTTTTCCTCCTTGCATTTATTAATAGTTTATGTAAAAAGTCAAAATGCATCACTTATCTCTTACTTTGCAGAACATCACACCCAAGATGTTATACATATACCCACTCACTTCTAGAAAGGTTTGTCATGCAAGTGAGAGTTGTGACTGTACAAGAACAGGCGGACATCTCTAAGTACCCCTAGTGAAACTCAAATACCTGGTTAACACCAGAATGCTAAATCAGAGGGGTACTCAGAGTTGTCAGAGCTCCACTTGCTGCAAGCTATGGCATAAAAACTTTGGAGCTACTGACAGGTGCACAGGAACCTTCTCAGTTACAGCCACAATCAAGAAATCGTACGTAACCAGATTGACTAAATCTGCTGTCAACTTGAGCTTGACAGCTGCTCTTGAAATGTATCTCATGTTAATTATGTCTGCAGACAATAATGGTTTTAGTTTCTTGCTGCATTTCTTGTAGAATTCACTTTTAAAAAGTCTTATTTTCTTCTTTTAGCTTCCAGGTTTTTTTTTTAAACTTCTCAGGAATGGAGAATTCTCCTATGGATGTAGTGAAAGGTCACGTGCCAAATTTGCAGCTCACAATTTATAGGAGTGATGTCAGAGGTAAAGATGGGGAGTATTGGCATATCCATATTCACAGATATTTTCTTATAAATAAATAAAGGAAAAACCCATCTTCTTCAATATTATGAAGTACTTGTTCATCTGAGATTTTGTTCTCATTTCCTTGAAAGACACTTACATGCCTTTATCTCTTAGTAACAAGCAAGTAAAGGTTATCTTGCTTATTTGGGACCCAGTTCAAACAAAGATGTTGCATAAAATGGCTCATATTGAGTTCACATGAGTTTTTTTCTCGAGTCCTGTGTAACTTGATTGGAATGGAAATGATTTGCTTTAGCAGTCAATCTGCCAACTTAACAGTTTTTCTGTGGAAAATAACTTTGAGTAAAAATATCTGCGTGTTGTAGCAAAGATTGGTAGGTGGTTTTTTATATCCAGAACAGAAAATTTTGTGATCACTTTATAATACTGAGAGCTTACTTCACATGCAGCTGTCATAACTCTGAAAAAGCATTTTCATTTTGTAATATTTTTAAAATTCTACCCACCACATAAAAAACATTTGCTGAAAATTTTTACTTGGCAAATATACCAGTTTTGAGAGGAGAAGAAATGTCCAGCATTATGATGGAGTTTGTTCTACAGCTAATTTATTTTTATTGTTAATTAGATCAAATGTTTTGAACTAGAACATTGATGATCTTGCTGCTTCTGGTCAATGTTAAACTCTGTTCAATTTGTGATGGGCATCAGACGTGCTCCAGGAGTCTCATATCACCAGGGTGTGGAGAACACTTCAGGCAAAGTGGAGCCTTACATGCCCAGATACAGGGGAGAGTTTCTTTGACTTAGGGATGGATGGATGGATGGATGGATGGATGGATGGATGGATGGATGGATGGATGGATGGAAGGAAGGATGGATGGATGGATGGATGGATGGATGGATGGATGGATGGATGGATGGAAGGATGACATTGCAGTTTGCCATGAGTTTTGCTTTGCTGTGTTGCAGTAGATTGGTATCGACCCCTGAATCATCCACAGGTCACCAGTGAAATGCACTTGCAGTGGCCTTGTGCCATCATTGAGGACTCTGAGAATCAGAAAAGCTCAGAAGTACCACCACAGTTACTCAGTCCTGCTTTTTCTTCCACACCTTTCACATGTGGTGTTGAGCCAGAACCACGCCAAGGACCTGAGCTGGTTTTCATTGCCAAGGCTGCATGAAAACCATAAGCCTTGAGACCTAAGTTCTTCCCAGTCCCAGGGAATTCTTAAGGAATTTTTGGAAGTGGAGACTGATCATGATTTCACAAAGACAGTATTTTCTGTCTGTACATTTCTGTGTCAGTGAAATAGCCCTTCTGGTCAATAATGCAGATTATGGACACAGTTAATCTTGTGGAAAAGAATCAAATAAAGAAAAATTTTCTTTCCTCTTACATTTTTACTGTCAGGAGAATGGATAAAACAGATCTAGTCTGCTTGGGTACTGAATTTCTCCTCTTTGTTCCAGAGCTGTATCTTCTCTAGTGTCCTCACTAATCTTCAGCTTCTGAGAACGTGAAATAACCTCAGGAATCGTGATTTTCTTTGGAGCAGAACTAAAGGGTATATCTGCTGGAAAAGCTGTGTCTTGGGTGAATACTAAGAGTCAGTCTGGATCATGTGTGGTCTTTTATCCTGGCCCGAGGAGGGAATTTGCAGAGGTGCCACTGACAGCTTGCACACACCTGTAAAGTGCTTGGAGTTGCCAGAAAGGGATCAAGACAGAACTGTGAATAGCCACACCTGTAAATGGTTCCCTTTGTCTTGAGGGCTTGGCTGACGTGTGTGAGGATAAAAGAATCTCTGAGCTTGATTTTGCACAAGTCTGAATTTGCTGCAATCTGGAGTGCACCAGAGGCTTCAATAACAGCAAGGCTCTCTGTGCACACCTTTCTAGTTGTGTTTGGTTTGTGAAATGAGAGACACCCAGCAGGAGTATCCAATTGACTCCTGAAAAACACCTCTTGCTTTGATGCTGTCAGCCTCTTCCTTAAGAAAGCGGCTTTCTTCTGCCTCTACCCCACTCTGACATGTCCATCATGTCCCCTCGCATCAGCCACAAGCCTTGGCCCTGTGGGAGAGGACCACCTTGGAAAGCAGCTGTACATAAACCCTGAGCAGTTCCTGCTTCAGGCTGTGCACTGCTGGTGGTATTTCAGGTCTGTGCTTCCTGTGCAGTGTGACAGGGAGGATCAGTCCCAGGTAGTGTTTCCCCAGTGAGAGCACCTCACTTGCCAGCTGCATGGAAAGGGATCTGAGCTCAGAGTGTTTGTTCACCTGCTGCTGAAGGCAGCACACACAGGTTCCTGCTGTGCTGCCAGTAGTGGCTTGTGTTGCTCTGATCTTGGAGAGGACACAGGTCACTGCAACAGTCAGGGCTTCACCTTCTCCAGGCAGGGGGCTGAGGGCTGCAGCTTCCATGCTCCTGAAGGAAAAGGAGTTCTGGGAGTGAGCTGCAGAGCAGCTGTTCCACAGGGTGTGAGCTGAACCCTTTTCCTTTGCTGGATGCTGTCAGCACATAACAAAGGCTGATCCATCCATCGCTCTGATTAAATCAGCTCACAAGAAATGACTGGCTGAAATCAGCATAAAAACATGCTGGTAAGAAGAAAGAATTTGATTTTTTTTTTTATTATTTTTTATTTTTATTTTATTTTTTTTTTTAACTGTAGCTCTTTTCTGCTTGGAAACCACCCATCTGCATGACATGAGGTCAGTTCAACCCTGAACTACCCAGAGGTTTCAGTTGAAATTTTGTATCTTGCTATGTGTGTTTGCTGTTTTACCAAAATTTCTGCTTTACTGAGAGGTACATGACCATTCTGGTTAGAATTAGCTATACAGGGAACAAATTAGGAATCTCCCAGCTGGGTTAGAGTAAGTCTCAACATTTGCATAATGTCCTCTTGCCCAGGATACACTGCCACATCCCAGGTTGTTGTAAACATCATTTCCCTCCTCCTTTCTTTGCCACTCTTTACTTTGGCTTTGTATAGACACACAGAAATCAGCAAGTTTAGGAAGTGAACTGATTACTGTAATCTGTTTAATTGATAGAAGACCTGAAAGACATGCAGTTGCTGTTGGTGATGTTTCACTCAGATACAAGAGCAATATGCCTTTATTTAGGTTTGCTATTGCATTTTGAATAATAACTACCCCTTTAAATTCTAAATATCCTTGAAAATTCTTTCTCCTTTTATGTAGCTGTAGGCAAAAGAAAATTTCCAACAACCTGGGAAATGAGCTCTTTTTAAAGTTCTGTAACATGACTAAGCATTCCCTTGACATTTAGTATGTGTATTTCTTTTTTGCTGCCTTTTAGTATCCAAAGTGCTGCCTTAGAAGCATAAATCTTACATGTTAGACATGTTATCTGACATATTGATTTGCAAAGATCAGTAGAAATAAATTTATTTCAGATTCCTTGAGATATGACAGTAAATTCTTTTAAAGCTAATACAGAACTGGAGCTTTTTGAAACGATGGTAGAAGCAGCAGTGATTGCTGTGCAGAGCTGAAAATGGTAGGAATGGCATATGCTGGTTTTAATTTCCACTTGAATCTGTCATACTAAACCCCAAAGTAAACAAATTGAGCAACTAATGCACACAGAAGTGCTGTTGTTGGTTTTACTTGCAATATGTCCCCCTGCCCAAGGTTCTTCATGGAAATGTTTTCCTTCAGTTGATCTTATCTGGCCTCCTGATGCCTCGTGAATCTGTGGCGTGTTGCAAACACAACTTCCAGTTTGCTTCTAATTGTGTGACGACCGTTGGGTTTTATGATGTCACTGGAGGCATAAATATTTATTTACTACAATCTTTATTTTTGCTTAATCTTACATGGCTTAGCTGCTTGCCCACAATTATTTCAAAACTCTGTATAACTGTGTTCAGCTTTTCTCCAAAATGAACCACCAAAAAAAAAAAAAAAAAAGAAAAAAAGATTAATGGCATCAATGCCTATAATTTATTCCTTGAGTAGTAATAAGTACATGGAGTACTTTCCAGCCACGTGTGTTCATTGTTTCAGCTGATGTGATTTATATAGTGAAATACGAGTCTGGCTCATGTAATTGAATGCTGTGTCTTGGGCTGCAGGACAGTAAATGAGATTAAGCTGTATTATGTCTCTGAAGGCAGAATATCCAGTTGGTATCACGGTGGGTTGTAACATTTCACTTCAGAAAAGAAGTTGCTTCAAAAGTAAACACTTTCTGACTAAAGAAGAAATAGGCTAATGTGCGTTGGCAGGGTTTGTTATCATCAAATCTAATTAAATTATGATTCATATAATTGAGAGCTTGTATTTGCATTGGTGTCTGTTTTCCAAAGGACTGTTTTGAACATGCTTTCACGTCTGTTTTAAGGAATTAGAGTTAAATAAAACTCTTCCTTCGCAAGTAAAAACGGTTGTATTTTTACACATACGCAGGATTTTATATTCTGTTTCCATTTCCAGTTTGAAAACGTTTTTAAACATAAAGTATTGTCTTTGGTGAAGATCTATGGCAGGTAGGGTAGAAACAATTTCTGTATTATATGAAATAGTAAGTAGAATTTATGGGTTTATTAAGGCCTCGGTTTGGCAAAGGGCTGTGTAGTTGCATCATCCTGTACTCATTATCTTTTTCTGGCTCCTGACCTTGCTCTAAGAAATACCACACATTTAGTTATCCTTTCACTCTTAACTGGTGATTTGATTTTCTTATTAGATTATTAAAAGGAAAAAGGCTTGAAGTTTCATACTAAAAATGAATATTCTGCACTCTTATTGCAGCCCCAGCATATGATCGATACAGATACTTCCGTGTTTGCTCAATGTTCAGTGCCAGCTCTTTATCACAAAGGGCTGCGATTGATTCATACCCATAGTATTGCACACTTAGGATATTTTTTGTTAGCGTTTCTCCCATTTTTAATGCATTCTAAACAGTCCTTTTGAGAAGTGCCCAGCCTTTTGTGAGAAGAAATGCTTTGACTCTGCCCTGCTGCCGCCTGATACTGCGCAGAGCAGGCAGTGGCAGGGAGTTTGTTGTTTTTGACAGCACCACTAAAAGCATGAAATGTTTCTGAAGGATTGGCAGAGCCTTGGAATAAGGGCTCAGGAAATGACTGGATTGGGTGTGGAAGAGAGACACTGTCCAGGTTTAACACTCAGGCTACCAAAATACTTGACCAGAGGACAGGAAATGGTATCATAGGATGTCCCAAAGTGCTGCACAGAACCCCATTGTTTGTACAGACTGGGATTGTTGTGCAGCTCAAACTGCTCAGAGCTCACAGCCCTGCTGTGGAAAGGTGACACTGGCAGCTTCTGTGAGTAATAAAATGCTGTTTATTATTGCATTAAAGCCCAGACTTCTGTTGTAACAGTAAGTTCTTTAAATGCTCTGGTACTTCTGCTGGAAACGGGAGGTGCCATAACAAAGTTTCAGATACAATTTGGTGAAAATGATGCCATTTTCTGATCCTTTTCCTCCCTAGCAAGTTTGCAAATCCGTTTAATTTTTACCCTGTCCATAGTGTAGGATATCTCTGAGTGTCTGCAGGCTGGTTGTAACTCCTGCTGCACTCATTTATAATGGATAGGAGTTGATGCATAACTGTGTTAACAAAATCATGATTCTACGAAAACCGTCTCTGTTTCAGGAGCCTTAAGGATAACACTAAATTTCTCCTTTTGGCTTGTTGGTTTTTCCATGTGACCCAGCTGTGGAGAGTTTTCTCCTACCAGTCAAGAGTATATTTAGCTCTAGTGTGTATTCTCAGCTCCCAACTTTTCAACCACTCCACCTAAATTTTATCACTAACCTAGAAGCATCTGAATAAATTCTGCTGTTTTCTGCTGAGGAATGTAGATCCTTTAATCACAAAATGAGTTTTTGCTGTGGTTTTTACTACAGAAGGAAGAATGCTGACATTAAAAACTTTACTTTCTGCTGTGTTCCTCCTTTCTCCCATAAGTTCTGCGTTAAAAGTCATATTCCCATACCTCCTATGCAAATGCTTCAGGAAAATACTAAATTAGAATGACTCCTCTTTGCTCTGTTAACCTTGGAAAACTCAAGGGACATCTCCGATCATCCATGTATGGTCAGGCTTTTGGCAGTGGGAAATTCAGAGAGTGAGTAAATCCAGAGGAGGCTTCCTCACAGCATCCTGGTGAATTCCCATCGAGGTTTTCAGTGTGCCCTGGCTGAGTCTCTTGGTTATACCAGGCACCTCCACCAAGTTTTGTGCCCTTGCTGAGACATGTTGCTCTTCTTCGTTCTTGCTGTGCTTTCAGAGGCATTAAAATGTTGCTAAAGAAGGTAGAATGTGACACTGACAACTTTCTTATTTTAATTGCTTTTAGATTAATATGTATTTAATGCAATAAAATTGGATTGGGCATAGGGGCCCATTCAAATTAGAATAATAATGCAAAATTCATGCCAGCGTGGCGCTATGGGCGATTAGGAGAGAATTTCCCACACAGTGAACTTTGTCTCCTAGACTTTTCCCTGATTGTGACTATAAAAGCTGCTTTCAGACCTGCAGTGTTAGTGCAAACAGAATCTTACTATGAATTGTGTTTATTTATACACACACACACAGGTTCTGTAGGGTGAACTATGGGGTTCCCTGTTGCAAAATTCTCCTTAACAACTTTTTTTTTCTGTTTGCAACTGAATAAGGTTTGTGTATTTTGAGAATTGTTGCTATAAATATGATTCTGTGATTGGAATGTGGCTTTACAATTTCTTCTGAGAAATATATTTTGGGTTACGTGATTGGTGCTTCTGTCAGGATGGGAAAATAGAGTACTGGGCATTTCACTGATTTACTGCCTTGGTGCTGTTTTCTGGTTAGTTCTGAGTGTAAGCTGAGGCCTCTGCCTTGAGCATATTCAGCTTTTGGAGATTTCAGTGCTGAATCCTGGACCCCTAGGCTTTGGCTCGTCCACTTCCACTTAGAATGAGTACCAAGAGTAGGATAGAGAAAGACTTTGTTAAATAAACCTATGGGCATAAATGATGTATGTGTCTGGAATGAATTTTAAGGGAAATGATTTGTTCCCTTCATTGTTTCTAAATATAATAATCAGACAGTAAATATTGATACTGAAATTAGTCCTACAGATCTTGGAGATAAATGAAAAATAAATTTTAGAAACAGAGACTTTAGGAGCTGATCTTTTGTTCTGACAGTAACAATTCAGTGTAGTCCATGCTGTCTCTGTGGGGGTGGGGACTGAGTGGGTTTGTGCAAAACCCTCACTTTTCTGCAGGCTCAGCCTGGAGGAGCTTCAAAGGGCAAACTAAACACAGCGGATGTTATTAGAAATAGTTCTTTGGCAATTTGCTCTTCTCAGCGTTTAAGCTGCCACAGCGTGCCCTTGAAGTGATATTCCCTTTCCATATTGATCTCTGGTCAGAGTGGTTTGTGTTTGTTCAATTGTTCAATACTCAGCCCCTTGTGGGAAGTTTGTTATCGGAAGTTTAACGAAATAAATATTTCATAACTGATACGTGAGCACACCAAAATTTTATATTGTCCTTCTCAGTCTTACAGTGCATTCGTTTTTCCTCTTGCAGGAAATGGGTTTGTGAATTCCCGAGCTTCACCAAGTCTACTTGGTACCAGTGCTGGTGGGAATGGCCTAGGCAAAGTCATGCCTACAAAGTCCCCACCTCCACCAGGAGGAGGAAACCTTGGCATGAACAACCGCAAGCCCGACCTCCGTGTCGTCATCCCACCCTCCAGCAAGGGCATGATGCCACCACTGGTGAGTTCAAACATTTCTTCTGGGTCTGCCTTTGTGGAAATGGACTGTTCTGCCCCCATGCAGGGGGAGAAACTGTCTCACCTGCTTACCATAGGGTACAGGAATAGAGGGGTGTTTGTATTCTGTAATGCCACTGGTGAAAATCAAAAGTACAAATTTTGACCTGGGGAGAAGTTCAGCTTGTGAGGAATTTTTCCAGCTGTAAAACAGCAGTCTGACCTAAACGTGGTAAGAGCACAATCATAGAGACAGGGCTGGGGACTTGGGTGTTTTGATGTGACATCCTCTGACTTGGTCCTGAGAACTCCAGTGGTTTGGAGGATGTGGCTTTTAAAAAGGGTTATCCATTATTCTGTGGAGGAATGGCTGATCTTATTGGTGATGTGAGCTCTGTTAATGTGCCCTAAAGCACATTTTGTACCTGTTTTTCCTGGCCCATAATGGCTGTGGGATGTGAAGTGCAGCTTCCGTGGTGAGGAAGGGCTGAGAGCAGCCCTGGTGTGATGTGGCAGCGTGGAACGTGACCTTGGCTGTCCTGTGGGGCCATCAAAGAGCTCGGAGCTGCTCTGCAGTGCTGCTCTGCACTTTGGCATCTGGGCACCAGGCTTTGTGCAGCCAGCCTGGGAATAGCACACGAGTTTCGTGTCAGCCATGAGGCAACCACGGCCTCGAGCCCAGAACAGGTCTTGCAGGAAGTGTTACTCTGCTTTTCCTTTAATTTACTTGGCCAGATCCTTTGGTCTTAGTCTTTTGCTGCCATGTAGAAATTTTCAATGTCTCTGTGGATGTTTTCTGTGTATGGAAGAATGGGCCATAACTAGGAGGAGCAGGATATAAACAACACAAGTACTCTCTGTATAATTCCTATTTGTTTTTAAGCTACCATAAGTGCTTACATTTGTTACTGGTACTCATGATGAATAATACCAAATTAATCCAAGTAACAAAAGCTATAATTAGCCTCAGAGTAATGATTCTTGAAAAAAATAAAAAAGGTTTTTCTAGGAACACTGAAGTGTAGGAGAGATAGGAAGTACACTGGCTGATGATTACAGTGACAATTACACTTCTAATTAGAAATAGAAGCCATCATGCAGTTCTGACATTAGTGGTGCACAGCACCTATTTACTGTTGTGTTGTGAAGAAACAATCATATTCAGCTTTGGGTTTCTCTGTGTTTTGGGGGGAATTAGGAGGTTTCAGAGTAGATGCTGGCATGGAATGATGGTTGTATGTGAAAAGTGTTTTGTTGCTGAGCTGGTTTATTGGATCTGTGCAGCCAGAGGCTGCTGTGCTGCACATCCTCGAGTGCAGCCCTGTCCTTGGGGTCACCAAGCTCTTGCTGCACCAATTTCCCAAAGCCAGTGTTCTCTCAGTAGGTTTTATGTGACACGAATTTCATGTGGTGTTACATTTCTAGCAGTATTATATCTACAGAATCAGGTGGCAAATACACATTATTAATTAAAATGAATCAAAATCCTGAAGCACAAACGTGACTTTTTCTTTCATTTGAAAGCAATGCTATTTTTAGTAACTGTGTTATCCCTCTTGTTTGCTGAGTACAGTCGGAGGAGGATGAATTGGAGTTGGTGAGTTTGGGCTGCTGTTTGCTGAGAGACAGCAAGATGCTGGAAATGTCTTTCACTACAGCTTTTTAACTGTAGTTTCATTACATATTTTAAATAATTCCAGTGTTCCCTTGGTAGCAGACAAAAATATATGTGTTTTATCAAACTCAAAACTTGACCAATTCAAGTTGAAAACACATCCAAAGTCAGCACTTGCCATTTGTAAACTTCTGGGTTTTTTTTCCTGAAAATGTTTCTGTTTTTCTTGGAGGGAACATTGGAAAAGAGCCTTACAAAGTAACTGTCCATGTGTATAGGATTTGTACTGCCTTCTATACGAAATACAAATAATCCCTTCCCATTCCCTAAATTACTGGAATATTTTTAGAAAGTGGCTTCACTTGTGAAGTTCTTCAGATTGTAACACCAGCCCTGTGTTACTTCTCTTCCTTTCAAGGAGATGACATCATTGCTGGTGAGGTCACCTTTTTGGAGGTTAGAATTATTTCATCCTGCGTGAGATTATCAGACCACAGGGGTGTTCCCTGTTTACCAAGAGGAACAGAGAATTGCAAATGAATAATTCTACCTTTTTTTCCAGTGGAAAGATATTCTGCTTTTAAAAGGAAACTCTTGGGATTTGTGTGTTTTCTGTTTTTTTTTCCCCAAAGGTTTTAACATTTGGCATTCTGTCTGGAAAATTAACGTAAGGCTAAAATAATTTGTAACTTATTTTTAGAGCAAATTTCAAATTGTTTGGCTGCTGTGGCACAAGCCAGGCAGAAGATGCTGTGTCAGAACCACAGAGAAATAAATCAACCTATTGCAGACCTTGACTTGTTGTTGAACATGGACCTGTTGCTAATATGAGGCTCTAATTGCATGAAAGCATGGAAAATGTAGTGATTTAGATAAATTTCTTGATGATTGCATGCTGCTGATTGATTTTTACCTTAAACACGAGAAGTAATTTTAAAGAGTAAGGGAAAACGGCTCTTGAAATTTAATACTGAGGTTTTTTTATCATTACTGGGATGCCTTGCTCATCGAGCAGTTCAAGAGCTCTCCCACTTTCCTCTCACCTTCAAGAGGAGTGTCCGGTTTTCAGTGCAAGAAGGAAATGTCAGTGTGCATCAGATCTCAGTGGAACTGGAACTGCAGACCGGGCCGGGTTCCCCTGGCCGGGCTCGGTGCGGGGCGGGCGGTGGAGCCGCGGGACGGAGCTCCGTGTGCCGCGGGGGCCATCTGGTGGCTCCAGCAGCTGGGACAGCTCTGACCGGAGCTCACACAAAGGACAGGGGCACAGTCGCCTCCAACGTGCCCCACAAACACGAGCTGCACCCGCAGCTCCTGGCTGATGCTCAGCGCTGTGCTGGGGAGCAGCTCCACATCCATCTGTGCACACGCACTCTGTGCTTGGAGCTGAGCAGCTACCAACGGCAGTGGAGCGGGAAATAAAGATCCTGAATTCTTCCTGCTGCATTTGCACCAGTTTAAAAGATTTTAAAAAAAGAGGTCCTGAAATTTGTCGTGAATCTCCAAGGACAACAAATATTGGGCTCATCTAAACGTTGCTTAGTGTTTTTGTGTGGCTGAGTGTTCCAAGAATTATATTCAGAAAGAATTTACCTCAGAAAACCACCTTTATTAGCCACTCAAAAGAAAAAGAATCCCGTAAGGAAATCCTTTGGTCTGGATTGTTTCCCAGTATATTCCTCTTTACTTTTCCATTATGCAGTAATCCCAACTTTATAGGCAGCCATCCAAGAAAGCTTTGGAGAAAGGTCAATTCCTGACAGACACAAAAATCTGCTCTAATAACATCTCTTTATGCCAGATAAACTTGGTCTAGGGGAGATTTTCAGAAGTACATAAGTGATTTAAAGGGATCAATTACAGAAAATCAGAAGGACTTTCTGTGGGAATTGAAGCTTTGAAATCTGGGAGTTCTGAAGCAGAGAGGGCACATCTGTCAGTGTGTGTTTGGCAACAAATGTCAAAGAGCCCCAAATCCTTGGGAGGCTCAAAGGTGGGAATTCCAGAGCAGCCAGACACAAGAGAGATCAGGAGCTGGCAGCCAGTGACAGCTGTGGCTAATTTTAATATGGGAGCTGTGATATATATTCCTTTCTTTAAATTGGAAAGATACAAGATTGATAACCCTCAATTCATCTTCATAAATTTAAGCTTAAAATTGAATACAGCCCCATTTCTGTACCTGCTCATTCTGATATTTTTAAGGGAATGATGCATTTTTAATGCTGCTCGTTCTCTCATGATTAGAGTGGAGAAAAAAGTTAAGTGCTGCAGATCCTGAAATACCTTTGTCTGAAATAAGGGAAAGGAGTAGTAACTTCAGTCTTGTAAAGTTATGAAATGGATCCCTACAAAGAGATGAGAAACTGCTCCTTTTGTAGCAAATATTTTTCAGAGATAGAAGTTTGCTTTAAAAAACATATTTCCAGCCGGTTGAAACCCAGCTCCATGTAGAAATACAGGGTGTAGAGACTGCTGCTATTTCCAAGAATTCTGCAGATAAAAGCAAATATCTTAAAAAATAAAACCCTGGCATTTTTTGTTCTTGACATTATTTGTAATGGCTGAATGGTGTTGAACCTTGTATTTTTCATGAAAATTTGCAGTTGCCACCGTGGAGAGCAGAACATTCTGTGGCAGCAGCTTTGCTGTCTGGTGCTGTTTACCACAGTGTTTAATTAATTTTCTAACCAGCAAATTTGGTTAGAGCTTATTCTGAGTGATGTGTTTGCTGCAGATGTTCATTCCAGTATATGGGAAAGAAAGACTGTTTTAGACTATTAAAAAACCAAATAGTGCCCACAGTTAAATTATCTGAGACAATCTACTTTAGCTATTTTCCCTGACAGAAAAGCACCATTGCTCTTTGTGAACTCCAGTGTCATTTGCTTGGAAACATATCTGCATTATAACAAGTACTCTCTCAGCTTCTCAGGAACCATGGGAACAGCAAGATTATTTTATCACTGAAGTCTTATCAACACAAATTTAGAAGATCTCTGTGTTCCTTTCAGGACAGGTGTAGTCAGCACAGTGTCAAAACTGGCAGCTGAAATTTGGAAAATTGGATAAACAACTGTGAAGTGGGAGAATCTCTTCTAGTGGAACTGCACCTCACCATCTGCACTAAAACCTCTTTAAAAATGAGACTCAAAACTCTTAAATCACTTAAGAACTTCTGAGAATTGTTGTGTGTATCCCTAAGAAATTGCATTTAGTTTTGTGTGTCCTACAACTCTAACACTGCTGAAATCTGCATGCTTGAGAGGTGGCCCAGTGAGCCTTCAATTAATTTTTCAGTTTGCCAAGATCGTTTTGGTTGTCTTGAAATACTTCAGCTTTTTTAGAAAACCAATCCTGACCAAAAGGATGTGTTCTAACTCAAAGATCCAGCAGAGCAGCACGCTGGAATGCAATGCCCTGTCACCCTGGCACTGCATGTCCCCGTTTCTCCCTGCTCTCACAGGTCTGTTGTTTCCCTCCCTTGCAGAATACCCAGAGGATAAGCAGTTCTCAGTCCACGCAGCCCCTGGCCACCCCCGTGGTGTCGGTGACGACTCCGAGCCTGCCCCCGCAGGGACTCGTGTACTCGGCCATGCCCACTGCCTACAACACTGGTAAGCCCTGCTGAGAGTCAGGAGCCCAGGCAATTCACATTTCTGTGGCACCTGACTTTGTTTTCTTCAGTTCAAATGAAGGCTCTTACTCATCAAAACTGAGCCTGTAGCAATCCCACCAGGAACCGGAGTGCCTCGTGTTTAGGCAATAGCTGATCCTTCAGTACTGCAGGACTTTAAAACTGTTTCTGTCCAAGCTGGGTGTGATGTAAGGCATTTGGTAATGTAAAAGTGATGAGTGGTTTGCTGGTTGGGAAAGTAGTTCTTGAAAGTCAAGTAATAAGTGATGGAACATGAGGCAATGGCAGCCTCAAGTTGCACAAGGGGAGGTTTAGGTTGGATATTGGGGAAAATTTCTTCACCAAAAGGGTTGTCCAACATCTACCAGGGCATTGGTGGAATCCCATCACCCTGAAAATGAGATTTTCTACATTTTCTCCACTCTTAGCTTTGAAAGTCTTCACTGCAATTTTTAGTTTAGCCAGCCAAGCACCTCACATCCTCTTGTATCTTTTTGTGTTAATGAGCTCGGTATCTGGCAGTGCCCCGGCCCCTCTCTGTGCCCTGGGCAGTGCCAGAGGCAGGAGGGTGCAGGGAGAGGGACTGTGCACCCCTCAGCCAGGGCTGTCCTGGGAGAGGGGCTGTGCTCTCCTCACCCCCTCAGCCAGGGCTGGATTTGCCCTGCAGCAGCACCAGCCCAGTGCTTGAAGTTGATGCAAACACAGCTGGGCTCGGGGTGGAGGCTGAAGCAGGGAGTGCAGGAGCAGTGCCGGGGCAGAGCAGGGATTTGTTGTGGGGGATTCAGTGGAGTGGAGTAGCTGGACTTGCAGACCTTGGTTTGACTCTGACCCCACACTGAGTTTCACCGTCTCATCTCTCCTGTCCAGCTGGATGCTGTTTCAGGAGGCAGCACTGGGTGCATCCTCAGTCAGAATAAGCTGTGAGCTGGTGGCTGAGACAGCCAAAAGCTGAGAGGGGCTGGAATCTCAGGAAGCAGCAAAAGGCAGTGGGAACTGATGTCCTGTGTAATGGACAAGTGCTGGTACCACTGGGGTGATTTTAAACTCCAGCCCATTTCCTTAGACAATAACGCAAATAATTCGTGCAAAGCTTTTAGCCTTTAGTGGTTTTCACACACTTTAGGGTTGTTTCTGTTAGATTGAACCTTTCAGGGGATTTGCAGGAAGAAATTTGATACTGAAATCAAATTGTCTCCAGGGGTTTCTCAGAGTAGTCACCACTTACAGCACAATTTCAGTTTTGCAGTTCAAGGACTAAGATAAAATTTAAATACCTTAATGGTTTTTCAGGATTGATGGGTTGATTTTTTTTCAGGACTGGAAGGGATAGCTTCAGCTCTTGGATCCTTAATTAAAATGTTTGGTATCAGTTTTCCACAAACACCCTATTTTATATAATCTGTTTTGGTATTCTGTAGGTCCAGAACCAACTGAATTACTGGTTCTAAAACAGTCCAGGCATTAAAAAAAATACAAAACCCCCCTGCAATCAGTTAATTAGTAATTGACACCCGAGCAGAGCACACCAAGCCATAAATGAATCCCTGGCTTCAGGTCAGTTGTTTTGCAGAGTGCTGCTTGTGGGGTCACAGCAGTGACAGTTTCTGTGGTGCAGGAGATGCTCTTGTGTGTTCATCTCACATCAGGTCACTCCTGCAGCAGGGGCGTCCTCCTGTCACTGCCAGCAGATACGTGATTATTTAGGGAATTAATAATGCAGCTAATTGTCTAGTGACATATGTGCTCTTTGGAAAATACCTCCTCAAAGCTCTGTCACCAGACACGTTCTGTCTGAAGTGTCACAAGTTAATTGTCCATGGTCATAAAAGCTGTAATTGCAGTGGGGAACTGAATTGCTGTCAGTCAGGTCTGCTCTGACAAATCCCATCAGCCCAGCACATCCATCTCCAGTGTGCAGGGGCTGCACTGGGCAGGTGTCAGAGGCTCAGTGCGTATCTGGGTCATGGCAGGGGCTGCACAGTTTTTACTTTTTCTTTATTTTTTAAATTCAGTTTTAGTCTTGCAGAAGGGACTTTTTGGGTCAATCATCTTGGGACAAACCTTTCTGAAGCTGTGCAGAAATCCATGTGAGGGCTTTCAGAGTTTCAGTAGAAGTGACAACTGAGAAGAAATGAAACAAAAAGGCAGCCCAAGAAGCTTCACCTGCCGGGAGCAGCTGGGACTCCTGAGGCCTTCAGGAAGGTTCTTGCAGGGATGTGTGTGTGTCTGACAGCACAGGGCCCTGCTGGCCCTGGAATCTCCTCCCAGGATGAGCTGTTTTAGGGAGATGTAGAATTTATCCACTGCAGACAGGTCTGTGGATGGGAGGGGGAGACTGTTCAAGAAGTCTCATCTCAGGAGAGGGACAGAGATTGTAATGGTGGTGGCATTTTCGGACAATACTGTAAAAGTCCCCAAACCCCCCCAACAGAAATCAAAGCTTAAGTGGAATGTTTGATTCCTCTAGTGGCAGTACAGCCTGAGTTAGGCTGCTCAGACTTTGTCCTATTCTCAAGAGACTAAAAATTATTTTAAGGAAGCTTTAATAGAAAATAATTAAAAGCAGAGAAGAGTTTGACTTTGTTTTCAAACCTGAAAGAAAACATGAGTGATAATGATTAAGTGCAAGCAACTTCAGGTCTGTGAATAAAATGAGAGGTGAGGGAGCCCTGAAGCAGCCAGAGCCACCGGCTGGCTGGGCTTGGAATAGATGGGAGCCCTCTGGGCTCTATTCAAGTCCAGTTTCTAAAGAATGGTGTTTTCTTGCTTCACACAAAGAGGTTTCTTTTGTTGCTGTGATGCAGAGATGACAGTTCAATCAGACACTGAGGAGGGATGCTGTGGGTATGTGATGTGCTACTTTAGGACTGCACTGAGGGGTCCCTGTGCCTGCCTGGGCAGCCAGTGCTGCTCAGGGCTTGGCTTTGGATGGAGGTTGTAGAGCCAGGAGCTCTGTGGCATCGTGAGCCCTCCCAGTGGTTCCTGTGTCTTGTCTGAGGAGCTGAACCTGGGACCTGAACCACAGCCCAGGTGTCTGCAGTGAATTCAGGGCAAGATCCACCATCCCTACCTAGTGACTCACATGGATTCTTCCCTTTTTGTTTCATTTTGAAGTGTCTTCAAAAATGCCACGTCTTACTGTAAGGTGCACACCTCTGTGTATGCACTGCATCGAGGTTTTGTACCTGTGGGTTTGGAACAAGCTTCCAGAGAGCAACATGGAGCAACTGAAAGCAGAATGCAAAAAAAATTTCATTTGGAGGCCTCTACTGTCAGGTTCCCTGTTAACTTGGCAGGATTGTTCCCAGATTTCAGAGTTTTCATGTTTGGATTCCTTTGGATCAGCTGCCTTTGTTTGTTTTGGTCAGAAAGCCTTTGTATTTGTGTTTATTTATATATGTATGTTGCATCTATAACCCCGTCTGTACATTACTTTGTTGTTTATTTGTTTTTCCCTCTTAGATTACTCCTTGACTAGCGCAGACCTGTCTGCCCTGCAGGGATTTAACTCCCCAGGAATGCTGTCCCTGGGGCAGGTGTCTGCCTGGCAGCAGCACCACCTCGGTCCCGCAGCCCTCAGCTCTCTTGTGTAAGTACCCAGGGTGCCAGGGCAGGGCAGCGCTGGGGGTTCTGCCTCTTCTGCTGCATCAGCTGCACCAAGGGAATATTCAGCACCTTTTAACCTCTCGTCCGTGCTGCAGAACTTGGGTGTTGGGGTGTTTGTCCCTTCAGTCACCTCCAGCCGTGTCCCTGCAGGCTCAGCTTCTCACCAAGGAGGCACCTGTGTGGTGACTGAAATGTTTGGCAATAGAAAATATTTGTTTGTTCTGAACTTCTGTAAATGCAGCTCAGACCTTTAATTAATGCTTTTCTCACCTTTGCTCTTCTCACCATCACAGACACGTGAATTGTCACTCGGTTTTCACTTTCTGCGTTTTCTTACTCGCGCCTGTCGGTTTTTCTCTCCCCAGCACTGGCAGCCAGCTATCTCAGGGTTCAAATCTCTCCATTAACACCAACCAAAACATCAACATCAAATCAGAACCCATCTCCCCTCCCCGGGACCGCGTCACCCCCTCCGGGTTCCCGCCGCAGCAGCCACAGCAGCCGCAGCCGCCGCCGCCGCCGTCGCGCCAGGAGCTGGGGCGCTCCCCGGTCGACAGCCTGAGCAGCTCCAGCAGCTCCTACGACGGCAGCGACCGCGAGGATCCGCGCAGCGACTTCCACTCGCCCGTGGTGCTGGGCCGGCCGCCCAACGCAGAGGATCGCGAGAGCCCCTCGGTAAAACGAATGAGGATGGACACGTGGGTGACATAAACCCGCCGTGCCGCCCTTCCCGTTTTGTGTTCTCGAAATGAACTGTCCTGACATATCTAAATTTATAAATAAGGACATGAATAAGTATATTTATATGTATATACATACGTGCATATATATATCTTCACATGCATATATATGTGCTAGTGTGTGTAGCATACACCAATCATCAGGCACTTACGACAAACTCTTGTATAGCTGCAGATGTCCCTTGGTAACAGTAACAGAACAATCCCGTAGGTTTGATCTCTAGTCTGGCACTTACCTGGACTCGTGTGTGACCCCAGCCCGGCCCGCGCGCAGCGGCGTCCCCGCAGTGTCTCCTCCTCCTCCACACCCACCGAGCGAGGGCTCGCCTCTAGTACCGTCCCTGTGTGTAGTCAGCTCTATGGTTACTCGTAGTTAAGAAATAATTGCTTTGTAGCAGCAGAGCAGTAGAAAAGCAGGAAGAAGAAAGCAATACTGTACATAAACTGACCTTTCTATTACCCAACCTGGCATGGGTCTCTATTGCAGAGGGTGCATGGAGAAGGGCTGATGCTATAAGAAATAAAAAAAAAACAAAAACCCTGTTTTGCACGTGCAAAAAAAAAAAATAGTGTATTGGGTCAAAGAAGTGATTTTTTTAATGAGTGAAAGAGAGACATAGAGAACTCGCATGAAAATATTCAGAAAATATTAGCCTAGAAAATAGAACATTAACAAAATAAAATTAATATATTAAGTTATAATTGGAATATGTTTGACAAATTTGTTTTTACGTTCATACCTTTGAAAAATATAGAAACTGATTTTAGCTCATGTATATTTTATATTAAAGAAAACAATACCCTAACGAATTGAAGACTATATATAAAGTTATATACAGTACTTTTGAACACATTCTGCTATGAATTATTTATATAAGCCAAAGCTGTATGTTGTAGCTTTTTTGTAGAGTATAGTTTTATCTTATTTTGACTTTCTAGTTTTTGCTTTCAAAGATGAAAAGGAAAAACTTGCAGGCGGAACCTTGGGGGAAAAATAAGCCATGAACACTTATATGTAAATTTAAATTTGAGCCAAACTCTTTGTGTATATAGCATCCTAAATATATTATCACCTTTGGTGTAAGTACCTATGTATTGTACGGTCACCAGATTAAAAAGTATATTTTTGTGGATTGACGCCAACTTGAAACAAGGCGAGGTCCTTATTAAGTAGAGTATTCACTGTTTAATATTTACTATTTTGTTAAATATACTGTACTTTCTTTGGATTTTAATTATTATTAATATTATTATCCAGATTTTTCAGAGGGTGTATAAAGGGGTTGGCCCCCTCACTGGTGGTGAATGTGTGCCGTTCAATTGTAATCTCTGTGCTGTATGGTTAAGCTTCATTATACATTTTATATATATGTATATAAATAGCAAAGTGGCAAAAAAAATCCGGTGTTAAGTTCATCCTGCATAAATATAAAAAATCTGTTACAACACTTTTTAAGGCATCATTTTAAAGCTGCCTCTTCTGAGGAGGAAAAAAAACCAGTGGAAAAACTTGACCTAATTTCTCATGATAGGGAAATGACACATATCAGAGGAGCACAAAAGGTTTTGTGAGTTGGCAAGTGGTTTGGGAAAAATTTGCTGCTTCCAAGGAGGAGAGGGAGGAATGCAGAGCCCCTTGTGCCGCGAGACTGGGCTGGGAGCAGCTCCGGTGCCGGAGGCGGGGCTGTGACCCCGCCCGTGCTCCCGGTCACCTCCAGGCTGGCAGTGCTGGTTCTGGTGGGAGCTGCAGAGCCCTGGCATTGCCCGAACTCTTCAGAGTTAGCCCTGATATTTATTACACTTTTTGCTTGGGCTTTCTTTTGTTTTTTGCGGTTAAGAAAATCCCTTGATGCTGTAAGGGAGGGTGGGAAGGGCGGTGTCCCTGAGGTAGCAGTGCCTCCAGCCCTGGCTCGCTGTCCTGGCTGCAGTCCCCTCCAGCCCTGCCCTGGGAACTGCTCCCGTGGCCGTGGGTCCATCCCGGCTGGCAGGAGCCTGGAGGCAGATGGGACAGGTTCCCCAGTGACCCAATTCACTTGCTGCTCCCTGCAACCTTTTGCTGCTCTGACCAGTGATGTGAGTTCCATGATTTATGCACCTGTATGAACTTTGCTGTACATCCGAGTGGGAGTTCTGCATTCACATTTACTGTCTATTTTCTTGTGTGCCTTATCAGATGGCTTTGCTGACTGTATCTCAATAGTCTTTATTTCTATGCAGGTTTTTAAACAGTACTTAACTACTGTTTTCTTAAAGACAAAGCTACACAAGGGTTAGAGTTTGTATTGAAATTGCACCGATGAATTAAAAAAAAAAATAATGAAAAGAATCAGTTCTAAAGAGCTGGGCTGGAGAGCAGCCCTGTGCTGCCCCAGCCCTGCAGAAACGTCCTTCCACAGCCCTCCGGTCTCGGGGACACCTCCTGCCACCGAGGACATGGGAATCCTGGTTTTTAATGACAAGTAACTCACTTTGAAACATACTTTTTTAGAAATTGTAAAAATGTTTTATAAAAAAAAAAAGATGACATAGCACAGATATTTCAACAAGTTTAAAAAAAAAAACTTTTTAAAATTATCTCTGCTGACTGAAGTGCAAGTGGATCCAATCCTGGGCTGAACCCAGTCAGGTCTGAATGATTTATGATTTTTATCTCTGTTGTGACAAATCACCTCCATCCTCGAGCTCTCACGATAGTTTTGAGAACGCCACGTTGTCAGGGACTCGTCAGAGAGAACTGCTTTAGCCTTGCCTTCCCTCCAAGGACACTAATGCATCAGAAACTTGCGAGTTACTGTGCGCACAAGAAATACATAGTAAATAAGGAACAAAACAACTCCTAACAATTGATCCTGGGCAGAAGTTAAATCCGAATGTGAAAGAAAGACTTAACCAATGTAAACATTTAAATCTTAGTAGAACCTTTCTTCACTTTGCTGTGCAAGAGAACACTGCTTTGCTATATTTAAAATGGCTTTTTTAAAAGAGATTTATGTATTTGGTAAATGTTTGTAGTCAACAGTTCACAAGAAGCTGTTCACGGTTTAATGCTGATAAGCCGTTTGGCGGCACAAGCTGGACTTTGTTGCCATCCTTGAGACGAATCTTTTAAGAAAAAAAATAAGTTAATCTCAATTTTTTTCCCTGAATGTGTTGTTTTTTCTTCAATATACAATAAATATTCTAGTGAACTTTTTATCAAATGGTTAAGAAAATGCTAGAGGTTGTTGTAAAATATTTGTATCCTGCATTCACTAAAGTAAAGATACTGGCTTTTACTGTGTACTCCGGCCTCTCTCGTGTTTGCAGAGCCCTGGCGCGTCCTTGCCCCCTCCAGGTGTCAGTCCAGGTGTGAGGTGTTGGTTTTTAACTGCAGCCACGAGCATTTCCATCAGCAGGAGCACACACACTTGGTGCTGCACTCAAGGACTGATCCTGCTAAGAACCTTTCCACAAAACTGGCAGATGAAGCAGGGTCTGTGCCTGTGCAGCCTCTGTTGCTCCTGCTCAGTGCAGGGCTGAGGTGAGGCTGCAAGGGACCCCTCTAAGGCAGGTGCTCAGCTCTGTGGTAGCAAATGAAGCACAAGCTGTGCCCCTTGTGCTTTTATTTCATGTGGCTTTATTTAAAAATGTAAGAACCCCTTCCCAGCCCCTCCCCAGAACAAAGAGTTACAGCTCTTCACAGAAGAAAAATACAAGTTTTTGTTCAGTATAAGATACTTTGGGGTGCTCCTTTACAAAATTAGGTTCCCACTTTTGAGAGCTGCAGGGAACAGAGGTTCTCACTGTAACAGCACACGGTTGTGCTTCTGTGGTGTGGAGTTCTCACCTTGCTGGAGAAGCTTCAGTCTCCTCTCTGGCCAGGTGGAGGCCACACCTGTACAGCAGGTGTCTGCAGCACAGCCCCTCTCCAGCCCCTGTTCTGCCCAGCTGGTCTTGAGCTCCCAGGGGAAGCTGGAAAAGCCCTGTGGTCCTGCTGGCAGCTGGGAAGCTGCAAACGGGACTGGGCTGAGGTGGGGATCACAAACAGTGGCTTCCTGCACCTGCTCACCAGCTCTGCCCTCACCCTCAGCACACCAATCCCACCTGCCCACACAAAATCCTTTAGTGTTTGATTCCAGGAAAGCCTTTACCTTTGCCTGCAGGCCTGGAATTTGCTGAATCAAATTTCTGAGGCAAATTCTTCTCTTTATGAAAGCTGCCAAGGCTTCCCTTGCTGCTCCCTTGCAGCAGGTAGTGTTTGCTGAGTGGCCCTGGGGCTGACACCTCCACTGCCCTGCAGAGCTTTTCAATGCACATGAAGAGTTCACAGAAACCTGTCACAATCAGCAGCTTCACTGTCCTCTCCTAGAAAGGCGTCACCCTTCTTTCTTCTTGGACTTCTGTCCTGGACCTTGCAACCCAGCTCAGCCCTTCACCCTCACTCAGACTGCACACACGGAGGTAATTCCATGACTGAGCCCGGATGTCTGAGAAGCACCACTATAGACTACTATTAGATTTTTAGCAAATAATACTGACTGGCTCTCCTGCCAGCAAACGAGCCTTTGAGCAGTGCCAGTGACTCCTCTGGTGCTCTCCTGTCCTCTCCCAACAGCCCCTGCCCACGTGGGGCCATGCAGGGCTGAGCAGTACCCTGGGACAGCACAGACCCTGCACTGGGATCTCTGAAGGATTTCACTGAGGGGAAGAGTCTGGGCTTACCCTTCCAGGGGTGAACATGGCTCAAAGGTTTGCTCAGGGGGGTGACAATGTGGGGTGCTGGCAGTATCCTCGTGCCCTGGCACACCCAGCTTAGAGCCCCAGAAGGCATCATTATGGTCCAGCAGGCCAAAACCACCATGGGCTGCCAGAGACAAAAATGACACTTCTGAGAAAAAGTGTCCCCTGCTTCTAACCCAGCAAAAAGTGTTCCCTTAAAATGCACACAACCCTCACATTTCCAACCACATTAATACTGCACTCTCTAGCTCAGCAGCAAAGAATTTGCTTCTGGACACGGTATTAAAAAATACCCGAAGCAACCACAATGAGTAAATTTCTACAAAATACTTTCCCTCAACACAGTTCCCAATTCTGAACCACCTGGATGATGATCTCTGTAAGCAACACAGCATCCTTATTTTTCCATGAAAATCACATCACCTCATTTTCAGTCAAATTCAGGATTACATCATCAGCTACTTATAAAAATAAAAATAATCTGTACTGCTGTATCCCCTTGGATGCACTTGAGTCAGTCACGAGCATACGGGCATCACTGCTGGACAGGTTGGAGTGGGCTGCCCTTTCCCCTTAGGATTTTTTTCCTACACCTGAACCTTGTGTTAATTTCCCTTCCAATGCAGCTGTTGAAACATTTGGGGTTGTTCCGTTAAAGGTGTGGGTCACCAGGCCTTGTGTTTTAAAATAGATGATATAAAACACTGGCAGGACAATTCCTATCAGGAGCATAATGAACACGGCGTTCCACCACTGGATTCCGCAGTCCGCGCCGTTCCCAGCGTCCCGCTTCCCTGCCTCGGGCACGGGCCTCTCCAGCCCCTCCCCGCCGTACTCGGCGTTCAGCTGCACCTCCACCTGCACAGCGTCCTGGATGCTCTGGTCGATGCCCCTGAAGTACTCGCTGAGGCGCCGGCCGCCAGCGGAGCCGCCCGCGCTGGGCTCGGGCTCGGGCGGCTCCACGCGCGTCAGGCCGGGCTGGGCGGGCGCTGGTGGCCGCAGGGCCCCGGCGCTCTCGGTGAGCAGCCCGTGCGGCCGCACCGGGATCTTGATGGACTTGAGCGCGTACAGGTCCTGCTCGCGGATGAAGTTGTTGACGCGTTTGATATCTGCAACCTACGGGATCCAGAAAGGACACAGTGAGGGCAGGACAACCCAGAAGTGAGGCAGGAGGCAGCTACAGAACCAGTGTGCAAGGAGCCATCAGGGAATAAAAGCAGGCCCTGGATGCAAGCGGTTTGGTGTTCTGCAGAGATTCCCCAGCAGTTCCAGGGGTGCTCCACATCCTGCAGGATAGAGGCAGTCCCCTGTTAAACCAGACTGCAATCTCCTCTAGTGCTCTTATACTTGCTGGATTTTGCTCCATACTGCTTTTCCTTCCCTTTGCTCTGTTCACCCTTCTCTCACTTAGTTAAGGCAACAAGAACCTTTTTAACAAACATATCCTTTAAAAAGCTATTTTCATACCTTACACACGAGTGCTTAAGGTGACAGCACAACACCACTGTGAGCATCTCCTGCTCAGGAAATTATTTCAGAGTGATCAGAGATCCATTTTGGGAGCACACCAGTTCTGAAAGCAAGGGCACAGCCTGGAGAGCAGGCAAGCATGTCCCGCACAGGCACGAGCATCCTCTGCTCAAGCAGCACCTCTCTTCTGCGGGACAGCAGCTCACCCAGCTCGCTCCTCCTGAGCTGTTCAGTGCTCCTGCTGAACAACCATCACCTCTGTGCTCCCGTCTCCTGGTGGCTCCTGTCTGAGCTGTATCCGCCCACCAGCAGCAGGCAGAGGAAGGAAGAAGCAGCCCCATGTGCAGCACCAGACACAGGGATGGGCAGTAGCAATGCAAAGACAAAGGCAAGGCAGCATCCCTTATTCAACATTAAACAAGAGAAAATGCTTAATCCAGTGGCCACTCACAGCCACCCAGTAAGCACAGCAACTTCTCAGTTGCACTAAACTCTGTCTAAGAAAAGGAACAGGATGTCAGTGTGTGCCAGGAGCTCTCCACTGCAGCCAAGGAGATGCAAAAGAACCTAAAGGAAAAGGCTGGAAGACACAAAACAAAACAGCGAGAGCCAAAGCAAAGGGAAAGGCAACACAAACAGGTAAACCACCTCTCACACACCACAGCCAAGAGACACAGCACAGGCACTGTGCTTTGCTCCTCAGAAATTACAGCATGACCTGCATTCACTGCACACTCACACGCTTGAGGCTGCCAAGGAAACTGGGGAGCTAAAACATAAAACAAAACCAAACACAACAACACTTTCTAAGCACTCTGCTCAGAGGTAGAGATGACATAGAGGCCTGAATCTCATGTTGACTCTGCAAAGCTTGAGAACTCTGAAAATGGCACATTTAATCCAGAACCTGATCTGGGGACCCTGTGGCAAAAGGAATCCTCAGTCGCTGCTTCAGGCTCCTTACTGCCAGCCCCAGCATAAACTCTGGACTTAAACCCTGCAAAATTTCTTAGTTATGAAATAACAATCTCACCCAGAGCCTCCTAACTGAGGTGCTTCTTCAATTTCTGGATTTGTTCCAATGAAAACAAATTACTGGGACAGTAAATATCCCCTGTGGTGTCTGCAATCAAATACTGCAGTGTGGTGCTAAGACTCTAGAAACAGAAAGTGGAGCAGCACTCACACAGAAACAACAAACAAAGCTGATGGGAAGCATGAGAGAGATTGGGCTGCACAAGCATTTAGGCTTATTTTTTGTACTCATGTTTTTGGCTGCAGTGAGCTCCTCTGGTCCCAGCTAAGAACAATGCCAAAAGCAAGCCAGGACTATAAATGGTCAAGAGTAAAAATGAGAATTTTGAAGTGCTTTGCATCTTTGCCAAGTTATCTGTGGCACACACACAGAGCTGTTTGTTGCACTGTCATAATATCCCCTCCTCAAGCAGATCCTGATACCAATGTCAAGTTCTCACTGATTTCAAGGAGAAGTTCATCCTGGATTTTCATACATATTTGCCTATATATCTGGCTGCAGTTCTCACTGCTGTCCTGGCAACCTTTCATTGTGCAAATAAAACAGAACACAGGAACACTGTAATGCCAGTCTTTAGAGACAAATCTCCTACAATAAGGATTTCTGTACCTGCTCAGTTTAACTGGAACAAGTCAGAAATGCCCTCTCTGGAAGGGAGGGAGGCAGCAGGACAGTTTTTGTGGAAGAACACTGACTCCATGGTCCATTCCATCAGCTTGCTTTTCCCCTGGGCAGGCCCAGAGGGGCTGAAAGGCTGTGGGAGTGGGACAGCAGAGGAGCAGCCACAGCAGGGACAGAACTGGGCCCTCTGAGCAACAGTGCAGAGGCACAGCAAGACTCTTCACACCACAAACCAAAGAACTGCACACAATCTCCCTCCTCTGAGTTCACCCAGCTGCTGTGAGTCTGCCCAGCACACAGCTCCAAACACAACCAAAGCTCAGCTCTCTTCTCAGGCTCTCCTGGGGCCAATTCAAGTCCTACCAGATTCGCTTCTCCACACGAATCGGGGTTGTCAGCAGAACCGACAAGGGTGCCTTTTTTGTTTTGTTTTTGTTTCTAAGGGCATGGGAGGGGAGGAGTTGCTGCAATCCCTCTAAGGCCTCTTGCCTCAGCTGCACCATACAGCTGCCGTGTGCTTAAGCAAGACAAACTGCAATGGCATGGCAGCACTGCAGCCAGAGCTGTATCATTATCCCTGCTGCAGTCACTGGCCAATTGTTTGCATCATGGAACTCTGAAATCACAGTCCAACTTGAGATAAAGGGGGCTCTAAAAATACAGCTCAAACTGCAAAACCACGGGGGCCTTCTAATGTTCAGAGCAGGTAATTAAACTTTCCAGCAGTTTTGCTCTTCTTTGGAATAAAGAAAATGTGTTGTGTAGTTGCTCCAACTCAGCCATCTCACTGTGCACATGCCCTCCCTCTGCCCACTGGCACCTGAACTGTGCACACTTTGGGATGACAGCAAACAACCAAAACCCACACACAGACACCACCTGGACTTTGGGACTGAACTCTGGCATCTCTCCACATCCACCCATTAGGCTGAGACCTTCCTTGCAAAATGTAAACTGATGCCTTTCAAAAAATAAACAAAAAACCTCAGTGTGGTGTTTCTTTGTACTCCTCAATTTGCTTCAAAAACTCGAGTGTTCCTTGAGAGCAGAGCCCTCACTTCTGCACTCAGCTCTCTAATGTTTGCCCTGGCTGAAATAACTTAGTACAACCTGCACTTAGTCACTGAAATTAAACAGGAAAGCAGGTCAGGCAGGGTGTGTGAGGCTGACAACATCTTCCCAGGCTGTTGGCTGAACAACTCTTTTTTGTGTTTGTCTGGGTTTTTTTTTTGCCTTTCTCCAGTTTTACCCAGACGATGACCATTCACACAATACACAGGGCCAACGCTTTCCAGTGCCAAAACCAGCAGCCCCGAGGCCACCTTCTGGAACCTCTGTGAGGTGAAGAGCCCCAGGCAGAGGCAGCCTCACCTTACAGCCGTACTGCAGGGCCAGCTTGTTGAGGCTGTCCTCCTGGGTGAGCTCCCTCTCCAGCAGCACCACGTCCCCCAGCCTGTCCCGGGTGCTGCCCCGAGGCTGCTCCTTGCCCCGGGGCCGCAATTCCATCACGTTGAGCTCCTCCTCTTCGGACTCCTCCGAGTCTGAGCGGCCTTTGGGGAACACGAACACCTGCCTGCCCGGGAAGGTGTGCACGGTGGCAGGAGCCTGGAAGGGCCGTGTCCGGCTCTCGTGCAGCCTCATCTTTTACACCAGCAGCACCTGGAACAAAACCCAGACACACTCAGTTTCCTCAAGTCCAGCGTTCAGTTCTTAGCATGAAAGATTCAGAGAATGCACAGAAAGTTGTCAGGTGTGAACACTCACATGCACAAAAGCAAATCCAGAAATGTGATTCTAGCAGCAATATTACAAAATCTATGTACTCAAACTGCAGCAGTGATTTCTTTTTCCAATTTTTTTAGCCTGCCCGTGAACAAAGCACATTATAACTATGTTGCTCAACATTTTAAGTGCTACATTCTATAATTTTATAAAAAAAACAAGTCACTTGAGCGAACTGCCTTAAAATGTAGATTCCTAAAGTGTAGAGAACTAAAGACTTATGAAGAGGTTAACTTTTCTCAGTTTGTAATGTCTGTTGGTATATTTTGATCATAATTAAAGTTCTTTGAAGTACTTTTTTTTTTTTTAAATAAGGACAGCTCATGCTACACGTAACTTCCCCCCGAATAACAAGGTTTCATTTTGCTGCACTAAGACTAGAACCTGCCTGAGCACTTTAATTATTGCTCAGCCTAAGCTGCAAGTTTCTTTTTAGCTTCTATCCTCAGGTCTACAACTTGTTCAATTTGTTGTCAGGGTCAGGTATAGGCACGAAAACCCCACATTGTTACAGAATCTTGACCTTAACGTTTTCCATGTACCCCTAAAGGATTCTAAGATTTAATGGCATTTCCTCGGCCCCGGGCCGGGCTCAGCCGCGCCAGGGAGTGCAACGAGCAGGACCAGGAGCTGCTGTGGGACAGCCCGGCCTGTCCCGACACAGCTCCGTCCTCAGGGGCTGCGAACTCTTCCCCAAGATCCTCCGGGGACCCGACCTCGTCAGCACCCAAGGGGCACCCCGATTCCCTCAGTGGCCCCCGATTCTCTCAGCATTTCGGGAGAGTCCTTTTCCCCTCAGGGTGCCCCGCTGCCCTCGGCATCTCCGGGGTTCCGATCCCCTCAGCTCCCGCTCCCCTCGGCTCCTCAGCGGGCTCCGATCTCCAGGGGTTCCCGCTCCTCTCAGAGGGTCTCGCTGCCCTCAGCGCTGATTCAGATCACCCCAACGCCCTCAGCACTTGAGGAGGGTCCCGATCCCTTCGGGGTGTCCCGCTCCCCCCCGCGGCCTCGCTCTCCTCAGTGCTTCATGGGATCCCGCTCCCCACTATGGCCTCACCCTCCTCAGGGTGTCCCGCTTCCCCCAGAGGCCCCGCTCCCCTCAGGACGTCCCGGTTCCCGCCCCTCTCCCTGCGCTCCCCTCACGGACCCGCCGCCATCGGCCCCGCACCAACCTGGCCACGGTCTCGCCTAGCCGTTCTCCCATTGGCTGGCGGCACCGGGGGGGCGGGATCTCAGAGCCGCCCGACCAATAGGAACCCGGGAAAGGCGGGAGGGGATGGGCGGGCGGGGCCGGGCCGGGACCTCGCTTAAAGGGCCCGCACCCCTCGTTCCGGCGACGGGGACCGAGCTCGGGAGCGCTCGGGGGGAGCGGGTCACACACCTGGGCAGGGGTCAGGTCACACACCTGGACAGGGGGACACTGCACACACCTGCACAGAGGCCAGGTCACACACCTGAGCAGCCCCGGGTGAGGTGTCACAGCCCTGGGACACGTCACACATCGGTACAAGGGGTCATGTCACACACCTACACAGCCCTGTCAGTAATATCTCAGTTATTACATTGTCAATATGTAATAACATATTACAGCATGTCAGTGTTACAATCTGTCAATACTGCAATCTGTCAATATCACGATCTGTCAATATTCCTCCCCTGCGCGGTGCCTCGGAGCAGCTGGCAGGGCTGTCCAGCTGTGCTGCACAGTGCCGTGTTTGCCTTGGCCCGCCCTGACTCATGGCTTACGTTTTAAAAACAAGCTCAGGACACACTGTTAGCAAGTTCTACATTCACAGCTTTTCTGGGGTGCAGGGACAGGAGAAATAATGCCCTCCTTGCCAGAATCAACCAGGCACTCCTTCAGGTGCCCATGGTGAAGATCTCCTGCAGGCTTTGGGGTTTGGCTCAGCCTGAGGTCTGGCTGCTCTGTGCCCTAAAGGTGATGGACAAACCTGCTTTTAAATTAAATAAAAGCTGAGTGCGCTTACTGACCATCCCTTTACCCCTCTGCCTTCCCTGCGCAACCCCAGTTGGGGCATTTCATCTCCAGCTCTGGCTACCACTGGATGAGATACAACACCAGCTGACAAATGAGACACACTGAGAGGAGAGAAGGCTCCACAAGCATCAACAATTTCTTTAAGCATCAGCTGTTTTTCACAGCTCTTACCTGCCCCCACACCTTTGTGGACTGTGGCTGAGCCAGCTCCCCATCTCCCAGCAGGTCACAGGATTTCCTAACCTCCATCCCTGGGCCAGATTATCCCTGGAGCAGAAGACTTTTGGGCTCAGGAAGCTTTCTGATCCAACAGAAGATGGATTTAGTGTGCTGGAGAGGGCTCTACAAGCATGGGGAGTAGATAAAAGGTGCCACAATGCCTTTCCTGAGCCACTTAGAGCCTCTCTGTGACTACTGAGGTTCAAAAGTTACAAGCAATAATCACGTTTTGTCAAACAGATCCAGGTTACTCAGGGTAACCTGCTCGAACCTGGAAAATAAACTGCTGAAGAAATGCTGGAAATGTGGGGGAATCAAGCAGGTTTTGCTGACAGGGATCAGTCTGGGCTGGATTATTTGTCCTCAATAGTGCTTAATAAGAAATAACTGTTTTGTAGGAGTACTGATGCTGGATCTGGGTCAGTTGCATGAGTGATGTCATCATTCCAAATAATTGGAATATTTTTGTAGTTAGCAGACAGATTGTGAGAGCTGCACAGCCCCAAACAAGCAGAGTCTGTCTGAGAGCTCAATGGTTCAGTCATTATCTGCACTCAACCAACACAAGGGTCATTCTGCCCTGAATTTCAGGAAGAATCTTCCTGCCCTGAGATCAATGCAGAGAGCTGAGAGTCTGCTCATTTTCAATCCAAAGAGCAGTGTGTGTCCATGCTCCTGAGCACCAGCTGGAATTCACATCCATTCCAGCTGCTTCCCAGAGTTAATCCCTGTGATCAAGAATCAAAACTTTCATGAAGGTCTTGGCTGGGGCTCTCCAAATAATCTAGAACCAGATTCCTCTCTTGTGTTCCTGCAATTTCTGGGAGCTCTTGCTCAGAACCAGAATTGCAGTTTTCCTCATCACTTGGGATTTGTTCCTCTTTCTTCAGGCTCACTTCAGAAGTGTGAGAAGTGTCAGACACACATTCCCTGTGTTGTTCTTCGCTTCTCTTCCAGCTGCATTCTAAGCTGTGCAATAAAACTTCTCATTTGGATTTTGGATCACTCAGTGACAGGCTGCTCTCCACTCTTGGGAAAAGAGTAATTTCAAGAAAAACTTATTCAGCATCTCCTTCATATCAACCAACCACTCCTGTTCAGTTTAGCAGATATATGGGAAAGGCTCCTATATAGCACTCTGAGGCAATAGGAATCTGTTGGTATTTCTGAATTATACACACAAAAAGAGAAAAAGATGAGTATTTCTTTTTACCTTCATTTCACTGTTCCCTAGTGGGAGACTGGGAAGGCAGCTGGAGCAAACCCCACCCATACTCTAGACATGGTATTATAGAAACTATGATGCCTCTCCTGCAAATAATGAATAAAAGCTGGGCTCTGCTCTGGCTTTGGACTAATGCAGCACAACCAATTTTAGTGGAGTTACCCCTGTGTTAAGTCAGAAGCATGAGCCAAATACAACAAAATAAACCTCTCCCTGTACCTGGAGTGACTCAGCTTGTGTGGGTACTGCATGGACATTTGACTGAATTATACACACAGCCATAATTTCAAGAGGTTGATACAGCAGGCACTCAATACAGGGGAGAAAACCTCAACTAAATTAAATTAATTATAGGTATATACTTAATAGAGTTAATTGAGCTATGGAGGTTACTCAGAGTGCATGCTTGGTAGCACCAGGTTACACCTTGTCTCTTTTAAGGCTTTCTCTCCTTGGAGCTTGTGTAGCTCAGCAGGTTCCAGACTTTGCCATGGAGCACAAGTAATGTCATTGATTGCCTGGAAGGGTCTTGGGCTGCAGGAAGGAGCTGATGGTTCAGGTGGTGACACCTGGAAAGGAGCACAGAGCCCATGTGACAGCAGCACTGAGAGCCAGCTGCACACCTTCCATGCAGGGGATCCCTGCTCAGGGCCCACCTGGGCACAGTGTGACCCCAGCCCACCCCCCAGGTGACAGACACTGCTGCCTGTGTCCCCCCCATGGGAGGAGGGATTTGTCACCCTGGAGTCAGGGTGTGTGAGCTACCCTGCAGCTCTGGCTTCTCCCAGGGCAGAAATACAGCTCCTGCCTGCACCCTCTCACGCTTCCTCTCCTGTCTGTGACAGAGCAGGTGTGACAACAAAGGCCCAGCTTCATCATTCATCTCAGACATCAAATTACTCCCACCTACAGGGACTACATTTGCAACTCTCTCACGTATGCTGTGACTCAGGAGTGGCACTTTTATCTGGGGAAGCAGAATGCAGATCTGAACAGCTCTGCTGTCTCCTGGAGGAGATAACGTGTCTCTACTCAGAGCCCTCGCTCTGGACTTGCCTTCTATCACACAGCTCCATTTGGCAGGGGCTGCCTGGTGTGTGTGATAGCAGGCACTGAATTACTTCAGAAAAAGAGACTTTTTTTCTGTAAAAACAAATTACTAATTAAAAGTGGTTTTAATTTTGTAGCTCATATTTTCTTGGGATTGTCCCAGACTCTGGAGTCCATTCTCCACACCCTGTCCTTCTGGAGAAATTTGGCGAGGGAAAGCACTGTGAGATTTGTTCCCTTTCCTCTCCCTTACTCCTAAAATCCCCCCTCCCTCTTTTCCCTTCCTGCAACTGGTAAATTGTGAAGAACAGGAATGTTCCTGGGAAGAAACCCAGGCAGAATTGCATTCAGAACAAGTCAAAGATTTCTTGCATAGCTGAAGCATGTGTTTGCAATCCCCAACTGCCAGAGCACGTAAGCCCTGCCAGCGAGTGCTGTTCCCTTCAGATGTTCTCAGAGAGCTCCAGGCAGTGTCCAGGGCAGCCTGTGGACAATCTGAGCTGAGAAATTGCTCCATGGCCCATCTGCTCATGGTGCCATGCCAAAAAGGTTCTTGGTGAAAGGATGGCAAAGAGCCAGCCACACCATTCCAAGGAGCTGTGTTAGGGATGGTCAGAAACACTGTTCTGGGACCTCCCCCAGCCACAAACTGGTTCCATGAGAAAGCTTGGCTGCTACTACCAACCTGTCAGCCCAGGCTTCAGGCAGCTTTTGGGATTGATGCTCTCCAGAATAGTTAGCATGTGCTACCCCAACAAAGGACAAAACCACAAGATCTCTAATTGTAAGTGCTGGGAAGCAGCAGAGAGCCAGCAACTACAGCCTGGTCTGCCTTCAGCTTGAGAGGTGCCACTGATACAGAGAGAAAACTGCTCTTCCAAGGGGTGCTGTTTAGTGGTTCAAAACTGGAACCTGACAGGGCCAGGAAGGATGGGAGTTGGGGGCTGGGACACTGGTTGAAAAAAGCAGCTGCAAGGTATTTGTGAGAAAGCTTTTGTCCTTGGCATTGCAGGGAGCACGGGATATTACAGGAGCACAGAGTGAGCCCTTGCTCAAGCTGGTGCTGATTCTGGGGAGAGGTAGGTTGATGAAAGCATCACTTGTCTTTCCAATGACCTTATCATGTAGCTGAATCTGCCAAGAGCTGTCTCTCACTCTGTGCTCCTCATGGCCTGAGCCAAGACTCCTGGATGCTCTGTGCTGTATCTGATATCACTCGGCATCCCTGGCAGGCTCCCAGGGCTCACACACATCCTGGGTGGGTCCAGGACACCTCTGTGCTTTGCTGCCTCCAGATCATCTCACTTCCACAGGTCCAATCTGATTTTGCAGTTTTTTGAGGATAAGGAACACCCCGAGCTTGAGGGAGGAACAAAAGGAACAGAAGAGTCTTTCAAAGCAAGATCCTTGACCTCCATCACTGTGTGGCTGTGCTGGCTCATCTTCACACTTCCCAATAGGGTTCCCAGGTCTCTACTGGTGTGTGGCAACAATAATGAGCAAGTAACACGTGGGGGCAGCAGAAGGCTTTGCTTCCTTATCTGGGAGTCTGTGGTTGGAGCATCCTTGCAAGGGTCCTGAGGAACCTAGGTGCTCCCAGGTTTGAGGGTCACTGTGGTGGGCACAAGCTGCAGCTGCTCAGACTCTGGGAGAAGGATGTCACAGGACACAGGGGCTTTGTGACCTCCTGGGACAGGATGTCAGCACTGAATCCTGGGATTTTGTCACTGCATCAGGTCCTGCCCCAGCTCCTGCAGGCCCACCCAAGCACTGCCATGCTCATGTTCAAAGCATGTTCAGCCAGAAGACAAGTCACAGTGTTGTCCACAAAGGAAAACTGGCTGGAGTGAAAATCCCAGAGTCAGATCCCACTGCATCCCACAGGACAAGCCTTGCTGAGCTTGTTGCACCACAGGCAGGATGGGGCCAAGCACATCCCTTTCAGTGAGGTGAAAAAAAGCAGCTCTTACCTCATCACTGCGAAGAAAGATGAAGGTTTCAACTGCTGCCATTTATTCTCTTGAAGACTTGGAATTTTCAGGTAACAGGAAAAAGCCTTGATCTTGGCTGTGAAGGTCTTGAAAGCCAAGTTTTCAGAGTAGGTCTATTTCAGACAGGGAAGTGGCTAGAATTTACATAATATGGATCTAAGATTTTCTGGCAGGGCTATCTCCAAAATAGGTATCATTTTTCTTGCCCTAAGTGAGCAGAAATTCAGGAATTGCTTGTCCACTTGACATTTGCCTGACTACTCATATCAGTCTCCCTATGATCAGTAATGTGGAGTGTGAATGGTATTGCACAATCTGATGGAAATGGCAAGAAATAAAAATAATCCACCAAAAACCAACCTTGTCACCAGAAATGAAGATGGATTAATTATAATAAGGGATGGGAAACAAAACAACCCTGTGCTCCATGAGTAATTTAAAAAGAGTAAAATCAGATAAATTCCCAGATAGGAAAAGCATTTTCTGTAACTGAGGCTGCTACTTTAATTGGAAAATGCTGTTAACACAACTCTGACCGAGATGAGGGCAAGAGCGCAGCAGGACTGGTGGAGATGTGCAAGTAAACAGCTGAATTGCTTCTCTCAGCCTCAATCTGCAAATTTCTGAAGCCAAAAGAACAGCTTTAAATGTAAAACTTCTGTTGGAGCTCATGCTTCAATTGGGCTGTGTGCCAGGACATGCAAAGACTTAGGGCATTAAAAGTCTCATGGAGATGAAAAGACAGTGGGGAGTCATTTGAGTTGGCTTGTAAGGCACTAAGCTATAGCAGGATCTGCCTTCATTCCCTTTAAACCAACTTGTGGGGAGGCAAATAGAGAAAACTGATACTTTATCACTTGTAACTGTTAGAGCAAAAGCTAAGGCTAAGCATGGCTCTGATGGAATTCCTGTGTCCTGCACACAGCGCTGCAGAAGGATCCCAGCCCCAGGCTGGCTCAGCCTTGCCAGTACCTGGGAAGTGAAGTAGTCCCTGAAAATTCCCCAAACCATGAAGAGGATGTATGAGATGCTCTGCTGGCTGCTGTTTTCACTTCAAACCATCATCTAAGATAACTACAGAGTAACAGAGCAGGTTTGCAGCTACCCTGGTCCTTCCAAGGAGCTCAAAGTGCTTTAAAAATCCCCAGCCAAGCAGTGCTATTGTGGTTCCGATTGCACAGTGGTTCCCTGAGTTACAGGGCAATGAACTGCTTCCCCCAAGGCTGCGCAACATGTTGGCATGTCAGGACAGCCCAGATCCTGGGAAGCTGGGATAAGCATCCATCAAGGAATGAAGGATGTATCTGGCTGTCAATAAATACTGAAAAAAGCTGTGAACAGTAGCAAAGTGACACAAACACTGCAGTCACCACCACAGCACAGCTTGGACAAAGTTAAAGACAAATTAATTCTCTTGGGTTTCAAGGACCCTAAGAAGTCACTAATCAGGTTTCTGCTGAGCTACAGCAAGGAAGAACATTGTTAGCAACAAACACAGAAAATGTTCTTTAATTGGAGCCATGGAATGGGTACCTGCTTCTGGGAAACCTTTGTGTCTCTCAGGAGCACATTCACCACAATGAGAGGAGCCCCAGTGGGCAGTGGGGGTTTTTATCATAGTGCCAGGGACCTCTTCAGATGACAGGAATTTAAAATAAGACACACCAAAAACTTCATTAGCCTTAAAACCTCACCCTCAGTCTTTGTCCTGGTCTAAATGGGGAGGAAAATGTTCCCATTTGTTTAGAGGTTGGTGTTAGGAAACTCTCCTAAAAGCCAAGGGCCAAATGCTGCTCTTTCTCCTCAGGAAACAGTCCTAGGGAATGGTCAAAGACACCAACCACACAGGAAAAACTTTGGAGGTCCAAGGTCTGGGTGCCAGAAGGGAGATTCACCGTGGTCTCCTCCATGAGAAGCTGGCTCATGCCCACAAGGACACCCTCGGTGTGGGATGTGGGTGCATGGGAGCAATACTGGCCATGATGCTGGCCCTTTAAATTTGCCTTTAAAACCATCCCAGTTTTAGCTTGGAGTGCTAAAATCAGAGCCTGGATATGAGACAAAGAAAAGGGGAAGAGGAAAATTTAGAAGAATTAAAGGGACACGTGAGCAGATGAAAGGTTCATCTTTTGTGTTCCCAGGTAGGACATCACCAATAGTAGAGGTAACACCACAGAGAATCAGTGGGAAGTGGATCAAGTAACCCCCACCTCGACCCATTCCTTAAAATGTAAAACACACAAATGCTGAGCTCCTGCTCACAGCAAAGCACAATCCTTTCCTCTCATTGTAACCCAGAGCCTGTGGAAGCAGCTAGAGTGAATTAACATGAGAGAAAGGAGCTGGATCGAATTTGTTAAGGGAGACAAAAACCCCTACAGGCATGTTGTTAAGAAAGAATGAGTACTAATTCTGTTTATTCTGATTCGTTTTGTTTGATTGTGCTTGATTGTGCTCGCCCTAGGAAATGTGAGAGCTGGTGGGGATCATATCAGCAAAGAAAATCGGAGAGAAACAAGTTGATGGTTTAGAGTTCATGCAAACATCGTGCCAGCCACTGAATCAGAAGAAAAGAGTTGGCTCAGAGGCAGCCACTTATCTACTGATAAGATCCTCTTGGGGAACAATCTCAGAACGATGTGGAAGGGAGATGGGAAATTGTGCTGCAGAGCTAAGCCAAGCAATCAGCAGAGAATATGGCATTGTTTGGGTTTCTCCTTGCTTTCCTCCCTGTTCTTCCCCATTTATTATTAGAACAAAGAGTATTTTTGCCTGTAAAAATCGTCATGCCTAAAGAGGCAACACCGGGGTGCGCTCCTGCACCAGAGCTGAACTTCTGGGTAGCTTTGATTCAACTTTCTGGAGAAAATCATAGTAAAACTCTCAGCTATGGATCTCTATATGATCATTACCTCATCTTTAAACACCTACAACTCCTTGTTTGTGGAGATAAAATACATCACCATAGTTTCAACTTACCAGAAAGTCTCTCCCAGCAGCTGCTCTCTGTGGAAGTGTCACAGGAAGGAGATCAGGTCCCAGAAAACACAAGCTGTGGCTGGCCAAGAGCAGAAACTGTAAAACACGAGGCATCTGGAGAGGTGAGGAAATTCAGGACAACTTCTTGGTCCAGCAGATAAACCTTCCTGCGTTTTTTTACAGATGTGATGTGCTTACAGATGTTCCCTGAAAGGGGCAGCAGAGACCAATCCCACACAATGAACAGAAAGCGCCGTCCTGATCGGGGAGAAATAAAAATGAAGAGCAAGAATTATTTGCAATGTTTCTTTTCTTTGGCATACAGAGACTCCACCATGTGTCCACTCAAATAAAAACAGCCTGGACCTACACAGGCCAAATTGGGGCTGCTTGGTAGAATCTTAATCGACTCTGTGATCACTTCCTTCAGTGCTTATGAGAGGAGGGCACCAACCCTGCCCAGATGTGGGTGCTGGGTGTCCAAACATTGTGGAGTTCTGTATAATGCACTGATTACCACCTATGCCACTACAGCAGCACAGCAGCCTTTGGCTGGCAGAGTGATTTGGGAAAGGTTCACTAACAGGCTCATGAGTACCTCATCACTAACACAATTTGGCTCCCACCTAAGGCTGAAAGAGGGAGATGAGGAAAAAGGCTGCTTAGACTACCAAGGTTCCCAACAGTCCATGTTGGTGTGAAGGTATGAAGCAGGGAAGCCCATCTTGGACCATCTTTACAAGCTCTCCAGGCTCTCTTGAACCACTCACAGTTAATTCTAGAGCTGATCCAAGTTGCTGCCTGGAGAAGAAGGCACAGTTATTTACCTGCAGCCAATCCCATATGTGTTACTTCATCTAAGTCTCTTACTCCAGCTTATCCTGTTGCTTTAATTGCCTTATGCCCCTCTCCAGCACTGTTCACAAACCCCAGTGGAGAGGATGGTTTTGCTGGTGAGGATGTCCAAGAGCTCCAGTCATGGATACCACAGGCACAAACCATGCACCAGCCTCTTCATCAAGGATTTGAAAGTGGTCTAAGATTTGAAAGCAAGGAGGGGCCAGTGTGAGGTGAGAAAGCAGCAGAGGAGCTGAGGCAGCAAGAGCTTTATCAGGAAACCAAGAACCCTCTCTGCTCCTGTTCTCAGGATAGAACAGCACACCAGCAAATCTGGCTGCAGACTGAAATCTTGGCTTCCCCTGAAGCCAATGGCAAACATCCCACTGGCTTCAATGGGAGCAGGATTTCATGCCAGATCTCGTGCTTCCCATTCCTCTGCTGTAGCCATGAGAGCAAGCTTCCCTTCCAAGGCTGTGTCTGCAGCTAGAGCCTCCAGGAGCTGGAGAACAGCTCTCCTTGCAGCCTGAGAAGCATCAATGGGAAATGAAGGACTTATTTTTAACAGAAATGGTGACTGTCCTAGAGAAAAACTTGCTTAGAGTTATGGGGCTCTCTAGAACCATTTCTTTCTCTCTTATAAATTCCCTTTAGGCTTTAGGTGCCCACAGGGTGCCCAGCAGCTTTTGGCTGTGATGAAATCAAGTGGGAGAAGTGATTTGAGCTGGGTTAGGTACCTATCAACACTCATCTCTCCAAGTCTTAAAATCCCTCATCCCACACCTGGACACAGTGGAACTCAGAGCAACACAGCAAACAGGCAGGAGAAGACTAAGTTTGCCCATTTGTGTTTTTACCACACCAGAGTTGATGAAGGAAGGGTGCTGGAAGAGCTGTGCACTGACCACACAGGGCTCTGCGTTTACTCTGGCACGAGCATCCCTCTGCTGAGATGAGCATCTTGAGACCCCCAAGCTGTTTGTGAGGTGGCAAGGTCACATCTCCCATTTCCTGAAAATCTTTGCTTTCCTTGGCAGAAAGGAAGGACTTTGTTAGGAAAATCTTGGTGGGTGTTTTGTGATCAGTCAAGCACAGCAGATTACTCAAGGGTGTATACAGGACCTCCCATCTTCTTGACACAGGAAAATGATTCTGCTTGCTCCAGAAATTCAGGAGTCACCAGCATGGTGCTGACCACCTGTATTATTCCTTAGGTCACGTGGCATGTCTACTGGACAGATTGATGTCTGTACAGCTGACTGTTTGAATATCAATTCTAGAGGCAAAGGAAATTCTTCAAATCCCAGAGCACAAATGTGCACTGCTACAGAAAAGCAGGTGGAGATGTGCCAAGTTACAGCTCCTTAGCTGCTGCCCCTGTAAGGAATGCCCTGCGAGGAAAACTGGAAAATATTTCATGAAAGAGCAAAGATAACACAAGACAATCTGGCAAAGGGTAGAATTTAATATTAATGGCTTTCCTTTAGTCACTGTGTTTCCTGTTCCTAAGTTAACCCTCTAAAATCAGCCATGGTCAGAGACGGGATATAAACTTTTGCACATCTAAAAGGTCTTTCACTGAAAGATCTCAGAACACTTTGCAAATATCAAGATGGCTTTTCCCTGAGGAGACTGTCCATGTAGCCAATGGGCAGATGCTCCTTTGGCTGCTGAGGCCAAACACTGAAAAATTTGGCTACTCTCTAAGAACATCTTTCTTTGCCTCCCAGGTTCCTGTCATCACAAGAACCCAAAAATGAGAGGAGCTCATTCCCTTGAGTTCAGTGTAAAAAAAAACCTTCCTCATGGACAGATGGGTAACAGACACACAGCAGGGATGTACTGGTGTCATTTCAGCCCAGCAGCCACTTTAGGATCTTGTCCCTGCAGATCTCAGGGTTACATGGAGACAGATCATGGCTGTGCCTGGCTCAGCTGCTGGTGTATCTGAACATCACCATTAAAACACACTGAAATTTGCCTTGAAAGGGAGCTGGACCAGCCCCACCTCCCACCCTTCCCTGCCAACTGGTGCTTGCCTGAAGGAGCCCAAAATTAGTCCAAGTAGATAAGAGATGGAAAACGTGGCTCCTCAGAGGGTCCTCTGCTCAGAGGGGATCCTTCTGTGCCCACCCACATCTTCCTCTAACCTGGCAAGGTACCTGAATTACTGAGCTGACTTGCCAAGAGAGATTTAGGCTGGAAACCTCTCTAGAAAGATGTCTCTCATTAGGAGCAGGGAGCTGGCTGGGGCACAGAGCTGGGAGAGGAGTGTTACTCATTCCTGCCTCACACTGGGCCCTTCAGACACTCTCCTCTCCTGCAAGATGCACTGTTCTGTGACTGCTGGCAGAAATTAATGAGCAGAGCTGGTTGAAAAACTTTCCATCAAAACAGTGCTTCTGCTTTGCCAGAAGATAGTTGAAAAATTAAGTGGAAAAATTAGAGAAGAGAGCCTGGGTTTTGGCTGACATTGTTGGTCCAAAAATCCCAAACTTGGGATATTTTAGCCAAAAATGGAAGCATTTGGAGAAGGCAGGGGAGGAAAGGGAGGTGCCTGGCAAGACTTAGTGATACCCTGAAAAACATCTACAAAAAGTTTGCCAAATATGAGAGCTTTTATCAATTTAATCTTTTTTTCTCTTCCATAGTGAAGGACACTTCTGCTTTTAGAACCATTCTGTGGGGAGGCTGAAAACAAGTAAACAAGCTTTTTCTTTCTTACACATATGGGTACAGATCCCCCATAGCTTGTGATATAAGCACAGGCAGCAGCTCCTCTGGAGAGACACACCAGGAAAACCAGACCTTTGCTAGGAGCTGCCCAAGAGCTGATTGCCCCCAAACTGGAACTCTCAGAAAGGGACACACACAGAGCTGGTGCTGCTGTGAGTTTGTACAGCTGATGGGAAGCCTTGATAACCTCTCAGCTGCCTTGCACACAAATAAACTGAGCCATGAGGACAGCCAGGGAACAGGGCTTGTGCTGGAAGGTATTGTGCACACAGCTGCTGCAAAACCACCCATGCTCAACACTCAGGCAGCCACAGGCAGAGAGATGTTGGGAGAAGGGCACATGAATACCTGGGGACCCACAGAAAGCTCTTTTCTATCTTGCTTACACAATAATGTGGTTTTTCCTTTTCCCCCTTTAAATTTGTTTCTTCAGCAAAACATGGTTAGGAAGAAATAAAAGAGATGGAATCTTCCTTACCCTCTGGGAAGTGTGGCTGACAGCATTTCTTGTGTTCAGGGTCACTGTCCCCTCCTCAAGGCACTGCTGGCCAGTGATGTGATTGGGGAAGAAGCCACAAGTGAGAGCAGCTCCAGGAGAGCAGAATCCCAGTATTCCAGCAGGGCTCTTCTTCCTCAACACAAACCTGGGCATGGAACAGAGCTGACAGTGCTAAAGCCAGCACAGCATAGCACAGGTGGCACCAGCTCTGTGAGAAAACCAAATGTTGTTATTGAGCATGGGGAGCAGGGGAGGTTCAATTTATAGTTATTTTATAAGGAATCAGACCATTATTCTGGACAAGATTTATATTTTAAACAACATTTAATCTTTAAATTCAATCTAGATGTGGATTTTACCTTTTCATTAATGAGAGCAGCGCTGGAGGAAGCAGGCTCAGGAGTTCTGATGTGTCCTGGAAGGGAAGTGCTGCAGGTCTCCTTGCTGACAGCCTGAGCTTGACTCTCATCCCACCACAGCCTGGGGTTACAGTCCCAGCCACTTCTACCACAAACAGCTCTGGCTCAGAGCCCCCAGAGTGATAAAAGGCTTCTTGTGTGATCATCTCAGGAGGGAAGTTTGGTGCCAAACAAAGCTGCAGTCTGGTTGGGTCCTTTTGTCAAGAGAGACAAAATCAAGAGGAAAGGTACAGAGCTAGGGAAAGAAATGGAAGCTGAAAAGTGTTCAAAAAATGTCTTTTCCAAGAAAATGAATAAAGTCCAACCCAAGAATGGCTTGTCTGGTTTTGCTGGACAGGCTGCACTGATCTTGGTGCAGGACTCAGAGGATTCCCCTTTCTCACTGATCTCTCAGCAGTCTGAGTACTTTCACTCCCTGGCTCCAGAAAGGCTCCCGTGAAGCTGTCAGTGATCCTTCAGCAGCTGCTCGTTTGTGGGGTGGTGGAGCCAGCCCTGCAGACTGGTGAGCTACCAGTGCTCTCCTGGTGAAACATGAATGTTTTCCTCCATTCCAGGCCACATGGAGAGCAGCATCCCATCCCATCCCATCCCATCCCATCCCATCCCATCCCATCCCATCCCATCCCATCCCATCCCATCCCATCCCATCCCATCCCATTCTTCTTCAGACCATCAGAAATGTGAGTGCATGGAATGGGAGCACATCTGGCACAGATCCTGGAACTCCACAGCACACTGGTGTTGGCACTGACAGCCTCCAGCATGAAGAAAACATCCCTTTCCCCACGGAAATGCTCCACATGGTGTTGGGGAAAGCACAAAGAACATTTGGTTTTTCACTCTAGCAGGGAGCAGAGTCTTCAGCAGTGGTAGTCAGTGAGCATGGGGCTGATGTGGGGATAAAGTGTTCCACATTTTGGAAGGAAAATTCCTTCCAGAGCAAGCAGGGTGCTGCCAGCTGAGGCTGCCATGGACACCAGGAAATGAAGGGAGCAGGTGGAGTTGGTGGAGGCAGAAGTGACCTCCAAGGAGGGCAGGAGGGATTTTACTTCCCTCCTGTGCCAGAGCACCAGAGCCATATGACCCCACCTGCCTTTAGTGACCTTGGCTGAGGTGTCTTAAATTAAAAGAAACCAACTGAGCTCACAGGGAAGGGCAATGGCTTGGGCAGAAATGGGGATTAGGAATAAGAGAAAAACAGCAAACAGATACATGCAAAATAGGCTAAGAAAGTATATAATCCTACTGGATTTATAGGAGAGATATTGGCACATACCAGGAACATTTCAAGCCAAATGTATGACAGCATTCCTTACACCCCTCCCACCCCCTGCCATACCCCAGCTCAATGCAAAGCCCTTTGGCTTCCCCAGGCTTAGAGCTAGGTTTTATTGCTCAAACAGGTCAACAATTGCAATCAGATGTTGACTGCAGGCAAGGCACAAACACGATGATGTGTTAATGTGCTGCACCACTTGGATGGAGGTTCTGCAGTGTTGCTGCTGTGAATGGGGGCAGCTGGGCTGGTGTCTCCCAAGGCTGCCTCAGAAAACTGGGAAGGCCATCAGTGTTGTGCCATGAATCTGGTGTAAGATCAGTAAATGAGCTCTGTTATTAAAGTATAAACTCAATTTCTGGAATTCATAGAGGGAGGAGGGCTTTGGTTTGTTATAAAATCATAGAATTGTTTGGGTTGGAGAAGACCTTCAAGATCATCACGTCCAACCCAGCACTGCCAAGTCCATCACTCCACCATATTCCTGGGTTTTTAGAAAGATTTCGATTTTAGAAAGATGCTCCCACCTCTTTTAACAAGAATTGAGCTGGAGTGGGTACAGAGAATGACATCTTTGTAAGACAGGCTGGGAGAGGATCCTACAGGTGTGTCTGACTGCAAATACAACCTTCACCATGCTGGGAGATGTGGAGCTAAACAATACAAAGATTCTGGCTGGTGCCTACAACAAAGACATCCAAAACACATGGCACTGAAGTAATTCCATTTATTTCACACCAGGGGAGAGTGCAGCTAGGTTATGCAGACACCTTCCCAATGGATGGGATGGTTTTGCTCCAATATCAATTCCCACATGCTCAGCACTGTTCATTGTCAGGGGAGCTGCACAGGCACAGCAAGAACAACCATCCCCAAAAGCACTCTCAGAACGTTCCTCTCCCCAAGCAGAAGCTTCACCCCTCCCCAGAGCCTGCCCAGGCACACACAGATATCCCAAACAGAGCCTGGCACACACAGATATCCCAAACAGAGCCTGGCATGCTCCTCCCACAGGAATTTTCTGCTGTTGTGTCACTGACCACAGACCTGGCAAGGCATTGTTCAGGTGTTAACATCCCTGTGCTTTGTTTTGCAACCTGACCAGACCAAGACCCATCATTTCTTGTTTTGTTAGCACACTGAGAACTCTGAGGTGCCAGAATTTTACTGCCAAATGTCCTTTTAAACCAACCACAGCAATTAAACAGATGGCTTGGGTTTAACCAAATCCCAGTCTCAGTCCAGTATTACACAGATGCATAATGTACCACTTACAGCTTCACTCCTTTCTCTTAATTTACATGCTGTTTGGTTTGCTTTGCATTATTGTTTCAAGTTCAGAAACCTTATTAAAGTTGTTATGGAAAAAATAAATTTATTATTCAACATATTCAATTTGTTCAAAATGGAATGATCCTCTTTTCTCTCTTTTTTTTTGGCTTTCATTTACAACTGGTTCCATTCAGTTGAACTGTTTTTTATCTTTTTCTATTTATAACCAGCACCAAGAAGAAAATTACCATGGATACAGTACATATGCAAATTAGCTAATGGAAAAATATATACATTTCACTCTGTAATGAGAAAACTTAAATGATATTATTGCCATGGAGAATATATCCCTGTATTATAATAAAATATCAAGCAATAATCGACTGCTAAGATTCTTTTCCACCGACAAAAAATAGCACCATACATGAGATAGTGAGAATCTACACTCAATAACACAATTGTGCAACTAGAAATGTACAGTACTTTAGTAACAGTACAGAGTATTGTTTACAATATGGAAATACCACCACTGTAATCAAAAGAGCATCAATCTCTTATGAACAACTAAGAAAAGTATTGTCATAGGATACACTGAAACAAACAGCTTTTCTTTTCACCTGAATGTGGGAACTGAGGGCAGAGCATAGCTGTGACTTCATTGTAAAGCTCCTATAAAGTGATAAAAAACGTAAGTGCAGGAATACTGAACAGAATTAAATTTTGTTTTGTAATTATTATTTTCCTGGCTGTAATGTGATGGGATGGTTGTCACCATGTGAAGTAAGAGAACGGAATAAAATGGAGCTGTGTTGTGCCATCAGCTCTTAATCAATGTTGGGGGGTTGACTATAAAAAATAAAAGGTTGATGCATGCTAATCTGTGAGCTGTGAGAGTGAGTGAGGTGTTTTTTTCTCAGTGCTCATACAGTTGAAAAAAAATCCTTGTGAATTCCTGTTTCCTTAGATAGGACCCCAAACTTGGACCCAGTGTCCTTTTGGTCCAGAATCCAGCAGATTGGGTCAGGCCACAGGTCTCACCAGCCTAGCACCCTGTTCTGGACAGTGGCCAGTAGTGAATTATTACTGAAAAACACAAAACCTAAAATCCTTCCTCTCCTATGTCCTACCTTTTGCCTAGAGAGGGTCACAGATCAGCACCAGAAGGAAAATGTTCCCTGCTGTGGAGAAGCACCTTTGATTCCCAGCAATGATAATTCACACAATTCTGCCAAAGTAGCAGAGAAAATGTTGCCCATGAAGAGAAAAACAGCAAATTCCAAACTGAGTGAGAGGTGTCAGGGGACTCAGGGGTGGCAGCAAGGACAGTCCCAGTGTCACTGCAGGCTAAGGGGGAAACACCACTGTGAATTAGGAACATAAACCAGGTCCTCTGGGCTCTGTCTGATCTCTTGGAACTTTCTCATTCGCAGTTCTTCTACCTGTTAATTTGCCAAATTGAGTATCACCTGGTATTGTCTAAATCTTCCCTGTCACCCCTGCCAGAAATTTTCCCTGGGCAACTGGGAAAGGAGGTTTAATCCTGATTATAAGTTGCAAAAAAAAAAAAAAAGAAAATCAAAATCCAGTACAACAAAAACCAAGCTGGAATCATTTCCCTGACAGAGAAAATCATCTGAGGCATTGGAAAGCAGATCTGTTTGAGACAGGCAATTGAGGAAAAAAGGTGTGCAAATGTGCCCTTGTGCATCAGGCACATGCACTCATTTGCACCAACAAGCACAGATGTAAATGTGAAGCCCACACAGGGTTTGTCTGTTAATGAACATTATCTCCCTGTGCTTGAAAAAATTAGCCCTTACTAAAATGCTAATAGGTTATTCCAGTGAGGTCCTGGATATGGAAAGTATTGTACTAAGCAAAAATTGCTTTAAAGACATGTTAGGTACTAAGAGTCTTTATCCTTCCTTGCATTGACAAAGAGACAACAGCAACAAAGACAACCTGGGGCCAGGTGTGAGCTGCAAGGCAGCCTGGCCCAGGGGCTGGGGGAGTGGCTGGGCTTGGTTCTGTGCTCAGCTCCAAGGAGTCCAAGAGTCACACACAGTTCTAGAGTGAGTACAAAGCTGCAGTTATCCAAAGGGCTCTGTTCCTGTCACGAGGAGGGGGCTGAAACTCAACCATGGCCTTGGGCCCTGGCAAGGGAAATGATACAAGATGAGATAGGGAGACACTGATGTGTGTGACAACCGAGGGGACAAGCCCTGCAGAGCTCCTGTTTCAAGTCTCTCATCACAGAGAGGAGTCTGGTTTAAAGTGCAGAGACATGGCAGAGTATCGTGTGTGCAGCACCTGGAAGTGCTCTGACAGCACCACAGAAGTGACACAGGGAGCATTCATAGACAGAGAGGAAATTCCCAACCCCTGAAAGCAATGGAAGTCTGAGCCTTCTGGCTTCCCACAAGCTCCAGGTTACACTTCCAATGTCTTGCATCCCTGGCTACTTCTGGTTATTCCAAAAGCTACATAACCTCAGCTGTATAAAAGAGCCCAGAGATAGGAAACACCTGTTCTGCTCCCCACTACATCCTTTTCATAAAGATTGTTTCAAATTCGGTTTCTGTTCCAACCCTATCCAGTTTCACAGTCCTCTTATAAGAACCAACAGTCTCATTATCTGATTGACTTCTAAAAATTGGAGAGAGCTTAGGCCAAGCAATCCCTCGCTGAGCTCTACTGGTTGAAATGATTTCTGGCTTCTCCCATCTCATGTAAATGGTTTTGCTTTTTTAAAAGTAACTATCTACAGCTGTTAATAAGCTTCCATTTCATTAAGCTCAGAGAAAAAATAGGTTTCATAAAAGAAACTCTATTATTCTGGGGAAAAGATAGAGGATTGTTTTTTAAAATTAGAAGGAAAAGCACTCCTTATTAGTGGCTCTAAAAATATGACTTGGAATGTTGGATATAATTACGCTGAGTTTTCTGTAGGAAATTCAGAGATGTCCATCCTCTGGTATCAGTTTTCACAAAGCTTTTACAGAAGATCCTCTCTTTAAACTAAGCCTTTCATTTATACATGTCCCTCCAAGCCCACTCTGCAGTGGAATAACTGCTGAGAATTGAAAACAACAGATAAAAGCCAAGATTAAAAGATTAAGTAATGTCTCTACCTTTGCTGAATTATTTTGCCAGAGGCTTTCCTCCATGGAGATACCCATAACCTTATCCAATGTAATCACTCTGCAACTCTTGTCCTTTTCTTTAATGGTAGCAAGCCATCCAGTGGCTGGTGATTTAATATATTAAAAAAGCATTAATGAAAATTGCGAGGATGTCAAAATATTCAGAAATGATTGGCTCCTTGAAATGACCCTTTCTGTGTGTTTTTTTTAAGGTGGATGAGCAGATGACTTTGGTATCCAGTCTGTAGGATTAGTTTCAAGTCTCATTAGGTGTGCTTTGGGATCCACCACGCTGCAGCAACTCATGAAGTTCCAGTACTCAGACCTACTAGTCTGTGATTGACATACAAACAGCTGGAAGACTCTAAGGAGTGGCACAGCTTCATTAACTCTTCTGCTGCATCTTGTTTGCATAAAAGTCTCTGCAGGTCTGGCAGCAGCGCTGGTACCACCGCATGTCCTGGCACAGGTTCTTCTCACGGATCACCCTGCAGTACACTGTCCACTGGTCTCCCGTGCACTTGTAGGTGAGGGCAGCTTGGGAGGAGACAAGAAAGGAGAAACTGCCAGGTTAGCCAGGGAACAGCACTGTCACAGGTGTGACCAAAAGCCCTGCAGCTGAGGGGAGCGAGGGCCACGCTCGCTGCTGGCACTGGAGAGCAGGGATGTTCTCTCTACCAAAATATCAGGCTCTTGGAAGTGCTTCCTTCCTCCCCTGGACATGAATGGGGAGTGCAAACCTCCTCATGTTGCACCTATTTTGTCTCAGAGGCAAACAGGCCTGAATGAACAAAAATCCAAAGATTGAGCGCAGATTTGAGGCCATGAACTCCAGACCACAGTCAATGGGATGGAGATGAATAAACCACACACCTGGCAAGAACACCTGAGACAGACCTTATCAGATGGGAGACTTCACATAACAGAAACTAAGACACAAACAAGACCAGGACTAATGTTTCAGAGATCCAGTGTCCCTCACAGGTTGTGAAGGAAGACAGGGAAGAAGTGACAGAATAAATCCCTCTGATTGCGTCCTCATTGACAGATTTTGGACACAGACATAAAAGTCAGGTGAGGTGAATTCTACACTTAGATATTTTTGGAAATGTTATCCCAGACAAAAAAACATTCTGAAGCAGGGACAGGCAGCATGGGGTCTGTAGACTACTGGAATTGTTCTCTTTTCTTTTCTTTTCTTTGTTTTGTTTTTTGCTGATGCTCCCATTGCAGAGAACAGAAAATTCTGTTTAAAGATAATCCAATTAGAATTGTTTATAAGCAAAAAGAGCAAAACACTCGATGATATGTCTTTCTACTAATATCAAATATCATTGTTTCTGGCCCTGGTGATTCCAAGCCTGGTTTAGAAACAAAAGCATCCCAAATTGCTTGCAGATTACTTTCAGCAGGGACTTGAGCCTCCTTAGTCTTCTAAACACACGAGCATTTTATTGCTTTGTCCTAAAACGTGAATTAGGATGGATTTCTTGTCTCATCAGTGTATCAAGGGCTTACTTCTCAAATGAAATGTTTTTCTTTTGCTGTGTTCTTAGTGCTAAAATATCTGGGAAGTACTCTCATACCAAAAGAGGTTAGAAGTCCCTCAGCATGAGTGCATTTGCAAGAATGAAAGTCCCCATTTTCTATTAAAACGTCTGGTAAACTTTTGGGGAACAAATTTCAGTTCAGAAGCTTCAGGTCCAGTCCCACTTTAAGTATTATTTAAAATTGGACAGCACTAGTCTCTATTATTTAGCAGCTCTGTGTTTTTACACGTGTTAGAGGTTTCTTGGCCTGTAAGATCAGCTCAGCTGTGACAGCTCCTTTGTAACCTCTTCTTGTCACAACCCAGCCTCTTGTACCAAAAGGGGACAAGAGCCACCCATGAGGCTGTGTCAGTAGCTGATGCCTTAATTTAGCTTCATCTTACTGGCGATGATATGTGAAATGCAAAGAAACCAACTTGGTTCTTGGAGCTGTGGTGGCACACACAGGGCTGAAGTTTAGAAAAACATCTTCTTAGTATATTCATATTTTTATTCCCTTATAAACCAAGGAAATACAATGTGGAAAATCATGAATTTGATTAACAGAGGCATTCTTGACTAGTGGCCTGTCTTAAACACAGTGTTAAGGTGTTTCAGGAAACAGATGGTTATCACCATATTCCCATCTCAGCCAGGGACACAAGGAATGCAGAGAGGGTGAGGAGGAGGACAGTGACAGAAAATCACAGGGTTTACAGAAGAGGCTGGATGCTCTCTTACCCCCCTGGGCAAATCAATCCATCAAACCACCTGTCAGAGTCATGCATTTTCTTGGGGCACGATGAATTAATGATCCTACTTCACACTCACTGCAGCCCAGGCAGCGTGTCAAGGGTTTGTGGTGGAGCAGGATGTACCTGCCAGGTCCTCCAACTCTGTGATCAATTAATCAATCAATCAATCACCCACCATTTGTGTGCTCCTGCTGCTCTCTCAGCTCCATCCTCCGTCAAGCTGGGCACAGCCTGAGGCAGGGTTCAGACAGGACCTACCCACACCAGATCTTTAGTCTGGAGTCTGCCTGAGCCTCGCCCAGTTCCTGGCCCCGGACAATCCCCCAGCCCCCCTGGGCAGCTGGCACCTTCCCCCCAGGCCCCTGACTCACCGAGCCTGGGTGAGGTGATGGTGTTGACGTTGATCTTGTCGTTGCAGACCTCCTGGTGGCACTGCCTGTAGGCTGCAGGCTTGGCCAGGGCCGGGCACTCGCTGCCGTGGCGCCCGGTCACTTTGTGCATGCACTGCACCACGCGCGACTGCAGCCCCTTGCCGCACGTCGAGGAGCACTGCAGGAGAGAGCACACTGAGCACACAGGGTTCCACATCACATCACATCACCAAAAATCACTGCCAGAGCAGAGGCTGAGCCACTGTGGTGCTGAGGGCTCATCCTGGCAGCCAGGGAGCCTCTGTGTCCAGGGTGATTTTGCATCTTCAGGGGAGTGCTGTGAGCAAAGGAACTCTCCTGGCACAAGGAAGGAATCTGTTGTGTTTCTGTCCTGAGTTCACCTACTCTGACTGTCCCCTGTGGATGCTCATGGGGTTCAAGCAGACAAAAATGCAATTCCTCCCACCAGTCATGAAGAGGCAAAGCTGAAAAATGTGTAATGCTTAATTATGGACCAACAGGTTCTACCTCCCTCTCTCTGAGGGATCTGGTGGTACTTGGTTTAGAAGCCCTCTCCAGGACTTGGATGGTCTAACAAGGCTTCCTCCACAGACAGGATGACCACAGCCAGGCACTGACATAAGATAAATCTCAGGATTAGAGCAGAGGCTGGCAGCTCCTGCATGCCCAGACCTCTGAAAAGCTCTGTTCTGGAGAGAACACATCAGGTATTCCAGTACTCACTCCCATCTCCCCCTGCTAACTGTCTGGCACTCGCCTGTCCTCCTGGGAGCAATTGCAAATTGCACTCATGAGTTTTGGCTGCTATTAGCCAGGAGGCCCAGCCTGTTCATGTGCTCTCTTTGTTGTCATACAATCAGAGTCCCTCCCTCTCCCTCCCTCTTCCTCTGGCCCAGTCACTTGTGATTTACAATGTCCTACTTGCACGCTGTTCAATTTTAATAAAGCAAACAGAGTGAGCACAGGGTGGTGCAGCAGCTGGAGTCAATAAAAGAACCTTGTATTTAACATAAAGCAACAATGGCTTGCAAGACTTGGGTAAGATTCCTGTTTCTGCTAAAGCCACACACAAGCAAACCATGGGGGAGAGGAGGAGGTGAGGGGAAGCCCAGGAGGTACCAACAGAATGATGTAACAAGGGTCATGTTTTCTGTCCTCTGTTGTTTCTCCCCAAATCAGGGCATTACAGCTTTCTCCCTGAAAAATACCATCACTTCAGAGAGGTGATTCTCAAAAGAGAGATGCCAAATATTGCAGAGGTTCAGGAGATTTGCACCACTGAGGTTGGACTGAAGTCCAGGTGCAAATCCTGTGTGTGCAGTGTGGATGAGACCCCAATCCACGGGCAGAACATGTGGATGCACACAGGGCTCCACCTCTACATCCAAGTGGGGTGAAAACAGCAAAGCCATGGTCATTTTGTTCTGGAAGTATCACAGAAACCCCCGCTGTTTGGGCTTTTTTTTCTTTACAATGTTCAACACACCAGTTTATGACAGGTATTTTTACACTCTGATTTTTCCGGTGTTCAATTTACATAAAAAATTGATCACTGTCAAATAATACTTCAGAAATGGTTACAGTATTTAGGATTTTGCTGAATGAACCCTTCTTCTGCCCTACAGTGAGCTCTTCCAAAAACCAGGAATTAAAGTCCCTGATTTAAATCTCCTTCACAATCTGAATTTATGCAGTGAGATCTGGGCATTCTATTAGTTTTGTGTGTCCCTCAGCTCTTTCCCAGTGCCCTCAGTGACTTCCACCAGCCTGGAAGCCAGTCAGGCATGGCTACTGGATTTAAAGTGAACTATTTTCATCCTGATAAATGCAACTATTAGGCCCTTCCACTTCACCAATCAAATGCAACCTTTAATCCTCAGGATTTCAGTAGCACTTTTAGTCTTCACAGCACTTTACTAACCTTAATCCTCCCCAAATTCTTTGCTTTGGGAGGGGAATTGTACATCCATTTTGTGAACAGAATTGCTGTTATCACACAGGCATTAAATAACTCAGGCCATGGGCTTCCTTCACATGATTGTTACAACGAGTCTGAAACCTCTGTCTCTGGCTTTTAAGCACTCCCTGTGCTCTTAACAGGGGAGAAAGAAGGGGAAAGAGGAGGAAAACAGCATTTTTTTCCTAAGGTGAATTAGGTTTTCAGATACCAACACACAAACACTCACCTACCTTTGTCTGTGTTCCTGTCTCTGCATTTGTTAACCAGCAAGGAGGGCAAGCAATGAAACTTTTTTCCACAGACACTGCCAACTTCAATCCTCAGACAAATAACAGCAGAGCTTTTGCCTGAAGCAGTTTTATTCCTTCTCCTGGGAGACTGGGATCATCACCTATGCTATGCAATTAGTTTTTCACAGCCAGCAAGACAGATTTTAACATCTTTCTTGAACTCTTTAGGGCTTGGCAGCTAAAGGAAGGTTGGACATCTGGCTTATTTTAAGACAAAATTTTCAACTCAGTACTTGGATAGTTTCTTCCCTAGGAATTTCAATAGGAAATAGGAATAGATTCGAAATACATACAAAGGGGGAATTGTTACTCATGCTGCACTATGAGAAGAGGACATCATTAAAAGAGGCATAAAAATCCAACTCCAATTGCACAGCAAATTCTCATAAATACCTTCTCTCCTTCTCTGGATAGCTAAATGCACTGCTATGGACTCTCTGGTACCAAATGTTTGTGAAGCAAGGAACCATATCCACAGAACAATTTCCAGGGCTGGATTCACCAGAGAAGACCCACCAGCAATCTGCCTCCTCTGGGAAGCTGGGGCTGGGACAAGGGGTTGATCAGAGATGCTGGATTGGATTTTCCCTTCCACCAGGCACTGCCAGTGGTGTCACTGTCACAAAAATGCATGTGCAGGATGCACAGAGTTTAACCATAATGCCCTAAACTGGCAATACCATCACTGGTAAACTGGAAACCCACCCCCATGCAAAGATCAAAGGGTTGCTCAGCACTGTAAAATAGAGGTGGTTAATAAACAGCTACAAAAAGTGAAGCTAATGAGAGCCCCTGTAAGTCCCAGTTCAAACACTGCTTAGGAAGGCAAAAGCAAGACAAAAATGCCTCCATTCACATTCTTTGGCAGTAACATGCAAGCCAGTGGGGATATCCAGAAGGAAATAAACTCACAAATTGTCAACGCAGCAGCTGCATTCAACAGCTTAAAGAAGATTTACTCACTGAAAAACTCTAACCTTAGAAGCAAGCTATGATTTTTCAACTGGAATGCTATTTCCACCTTAGGATACTGATATGAAAGCTTGAAACCTAGCAAAGGTGCTGACAGATGTCTAATTGCTTTGAAAGCAAATGCCTCAGGAGAATATTAGGTATTAAAATAGAACAAATTTACAGAAAGTGCTGAGATCTGTCAGGGCCTTCATCAACTCCTGGTCTACAAAAGATGGCCAGAGAAAGAGGGGAATGAGAATGATTTAAGCCAGGGCAGGGCTGCTGTTGGGCAGCACAGCAGGGTCCAAAGAATCCCTCTGTTGAGGCTTAATGGGGGCAGAAAAGGAAAGGAAAGGTACAGATTTACCAGCACTGAGACAGGCTCAGGACTGAATGGGATAATGGATCAATGCTGAGGGTTCCTGGGAGGCTGGGATACATTTCACATCCCAGGACACCTTCAGAAATGTCACTTTTCTAACCTCCAAGGGATAGATGCAATTATTTTATTTTTATTTTATTTTTTTTTGTAAGAGACTTTTCCCAGCAGAAGCAGGAGGTCACAGCATCCCTCCAGCCAATCCTGAGCACACTCCAGCACGGAGAGGGCTGATCTGTCAGAGGGAGACCCAGCTCTAGATGACTGTCATAACTAAGCTGCAGGCAAGATGGGGTTTTCTCTTTATCCATCAGTCTGCAGTCATCTGATGTTTAAAGACACTGGTTTGTCCCCAGTTTGCTGAAGGTGCTGAAGCCAAGGATAACACCATGGCTAAAGCTCCAATATTGAGAGATAGAGTCATGCTTTACTGACTTCAGAGTTCAAGTATTCAAGGCGTTAGGGCAGAGTGTTTTTCCCCTCGGGGGTCTTATTTCTTGCCTCTATGAAAGTCAGAAAGAAAGCAAGACAAGTTCCTATTAAAAACATTCTAGCACAGCATCTGAGATGAATGACAAAGGTCCTGTAATTGCTCCCTTCCCGGGACCTTAATAGCACACACATGTGTGCTCTGAAAGCCAGTGCTCCACACACCTTCACATCAGGCTTTTTATGAGGATCACTAATTTAAACCCCACAGTTCTAGCTGAAAAGCACTGTGCAATATGCTTTCATAAACACCAGGTCAACTTTCACCACGGCATCATGCTCAAGAAAGAAATATCTGTCTTTTCACTGATAAGATCTAATTAGCCCAAAGCAAACTGTAAGCTGTTTTTCAAGCTTCCTTCTTTTCTTTTCTTTCTTCTTCTCTTTTTTTTTTCTCCTTCTTTCTGAACCTCAGATCTGTAAAAGAACATATCTAGTCTTGCTTACAACAATCTTTCATTTGGAAACTTTTGTGAAATGACTGATTTGTTTAATTTAACCAAGAAGAAAAAAAAATGCATACCGTTCTGAGTCAGTATGGGAAGAAACAATAAATTATGGCAGCAAACGCTCGTGGCTGATGTGACAGTATCTTAGCAGGAAAAGAGAAGCAATTTTTGCAAACTGCCTACAGCTGTACTTTCAAATGCACGACCCCAAGGAACAAGACCTGACCAGCACATCCAGCATGTCTCACTGCATAATGAAGCTTGGCTTTGCTATTCTGAAAAGTTCCATTGTGTACAGAGAGTTCAGAGATTAAAGGCTGAACACATGAATATTCTGGGTAGTGACAGTGCCCCTAAAGTACTTGTGCAGTGGAGCCCAGGTGGATGCTGATGAGAAAATGCCATTTGATCCAATATTCCAATCAGGCAGAGTTTAGTTCTCATGAGGTTTCAAACTGGATTTCTAGACCAGGATCAAGCAGAGCTGTGAGGTGATCCAGAGCTGCCCACAGGGCACCATTTTCTAGCAGGTCACCTACTGCACTTGTGCAGTGTTTGGATCTGTGGCAGAAAGTCTAAATACTCCAGAGCTTATTCTACCAGGACCCAATGGTGAAAAACACCAAATGCAAAAGGCACAATCAAGGTAATTTTAAATAGCTTCAGTAGTAATGGACAGCTAGGGGATCACAGAACTCAGGCTGGATGCTGGAGAATCCCTCCTGCTCCTGCAGCACTGTGAGCTGCTTGTGCTGAGCCAGGCTCTCAGGCTCTCTATTCCCACCCTGACTCCAGCCCCAGATGTTATCCTGAGAGAATATCCTGGGAACTGAAGCCCCACTGAATGCATTATTAGTTACTATTATTCATCAGTTGATGATCAATGCTTCCCCAATGCAATTTATTGAAGAAAGTAATTAAAAACTAAGGACTCTTTGGGATTTTTTAATTTCAGCCAGAGGCTGCTCATCTCTCATTGAGTCCTGCCTGAGCATTTTCTGGACATGGAGCCACCTAGCTTTGACATGTGTGATGCTGGCTAACACTGTTTCATCTCTCTGCAGTCAGTCAGACTGGTACTCATTGCTCCTTAAAAGTTCTGGGAGATTGTCACCTTAATGCCTTGGTAGTAATTATAAGGTTATTGAAAAGACTGCAGAATTACAGCAGTCCTTGCTAGCTGTACATACTGTGTGCTGTAAGTATTCAAGGGGGAAATCCTCTTCAGGCAGGTACTACAGGGCTTAAATGGTGAATTACTACTCCCCATATTTTCAAAAACATGGTCCTGGACACCGTAACATCTCAGAGTAACTCAGAGAAAATGAATGCCAATACTTGAACAGGCTTGTCTTCCACTCTTTCTTCTTTTTCACTTTAAAACATGAGAGTAAAAAAATCACATTGTAATTTCATTTCCAATCCACTGGTCTTGGTAGAAGGCTTTAACTCTCCATTAAAAAAAATATGCATTTAATGGACCAGGCTTTTAAATAAAAATATCTAAAGAGAGAAGTTACTCTTCGAGTTAATAGCATCACTGGAGGCTGTATTGGAATATGAGACAATAATACTGTGGCAGAGCCTGCTCCACTTCAAACAAAACACTGATTAATCTCATCTTTTTGCAGTACATTCTCCATTACTACAGAACCTTCACAATAATTTGTACCGTGGATGTTTCCAGAAACTCCACTGGAGATGAGCTGTGCAATCTGTTGTGCAAACAAGGAGCAGTTTGGAAGGCACAAACAGCACTTGGTTTCTGGAGCCTGCAGTGCCCAGGGGAAGGACATGGGCAGCACTGCAGTCAGCATCTCTTCCCTCTCCATGCCCAGTTCCCAATTAGAGCTGCATCCACTGGGGCTGGCTCTCAGCCCAAGCCTAGGCATAGGCTCAACCTTGTTTTAGTGCCATTATGCAACATTTCCACCTCTGCCCACAGCTAAAGACATTCTACAGATGTGGGGACAGACAACCACAGAGCAAAAGGGTGGGGTTCATCTTTCTGAACGAGCCCCTTCAAATCCAAGAGTGTCCCTGTCTGGTAAAACCGGTTCTGGGCCATTTGATCTCATCTCCTGTAGGGAGGGGTGTTTTGAGATTTAGCTGTTGGCAAGAAAGGTTCTGGTTTGCACATCAGTGATCGTGTGCCAGAGCCACAAACCACAGGGAGCCACAAGTCAGAGCAGTCCATGGGGCAGCATTTAGGTTCAGGACAGATGCTCTGGCTCCTGGCCATGTCTAGGACCACAGGAGCAGGGAATTTAACTACCAAAGCTTGCTGGATCCTCTCGTGTCCCACCCAGCTCCATCACCTTCTGGAGAACAACTGAGATGCACCAGTGAGGCCTGTGGAGAACCTTCCAATGCTGTTGAAGGCTCGTGGGCAGACAGAAATCACAAAATTGTTCAGTGGCAGGGAAGGGTCTGTCAGCTCTGATGTGCCACTGCAGTTTTAAGCTACCACAGAGCTCAAACTGCAGAGTTTTCTCTCAATTCAACAAGAAGAATTATTTTCTCCAAGGTAGAAGAAGATGAACTTAGTTCTAACCTTTATGAAGAATAACCAAGTTGTCCATACCTTATCATAAACAGATGTTGGGCCAAGCCATGAATTTGTAATGGATGTCAGAACAAAGGGCAGTTTTGCTTCTATATTTATAACAGCTTTGAATACACCTCTGAAACCACAGCTGTCATTGATTTACTCTTCTCATTATGTAATATGAATTAATCATTAAAAGTGATGCACACAGAGGATTTTGTTGATGTTCCCAATCATTTGGAGCTTGGAAAATATGCCTTCCTGGCACTGGGAGATTTAGAGTATTTTTGAAAAAAAAAAGCCCCAAAACCCAACATGTTTTCTGGTGTACTGCAAGGCTGGGGGTTTATCTCCCAGAGAATAAGACCTCCTGTAATCCTGCCAAAACAATTAATTTGCAATTACAAATCCTTGTTACCACCCACTGTGATGAATGACTGCTGATCTTCAGCATGAAGCACCTCAATGTCTGGCACAAAGCCAGTATTTTTCTTATGGGAAATTAGATTTTTTTTTTTTCTCTCTCTCTACTGTTAATGTCCTCCTGGGAGGAGAATCCATCTCCTGCATTTCACAGGCTCAGCAAGTTCTGTAAAGGAATTGGCAACTCTGGATGCCCAGGGAGGGCAGGTGGCTATGGGGGATTTTTCAGATGCGCTTTATCACTATTGACACTCTTTGGCAACAAGAATATTGTTTAACATTACACTTTGCCAAGCTTACCCTTACTGGTGCTTTCCAGTTTCTGGAGTGTACAATCTCTCTGGATCCAGAGAAAGTTGTGCCAGGTGGTTATACATGATGTGAAGTGGTAGAAATAGATTTTTCCTCTACTTTCTCTGCTAGTTGAAGCTCAGTTTGATGTGTCATCGATTTGCTTTCTCCTGACAGCACAAATCTGTGATGGTTCCTACCCAAGGCCCAAAGATTCTGCAGAGCCCACCAGGTCAGATCCTGCTCTGCACGGCATTGGCATAAACCTGCATTAACTCAAGTGTCTGAATTAATCTGGGTTTACCCTCATGTAAGAGAGACTGATACCTGACCCAGTGTGCTGAGTGAGATCCTTGGCCCCTGGCCAGCGAGTTGTAGGGAAGAATGAAAGACAGTTACCCTGGATTTACACTGGGTTATCTGAGATTAATACAAGCCTTAGTATTTACAGAGCACCTACTGTAACTGCAAAGAAAAAAATATGGCAAAGCCAACATGCTACAAGGCCTCTATGTGTCTTTCTTCTTCTAAAATTCTTTTCATTGGGCTAGGTAATATAATAGGTTAATGAGCTAAATTGTTGCCTGAGGGACAGAAGTTGCATATTTAAACTTCCACCCACAGAGCTGAAAATGCCCCTTGTGAAAGTCAGAGCTAATGATGGAGCTTGTGTGTCTGGCTTGTAATTCCACCTTTCTTGATACACCACTAGTGAAATGGAGAACAGACAAAAAATGAAACTGGGAGCCCTGAACTATTCTGTGCTATTGGCTCCAAATACTGAACTGCAGTCAGGACAGAATTTAAAGGCATATGAAATAGAGAAATAATTAAGTAAAACTGGAAATAAAGAAAAATCCATAAAAATCTTGTGGAGAATTGCTCTTGCTATATAACCTTGCCTCCCCAGCTATACCTTGGAAGAGTCCAAAGGACAACTGGAGGAAAGGAACTGAAAAAATACAACCTTGGCCTGTACAGAATTAAAGAATTACTAAGGTTGGGAAAGACCTCCAAGGTCAAGTCCAACCTTTGACCAAACAGCACCTTGCCCACTAACCCCTAGCACTGAGTGCCATATCTGCCTGGTTTTTTGTGCACTTCCAAGAATGGTGACTCCACCACCTCCCTGGGGAGCCTGTTCCAATGCTTAACCACTCCCTCAGTGATGAACATTTTCCTGACATCCAACAAGAACCTCCCTTGTGCTGTCTCTGGTTGCCTGGAAGAAGAGCCTGACCCTCATCTCAACACAACCTGCTTTGAGGTCTCCCCTGGGCTATCTTCTCCTTCTACATCACCGCTGGAGCACAAGGGGAGAGAGCTAAGGACAGGGGGGCAGCCTTGGGTGGCTAAAAAGCAGCCCTTGGTGCTGCTCTCACCTTCAAACAGAAGATCTGTGTCACCACCACAAGTCACCAGCACCTCCAGCTCCCTGCATCATCTGGGACATGGTTCCACTGACTCCAATGCCAAGGGCAAGTCCTGCAGCTGCTCCTTCCAGCACAGCCTGGGGCAGGGAATGGTGAGGAGCTGGGCTCTGTGTCCTGCTCAGCTGCCCAGAGAGCCACACACATAAAGACACGCTCTGTTCTTGCAGGAATGTAATCCTCGATGTAAAGTTTGTCAGCAAAAATATAATTCACCATGAAAGAATGAACTACTGTCTTGCTAAAGCATCAAGAGGCACATTTTCAGCAGTCTGGGAGTCTGAGGCAAGTGCTGGGAAACTGAGCAACCTGTGTTTGTTCCTCTGAGCAGCACAACTACAACAAAAAATGTAAAAATGCTTCCAGTGCTAGAACATTTAACAGCTCAGATTTCAAACAAGGAGGAACTATTTCAAAGCAGAACGAGTGTATGAGATGTTTGTTTCTTTAACTGAATGCAAACTGGATGTGGAATTTCCTCTTGGAAGAAACGACTGAATGGGAGATTGCTTGGACTCCCTTTTATATATTGCATCATGTACAAAAAAGGATGATATAATGAATTGAAATTCTGAAGAATCCAGGCAAAAATAAAATAATTATTTCAGGTTAACACCTTCAGTGGGTCTTGCACTGTGCAATTCATGTTTCTATTAGGTTTGAAGACTCTGGGGCCAGGAACAGTTTAGTTATGAAACTTGTATCAACAATGCTGAGTAAAATGGTAGAAATAATATTTATATCCCTTGCAGATAATGGGTTTAAAAAAGAAGTGGCAACAGTGGAGAGAAGCTGCAAGTTTAGTAGCAGTGGTAACAGAGGTTTAGTAACAGAACAACTCTGTCTTTAGACTTCCTGTACAGTCTGTTAATCTCAAGCACTGGGCTAACAAAGGCAAACTCAGAGCCATTTAAAATAACTTTACAAACCTGCCCTTACGTGTTTGCAAAGTGAACTGGATGTATCAGTCCCTTGTGCAACACTTGAAACATGCTGCAAATATATTAAGAATATACAAACATGACAATTAGCTCCAAATGCTTTCCACAGCTACAGGACACAGCAAGGACCAGCTGCAAATAAACCTGACAGAAAATGGGATAAAATCCCTCTTCTTTCAGGCATGGATAATGGCTACAGAGCTGCTGCTAAGTGGCTGGGGTTTGGCTGATGGGTCTCAGATCAGCATGGCCTCATCTCCAGCCCTCACCTCTTCTACATGGGAGCTGAGAACATAAAATCCCAATTTGTCTGGGGTAGGTATGGAGGTTTTACTGCTGCTGGGAGCTCCTTAAGGAGATGATTCACCTCCTCATGCACAGAGTCTGTGTATTCTACAAATACTGCCACTACTAACACAAAAATAACATTCTGCCATGCCACCCAAACAGCCTGCTCTATTTACAAGTTGTATCTGGACTTGACTTTTTAGATGAGGTTTTCCCTCTCTCTTACATGACTTCCCGGCATCTTCAAAGCGGATCTTGGTTTGGGAAATTAAGGATCAGAGGCCAAGTCACCAGGCAAGCTGTTTGCACATGAAGCATCAAAGCCCATTATTTTAATCTGTGATAATTACCACTCTTAGTTAAAATCGTGCTTCCCTGATGGTTCTCAACAATAAGCAACAAATGCACAACACATTAATTGCACAAAGTTGTTGCTTGTTCTGAGATCAATTTGTATTAACAGAAGAAGTTTCCATCTTAGTCAGCAAAGCTCTCTCACAGTAACTTTTATAGGGCTGGGAACAAATGTTTAGCAGTGGAATTTTGCCTTGGAAGGATGAATTTTAAAGAGTTCACTATAAGCTAATGACTACAGACTTTGTGTTTCTCCTTAAAGGAGGAACTGTTTTAAGCCAGAGTTGTTGATAGCTGTAAAGGCTCCCCTCCTAAGTTCAAGCCCTCTGTTAAATCTTCTGGATCCTCATGATGAAAATCCTTCGCTGAGGATTTGTGAAGAATTGAATTCCACACCAAACATTTCAGCTATCTAGGTTTCTGGAACAATACATTTTCTTCTAGGAATTGTACCTACCCTTTTGTAGCAATCTCTACCCATCTACTCAGAGAATAAGAATCTAATTGTGTAACCTAAGTGTCCAGTCAGAATTAACCAATATGTCTAGAATTTTAAATGCTCATTACAAACCAAATCTAAGTCCAAGAACATCCTGCTGGACTCACACAGGGTGAAATTCCTGGGAAGCAGAGCATTGGCACAAGCTCCCTGCAGACAGAAGCAGGCCACATATGCAGTACTCAAGCTTTTGTGCCCTCCTGCACAGGGATGATCCTGAGTTAAAAATCACAAATAACAAGTGATTTTGCACTGATTCTGCCCTGATCACATGCAGACATTAAACCCATCAAACAACACTGTTTACTGGGACCCATGATTGCAGCCTTCCCAGCAGTGAGCCAATGTCTTTATCAGATTGGAACTGCTCACACAACACTGAACTTTCAATCCATGTCATCAGTGAACACACAATTATTTCATATTCCTCCCTATCATTATTTCATATTCTTCCCTATCAAGAGAATCCGGGTCTGTTTGCATGCCAAAATGTTTCAGTGTTCCATAAATAAATAAATAAATAAATAAATAAATAAAGTTATTTCACCTGTTAACACATGGGGACTGTTTGTTTTGGCCATCTTGCATGGACTCTGAGTGCCAGGTTATGAATAAAATAATGTTCAATACTGTAAACATCTTGTGACATAAATTCCTGGCTCAGCATAAATACAGACACTTTGTATGTGGCAGGTTCTTCCTGCATTCTCCAGCACTGACACCATTAAATTCATCTATCTATGACAGAGTATATTCATAATTGTAATTCCTAAAAAAACAGTGCAATCACAGATAAGCCAATTTGCCCATCCTGGGCCTCTGCTTCACTGGATTTTGCTTGCTGGAGTTTGGGTTTTTGGAAAGTAAAGTGCAACTACTGTATCCCAGTGGTTTCTGCACATGCCGTACATTCCAGAACAGAAAGTAGGTTTTCTGTTTAAGGAACAGCACAGTTAGAAAGATAAGATAAAACCAAACTGGAATATAATATTGCTGGGAAATTTTAGTCCTTTATGCAAACACAGAATAATGTAAAGGATGCTTTCTGAACAACACTGGCAAGGGTTGAGTTTCTCACACTGCAGGCCTCCTTCCCAAGCAAAACCTTGTATTACTCTAAGATCAGAATGCAAATACAGAGCAGATTCTGCTCTGGTTTAATCCACTGCATTTAGGAATTAATTTCACTGATGTCCCTGAAGAAACAAAGTTCAGACAGGCCTAAGTGAAGGTAAGCTCCAGCCCTGAGGAAGGGACTGATGGTTGTGGCTCTGCCTTTAAACTCAAGCTTTTCTTTCATTTCAGGATGCTGGAGTCTAGGACTGGACTATGTGTGTAGGTCTCAGTTATATGAAAACCAGTTATACCTTTGCTTCCTAAATATTTAAACTGCAAAGTAATGCAGACAGCACATGGGAGCTCAGCAACCTGAACATCTTTGCTCTGAGAAAAGCAACACCAAGAAGTGTTTGCTGTTACCTTGGACCAGTCTCCCGTTTTCCACTCGTAGCAGCCTGTGTGATCCTCACACTCTTCCTCATCTCTTGGCCTGGTGGCTGCATCACATTTGCCTTGGGAGTTTGTGCACGTCACTGTTCTTTTCTGAATTCCCCTGCCACAGTCTGCTGAGCACTGCAAAAAGACAAGGGTTTGGTTTTCGTTACATGGTGCTTAGAAATGATGGCTTTTATGTTGGTGACACAGCTCAGAGGGAAAGCTGGGGTTATGAACGCTGAGGAAAATGATAATCCATAAGATTTTAGTACAATAATCTAAGCCACTCCTACATGAGTAATTTGAAAAGCATGATGAGTGCTTGTGAAGTATTTTACTTTTGAAAATGTCAATTCTGAAAATCAGCCTTCTTTGAAAACTCTCAGCAGGCTTTTTGCTAGAATCAGTGCCATTACATTTTGTGTTGAAGAGCTTCTCATTCATACTGAGGGACACACTGAGGTTGACTACCCAGAACTGCCACATAAATGATAAATGGTGGTGTTAAATGTAATTTTAAATCCCAGTAGCATGAGACCACTGTTATAAACACGTTTCTGCAGTACAGTTTGTGCATATCATGGCAAAGTTGCAATTCTCACACGTTCTCATGTGAAACACAGACATCACGTTCACATTTTGATTTGCCATCGCTATCTTACTTCTGAAAAACTCTAACAAACATTTACTGAGCAAACAAAAATTATCCACAAATGTTTTTGTGCCTGGGCTCTGTGGAATTAGCATCTAAAGAGCAGGGATATATGGTCATTCACTTATTATCTCTGCCAATGGTTGGAAATTCTTGTTTAATGAAGAATTTGTCTTGATTTTCTTGGCTGTACGAGGTGGGAAAAAGGACACTGGCATGAACTGAACCCAAATTTCTGTTTTCAATAAGCAATTTGGTAATAGAGCACCTGCTGTCACAGCCACCTGAGTCCTTGTCACCACCCCTGAGCACAGCCAGTGCTCAGCCTGCTCCTCATTCTCATGCCACTGCAGTGGTTAAGAGTGAGAAATTGTCTTGCAGAGCCACTGGGGACAGGTGGGTGGAGAAATGATCTATGTACCAGCTGAGATAAAAACCAACCTCCTCTGGCATGTCAAGTTCTCCCCTTTGGGGGGCCAGCAGGGAAAAGACAGTTGATCTGACACTGAATAAATAGTGAAGATATGAGATATTCTGTGAGGTCTTTTGAACATGTTCCAAGAAGCTTCTCCATCCAGGGGGTCTATGCTGGAAACAAGCATCAGCTTGATATAAATTACATCAAATGGACAAATCTCAGCATGCCTGTCTAACCATCTTAAAAACACAATCCAGGCAGCTCTGACCTGCTGGCCTTGTTAAGGACATGAGTGACAAGCGTTTATGAGCTGGCAAGCAAACAGACATGCCTTTAAATACTTCACAGCACTACAAAGTGACTTCTTGAAAATCCGGGAAAGCTTCCACTTAATTTACTGTGTGCTGCTCACGGCGTGACCCCCTTATGGATGTAACATCTTTGTAAGGAGCACAATCCATAGTTCTGCTAAGACAGGGGGATGAATTCTTCCCAGCTTTGCAGAATTCCACAAAATGCTTTGCTGGACTGCTCAGAGCACAAGGCTTGCCAGAGATCCCAGGCTGGAGCTCTCTAAATGGTACCTTAAAGCCATGAATTTGCCCCAAGTTGGGTAGACTTTCCCAAATTATGTATCATTTTCCTCAGGCCCCAGGGTGGGCTCCTCAGGGCTGCACTCGTTCATCTCAAACTACAAAGCTCAATATATAAAAATCTTTGGAACAGTCCAAATTACTCAAAGTAAATCAAGCTGAAGTGGGAGTATTTCTCACAGTAGGAGAAATCTCTAGGTGGGTTTTACAAGCAAGTCTGGGAAAAACACCAACTGTTTGTTCTTCCCACAGCTTTTAAGTCATTCACAGATTAATACTGCATATACTTTCCTAGACAAAACAGCATGAGCAAGGAGGTTTCCAACAGATCTTTGGTGGTCACATATAAATCACGCTCTTTAAGAGGTTTTTTTCCTTTCCTCAAGTCATCTGTTTTCATGAAGAGTTTCCTAATACATGGATTTTACAGAGAGTCCACAAATTAATATACACAGTTTCTGTGTGTCCACTCGAGATCATTAAGTCTTATTTTATTAACAAAATACTTTGTCAGATCCCATGAGGCTTTGCAAAGGAGCAACACAACTTTGCAGTTAAGACACAACTCCTTTATCTGAAGGAAATCCATATTTTTTTCCACTCTAGTTCTCTAGCAGTAGAAACATTCACCTTCTCCTGACAGTCTCTATTTTTATCATTAAAAATGGGTTGAGCAGTACTTTGTCCAAAACAATCTCAAGTGTTTGGCAATACAAGGGGAACTTAATTTTTTCCACAATGAAGATTGCACTGGAATTTGCTGTGAAAACACACATTTTTGACCAGGGACCAGACATCAGTGCGGTCAACTGTGTTGTATAAGCAAGAAGTTAAAACAAAATCGATCAGAAAATTGATTTATAAAATGATACAATTACAGTGATATTTATTTCCCAACATCAGATTAACAGGCTAAGGAATAAAGTGATTACCACTGAAGAAAGTCCTAGGTGTGAGAAGGGCACACTGGCAGAGCATCAAACGTGTCCTGGAGTCAACTGTGCCTTATAACAGTAGAAATGGGCCAGAATAACAAATTTAAAATTGCGAGTGCACAGTTACAGACCCAACAAAAGTAAATAAATGTATCAAAGGATAAGTAAACCAGCTATTGAAAAAGTTATCTAAAAATGATGTATATTTGCAAAGGAGTTACATGGTCATGGAGATGGAACAGTTCCACTGATCTGTTACTTGACTTACTCTATTCTATAACAGGGAGATAGAAGTATCTGGGATTGTTAACAAAAAACTCAAGTGAAAAAATCCACATGTAAACCAGGTAGGAACTGCACCCTAATCTCAGCTATAAACAGTTCAGCTGGTTTAGCTATAAGAAATAAAGAGGGCATCATCTGAAAGGGGAACGTCTGTGACACACAAAAGACCTATCAGACAACTGACTAAAACCTTGGTGCGTTTCTGCACATCTTTTGTAATGAAAGAACTCAGAAAGAACACAAATCTCATGCACCAGTGAATGGATCCAGCACCCCATTGAAAGGGAACACTGCTCTCACTTAACCATCACCTCTCTTGCCAAACTAAGATTTCCTGTCCAGGAGGTGCACAATGAAATCCCATTGTGTTTGTGAGGAGACACTGTTCCACAGGATCCCTTCTATTCTGAGTTTCTGTGACTTTTAAGCACATTTCTAACAATAATATTTAGCAAAAGTTCTTTGAGAATGTTTTAAACAGGAGCTCCCTGTTCCATACAGAGGTGAATAATGAAGAATCCTTCCCACCAGAAGGGCTGTTGCTGGACAGCCAGGCTGGAATGAGGGTGCAAACCTGCACCCAGAGTGAAAGGAGCTCATCACTCAGGTGAGCCCAGCAAATACAATATTGAAGTGAACTTGGGCATCCTGTAAGGATTGTTACTCACAGGATACAGACAAAGTTGTCCTGTACTTGCTGAGTCCAAGTCATGAACTGCAGGCACACTCCCAGATCACTCTGCTGCTAAACAGAACACAGGGTAACTGTCTAGATCTCCCATGCATTCATAACACTTGGGAAAAATTATTAACTCTGCAACTACTCTGAGATGCACCTTTATACAAAATATAACAAGCTTTTTCTTGTTCCTGGAATTACAGGAAAGAAGGCAGGATAAGGCCCAAAGACTGTACATTCTCTGTAACATGCAGATGCCTGATAAGCCTGGCATTTCTTCACACCACATTTAAATGGAGCCAGAAGCCCTGGGTAACTGCACTTCTGGCCTCAGGTTAGTGAAACGTTTTTCCTTCCTGTTCAGGGTTTTCAGATTAAAAGATACAGTCACTAGAGCACATCTAAACCCTGCCTTACTAACTCACCTGGTCTATAAACCAAATCTCAGCTCCTCACTGCTCATCTCAACAGATGAGAGTCCTGCCCAGCACTCCAGTGCTGTGAGGATGCTGACCATGAGAACCATGGATTGAGGCCAGTGTATTCAGAGCTCTGAGCAGTCTGGCTCCTTTCTGGAGTGCAGTTCCTACCTTTGACCACTCTGATGCCTCCCAGATGGAGAGGCAGTCGCGTCCCTCACAGCTCTGCACCGTGGCTGGTTTGCTGCCCAGGCAGTAGAGATCCCTGGTGTTGACGTAGGTGCCGTTCTGCAGCTGATAAACACAGGTGACCTCCCGGTGCTGCACACCCTTCTCACAAGTGGCAGAGCAGGGACTCCAGTGGCCAGTCACCCACCTGGGAAGGAGCCAGAGGATAAATGTTAGCAAACTGTTGGAATAAAACACTATGCTTCACTTAAAACCAATGAGAAATGGGCAGCTCTTCCTGCATCTGTGGGTGTTTTGATGCTGCTGTGCTGTTGTCACCCTGAGCTCACTGGTCCCATCTGGGAGCTGAAGTGTGTAAAGCAGGAGTGTCAGCATGCAAGTGAATATTCCCTCCTGACTCCATGCCAACCTCAAACCCTGCATCACTCCCTTTAACCCCACTCTCTGCAGTGGGGCTGTTTTTGTCCCTCAGATAAAGACAGACTTGTCTGCAGACCATCCTGCAAGACCATTCCTTGCAAGGGAAAGCAGGCATCCTCTACCCTCTGCCAGCTCCACTGACTCCAGCAAGTGCTGGAAGCACCACAGCAGGGCTACCAGGCAGTGAATAAAGTGTCTAAGAAGGATCTGAAGGAGGAGGGATAGAGGGAAGGACATTTTTGTCTAAAAGAAAAGCAGCATCGATCTTTAGCTTCCTGCAATCTGTCAGTGAGGAGTGTGTGCTCTGTAATTACAGCATTCCTGGATGGAGGGAGGGACTGGAGCAGTAACTGTGCAGGCACTGAGCACCAGAAGGCTCTCATGCCTTTATCACCAGGCAGCTGACCTTCCAGCCTGTTATTCAGGACTGTCATCCAGATTAGCATCCTTATACCATGAATCTTCCACCTGTCACCCAATCCTGGGCTGTCTATTATGGTAAGTGGCCCGAACAAAAATTCTCAAAAATAGGTCTGCTGAGAAATACTATTTCATTCTGCTGGAGGCTCCTGTAATCTAGGTAGAGCAACTTCTTCACCACCAAAGCTTCTTTTGAAGCTTTTTTACTTCTTCGAAATGAATTAAACAACTGTTTCCCATCTTCCCATTCCAGAAGAGGGGAAAATCAGTTCAGCACCATTTGTAGAAACATCTTCACCTGCTGCAATTGTCATGAATGAATTTGTAAATGCCATGACTGGTGTGACAGCACTGATGAGGGTGCTGACAGTGAAGGCAGAAGCCATTTGGTTTGAGCAGGACTGGGCAGACTGGCCACCTGTCTTTTGTGGAACAGGGCCCTGCTCAAATGTTCCTGTGCATTAAAGCAGTTGACTGACACATCTGTGAATTTCTGTTGGCTGAAACAGCTGGCAAAACACCAAACCTGTTTCTCCAGACTGCAGTTTTGGTGCATCTCCACAGCCCAGGGCTTGGTATTTCTCTTATGGAATGGGAAAGTGTCAGCTGGGAAATTGAATACTAGGGCTAAAGACTGACAAAAACAGCCCTGAAGTGCAGAAACCAGCATTCATGAAAATTAATAGCAAGACCCCCTTGGTATCAGCTCTGCCCTGCTGGAGCAAACGTGAGGAATTCTCCACCTGGGGGAAGGAACCTCTTGACAAAGGCCTGGAGGGGACAAAATGACTTTGCTTTATGAGCTGAATGTGAGTCACAAGGCTGGGAAAGGGTCTGTCCAGGCTGCACTCAGCTAATATTCACTTCAGCACTGTGCTCTCACTGTGATCTACAGCTACTGGCAAAAGAAAAAGGGAAAGGGGCTGAAAGCAAAGAAGAAAGATAAAAATACATTCTTGGCAGAGGCTGTCTGTAAACTTGCATTTAGGATGGGCAGCACTCAGCATGCCAACTATTTCCAAGATGCCTTAAGAAGAAAGGTTATGGCTTTCCTTTTAGGAAGGAAAAGTCTTTTCTATTTTTTTGTTTGTTGTTCTCATGGAGAGGTTTCTACCTCGCTTCTACCCTGTTTGCTGGTCTCTAGTCAGTACCACACAGACAAGAGCGTAACTAGAAAATTAGCACAAAAAAAACAAGTGTTATCATCACCATGAGAAGAATGATCACAGAGGGAACGAGCTGAAACCAAGGGTACCAATACAAAAATGTGTCTGTAGTGAAAACAACCTCCAGCTTTTTCCTTGGAGAGCTTCAGTCACCATCCACTACATCCACTCCTGATCCCAACCCCATGGTTCCCAATCAGGTGGGGCAATGCTGTAAAGGATTTCTGAAACCTCACAGCCCACTCTGCCCTGGCAAGACAGGCAAAATACTTAGAAATTAAAGGCTATTTTTAAATGGTGGTTTTACTTTCATATCCAGTAGACAAGTGATATTAAATGTCTGAAAAATACTAATATGTAAAGTATGGTATTTTCAAAAGGGGATAATCACTTTGACCACTAAACTTCATCCTCTCAGGGAAATGCATGCTTGAATCAATGGCTTGTAAAAGCAATCTGGCAAACAAGTAAAGGTGAGTCCTACACACAGTCCTGGCAGTTCCCTGAATGCCCACAGCTCCCCCAAATTCTCCTTCACAGGCAGCTAAAAATACTGTTTTAGTGCCTGTAACACAGGAACACTGCAACTATATTTTAACAAAGTTCACAACCAATGTGGAAAGACAAAGGATTTATGCACAAAGTGATTAAAGATGAAAATTCCTGCCAGCTTCAAATTTTTGGAAGGAATTTGCAACAAGATATTAGCAGAATTACTATCTGCAAGTAATATACACACAGAAAAATGTGATGTGCAAATAGTATCACATTATGGTAACTATTAAATTGCACCACAGGTAGATCTTTGTCTCTACACTGTCATTACACATTCTGAACACACCTGAGTGTTATTTAACAAGACCTACTTAGAGGGTGATTTTTAAAAAAAAAGGGCAGGTATTTTTAATGACAATGTCAAAAATAACTCCAGTGTTCTAACTCCAGACCCCAGACTGGCTCTGTATTATTAACTAAGCCAATTAACTGCTGTACACTAAGCCCTGTGTATATCATATAAAGCATCTGGCTTCCAGTTACACTTTAAGCCTGTAAACTGATCTTAGGGATTGCTTGACACCAGAATTCTTTTCAGTTTGGTTTTTCTCTCTTAGGTTATAACCTATCTTGTGTGGGACCATGGGAGTGCTCCAGCTGGGGTCCCAGGAGAGCCTCTCATTTTGCCAACAAACTCTGATTTACGTGACAAACACACTCATCTTTCTCACAACCACAGGGATGGCTTCATCCTTGGTATTATTTTTTTGTAATCTTAGCTCTACAGAAGATTCAAGAGCTAAGTAATCCCTGTTGGTGGTTAGATTCAGAAAGAAAGTGATGAGCTTTAAACAGAGATTTTACCCCAGTCAGTGGCTGTCTCTCTAGCTAAAATATGCCCAAAAGGGTGTGATTTTCAAAAGCTTCAAAAAGCTGGGATGGGCAGGACATGCAATCTGAGAGGACTGCTCTGAATCTTTGCCTTCTGAGTCTTCCTCAACCTCTGACCTCTCAGTATCTCTTCTGAGGAATTGGGAGTTCTTCTAATCTGCTTTGGCAATACTCATCTGGCAGGCCCCTGGAGCAAACTTGAAATATCTTTTGGAGATTCAGTTCATCATTTGATCTTTCTACAGTCTGGATTAGTTATTAACCTTGAAATTATCTACTCTACCTACTTGCCTAAGACTCCCACATTTTCTAGGAAAAAAAACTGCCTGCAGCAAAATGTACATAAACCCAGGGGAGATGAATGTCTGCAAATGAGGGCTTGTAGCTAAAGATTTGGGAAAAAATTGTTAGGAAGATAAAATGGATCAAGGCTGAAGGATGGGGGTGAGGCAGGGCAATCAAAAGACATGAGGTCACTTTTCAGAGATTTGCAGCCTCTTACAACATAAAGCCATTACATCTTCTGGGGTAAATATTGCAGCCCATTAAATTTCTTCTGGTTTTTATGCCCTGAGCCATGCAGAAGAACAGTGTGTTCTTTTCCACTAACTACACATCCATGCCATGTTCACACATCCCCTCACTACCTACAGGGTACTTTTGTTGCCTTCCCAATGCCGCAGTGACATTTATTTCCCTGCTTTCACAGTAATAACTTGGATATGACCAAAGTCATGTTTGCAATAACGCATTTCTTTTGTTATTAAATCTGTTTTTTTCAAAGCTGGCTCTTACCTACAACCAGTTTAGAGCCTGTACTGCTGCTGAGTAAAGCAGCAGAGGAAACTTCCTACAAAACATGTCTGGAAAAGTCCTGTGACAGAAACATAGGGAAAGCCCTGTAATCTGAGGGGTCTATTTCAAATGGATTTTATTGAAAACCTTTTGGTTCAATGTACAGGTGAGGATAACTCCATGCCCAGTTAGCACTGGTTGTCTTTAGCACCAGCTGGTGATGCAAAATGAGATCAAAGTCACTCAGTTTTCTGAGGCACCTGGATGAAACTGTGGCTCTATTGATTTAGGCAAAAGTCAGACCAGCTTTCAGCAGGGTCAGGTTTTTACATTGGATAATTTTAGCATGGAGAATTGGAAAAGATTTCTGAGAATCAGTCATGTGGAACTGACAGATATACTTTGCTTACAGCTGTCAAACCAAGCTCATGCTCGACTATGTAGAAGAAAAGTCTCTTTACAAATGGAATTGTGTTTTCCATGAAACACACACACACTGCATTGGGACTGTACTCTCCCCACACACTCCTGAAGCTCTCCACCACTTCTCTCCTGCACTGGGCTCAAAACAATCAGGTGAATCTTTTCTTTTGGGAACAGGTTGTGCCACACCCAGTCACTAGAAGGCTTTTTTTTTTTTTTGGAAAGAAGTACAAGGAATCTAGTAGAATAATACAGCTGCTGATGTTGAAAGTAGGACTCCAAGACTAACATTCCTGTCTGATTGCCTTTATAAACAGTGCTCAGTAATTTTCCAGTACAGTAGTCATTCTGCTAACAGACTTGCCAACTTTCACTCACACAGGTTTCTTTTTTTCTTTAGTGATTATCATTTTGACAGCTTTTTTTTTCTCAATTTCCCACCAATAAGATCAGCCATGAAACAATGTTTTATAATTTACATACACCCTGGGAAGTTTTTTTGGTTTTTATTTTTAATGGAAGCCATTGCATTCCCTCTCCTCCTCCCCCAGATGAGCAGATCTCTCAGTTTTGGAGGACTCAGTGTGAGGAGGTGTCCTGCTGGCTGGCACCAAGGGACAGAATGTGAGCACTTTCAGAGCTCCTCTGCACTGAGTTTCCCCACCCATCTCCACGGCAAGTGCAGCTTTAATGGGGTAACTGGTTTGCAGCTCCATCCCCTGCCTTTCCAGGAAGGCAGAGCCTTCTCAGCTCCCACCACCATGCAGATCATTACAGCAGGCAGCAGGAGGAGTGGATTTCACAATTAAATATTTTGCTAGATTATCCTGCTAATCCTTTTCTGTGGGTTAGAACTGCACTTGGCCTGAAGAGCCTCAAAACAAAGCAGCACAGATCATGTAACATTTTAAAACAAGGCAATGGTCAACCACAAGGCTGGTGAGTCAAACATTGCACTGGGAAAGAACGTGCTGGGAGCCAGCCTGGGTGTTCACAACAAAGCTAAGGGACCTGTCTCATGACTCCATGTGAAAATTAAAACCAAATTAACTCCTACTCTAGCAAGTCATCTTGGATTGTTTGATGTAAATGCATTTAGCAATAGCCAACAAGCATTTTTCATTCTACACTGTGTTCCCCAGCCTTCTCTGCCAGAGTTGCTCCACTGAGTTAAGTTGCTGGATTTGCAGGAAGATACAAGCAAATTGTCTTTCAGGGGCTAATTAGCCCCTGACAGGTACTTGGTGACCTGCCTGCAACCTGGAGCACAGGTTTTGTCTCCTTTTGGTGGATGGGGACCATCAACTCACCTGAGCCCCAGATGTGCTCACATCAGGAAACACCCCTCACAGAGGTGCCCAGGAATGTCTCAGGTTTTCTGGTCTGCAGAATTTTGGCTTTTGCTGCTGCAAGGCCCAGGGGAGCCCTGGTGCAGGCAGTGTCCCCGAGGAGCTGCCACCAGAGCGCAGCATTCCCTGCTCCAGCCAGTCCAGCACAGTCCTGGCAAATCCATTAAGCTCAAGCTGATTCTGGAGATCCCAACTCCAGCTTTGGGAAGTACTTCAAAATGAGCTCTTACGTGGTGCCTCCTTGGATCAGAGGGTGCTAACATTACTATTGATGCCAGATTTCCAGGCTAAAATGAAACCCTCCCCACGGCTGTTCCTTCTTTTCTCTTTTTTTTTTTTTCATGTAACCAAATCCCATGCACATCAAAGATGTTTCTCAGCACAAGGCACAGACAAGGCTTTGGACCTGTTAGTATTAAAGCCTGTGGATGATAAACATTTGCAGAAGTTCCAGAAGAGGCTGACAGCATTCATGAAAGGACTGACCCATTTGGAGCCATTAAATGTCCAACTCAGTCCCTTCAGTTAATCAACACCCACATCCCTCCAGTTTAATGCAATTTCTATACAGCCCTGTGAGTAATTTGCTGACATTCTCAGAGTTTTCCATCACATTTTTCCCCCCAAATTCTACTATTTGCAAGATTACCAACTCACAAAATAAATCTGAAATAAATCTCCATCTACCTGTGATGAAGAGCACACATAAACAGGGTGCAAACAGCCCAGAATCAGGGAGCAGAGTGATTTCTGTATTATTCTGATTTCTGTATTCCTGGGCTGTTAAACAGAGCACTCTCACAGGGATATGGTGGAGTCTAGAGGGCAGGGTGGACTCTCAGTCAGCACATGGATACACACCCTGAGCCTAAATCAGACCAGGAGTCAAAGCAATGGGCACTATCAACCATCACACTCTGAGGCACCAGTATTTTGGCACTCCCCAGCCTTTGAACAGGTTTTTGAGGTGCTGAGCCAACTGGGGCCTTGACTGACTCTTAGAACTGGCTTAATTTTCCCCCAGCGGGCACTGTTGTGATGTGTGAGCCCTTGGAGAGCCTGGTGCTGGATTCCAGCCCATGAATGGAAAAGTGAAAGGGAAAGAGAAGAAAGAAAGAAGGAAATGATCCATGTGACACAGAGTTGACCTCAGCAGTGTGCCAGCTTTTAGAGCTGATCTGGAGGGCAACAATAATCAAGGGCACAGTGGTAAAAGGATGCAAGATAGGCTTCCTCCAGGCAAAACTCCTGGGCTGCATTTCTCTGACTAAAATAACTGGTTTTCCAGACAAAGGAAATGTGGTAGATTTAATTATTTGGTGAAGAACTTCTTTTGCTGCATGGGAAATGCATACTGGTGACATGCTGAGAAACATAGATATAATTGTGTAATTCATGGAGAGGTGAGAGCTGGCCTCCCATCTACCTTTAGTGCTGCAAAGGAGTATCAGGTATGAAAGGAATTTAGATCAATTACTAGTGGGCTTCCTGAAAGGTCTGTCTTGCATTTGATCTAATTTAGTATGCTCATTAATGACCTTGGCACAAAAAGAAGAAAATTGCAGAAAAATTGGGTAAAAATGCTGACAATACAAAGTCTAGAAGGAGTGTCAATGCCTCAAAGGATTAGGATGTCATACACGAAGAAGTGAATAACCTTGAGTAGTGCAATAACAAAGCTAGGATGGAAATAAACAGCACACAGTGCAAGGCTGAGTGCTCAGGGACCAATAACAAGCATTGCTGTGCTAAAGTAGGGTTCATACAATGAAACAAATGAGGAGGAAAACATCTCAAATGACTGTAAGCCACAAATATGATGCAGCCATGAAAAAAGCAATAAGAAGTTAAAGTAATGGATTTAGCCCAGAAAAATGATGGAAGGAGGAGATACAATGGTTTGTTGTATCCTGTGGCAAACAGCCCAAGGCAGAGAGGGAGGAAGGGAAAATACTGTGTAAGAAAAGGAACAGAGCTGATGCACAAAAAAAAAGGGCTGAAAAATGACCATGAGTAACTTAGGCTGGAAAGAAAAGGTTCTGACCCACATGAACAGCAAGATCAAAGTGAAGGAAGGAGCCTGTGGAAAAAGCTCAGCTTATAGAGAGGAGTCTAAGATATGCTGCTGGCAGTAGCAGAAAACTAACCCTTGGGCTCAGGAGATATTTTCAAGTCCTAAACAGTGAAAATAAGGTCTCAGGATCTCCTGTGGTTTTCTGTAGATGCAGCCAGGGATTTCTGGCATTTCTGCTGCTGTTAGCATCCACGTAAGAACACCAAATATTCAGCAGGCCCCTGAAAGGACTCAACCTCTCCTAAAATCTCTTACAGCAAATAAGAGAAGAATTACCAGCGTTTGCACACAGTCCATTACAGGTCCAACAGTTGGGGAATTTCATGTGGTTTTGGTGCTTTTCCTGTGTTGGAGGGGAGCAGTTTCATAGCCACAGAGCCAGCCATGCATGTAGAAGTGTGTGGCCACTGGCAGAGCTGTGTTTTCAGTGAAAACAGCTGATGTGATCTGTGATTTGTGAGGCTGGTGCCAGCCCCAGGCCTGGCTCTGCTGCTCTATTTCGGTTGGGGCTCAGCGTGCTGGAAGCGACCCATCCACACCGCATGCAGGAATCCAGATTCCATCTGGTTACAGCAGGGTTTTGTAAAAAATATCTAAAGAGCTAGGCAAAGGATTAGAATAAAGAGGTGCTAATAGGGTGCAGTTGGGACAGGAAAGGAAGCTGTAAAGAATTTAATGGAAAAAGAGGGTCAAGGAACATAAAAAATAAAATAGGAAGAAAAAGAGGCATTTTTTTAAAAGGTGAAAGAGTAACAATAATAAAGAATGAAAGATTCTTTTATTTTTGCCAGTTTCAACAAAACCCTTAAGAAAATTCTCTTCTCTGACGTTTAATTTTAAAACATGTCAGTGTATCCAATCAAGTTTTAAATCCTGCTTTGTTTTTCTCAGATGCTGCGTTGCAGTTGGAGAATTCCAATCTTCTCCTTGGCCTCATGAAAGTACTGTCCCCTGCCCTACATTATTTGGCTCTCCTGAGAGGTGGCTGAAGTTCAAAGGGATATATAATTTACAAAGCACTTTGGGACTGTGCTGGAAGAAAGACACTGTTATTAATAACATACCCTTTTTTCCTCCTGATCACTTTATAAATGTGGGTAACTATTTTTTTAATTTTTATTACAATCTCAACAGCAACAGCCTCTTCCTCCACTTAAACATTATGATCTCACCCCATCCCAAAGAGTTTCCAATCTAGCTTATACATGGATTGAGAGAGGAAACAAAGGGACAGTGTGGCATAGAGAATTAAAGTCACACAGCCCATCCAAAAGTGAAACAGAGACTGAGTGTCCTCTGACCCAGTCCTGTGCTGGTCAAAAGACCCCTCTCCAGAGATAAACACTCTGAAAGGTGATTCTCCTAAATTTTGAGTGAAAGTGCAAATGCAATTCAAAATGCACAAAACAGAGCAGGTTTACTAGAGAAAGGAGAGCATTGTTCCTTCTTCTGAACTCAGGTGAAGGGCTTAGGTCTGAGTGGAAACGGGAAAGGACCTTATTGTAACAAGATGCTACAATAATTTTACTTGAAACCCTAAAACAAATTCAGGGCTCATAAAAAAAGCATTGACATGGTGAAAGAGAATGGTTTCTTTAAGATGTTCTTGGTCAGAGAATATGCTAAGCATGCATTTCTAATGTCTGGGTGGGCAAACGCAAGTGGAAATTTAAATTCTACAGAGGCACAGAGAATGTGCTTCTGAAAATGTTTCCAGTTAAAAGCATGTTAAGTGTGAAAGTGTAGTCTACACGGAGGGAGTGAGGGAGTGTGGTCTATCAGATCATCAGCAAGGATTCTGTGGCCTGTCCAGGTTCTAAGCACATTCAGTGTCTACTGTCATTGCTCTGAAAAAAATGGGCCAAGGAGAGTGTCCCTGTGCCAGAGCTCACTGCAGCTGGGCAGGGCTGTGCTCAGCTGTTCCCATAAACTGCAGAGAGACCTTGCAGTAACACTAAGGGCTGGATTCAATTCCCCAAAGGAACACAGGCTGGGTACAGGACAGATTAATCCTTCCTCAGGAGGTTTTGTGTGATTTAACCTCACCCACTGTCACTGCCCTGGACAGGCAGCAATGCCTGGTGGGAGGGCACCAAAGAGATTTCCTCGGGGTCATGGAGATTCCTCAGAGCACACTGTGGGTCTCAGGGCTGTGACAGACCTCATGGCCAGGACTTCCCATGCTTGCTCTTAGCTGGTAGGGGCAGAAGCTGCCCACGTCTTCCAGAACTTTTAAAGTTACTTTTCTTCATCTCTACCACCTGGAACCCATCCCATACCTGCCTGGGCTCACTCCAGTCTAGTCCCAAAAGCTTCCCAAAAGAAAAACTTCATACCAGGGCAGCAACACAAGCAGATGCTTTTTGTTTCTTTCTGAGAGAGTGACATGACAGAAATCCCAGCCTCCCTGACTTCCTCATGGAAATGACAGTTGTTTCCTTGATTTTGGCTCTCCTTACACACCAGGGTATCTCATTATACCTTTCAGAAGTGCAAGTTGTACAGCCACAATATTGTACAGCAGCAATAACAGAGCAGACAGAAACTGAAACCTGAACCAGACTTATTGATGGATGACCTGACACTGCATTTCCCTGCTCCAGGGCACCTTCATCAGAGCGCAGGTCTAATTAGAAGGAAGTGTGCTGTTTGTTGTTTCCCCCATTGTTTCTGCCAGCAGGATTAGCTTTGTAAGTGCATTTCCCTGGCTTGTCTGATTACCTGAGGTGCAGGAACCAGCAGGTTGGTTTGAAGATGCTTTTTTAGGTATTGCTCAGCTTTATCTGAAATTGATTTTATCTCAGAGTTGGAAGGAACCCACAAGGATCATTGAGTCACCTCTGAAGTGAATGGCCTGTACATGGATCAAACCCCTGATCCCGGTGTTATTCCAACTACTGTCAAAATTGGAGTTTCTACACTACAATGCTAAACATCACTGCAGAACAAAAGTGAACTTTTTTGTTAGCAAAGAAACAAAACAAATTAATTTACCTTCCTGCCTTTAGGCATTTTAGCCAGAAATGTATTTTTTTAATGTAACACAGATCAAAATGAATTCAGCTAAAAGTGCTTGCCAAATTATATTATATTATTTTTAGAGATCTCTAGTAATTAATGAGGAGAAAAGCACCCTTTCTGAGGAAAGTATCTAAAATGTGTTTCATTATAATTTAATTTCTTGACTTCAGGGTTTTTGTAGTACTGTTTGACAGTTAATCAGACCCCATTCTGTGCTGATTCAAACAAAGAAAGGTTAGATATGCAGTCACTGTACTCATGTCTAACTTTAAGTTGTCTGACTCCCAGGAGGCAACCAAGGGGAAAAGAAAACCATCTCCAAACAATGCATGAAGGCAGCCTGCATGGAATCTGGCCTTGCTGACCACAAATTAAATGGGCTTTGTCTGAGGTAATGAAAATCTGACCTGCTCAACAAAAGGAAATGAATATTACAGCTGCTTACTGTGGCTAACAACGTGTCCCAGTACTTGGAGACATTTTCACTGTGTTCACCAGATGCAGGCTTTGGAAAGGGGCAGTTTCTGAGGGAAAAGGATATTGGTTTTTAGTGTTGTTGAACTCCTTACCGTGACTGGCAGGGGTGTGTGTTACATTTCCTGACCTGGGGCTCGGGGCGGGTCACTCGCTGGCAGTCACTGTCATTCACCAGTGTCATTGTCTTGTTAATGAGCCGAGTGCAGGACACGATGGTTTTCCTCTCACCTGAAAGCCAAGGCAAAAAGAACTGAACAAAACCATGTCCAGTCATCAACCAAAATTCAAAGGTTTGAGTTCCCTGCTCCCTCTACCAGAGGTACTCTACCACCTCTGCAAGAAATCTTATTCTCCACTTCTGCCTGACCTTTGGACTGGCATGTTTTGGTTGTTTTTTTTTTTTTCAGAAAAGCTACAAATCTTTCTCCAGTAATCATGCCATTGACTGTTTCACAGCAGCAGCAAATTGGGCTTTCTCCTTCTAGTGTTTAACGTGGAAAGGAGCTTTAAAACAATTTGTTTTTATTTCTGGTTCCTCCTCCACAGGTAGCTGTGCCCTGTCATCACCTCGGGCAGATGTGCTGAAGTCACACGAGCTCCCACCCCCTGATAATGTGACTGATAATGACAGGACAGCTGCCTCCTGCTGCTGCCCGGGCAGGAAGTCAGGATGAAAAGTGACCAGAGGTTCATTAACTGAGCTTGTTTGTATTTCACAGAGAGAAAATAAAGCCACCAAAATAAACTATTGCTCAGCTTCTGCTCCTCCAGATACACTGCTTTAAAATCTTTGTGGCAGGAGGCATCTCAGGAGGAGTCAGCATTTCTCACATAAACTGTGCATCAGTTTTTCATCCAGTGTGGCCCTTGGGGTTCAGCCACTGAGTGGCATCAGGAAAGCTGTGCCACAGGGAGCATGATAGTGACCAGATGTGACAAGGAAAGTGCCACTCCTGCACTGTGCGACTTTGCCTTACTGCTAATTATTTTGGTTTCTCAGGTTTGCTTTCTAATCCTGAGTCTGCATCAGTTTGAGTTTATTCACCATCTGCAGCTGATAATAAAAAAACCTCGTGTTCTGTTAATAAAAAATATGCATGGAAAGGAGAAAGGTCCTTCTGAGCTTGGATAAGTAGCAAAAGCATTAGACAACTAAAATAAAAGACCAATTATTAAGCTACTATTGGTGGGAGCCATGCTGGCATACACTGATTTGATTCAATTTGTAGCAGGCTTGCAACAAAGATGAGAAGAGCCACAAATAAATTTCTTTTTCACTCATGTGAGGGTTTAATGGCTTAAAAATTATTATTTTAGTGTCTATTCTAAAGTGAGTCTTATTTACAGAAAAAAACCAGTAATTTCAGTGCACTGAGGGCAGTGAGCCTGCAAATGTGAAGGTGAGCTCTTTCCTTCTGTCATGTCACATCATAAATAACTGAGTCTGCTGGTGAAGACAGGCTGCCCAGAATGCTTGGAAATGATCTGTTTTCCTCAGGGAACAACCTACTTCTTCCAGCTCTGAAAATGCAATGGACAGTGTCTGACAAACCACTCTCTGCTTTCACAGCATCAACTCCCCCCAGGGCTCCAGCAGATCTGGGCACATCCAGGGATCCTGCGGGGAGGGAGCTTTGCCATGTGCTCCTGGACTCCCAGCACGGTCTGGTGCAAATCTCCAGGAGCTGTCACAGCAGCACTGCCCCCTCCATCCCTGCAGAGGGAAGTGCTTTTTCCTGAGCATGCCTGGACACCTGTGGAGAGCTGCTCCAGGAATGTGCTGGGGTGGAGGCAGGGGCTGCACACAGTGCCTGCAGCCATCCGTGCAGCAGGAATCCAGGTGCAGCTCCAGCCTGAGGTGACAGAGCAGTGTCCCTGCCAAAAGGCTGGCTGGAAATGAACTGTGGGGATGGGGATCAGAGCTGGGAGAGCTGGTGAGAACGAGCTTTCATTCAATTCATTATGGTGAAGTCCAATTTCCACCTCTCCTGTGGCTGGGGCCTGCAGACAGCACACAGAGATTCCACCAAGTGTCCCTACCTCCTCCACACTGCACACTGCAGCCTTCCCATCCACTGTGTGTCCAGATGTACAAGGAATCCTGTTGCTTTTCTGGCTCACTTCTGTTTTCAGCAGTATAGTTTACAGGGATGGTGTATTCATAATGAATTCCATAATTCTGGTCATGGAATAACAGCACCTGGTTGGGCAGGAAAAGAGAGGCTGTTGCAACACACTACTGTGAGAGCCAGCAGGCTGTGAAATAGCACTGCTGGAAATGCTGGCTCAGGAAAAAAAAATTCCTAAAACATAAATACCTTGTGAAAAGCAATCAAATCTTTATCTAGAAAACTTAAGTTACAAGGGTACTGGTAAAACAGGGCAACTGCAGGAGCAAAAAATGCTTATGATTTCAAGCAGTCACAGGGATGTCTACACCTGGAATTCAAGGCATAACTTTCAGTTCAGCTTCACATGTGATCAGCAGGACACTGGCTATTCAAGGAGAGAGACAACAGGAAGCATTAAATCAGCACTTTTTATACAACAACTATTTTAAAGAGCACCTAGAGTCAAAGAAAGAACAAGATGATGCTTCTCAGGGCAAAAACAACTACGGCACAAGAAGTCCCTGGTGAATGTGGCACTCAAGGCAAGCATGACTGTTCCTGCTGACAAGCTGTTGAAGCAGGGTTTTATGTCTCAGAAAACTGTGGATGTCATGCAAAAGCCATATCATACAGCTGCTGGCAACATATATTTTCATCCCTGCATATTGCTAGAGGAAGATGAAACCTGCTTCCAACAGCAGGCTATTTCCTATGGAACCACTTGTGATGTCTCCAGAGTTATTACTCCAAAATTCTCTGACTATTAACAAAGGAACAGAGAAAAATGTTTATGTTTTCACCATAGGCAGATGAGTGTACTGGTCCTGGTTTGATTTACATGTTGGACTTCATCTGGCTCTCACTTTCCCTGGCTTGAGTCAGAGCTGATTGGAAGATATCCCGTGGAGGAGGGGTCCATGGAATCTGAGTTACCACAGTTTTAACAAATGCCATAGAAGTACTACTGTAATGTTCATGCTGTGGCTTCAAACATACTTAAACTTATTATCCCATGATCTGAGCAGCATTAGACAGGTGAATTGTGCTGGCTTTTGTCACCTAGTGAAATAGGAACAATGCCTTATCAAATAAGGTATTTTAAGCAGGGCTCTCATAAGTGAAGCAAGCAGCTGCCCATTTGAAAAAAAACAAAATTGCAAATGCTGTTTTCTCCCAACAATAATTGTTTCTCTTTCAGATTTGCACAGATCACTCCTACTTAACCAATAATCTCCCTAAAGCTGTCAGGAGCTGATTTAACCAAACAAATGTGCTGAAAGAAGGGGTTCTGGCAGCCTGTGCTGTGAACACTGAGGGGGCTCCACAAACTCAGCACCCATGAGCTGCTCTGCACAGGGCAGAACCCTGGGCAGATGAGCCTCTTCCAGAGGATGTGGGGAACAAAGACATGATTTTGCTTCAGCTACAGAGGGAGCCTCCCTACCAGGACTGAATATCAGGGCTGAAACCAGCCAGCCATCATTACAATCTCAAAGATGAATGTTGGGTTTTTTCAACACAATTCAAACACCAGGCAGTCAGAGGCAGAGAGCTTGGGCCCTGCTCTGGCTTCCTTGAAGTGCAGGAGATACAAACTCCTGTTCTACAGAACTGATCAGTCAGTCTGGTCTAAAGCCCCCTTCTGCTCTGGGAGTGTTTGGTTGTCCTCTGTTGCACAAGGAGGACTAGCACAGGCCTACTTACACAAACATCAGTTTCTCCAAGAAATACACGCACAGCAATGCACTTGGAGAAATGCCTCAAGTATTAAAAACCAGCTCCTAAAAAGAAATCCTTATTATCTCAATATGGGTGCGAGACTAGTGAATCTAAAGGTCCATATGAAACCAATTTCATGCAATTTTGTAGCCATATATAATTGGGGGGCATGTGAATGTGTGTATAATTGGTTTCAAATGCAGGTCACAATGGACTGACTGAAGCTTCTGGCTCTTTGTCAGTCCAGTGTATTCCACCACTGTTTGAACAACAGTTTTCTATTTAGAGGGAACTGGTAACCATCCTGCCTTTCTTGTGTTGAAAGAATGAAACACACTACCCTGTATCAAGGAAAAGATTTGTATCTGATTTGATGCAAAGACTTGATGGGTGCTTTGTTTACCACTGGCAGGGATTTAAAACCACATGTTTTTTAATGGTCTGGTAATTTTTACATTCCTCATTTTTAATCATTTCTGTGAAGGAAGGTGAAGAAGGAACATTTCCTCTGCTTATGCCTATCTGTATCTGGACAGGACAATCATGGAGAAGCTCAAAATCACTCTTTTCCTGTGTTAGCTACTTACTCCTTAACAAAAGGGAACTGAGCATTTCTTTAAAACCGAAGCTCTGCTGATGCTGAGGTTCAAAAAATGCCAATAACCAGATTTTACTGCAGTGGACCTCAACCAAAGAATGCCCCAGAAGGTTCCAAGAGCTGCCAAAGGAACCCTGCACAGCATCTTCCCAAACGGTACCTGTGCAACTCCTGCTTCTCACATGAGGCTGGGAAAACCTTGGCAGTACAAGATACTTTGTCAGAGCCCTGGTCTCAGGAGGGAAAGCTCGTGTTAAGGCCAAAGTCAAGCAGAAGCTGATGTTTCTGATGGTGAAGAAGGTGCCTGTGATACACCTCCTTTGAGTGGGCACACCCTGGATTACGCAGGTGAGCCAGGAAGGTGCTGGTGTGCCCAACGCTGCATCTCTGACTATTCCAGCTGTAACCTCCTTGAATCCAGCATTACACTGGTCTGTGAGTCTGTAAACTCACTCATCTGTCTGAGAAAGCAAAGACAAAACCTCTCATGTTCCTGTCCATCAGATTTTGATACCAAGAAGGTACTGACAAAGTGGAGTTTTACTGTCAGCTTTTTGTGTGTGTGAAAAACTCAGGCATCTTTGGAGCTTTTCAAACTGGGTCAGGAAGTGTTGCACAATAAACACTAGCAAGCCAAAAAAATCAGGTGAGGAGAGGGAGAGAATGCTGATTTTTAGCAGTGCTTACAGATAGCCTTCAGAGAACAAACATGGCAAAAAGTCACAAGGAGAAAAAACAGCACAGAAAAAAATGGAATAGAATAAAAATGTTTAAGGAAACAATGAAAAAACTAATATACTTTCTATGCAAACCTTGCTACAGAACCTGTAAAGCTTTCTGCAGACTTTTAAACAGGGACAGACAGATGAGACAGGCAGCTGTCCCACAGATACAAATGTTAAGCATTAAGGAACTGGCCCATGGGTCACCCTGTCACCCAACAGTGACAGCTCTGGGACCACAGCTCTGCTCTTCTCACCCCTGTGGACTTCTCATTCATGTTCAGCCACATGGTTATTCATAAAATACCAAGCTGAGTTAACAGAAGGGCTATTCTGAGCATTAGGAAAAAATGTCAAATAACACCTTAAACTGCATACAATTGAAAAAACAATATAGAGAAAACAAAGAATATTTCTGCGTGTAATTAAGTCATTACTTAGATTTAAATTCACATATATCATCTGTGCCTGCTAGATCTGCACCTCTTCTGTTAGAGAACAGAGTACTTAAACACAGAATACATTCTGGCATAAGATAAAAAGACATTTCAGCAAATATGTTTTTATGTGTTTGATCAGGTATGTCCAAGAAATAAGATAGGTCCTTGGGAACCTACACCCTATAGAATGGACCTGTGTGTGACACATTACAGGGACAGCCTGCACTGGACATGAACACTGCCTGTTCTCCCAGCATGGAGCATCACCTTCTGAGAGGGGAGCTGAGCTTCTCCAGCCCCTGCAATGCTGCAAAAGGACACCATGGTGAGGAAGCAAACAATGAAAATTTAACTTTCAGCTAGGATATAAACCCCTTCTGTTGCATTACTTAAGAAACACAAACAAAGGATATAAAGTTACCATCAAGTGCAGTGGTATTTTAGTTGGTCCTTTGGCAGAGATTTTCTCCCACAGCCCCCTTCGCACGTACCGGACAGTGGTGCCTGCGATCTGGAACTCACCAGGAAGCTCAATTTTCCAGTCGCTGTTAATGGATCTCTTACTGGAATCTTTTAAAGCTGGAATGAATCAAACACCACAGAATGAAATGCAAGCAAATTTGTAATTACAATACAGACTGCTGAGCCTTTGTCTCCAAACTACCTCAAGCACAAGATATAGAAACCTTGTAATGGAAGTGAGTTTAAAAGAATAAAACTCCTCTACCTTTAGATGGCCCATTGTAATACTTCAAACTTGGATATATTCTGTACTTCATTTGATTAAGGTATTTTGAAGAATTACCATAATATTCATAGATAATTTATCCCTAAACTCTCCTTTTAAATGCAACAAGACAACTCTGCAATTTAGTTCCCAAGCAGAATTTTCTTTCACTTTCCAGATTTTGAGACCACATTTTCCTAAACTCTCCTTGAGAAAAAGATCAATCAAATCTTTGTTGATATACATGTGAAGATTTGCAAGTGCAAAATACAAATGATGCTGTATTTGTGTGTGCTCCATAACCAAACATTGAACAAATTAACATTCAGCTGTAAAGAGAAGTCAAGTGCCAAAGCAGGGGCTAGTTATTGGGCAAAATGGGAATTTGGCCACTCTCTTTTCAGAGTCCAAGTACTGGACATAAATGCATAAGGTCAGGTGCTGTAGGGTCACACCCATCCTGCTCCTCTGTGCCTCACTAAGGCCAACATGGAAAGCTTGACTGCAGAAGGAAGATGAATATTGAGAAGATACTTGGAGCTGGATATCCTTTCTTCCAACAGAACTATTTCATCAGGATCACTGCTGTCCTTCAAGCACTCAAAGACAACTCCAGCCATAAGGGCATCACATTACTGTTGACTCATCAGCGGAAGCTGATTTAGGGATTGATGTTTTCTGTGTTACAACGGAAGCAGAGTTATCCAGATGTTGGTGTGATGCACTGAGGGAAGAGAAAATTGGCAAACCCTGCTGCAGCAGAAAGTGCCAGGCCCCTTTGTGGAGATCCATTCACCTTGATCAAATCTGCCCTGACAGCAGACAGACAGACAGAATAGCCCACGTGTTACTGGGCTTCCTTAGTTCAAGGTTAACTGTGTCTTTTGGCTAAGCCTTTAACAAGATGTTTTTTTAACCTCTAGCATCTCATGCCTATTTTATTCTCTTCCAATAAGGAATACAACTTTGCTCTCACTTAATTGAGTGTGTTGCAAGAAGATAAGAGAAGCTATTTAAAGCCTTTGGAAGTCAATAGAAATCTCCTATTGTCATCCCTTTGGATCAAGCCTTCATGACCAGCAAACCCTCCTGGGTGTGCTTAGGATATACATATATATAATTTTTAATGTCTAAACTCTGGGGGAATCTGGAGCAAGTAGAGGTCACAATTTTATCTGGATCTGTATGTGCTTTTATGAGGACCTGAATACTGGGAATCCCTGGAAAAAGGTGGACATGTGTCCTGCTGCACACAACCTTCCTGACAGATCTCAGAGTCAGTCCCATCAGAGGCTCCAAAATCAGGGTGAAGGGGAACTTAAGTGGGAGAATATTTTTTCTGAGGAAAGTTTCCTCTGGCACACAGCCAGGGGTATGATGGTATCCTGACATTTGTATGCTGCAGCAATGTGTCAGTGCCTATGGCTCACTTCTCTTTCTGCTTTGTTCCTCTACAAAGTACCTTCTGCAAGCTGCGGACACAATTCTGAAGCAGGAGTGCTTTTCTCTGCCAAGGCCTAGTGGCTTCCAGGCAGATCAAAGCAGCCATCATGCTGGCCCTGAGGACACAAGTAATCAAAGCTGTGGATGAGATAAAACCATCTCCAAGCAGCATGGCTGACTAGGAAAGATAGCCCAGCACATGCTCAAAACTGTCTAAGAGGTTGAGTGACTGAATTCGTGCTTTGATTCCAGCTCACTATCAAAGGGAGATAATTTACTGACGAAAACCAATGTTTCATCTTTGTGAACAACTTTTCTGGGCAGGGTTTGATTTTGATTGCTGCAGGCACTGCTCCCTTAGTGGCTGAGGAGATGGAGAGTTTGGAAACAGACTTGTTCTCAAAGCAGCTCAGTGAGGATTGCAGGAATTGCACTGGGGACTCAGCAGAGCATTTAGGCCAAAGTATTTTCACTGCTGTTTGCCTCCATTGCCCCACCAGCAAGATCACTGCTGCAGCTACAAAACCTTCCATGTCTCAGACACAGAGAACTCCAATGGCTTTTGTCACACACGACCATGGACTGGCTCTGCCCAGCCCCAGAGGTGACAGAACTCAAACTTGTCCACTAGAAGAGCAGGAAGAATAGGAATCCCAGTAACAACCTGTAACTTCTGTTTTTCTTATTGGCTGGAAGGCAGGAACTGACAATCAACTTCTAAATCTGGCATCTAGTCAGATCTTTCCACCTTGGGTCCCTCCAGCTTGCCTCCCAGCCTGTGGACACAAACTGCCCAGGCATTTCCTGTTCAAGGAGGTTTTTAAGAGTTACAGCCAGCCAAGACAGCCAGCGTGGGTTGCCTGTAGGTGGAGGGAAATTCTTCAGGCACTGCTCCCAGCACATGGAATAATGATTCCAAATTATGCTGGGCTTCTTTCCAAAATGTTGTACCTGGTTCTGAGTAGAAATAGGACCTGATCGGACTCAGCTTTGTCAGTGCTATTGAAATAGAAAATCTTTCCACACTCGGACTGAATTTAAGAGAGATTGGGGTTTTTTTACTTGGTCATCTTCATTGTCCTACTAGAAGCCCCCTGCTGCTATTCTTCAACTCAGTTTAGCAAGACATTGGGTATCTTTTCTTTGTGTTGAGTGTTCCTTGAAAGAGAAAACCCTGGAAAGTTTAGAGAGGTTCTCCTGGCTCCTGACCATGAACCAAAGAGCTGAAAGCACTCAAAGCTTTAAAAGAGCCAGATTTTTACCTATGTGATGCAAACAGGGCCAACTCCTGCTCTCAAAAATACACAATCTTAATCTTCACCACCCAGTGGGGAACCATCTGCTTTAGTCAAGGTTATGTTGTCCCAAGGAAGGGCAGTCTCCAACTCCATGTAAGACTCTCAGTGCTCTGTTATCTGCCAAAGCCCAAATACCCTGTGCAAACCCCACCAAGACAAACAAAAAGGCTGGTTTCCAGAAGGCAGACCACTTGCAAAACCCAAAGAAACACTGGCTCCCATTGTTCCACCAGGCTTTGCTATGTCAAACATCTCATGTGTAGGCGGGATCCTCTGGCAGGCTGGCTAAAGCATTATGGAAATAGGAGCACTGGTGATATTCCTTCCTAGCAAGAAGTGGCACAAATGCCAATGGTTTTGATCAAAGGGCAGCCGAATGACATAATTTGCCTCCCTTTTTTCCCCTGAATCTGGAGTAAAAGAGAACAAAAGCATTTTTCCTGGTGATATTGTCAACTGTGGCAACATCTCAAGACAGAAAACCAATAGCACTAGACCTGAAATCCTGACACAACCACTGAGCAAACGTTTTCAGCTGCATCTGATATTCCAGTGCTGGATATTAACATCTCCTTTTGGCTGAAGATGAAGAAATATAAGCAAAAGATGTGGAAATCAGAAACCAAGGTCTGAGCTTTGCTCTGACTCCGTGTATAGCCATAAGCAAGCTGCAACACCTCAGTTTCCTCTTCCACAAAACAGAGAGTGACAAGCTCCGCAATCCTCTCAGAGTTCCTTCCTCTCTGGAAGCAATTCCATGGCCATGCTGCTCTGATTGTGCCAGGGACCTTTCATGTGTCAGGGTTGTTTTGGATCTTGGGCAATTTTTCTTGAAGCCTCTGCTCTGCCACAGGCTTCCTGTGTAAATTCAGAGCCATGGGGCATTAGCATTTCTGTGAACTGGACTCCCCTTCAAAGCAGATGGGGATAAAACCCTTTATCTATTGCACAGTAATGACAGAGAAGGAAATGCCCCAAACACGGGAGAGAAGAGGCAGAAGACCAGATTGACAGATCCTCAGTGTAACTCACTGACTGCACTTTACAAATGCCATTCTGACCTTTAATTTATGCAATGAGTAATTGAACAACAAATTCATTGACAGACTCTGCCCTACAACAACCTCACATGCAAATCTTACCCATCAGCTATGTCTAAACCTTTTTTCCTAATAGGAAAAAGAGGAGACGGTGCCTGTTCCCCTCTAAAGGAATGTAGAAGTAGAAATGACAAGAAGATTAAACAAATTTTTTTGCCTGATAAAATAGAGGCAAGTGGACTAGAGGCTGCAGCTAAGGCCATCTCAGAGTGCAGGATCAGGTCTTGGGTACAGCACCCAGTGCAAATGTGCTGCTGTAGGAAATGGCAGCAGGTTACTGAGGGATATCAGCTGCCCTGTCCTGCCTCTGCTTCAGACTGAGCTGGGCGCCTTCCTATCAGTACCTCTGCCATTCCCTTCTCTAAACACACTGATCTCTTCCCCACTCCCTCCTCAAGTGCTGTGTGCTCCTGGCAGCTCTGTGCAAGCCACTGCCAAGTTTTGCTCAGGAACTCTTGTGTCTGCATATAAAAGTACTCTCTGGTCCTTGCAGGTTGCACAGGGCCTGTAAGTGTCACATTCTATCACATCACAAACATCATGAAACCAAGCCTCAAAAGCAGCAAGACTCAAAATCACCAGCCCCTCCTGGCAGCAACAAACCTTACAGGTCACTTAGAGAAGGGTCATTTTGAAAAGAAAACAGAGTTGAATTTTAATTAAAACATATTTTCTTTTGTCTTTTTACCCAGAAAGCTGTGAGCAGGTTTATCCTCAACCACTCGGATCCGCCGGGCGCCCGCAGGGATCACAGTGGCTTCGATGTAACCTAGAGCAACAAAAAAGGGGTGAATGAAAGCAGGGCAGGGCCAGCCAGGATTAACCACTCCATATCTCCCCGTGAAAAACTCAACTCCAGGCTGGGGATTGAGTGAGAAACACTCCAAATGAGATCCCTGTGCTGGCAGCCAGTTCTCAGTGCTGTGACAGGCATGGTCATGACCAACATTTCAGCAGAAATGCATGTGAGCTGCTCAGCTGTGGCTTCAGGCTTGTTAATCAGCTCTTCTTAGATCTGCACCCTTCAGATCACCCTGCTTTTCCTGCACTACTGACAGGGATGCATGAGGGCACTGTCAAGTGGGACTGTCAGGAGCAACACTGCACAGAACAGACATTTGAAATTGTGTTTCCAGTAGATGCTCTTGCTTCGTCCTCCCTGTCCAGGCTGTGCTGTCAGAAAGGATTCACTTTCACAATACTTTTTGATGATGCTAAACTGAACAGAGAGAATTAATGTGACAAATGAGGGGAAAAGCTTGTTTTCACTTACATTTCAGCTCTATACAAAAATTCTACAGTAGATAAGTGATCTCCTTGCACTGGGCTGCTGAGAATTCAACAGCTCAGATTTAATGCAGTAACAGAGCTGGAAGTTTCTCCAGGACTGATCACTGGTCACCTCTAAAGAATTTTTCAAAGACCAATTTTGACTCACAGAATAGAGTAAGAATAAGCAGGAGCTACAAGGAAATGTAGCCTATTTTTTCCCACTAAGGAGACATGTAGAGTTACAGACTTGCTCCAGGGGGTGGAAGTGGTGCCTTGAAATAATACAGCAGACGAACACAAGGCCCCATTTCAAAGAGCCGGGCAGAGTTTTTCCACTGGCTTCACTAGACTTTGAATCAGGCTTCTGTAGATGACACTAATCTCATCACAACCATGACTTGATTCCTCCTAATTGGCCACCCAGTTTACTTTGCAGCGTATCACTTGGCACCTTTTTGGGGTTATTGCTGTCCTCTTTCTTTCAGATGTTAAGCAGCTTATCCTCTATGTTCCCTCATCCACTTTTCTTGCTTTGAAGGGCTCTGTGAAGCTGTTCTGTGTCAGTGATGCCTTTATGGGAATTGTGGGCTGTCTAGAGCAATGGGATGGAGAAGTGCTGGCACAGCGAGCAGTGATTCCTTTAGCACCTAGCAGTGTTCAGGGAGCTATTTTAGGCATAAAAGTGCAGCTGAACAGCCCTGTTTTTGCTGTGCTGATACAGGGAGGACTCAAAGGAGTATGGTGACAGCCTCTTGCATCTCAGGACTAAGTAATTCTCCTGCCACTGTGACATGGAGTGAGACAGATTTAGGCTCTCACATGGTAGATTCATTTCCTGAATATTCATTTCATAAGTAAGGTTTGAGCTCTTGAGTTTCATTAGATGCAGAGGGTGGGCAGCTGACTTGGGCCAGACAGGCTCCCTCTTTTCCTGACTTGTATCTGAATGACACTTTCATCTGGCCCTTCAGCTCAGTCCTCTTTGCACTTGTTCCTCCTCACTTCTCCCTTACTCAGGATATCTTGGAAATGGTCACTTATCCCTTGCAGGAAAACCAGAGACAGGGGCAGCAGAGCTCAAACCTTGTCTGTGCACAGAAGCCAGAGCAGAGGCTCTCCCAGCTGCTGTTCCAGCCTGGGATTCACCAGGAAAAATCATTACTTCCAGGGTCAATTTTTCAAAGGCAATACTGAAATCCGTTATGAAATCAGAGCAAACAGATGTTGGGCTTTATCCTAGACATTGCCAGGAGTTGGTTTTTCATCAGCTGAGATATCAAATCACAGTCAATGCAGAGTGTTTCAGATACCAAACATCCTCACTGCACCCCATGCAGCTGCATAAAAACCCAACCAACAAATACTCAAGACATGAACACACAGCAAAAGTGTGACCAGTGACAGTCTGTCACAGGGAAACAGCTCCTGATACAGCCCTGAGCACCCCTGTTAGGAAGCCAGTTTGGAACATGCCCAAGTTTCAGGTAATTTAATGCATCTACTAGGGGACTATTTACTTATTTAGTTTTTAAACCAGATACAAATGCTCAGAGCTAAATCATGCAGGGGTTGGAGACAAAGTTATTCTGAATTTAGTGGAAGGCAGCCACTAAGTTCAGTGAACTCTGCATCTGTCCCCTGACCCAGCAGCAGCCAGGAGTGTGTCACACTGCTTTAGAGGTGAGCAAACCCTGGAGCTGTGCTGGAGGCTCAGCTCAAGCCATAAATACACTCATTTCATCACTGTGCCATGAGAGAAAGACCACGTGGAAAAGTGATTTTTATGTACTTTTTACAATAGTAAATAGTGAATTGTGAGCTATTAATAGAGTATTAGTTCTGGAGACTGTTTGGTTTGGTCTCACACCAGATTTTTTCTCCTTGTGTAATTTCTAATCCTGATTGATGGCTTTGAGGGGTTGCACTCACAGCTCCTGAATAAGAAGAAACACACTGAGTTAACTCATTGTGCCACAAACCTGACTGCTGACCTTCACTCTCCTGTTAAAGAACTGCTGGAAGCTTTGCAGGGGTTTGGATCTGACCTGTCCTCCCAGAGGTGAAGCAGAACCCTTGGGCATGTCCCACCAGGAGCATCTGGACACCCTCATTCGTTATGTCCAGCAATGTTGGGTGTGTTAGTGGTTGAATTCTGCTGCAGACAGACTGGATATCACCCATGCAAATTTGCTACAGGTACAAACTTGGATCACCTCCACCAGTCCACTCTAGTCCTCAGAGCTGGTGGGAGGCTTCTGGTCACAGATTCCTGATCTTTGAGATAACTGCACCAGGAAACACCTCCAGTGTTTTCCAGGCACTTTGTATTAAGCAAACTGTAACTGCAGATTGCCAGAAAAATTATCAAGTGTCAGCTAGAATGACCAAAAAATGTCTCAGAGTTGGCTCAGAGTCAAGGACTCTCAAAGCTGTGTTAGGTCTTAGGACAATTGCCTGCCAAGGCCAGGGTTTGCAAGGTTGGGCTTAAAGTTCTTTTTTAAATGAGGAACTGGTTAAAGACTGATAAGATTTGGCAACTATCAGGCAGTATTTTTAGTAATTTCACCCATAAATCAGCCTGTTAAGATGAAGCTTTTAAAATACAAAAGGAGAACTTCATTATTTGATAATTTATAGTGCTGTATGCGGTATACTCCACCTTGGGAACAGTTACTCTGGCACACACCAATCTTTCTGGATAATCTGCATTACATCAGTGTCTCAGGAATGTAAGACTGTGATTGAAGCAAATCCTAGATACAAATTTTATGGTATAACTCCTATTAGGACAGACACCAGAACAAAGAGGTGGCTTTGTCATCAAGGAGATTAATATGTGAACAGTGGCTACTGTATCTTCATTTAAATGCTGGAGAGATTTGCAAGAGGAAAGCAGCCCACACAGAAAAATCCATTGTTAGCCATTGTTATTACTCCCAGAAAGAACAGAAAGTTTGTGTGAACTTCAGAATGCCACTGATCTACTGCAAAACTCTTCTGGTTTACACTGCAGTGAAAGATGGACTCTGAGGTGAAGGAAAAATGATCCCATGGCTGAAAGTACCAATCCCTGCACCCTGCACCTTTCCACCTTACCCCTGCACACACCAAAACCAGGTGTGAGAAAGTCAACAGTGCCCAGCCCATTATCAAACCTCCCAAAAGTGCTTTGAACAAACATCTCAGGGTAGAAGCCAAGGAGATCAGGCTGTCCTGCCTACCTGCCAGCCCAGGCCAGCAGACCTTCCATGGTATTTCAGGGTGAGCATCTCAGACTCCATCTCCTTCCCACCTTGCAGATTTTGCTGAGTGCTACTTGCTGCACTGGAGTGCAAATTATGTCTATTTTCTGAATAGCTGTGATGATTCTCCTTTGCTTTCAGCTTGAGAATAAATCCTGCATTGGCATCTGTGCACTTCCAGCCATGGGATAGCTCATTTATAAGAAAATCATTCCTCTGAACAGCCAGGGATAAATTTCAAAGCCTCCTACCATTGCTGGGAAGTTGTTTATTGGGATTTCTAACTTGTATGTTCTGATGAAATCCTTATAAGGGATCTCTGAGATAAAAATTAGGTAGAGTTCTCTTTTCTCATAATTTACATGTGCACTCTATTGATAAAACAAGATATTTTTGTGTTGGCTAAAGATGCTCCCAGCCAGCACAACAGCACGACTGTTCAAACTTCTCTTAGTAAGTGCTGGACAGCATATGAAATAAAACCCCTACTTTTCCACCATCTTACAAAGAAAAAAATCTAGTAAAGATGTACTTTTCCTTTCCCAAAATGGTATTTACAACAAATGGTATCTCTCACCTTTAGTTAGATTCTGCCATTAAAACATATCCAAATATCTGTGGTCATTCTTTTGAATTATAACCATAAATTCTTTTTGAACCACAATAAAAAATGAAAATCTTGATGTGGCTGAAAAAAGTCAAGAGAGACAGACCCAGGTCTCTGAGCATTACAGGCATAGTCTTGGAGAAGTTGCCAGTGAAAAATCAGCTCCCCAACAGACAGGAGTCAAAGAGCTGTCCCTCATTTCTAGGTCCCTTTTACAGTGGCTGGGGGGACAGAGGTGGATTTCAGAGTAACTCTGTGTTTGGTTTTGAAAAATTATTTTGTAGAAATAGGTACAGGGCATGCTGCCAGTCGAAAGGAAACCTCAGTCTAAACAGTGCATTCAGCCGCCCTGCTGAAGACAGCCAGCTGCACACAAGTGTATGTGAGGCCTAGCATCATAAATAAAGGCTTTTGACCTCTTCTCCAGCAGAAAAATGGAATCCATTTCCACTTGGATCACCCTGGACCACAGGTGGTAAGAGCTGAACTGCAATGAGGCACTGTGAATGTTTCACCATCCTTCCCACTAGGGTGGCAGAGCCTCTGTGACATTACAGTTGGGGAAAAAAGAATGAGACCCAGCTCTTTTTGCTTGGTGCATGAAAATTTGGCTACCTTTCACACAGATAGGTTCCCTAAAAGGAAAGTATCTCTGACAAGGCAAGTGTTACAGTAAAAGGACTTGAAGTTTATCCGTGGCTTTTGATACCAAATTTCCCCATCTAATCCGACAAAAAAGAAGATAAAGAACCAACACCAAAGGATTTCACCAACACCCACTGACACTGCAAACAGCATTCAAGTATCTTACACGAGAAACACTTGGGAACAGCCTTTGCCTTTGCCATCACACATGTGGAAACCTTCTTACAATGACTATTGGTTACTAAGAAACAGAAAGGAGGTGGCAGGGGTTTAGTTCAGTTCACAGGGCTCCACAACATCATTCACAATCACAGGACACAGAGGGACCAATCCTGCAACCAGAGGAGTCCCACGGACAGAGCCACAGCCCAAGGCTGCAGCTGTGATTCCCCAAACAGTTACCACTCCAAAACAATCAATGTCTTGATGTTTGATGTTAATTCTCTTTTGAAATAATAAATCAGCACACTGGACTTGGGGTCTTGGCCTTGACTTGGAACACAGCCAGGTCATGGGGATTTGCCACTGAACTGTGCAATCATTTACACACCCAAACCTTGAACTTGTTATCATCAGAATATTGTGGATCTTTCTTTGCCCCAGCTTAAATCAAATTTTGGCACATTTTTGCTTAACTGTTTTTTTAAAAAGCCTTTTTTCCCCCTTGAGTAACACCACATTCACTTGTGATACCCCAGAGCTGGAGCTTTGCCTACTGCATGAAATTCAGTGGGTTCACCTGAGGACCTGATTCTGCAAAACAGTAGCATGTGAGCAGAAACAGACAAGAGCACACAAAAAATGTAATTAACTTTCCAAATGAAATTTAAAATAAAATAAAACAAAACATCTAATAAATGGCTATGAAGTTATACTGGTAAAAATAATTATCTTCTAAATTATGTGAGATGGCTAAAGGTGGAAACATTGCACCAACCAAGCAACACTTTGACAGGTTTGTGCATCCACAGAGAATCCAAATGCTTGAACACTGTCCACGAGTCATCACGAATTCTTTGTGATTCCAGGGCACTGGGGGTGAAAACCTCCAGCAGAGTCCTGGCAGCCAGTTAAGGCTGAAGCTGCTTTGCTCCTACAGCCTTGTAAAGTCACCACCTCAAAGAGTCTGTGTAGCTGGAAACGGGTGCAACCTCATGGCAGAGACCCAGAAATCTCGTGTTTATCTGCACAAGATGTTTTGTAGCCTCATGGGAAAAGATAAAATATAGCTACTCTTCAGCAGCATGTAAGAAATCCATGAAAGCTGTAAAACCTGCTACAGGAATGGGGAATAGCTGGGGTTTTTCAATGGAAATGAGGAACTTTTCCCAGCACTTGCATCAAATGCACAAGACTTGATGCAAGTGGGTAGAAAACAACAAAAGAGTCAAAGGCACGAACCCCTTTGACTAGTGCAGGAAACCATTCACCAGCTTGGCCAAGCAAACAAATGTGCACCAGATAGATGGTGTGCAGGTGGGAAACCCTACCTGCATCTCACAGGAGGTGAGAGATCCCAGCTGGCCCCACAGGTGAGGAGAAGGAGGATGCAGAGGAAGAGGTCAGTGAACAAAATCAGAGCCTCAGACTTCAGAGCTGAGACCTGGATTTAAGGGAGCTACTAAGCACTGGTGCTGCTTTAGCCACTAAACTGAAGTGTGTGCTTGAAGGGGATTTTCATGTGCTTTGTAGAACTCAGTCCTGGAGCAGCACATGTTGAATGTATTTCTCCATACAGAAATGCCAGTTCTGTATTCACTGAATGGGAAATAATTTTTCTTCTCGACAAGTGTTTCCTCCTGGAGCAGCGTCCAAGTTCTGGACATGGCTTTCCCCCTCTCTTTGGCTAATCAGGATGTGTGATAACAGTTCTCAGAAGAGTAGTACAGAAACCCTGGAACAAAGACTAATTCAAACACCAAGCTGTACATACATTAATGTTTAACAAGAAAGGGAAAAGTCTTAATTCCAACCTCCTATATTCTATACTGGATATTTTTGCTGGCAAGGAATCAGTAAAAATATTCAGAGGGGAGTGCAGTGCTCTTTTCTTTAGCTGAGATATTCTGATTATAACATGAATCATCTACAACATGCAACATGCATCATTCTGAGACCTCAAAGATGGTGCTGAAATCCAACTTCCCTCCCGCTGGGAAAGATTCTGTGATTTTTTCTCCTATTTAAAATCATCAGCACCAGTAGCACTCGAAATGAGAAACACAACTTCACTCTGAATTTCAGGCAGAGGCAGTGGCTGGTATCTGGGTGAGTGAGTAAGAAGCAGATGGGATGTCACACTTGAAGTGAGCTGTTCTGTTTTGTGTTTCTTAGGTGCTTCCTAGAGCTCTTTTTTCAGGTGACTCCAGTGCTGTGCAAGAAGAGCTGTTACTGCTACCCCAACTCTCCTCCAGCAGGTAAGAGAACCCCACTGAGTGTTACTCACCCATGCCCTTGGTGTGGTTGAAGTCTCCTTTCACCACTTTGCAGGTTTTCCCATCACCACTGCAGATCCCACAGCGATCCTCTTTGGCAGCCGAGCCAATGATCCCATCACAGCCAATTTTCTAATGACAACAACCAGAGACTCCCATTACTTTGTCTGCAAGGTCAGAGCATTGAGGTCAAGACTAAGATTGACATCTGACTGAAAATCTGAATGGGGAAAAAACATTGAACTCTTCATCAAACTTTTGAAATACCTGAAAAAAGACCTCATTAATCAGTTGGTTCAAGATACCTGAAATGAAAGACTAATTCAATGGAGGCAGGTCAGTTTTATATCTGGCCAATTATGAAATTTTCCACATGCTTGCACAGTATTAAAAATTAATATTCAATTAAAAAATAAACTATAAAATCTAACAGTTTCACCTAAAGCTTCATTGTAAGTGTTTTCATCGTTTTCTATACACACCTAGTTTATTTCCAATAAAAACCTATACTTCTGCTTCCACACATGGGAAGAGTCACAATATTCTCCCTTATCACCATAATCTTCCTTATTCACAAAGCATTCATAGGTTATGATGGTGAACATTCCACATTTGTAGATCTTGAGGCTGACAACATTGTCAATAATCTACATAAATTGTATTCTGTCCATTTAAGATCCTCAAAATGATCAGCAATTTGCTCTTAAAACATAAATTTCTACTGAAATAAGCATTGTCATTATGCAAGTTATTAGCAGAGATTGCACTGTTAAAAATGAGTTTAAGATTTTTTCTGCACAGATAAACAGTTTCTTGGCAAATGAGAAGCAGGACTGTCACTAATAAGACTTATTTGAATAAGGCTATTGGGTCTCTCCCATCTTTGCCCTCCTATGATGAAGCCATAGGAAAGTTGGAGGGATATCTTAGGGAACAATCAAAACAACAAACACTTTGAAAAATAGGGCAAGCAGGGAAATATTAAGAGAACTTGGGCTGTTTATCTGAGCCTGTCTGCATGTAAGCAATGCATTTTGGATCAGAATTCCAACATTCCCCTTGTTTCAGAAGACCCTGGCCACTGCCTGAGTCCAGATGTATTTCAGGGATCAAAGATTGCCAACGTTCCACTGCGTGCTGCTGCTGAGATTGTCTGGGTAAATCATTAGGGACAGACATACTGAGAGAGGATGATCACCCTAAATACATACTAGGGAAATTCTGCTTATTAACTGGCACAGCACCTACACTGGTGCACAGGAACAACAGGAAAAAACCTGTATAAAAGTATAAATGGGAGTTAAAAGAGGTAGGAAGAGGATTGTGAAGTTTTTGGCAATTGCAATTCTCAAGCCTAAATTCACGCCCATGTCCAACAAATAATTTTGGGATATTGAACGTGATTCTGCCCCCAGAACAGAAGGATGTCCCAGCAGTTCTCCTTCCAGGAAAATCAGGATGATTTATTAATGGGGTTGCTGAAAGGCAGCTGGAAATAAACTGCCTGCCACCCTGCTGAGATACTGGAAAGGCTGTGTTTAATTTAAGGCTCTGGTGCTATCTTTTATTGTGCTGCATTGTTATTAGCACTATGTGAGCACACAGATGAATAAAGGGAACATAATGAGTGTTGAACCACACTTATTCCCAGAGCTACACAAGGAGTCTGTAGGACTCTAACGGAGGCAGGGAAAGAATGGGGAGTTGGCAATCACATGCTCTGTGTTTATGCTGGAGTTTCCCAGATAATGGAAAGCAGTGGAAGCAGCAAAGCTTGGGAAGGCTGAGTCCCACCCTCATGTGAGACTTGGTTTCAACACAAGGCATTTCCTCACACCTTTACCTGGTCACCGGCACCTCTGTCTTGAGAGGCCCTCTCTGAAGGGCATGGAAAGAACCCACTGAATACACAAATGGAACTCTCAATATCTTTGCTGCTTTTTACCTTTCATCTTCACCCTATTCCCTGTGGGTGAAGGAACTGGGAATGGCCCTTGCACCCTCCTCTTCAGTAGCACCACTGCTCCCATCCACAGGGCAGACTTTTCCCTCAATCCACGCCTTGAAGACTTAAAGCCTCCATCACATTTAGTCCAGGAAATGGCTTCTTATAAAGAAGTATCTCTTAGAGAATAAAACACTTTTTTTTTCTTGGCTTTGAGATGAGAATTGGTGCATTCTTGCTACTTTATGGGGGAAAAATACCTTGGAAGCACTTTAGTGTTGTCTACACAAACATTAGAGTCCGTTTCCCTCTCCCCAAGCCTTTCATTCATTTCCAAACTGAAAGTGCATTTAATAACAGTACATAATGAAACAGCTTTGGATAAGATTTGAGAGCGGATTCCAAAAGCTGCAAAGTCATTTAGAAACACATTACAGTGACCACCTTGGTCAATGTGATCCTTTGAGAACTCCCCACATGGAAAATACTCTTAAAACCACCACCATGGCCACTCTTAAAAAAAGTGGATCAGTGGATCAAAGGGGAAGAGACAGGATGGAAGGGCAGAACACAGTGGCTTTCCCTGCGTGCAAAGTACCTGCCAGCAGTCCTTGGGCTGTTAACTGAGAGATTTCTCCAAGGTGTGAGAGCTCCTGAGATTTCAGCAATGGCTGCAAAAACCTTCAAGTGTCTACATCAGCAGCTTCCCACTGACAATATGCTCTGTGTATTATACTGCCCATCCTTTAACTACAGAGCTGTCCTCAGCCTGCAGAAAGCTTTCCAAAATGTTAAGGCTTAATTAAACATATGCAAAGGGAAAATCTCAAGTTTCACCACACAGAAGTCAAGTTTTCACAGTGCAGAAAGAATCCCCTAAAACCTAAAGAGTTCAAGGGAGTTGCTTCATCTTTGCCATCTCTCAATTGCTTTGTGTTGCTTCTTGTCCAGTCCAACCAACCGAGGAAAGGGGATTTATTAAACTAAGAAGCAGAAAGGGGAAGCTTTCCGTTCTGAAGAAAGAAAGACCTTGTAAATGACAGTAACTTCCCGTGTGTTTTCTGACCCAAGAGTTATCCTGAAGACTGAGTCCATGGACCAGCCCATCCAGCAATTCCTGGATACTTTCAGTTCCATCAGTCTTGAAAGGACTGGTGAGATGGGAAGCAGCTTTAAAACATGGGAATGCTGTCAGGAAACATGAAAATAAGTTTTTTAGGGCTTCAAGTGCTCAGCATGGACAGTCAGAAATGTGTCCACAGGTTTCTTAAGGCTCTTCCATCCTGGCTGTCTTCTACTCTGACACATTTTGGAACTAGCCACTGACCTTTAAATTGGCAGGTACCTGCATGTTTGCTGAGCCAAAGGCCTGAAATTAATTCTCTTTAAGCCGATATCTCCATCCACCCTTCCTTCTCTCCCTCCCCCTTTTTCTCATTTTTATAATTAAACATCTGAAAGTACTGCTTGTTGGGTGGTATTTCCAGCTTCAGTCATAGCTGGCTCCAGCATAGGAAAACTCTTCTCTTTTGAATACATATCACTTGGATTGTTCTGTGTGAACTATTCTCTGTATTGCCTGGATATTTTTTAATGATGTTTTTATTTGTATTTTCAATGGCTGTGAAAGAGCTCAATTGATACAGCTTGTGAGGGTATGTTTTGCTACATAAACACAATTATTTTTGTTATATACACCCACTCTGTGCAAGAAATGACATTGTAGGCTCACAAAACTGTAATGCTTCCCATATGCTGAACTAACTGGCTGTCTCAATGGATCAAATATAAATATTGATGCAACATGTGCCACTTTGCAAATTAATCATGTACAGAGCAGGCTGGTTATGACAGATTCATCTACACTGCCAATTCCTTTTGTCCATAATATCCAATGTCCATTGATACCTCCAGGGATGGACCACATGAAACAGGAAAGTACAGATGTGAGCAAGTGACATTCAGATCTGAGGGGAAGAGAATTCTCATTTCATTGTTTTAAACACGTCTGCCCCTGTGGAGGGTTGTGGGTGGCTGCAGGGCTGGGTGAGCTGAGTCTGGGTCCCTAAGCAAGCAGTTCATCTCTGACTTACTGCAATTTCTATTTCACAAATTTTGTGCTAAGGACTGGATTCCACACAGGAGTTAGTTCAACAAATACCTTCCTCTCTTTTCTCAAGGCTTCAGATTTTATCTGAATCCGAGCAGCTCGTATTTTAAATTAACATTATCTCATCTGCAATGTCACCTGCCACTGACTTTGTGCTTAGATCCTCAGCAGCTCAAGGGGGTGGTGTTAGACACAATAATTCTTGATTTTTCACATATAGATATTGAAGGTTATGTGTCAAAACCTCTGTGTTCGCGAGAAAACATGCAAATAATACACAGCTACTTCCCATCCCAGGAACTCCATTGCTTCTGTTCTATTATATGCTTTCCATGGGATAACATGGAAGAAAAATTGGGGGAAATAGCATGGGATTTGTTTTGTTTTTTTCAGACCCCACTGCAAAGTACACCACAAACTAGTAGGATATCGACAAAACTTGGTTTGTCACTATGTCTTACCAAAATCCCTGATACTCTTTTTAACCTCAGATCACATTGCTACAGATCCAGACATGGAAAAAAACAAAAAAGGCAATTATACAACAGGTTTCTGTAGTTCAGACAATCCTTCTGGATTTTGTGCACATGCACTAAATAATTTATCAAAGTTCAGTGCTAAGCCAAGTTGTTGTATGGAGACAAGCTACCCAGTCTGGAACATCTTGTACCACAGTTTGTAATGCAGGAATATGAATAATACATGGAAAATACTCAAGTGAGGAGACAAAGCCAGAACTGCAGGCATCAATCAAATGCAAAAAGTGGGTACTAAGTATATAAAAAACTCTTTGCCAGCAGCAGGTCCAGTAGACAACTTCAGTTTCTCCTCTGCCACCTCTGGCACTCTCCTGACACTCTGCCTGTCCAGTCTGCAGAAGCTATTTTGAAAATCTGTCCATCTTCCAATTAGTGCTCCCCTTTCAGAGAGTGTGACAATCACTTTCAGAAGAAAGGAGTTCTGTTATAATTTTGTTGTGCCAGGACAGTCTAATATGTGGTTTATTATCATTAAACATATTGTGGATTCACCAGCCAGTTGAAAGGAGGTGTGATGTGACAAAACATTCATGAGAAAACTGCAGACAGAGCCAAAACATCTTCACCTCTTAAATTATTAAATCACAGCAAAGACTGCCCTTGATCTCCAGCCCAGTTCAGCTATACAGGAGGTCTCTCTTTTCACAGAGACCTTAAATTACATCCTGAAGCACAATCTTTAGTCCCCACTGGAAAGTTCTCATGCTGTCATGAGGCTCAGACTAATCCTCCTTTGAGAAAAGCCAGCACAAGGTCATGTGCATCATAACAGTCAGCTGAGCAGCCTGTCTTCTCCTCACCCCTCTGCTCTGTGACATCTGACACTTTTTTTAGTTCCACTTCTGCCAGCAGTTTTGAATTAACCTCAGCAGCACAGAGCAAAGCACTGTCAGGGGTTAGAAAGTGCCCTGCTCTCATGAGTGTTCTCTCATCAAACATGCACCCCACAGGCCCAGGGAAGAACAAAACCCTCAGGGAATTCTCCCCCTGAAAGCCATTTGTCACTTGAAGAGAAATAGGAGAAGATGAACCCAGTGTGAGGTGCAGGTTGCAGTGCCCTACTCCACCTTCCCCATGGCTGCAGTGTCCGTGACAGGAAAAGCAAACTGCTGCAAAGCCTAAACGAGCACTCACCCTCCTTCTCCTCCAACAGATCAGGCTGCTTTTGCTCCCCAGCCTGCTACAGATTTTCTGTCTCTGAAAAATCTCTGGAGAAAATAAATTCTTGCTCGAAGACCATGTGCATTTTGAGGAGAAAAGGACAAAGACCAACATAGGCTTGGAACAGGGGATCCAGTTTGCTCACAGGATGGTAAGAAATGTGTGCATTTGAAATGTTCAGCCTCAAAAGCAACTCAAACAAGGAAAAAATTGAATTAAGACCTTACGATTCATCTCAAAAACAAGGAGTAAGGCTAGAAAAAGTCTAGGTGATTTAGGAACTCCTATGCTAAATTTAGGGCTGGCTTTGCTCTTTGGTGCTTCTATGCATGATCAAAGTAATAACCAAGTTTACTCACTCCAGCTGCCTTCAGGTGTAAGGGATAAATACAGGGATGCTGCTGCTTTTGATGATTTTGTTTCAGGGATAGTGAGGCTGACACCAAAGGCTTCATTGACACCTTTTAGATTGGAGTTCAGCTTCAAAGTGAAACTGTAGGAACTTCACAAAGTACAACTGAAGGAAAATTCCCTTAGTGCTCAAATGCATTTGGGGCATTCTGAGGCTTCAGAGAATCTGTTCCTGCTTTCCTTCTCAAAATCCTCCTCTTCTTGCTAGAGTCTTTTCTCTGCCATGTTCATCTACATTCATTCATCATCCAAGAACGATTCATGAGCTGCATTTAGGAGCAACTAATGAAGGGAGAAGATCTATTACATTTCCTGGGCTAGATGTTCACAGGCAATGGTTGCTGCTAATTTGTCTGTTGCACTGACAATGTGTCATTCCTGCCTTTGAGAGCCTCTAACTAGAAGGATTACATAAGAAAATAAATAACAGTAATACCACCCTCTGATTTCAGCACTTATTCTCTTCTCCAGGCCCCCTGCAATGCTTACTGCCAGGCTTTGTCTACTCTGGGTAAAGAAACAAGGAGAGGAGTAATTAAATGAATATGGCAATTAAATTGGTTTAATAGGCAGCTAGTTAGGCAAGTATCTGTGGCAAATGGGGTACACAGGCACATATGGCAATTCTCAGCACTGCACAGCATATATGGCAGAGGAATATTATAAATGAGTTCACAGGGCTTTCAAATCTGCTCGGCTTGAACTGATCATTTCACATTTTTTCTCAGCCAGATGCAAATGGACTGAATGTTCTGCAGCTGTCATCACCTCTCTGCACAGTTAAAGGCAGTTGCCCCTGACTCTGAGTGCAATTTGCTTTTCGTGATGTACCTCCAGAGCTCTGTGCTCATAAAGGAATTCATTTGGAGGGAGCTGGCTACTGATCCTCCCTGGATGAAAAAAACGTGCCTTGCCATCATGTCTGATTTACCATTTGTGACAGTTCTGAAGGTTTGGAGCAATAAAACTGGCCAGCCCAGAGTAATGGTCAATGGCACACAGCTGGAGGTGCACAGCTGGCCTGACTATAAAAGGTTATTAACGAGGGGTTTTTAGCTTTTTTTAGTTATGGCCAAAAACAGGGGAAAATGAAGTAACTTGGGATGCACCATGAACCTGGCACTATGTGCAAAGCACTTTGTATTATAAAGAATCAAACTTGCACTGGCTCCTCTTGTTGCTGTTCATATTCTTTATTGGAATAAATTAGAGTGAATTAAAAATGCCTCTTCAGCATCATTTGTCAAGAAACAGTGGGAAGTGTCTCCTGCAGCAGTGCAAAATTCAATCCAATGATTTTTCACTTCTCTCTTTGCATTGCTATTAGTAAAGCTGCTCTATGCCCCCAAGGCCTCTCTCACACCCATGTGAGTATTGTGTTCATTTATCTCCCTGCCTGGAAAGCTCAAAGCAATAAAAATTGGCATTTCTTAACCACTCACAAAAATGAGAAATAATGCCAAATTTTGATTTATTTCCACTAACTTTTCTAGTTTGTCAGGGCAAAGTAGTGAAGTTAGTGGAAATAAAGGGTGATGCTAAAAAGCTGTTCTGGTGAATACCAGGGCTGGTTAATACCAGGAAGAGCAACTCCTACCACAGGATACAAATCCAGATGAGGAGAAACTTAAAGGGAAGAACTGCCAGGAAGAACTCAGCCCTGGCAAGGCTGCTGTAGCCAAGTCAACTCTTTCCCACTGTGTGCAGCACACTTTGAACATGTGCTCCATGATCAGGAGAGAGGAAACTCATGAAGGGTCTGCCCTGTCAAATTCTCCATGATAAATGACCTGAGGGCATCATCAGGAGTATCCACTCCAAACAACTTCCAGTCTTTTATGATCCTTAAATACACATTTTTCACATCTCCCTTCCCTTGTCCAAACATTAAATCTCCATCTTATAGGGGTCTACAACTCCATAGCACCAGCTCTAAGAGCTGCCCTCCTTAGCATTCAATGTGTTACAAACTCTCAGCAAACCATGAAGTTTTATTACAGAGATCTCCCACACCTCATTTTGGGTCTGTGTGTAATTTGGTTAGAGAGAAATAATCACTGCAATGGTTACAGGCCATCACTCTAAGAGAAAGGGAATTCAGTGTGGAGACTCTGGCTCGTTTAGCTGCAGGAGCCAAGGAGCCACTGGTACTGAAAAGCTTCCTCAATATTTCTAAGAAGGAACCAGAAGGTGGATCTGAAAAGCATCATGATTCTGGCAAGATATTGCTTGCAACAGGCTAGTGACAATTTGTAAGCTGATTTACAGCTTCAGCTTTTATCACTGATTCCTCTAATAGGCAAAAAAGAGCAGTTAGGCAAGCCAGACTTCCCCTCCAATCTGCTCCCCTCACAGAAGTCCCTTCCCACCCAAGCCATGTACACAAGCAAATGTGATTTTTGAGCATTCCCAGCTGTTTAGCAATAATATTATATCTAGGGCATTCAGCACAATTCTCAGAGCAGGACACAGGGCCATGGAGCACTTGCAGTGGGTCTTATAAAACAGGATTGTCCCCTCCCCTCAGGGACAGCCTCCCAGCCACCCACACGGTGCTGCCCCAGACTGAACCTAACACTAGAAATAGAACAAGAGAAAGTTACTCCACCTGGCACTTGCCATGTACACAGAGGTCTGTCTCATAAGGCCCACAGGGAGTTCCATCCAGGACTCTGTCTGCCACCAGCACAGGAGAATCCTTGCCCAGTGGGGAGCAGAAGAGCTCACATGGCTTATCTGGAAAAAGAAATACAACTGCCCTTGGGAACAGCACAAGGGTTTGAGGCAATGGTGATACATTCTCTACATGAATAGATTTGGATATCTCATCTTTGAATGAACATGAGGCTTTCACTTTAGGCTTGTCATTTCCCCACTTCAAAATATCACTATTTAAAGGGTTACATTGATGAGACTGGGATTTAACAACACAGAAAATCAATTAGTCAATACACTTTTGTGTATCTGTTGGTAAAGGGAAGATGTTTGTTACAGAGAATATTCAGCAATCTGATAAGAATGATCAAGTCATTGTGTCTTTCAAAATTAAGGCTACTGCCAGTGATTTTAGAAGAATAAGTTCTCTAGACCATTTCATATCCCACCAACATCTGGTTGAATAGCAGATAAACAGCATGATCCAGCAGAGGACGCATTAAAGGAATGTAGGTGAGATAGGCAATCATGCTGAGATGGCCCAAAATGACATACATTTAAAAATGTCACAGGGAATCCACCTTTCCTTTCAGTTCCAAACTAACTGGAATTTTTTAACATTTAAATTCCCAACTCTCTGATTCCCAGTCTGAAATTCCCAGCATCACACTGGGAATCAAATTAAGGCACTTCTCTCCCAGCATTTGAAAAAGATGAGTAAAGCATTGACAATTCTGTATGTTCTATTAAGAAGACTAAAGGAACAGCAGGGCAGCAAAAAGAACAATTAATTGTAATCAGTCAGCTGCAGCTAAAAGGGGCCTTCTCAGCAACAATGGGAGCCCTGCAGATGAGAAACTGCAGTGCAAGAACAGCGAGGAATTACAGAGGGAGATGAAAACACTCACCATCCACAATGACAGCTGTCAGGAGGCTTTTCTTCTTGTTGCTGTACCTGTCGTGGGCCTGGCACTGCTGGTCCCTGAAGCTGGGCACCCCTTTGGGGCAGGGCAGGTTCTCACACACCGTGTGCTCCACGCTGGCCCCCCGGCAGTTCTTCCCACCCGGCCCCGGGCTGCAGTGAGCAGCAAAAGCAGGGTCAGCACCAAACACCTGGAATGTTCCATCTTCCCCCTCCCATGCTTGTTTTGCCTCAAACACCGCTGAGGTTGGAGACACAGCAAGTATCTCTTCAGCATGTGTTCTTGCAATTAAAATAGCACAGAAGCAGCTCTAACCGGCGCTGTAGGCAGGGTACCCAGAAACAAACCTGTGCTGCAGATAACCTCCATCCATGAAATCCATGCCACGCCACACATTTGTTTTTAAACATGCAGGAAAGGCCACTAATGCAACATCTGAATCAAGCACCTGCAAAATCTATCTGTTTTTATTTATGAATCCCCAGAGAAGAAGGAAAACTCAAATTCTCAACATCAGTTTGTTTTCTTTGCAAAGTAAAACAAAATGCAAACAAAAAAACCACAAGCATGGAATCTGGAATTGCAGGTCCCAACTCTTGTACTTAAGAGTTCAAGCACCGCCTGGCATTTCCAATAACCAGTGCAATCCAAGTCCACCCTGGCCCATGTCTGAAGCAGTGACTGTGTGAGATCTCCTGGTAAGCAGCTCCATAACCACCTTTCACTGTATTTATGCCAAGAGAATCCACCCACCAACGGAACTGAAGAAATCAAAGCCCATTCATGCTGCTGTGACCCTCCTACATGACAAGAGGGGACTGAAGAAGGGATGCTCTGTTTAAGCCAGTGGTTTTCTCCTCAGTCCAACTGTACAACAACAAGGCAAAGCCTAGGCAAGAGCACAAGGCAGTACAACTCACAATCTGCATGTGCAAACTGGCTTATGACACACTCCTTACAACCAAGGGGAGGCAATGCATGTAAATGCTCAAAGAAATTACAGAAAGGAAAAACCAAATCAAACAGTGAAGCAACTGGTTTAAAAATACTGCTGGTCCCACAGGCTCAAGAGTCAGCTGGCAGGAGCAGAGATTCCTGTAAAAAAAAATCCCAAGACCAAATATATACAAAATAATAGATAAATCCCTTAGCCAGTATTTTTGGACAGTGAATAAACCAGCTGCAGAAGTGGGCTGAGGCCAGGAATTTAAAGCAAAAGAAGATCACGTGTGTATCTCCAGCCAAGAATGTATATGAGCAAGAGAATTTTCAAATCAGTGTGCAGTGTTGGAAGGAGCATTTCCTGTAATTTAAGGAACAATGATGGATGGATTTAGGTTTGGTCAGCACTGTAGCTGACAGCAAAGAAACCAGCTCAGTCCCCTTTTCAGGAAAATGAGCTGCTAAAAATCAAACCTGGATACTACAGACATACAACTGCAGCTCAGATAAGGAGAGGAATGAACAAAAATATCCTTTTCACATGATTACAGGTCAACAGCAGCAATTGTGAGCCTATCCATCATCTAGGCATGTCTTTAAAGTAACTGTGTTGCTATCAGAATTTCAGCCCCAATTTAAAAAGAAAAGCTTTGGGTATTTTGTGTGTAGAAGAAAACCTAAAATCTGAATAAAGTCAGAGACACCCCTCTTGGAGGGCTGCTCCCAAGGCTGTGAAGTTATAATAAACACGATTGAGGTGGCCAGTTACATGGCACCATTGTAACCTCTTCAGAACTCCAAAATGATGAAGAGACTTCCAGATGGGTCTCAATTGACCTGAGGGATGAAGCACAACACCTACATTTCATCCTGAATCAGAAAAAACCCAAGCCCACGCAGAGAGCATCAGCTTGTTTGTAGTCACTGTGCAGAAGCTAAACTGCACCCAGGGCTCCTTGCATGCATGAAAACCTTCCTGTTCTTATGCAGCACATCCTGACCTATAGAGCATCTCAAGGGGCTTTGCCACCACAGCTCTGGGAACCTCTGGTCATTGTCAGCCACTGCACTGCTCCCCACAATCAGAGCAAGCACTCCCTGCAAAACTGATCTCCAAGGCACATTGGCTGGCTTTGGTAGACCCAGATCAGCCTCTCCTCATTCACTGTAGTGCTGGAGGGGAAACACAGCATCAGTTTTTCTGCCAAACTACATATATCTAATTCACCTGTATCTATATTTGAATCACTGCAATGGGAAACTTCCCAAGGTGACCCGTGAAGCCACTTCCACAGAACCTACAAGTCCCTCCAGAATTCTGACCTTTAGCTTGTGAATGACAAATTTCTCAGGGCACCTGCACAGCTCTGCTGCCCATTTCCCCCCTGTACTCTTGCAGCAAGGGTTGCCCAAGAGGGAAAAGGCTTCCAGCATGGCAAAAGGAGGCAGGATGGTGTGAGGACTTACGGGGGGTTGTCACATTTCCGCTGCCTGAAGCACACCCCTGTTCCACACGTCCGGCTGCACATGCTCCACGGGCTCCACACGCTCCAGTCGCCGTCCACGTGCTCAGGGATGGGGGTTTTACTGACACACTCCCCAGCTCTGCACCACTGCAAGGCAATCAGGTTAGCACAGCCTGGGAAGAAGCCCTGACCTTGCACAGGTGGGCTTGAAAGGATGTCTGAGGGATTGAAACAAGTCCTTGTTTAAGTTTCTAGGGATTTGAGGCTTTGGCGAGATGGCAGTGGGAGAAGGAGGAAGGGAGGAGGTGAAATGTAGAAATGTAAGTGTCACTCTCAACAAGCCCCTGAAGGGAGTTCTGTCATTACAAAAACAATCACAGAACTGAGCCCCTTACTTTATAAAGCAGATAATTATCTAAGTACTAAGACTTAAAGCCCCACGATTCACAGAAAGGGAGTCCAAGAAATTATGCCCCAAAGCAATGCCTTCATCAGCACTGTTCCCAGTATGTACAAAATGATTGAAGTATTTTGGACCTAACTTGGCTGAAGCCCCAAACCCCTCTGATTCTAATAGGTTGTGCTGGCTCCTGACCAAGCAGCAAACTTGGCCTCTCCAGGATGTGACACAGTGAGCACTGCTAAGAAACCTTATGAAAGAGTCACCAGGACTCCTCCAGTTAGAAAAAGGGCCTAAAATCTCTTTTTTTCTGTTTCCTTGTCATGGTTTCCAAGACCCAGCTTTTCTTGTCATTGTTTATCTTTATTTGCAAGCAAAGAAAAGGTTCCAATCCTTGATCTCAACAATCAGGCTTTTTAATTTTACCCTTTTTACCTCCCCAGTTATACCACAGATAAAAAAAAAATAGAGCCCAAAACCAGTAAGTAGGGGGATGAGTTATCAAACCAGGCAAGTTCCAAAAAATACATATAAAAATAAACACAGCAAATTATATCTCAAAAAGAACAGAACATCACTGAACTTGATAGAAGTGATAAAGTTTTTAAGTAGCCTTTTTTCCTTTCCCCATCTTCCACCACTCCCCAAATCTCAGGCTACAAATACAACTCAGAACATGACCAGCTATGGGTTTATGGTAAATACTGAACATCTTGGAAACATTATTCCCAGTGCAGGGAAACAAGAGGTGGCTGCTGCTGAGCATTCTGATTACCTTGTCTGCGCCACATTCGGTGCCATCCAGAGGGGGGTCCAACTTTGTTTTACAGGATGTGTCTCCTTCCACCAGGCACCAGAGCCCAGCACACATCAAATGCTGCAATCACAAAGCAAGGAGGTGCAGTTATTACTGTTGGAAATGCCAGCCATTATTATGGGATATACTTCAAAGCTCAGGCAGTCTTTCTCAAGTGAATCCAGAGGCATCCAGTTGGTTTGGGAGCAATTATTTTTTAAGGGTTGATTGGCATTAAGTGGTGAGGCTGGAAACATGAAAGAGATTGATGGATGCCACTGACAGGCACAAAACCTTCCCCAAACAAAAAGTGTGCTATTTAAACAGATTCCTTTTCACAAGAATAAATCTGGTCCATTAAAAAGGAATCCTATATGGGAGGCCACGCTGGGTGCTTTGGAACCATGCCAAATGCTTAGATGTCCAAGATGTTTAATTACTCCTATTTTTAAAAAAAGATACTGAAGTAACTGCAGCTGGTAGCAGCAATGATCAGCCAGCAATGCCTCTGAGGAGAAGGGGGAATGAGAAAGAGGAAAGGATGTCCTGGTGTGATGTGCAGCAGAGAAGAAGCATGGTGACAGGCAGGGTCAAAGACTGGGAATGTTCTGGGGATCATTGCCCAGTGCTGCTGCTCTGCTCAGCCAGTGTGTGCTGCAGGGATCCCAGTGCTGAACACAACTCTGACCTGCCAGATCAAAATATTTTCAGAATTTAAGATAAAGCACCAGGAAAAGGGACCTTTGCACCATAACATTTTCCACAGCATCCACCATGGTTTGCATTCCATGCAAGTGGATGATTTCAATACAGTGCTACATAGCTGAGTACCAAAAGAACAACAAAGAAGAGTTACATTTCTTTCCACTATTGTTCACATTTCAATGTAATGGTAAAAAGATGAGAAACCTGAGTCTTGTGCCAGCTGGTCTTGTCAAGATTTATTGCACCTCGTTAAATAGTTGAGTCAACACGCTTCAGCCTCATGCTTCTTCCCCAATGTAATGTAAGAGACTGTGGGTGCATGTGTGTTTTGTGTACAGGCATGTTGGTATGTCTCTATAAAACAGATCATGTCTCTATAAAATAGATCTGTACAAGAGAGGGTGCAGACGAGATAAACCCCAGTCCCAGCGATGATGTAGAACATGCTGAAACCAAACTGTTATCACAGCAGTGTCTGCATCCTGCTCCATTTCCACATTTCTTTCTGGAAAGAGGATTTTGCACTATTTCAACCCAAAGAACATTCACAAAAACTGGAAGCAGACAGCACAATGCAGCATCTGTATTAACCACAATGCAGAAAGTCATTGTCAAACAAACAACAGCAAATACTCCAGGGAAACCTAAATCAATGAATTTTCATTACATTTTCCCTGAACAAATAGAGCATATGAGGAAATATCAGTCTTTAGCAATTTTGACTAAATGACTGTGACTAATTAGTGGTTTACCCACAGCTCTGAAAGCACTTAAGCACCAATTAGCCATGAGGACATCACACAGTGTTTTAGTGATAGGTATAGTGAGGCAGAAACATTGACAATGGAGACATTTCACAGCTTGCTGAGAATTTCATTGTTCCACCCCATAACTCCCAGATTCTCAACCCCCTGCTTTCTGGAGAGGACTAAAATCAAAAAGTACGTAAATTAACCATCCATAAGCATTACAGGAAGAACACAAATCGAGGTAATAAACCATAGTGTGAAAGCACTACCAGCAAATCTACTTCCAAACTGTGGCTGGGCCCAATATTGATACATAAAATGAAGGGAAGCTTTGGAAATTAAAGATGCAGACAGCAAGTATTTCCACTTTTCCAGTCTTCAGCCCCTCTCTTGCATATAATCACAAAGCTTCAGAGCAGAATGTGAGGAGAAACACTCCAGCCATATCTCTTGAATGACCCAGACAGAAATTCTACCCTAGAAGGAAACCCTCTGCTTCTGCTTCCTGTCAGAGGAACATCCTGGCTGAAGATGTGATGGAATTCACTACATCCCTAAAGAAGTTGTTCTCATCACACAGGAGCTAAATATCTGCACTATGCAAGACCAGTGTTTGTTCAGCTTCAGGTCCCTGGATCATAAACTGTATGCAAATTAGGGTTAATTTCTGCTGTTTGATGTAAAACTGGGAAGACAGAGTGGGTGGTGGTAGAAACAAAGTCATAAAAATGAAAAAGCTTTTTGTACAATTTTGGCTGGCACCCAGAATCCCTCCATGATGCACAATACATGAAAGGTGATAAAGCCAGATCACATACCCAAGTATGAGCCATGGCATGGAGAAGCAATGGGCAGAGATCACCTCAAAAATGTGTGTTTGCACCTGCAAAACAGCCCAGAGCAGGGATAGAGAGGGTGTAAATATTCACATACAGGTGGGTGTGGTGTGTGTGTATATATGTGTGTGTGTGTTTATGTCCATATACACGTGTATACACACACATATAATTGTAGGGAGATGAAAAAAGGAAATACCTCTCTCAGCAACACCAACCTTTCTGAAATCTCCCATCTTTGAGGTATGGAAAACATTGGATTTTTATAGCATCCCTGTGTTTGATTCAGAATCCTAAATGCAAAGCATATTTCAGGAAACAGTTACAGAAAAATCTGGTAACAGCTGAGTTCTGTTCTGGTGCCACCACCACAAAGCCCAGGCCCTTGTCAGCCCAGTCCCCTGCATTTAATGGTGCTCAGATACCCCAGCAAAGATGAAACCATCAGCTTTGGGATTATGTGTCCCTAAGATGTTTTATCATGCTAACAGCTCTTTTCAAAAGAGATCATGTATCCTCCTCAGCTACAACAGGAACCCAAAAAAGCCTCCCCATTAAACAGAAAAGCAGTGGCCGTGACTTTAATGGTTAAACAAGCAGCTTTGTGGGGAAATATCCAAGTGAGAAATGGCAGGACTTGAAAGGAAGCTGTTATGTGAGTGGCAGCTCAGAGCTTATATTGATACAGAAGAAGCCATCAAAAGAACTGTATTAGTGCTAGTTCTGCATTCAGCAGCCAGCTTTCAGATGGCAGGTCCCTGCCTGCAAAGCATTCCCTACAGCATTCAAGAAGTGCCAGTGAGGATTTTCCAATGATAGATATTTCACACTGGAAAAATATTGATTTGTTGAAACTGTCTGTGGGGAAAGGTCATCTTTGGATCAGCTCCCAGTTTGAAATATTTCCAAGAGTAAAATAAAATTTTAAAAAGCGAGATGGCTGTTGAGAAGTAGTGCTTCAATAAAAATTTAAATATACTTTTTAAAAAGAAAATTTAAAACCCCCAACTTTTTCAACTAAACTCTTAAGGAATTTATACAGCAAAAAAATAAAATTTAGAAACTGAAATAAAATGAAATAGTTACAAAGGTACAAACTGTAGACTGTCAGAAACACCTGGGAGATAGGAAAGCCTGTCTGCACAGCTGTTAGGAACCAGTCCTGGGAGAGGTCAAGATCTGGAAACTCCCAAGCTGGGAGAGATGAGCTGGGCAGGTGAGCGGCGCTTCCGATTACAGGGATTACAATGGCATCTAGCTGACAAGGGGCCTCCCTGTGCCAGGTGTTTTCTCTGCCTCAAAGATCTCACCACCTAAACAGACTCCTGGGAGCTTGGGGATAAAGGAAGTTTTATCACTCCATTCTAGGTGGAAAGATGAGGAATAGAAACGGATTAAATATCTTGCTGTAAGTCTGCTGGGAGACAAACTGAACCAGAGCTGCTCAGAGCTCTCTGCTCAGTGTCACAGCCACAGGCTCCTGTGTCACTGCCTGCTCCAGCTACAGCCAGGCTCTGCCTCTTCCCACCTTGCCCCACTTTTCCAGGATGGTTTCCCTTCCCTGGGACTCCATCCCCATGAGGACTCGCAGTGTGCCGCACTCAGGCACAGCTCAGCAAAGGGATCTATTTTAGGTTCCTTTGCTCAGTGCTGCAGCTGGCAATGAGGAGAAGGCAGAGTTCATCCAGCCAGCTCCCTGCCCACAGGCAGCAAGTCTGGAGCTCTTTCTGGGGTAGCTATTGCATCACCACGGCTGCTAAAAACTGTGTGATCCTGCCCCGTGACCTCAGATGGGCTCACAAGACTCCCCCAACTCAAACTCTCAAACTCCCCTGCAAGGGGAGCTTCCAAACCTCCAAAGCATAAAGAGAATACAATGAACAGAGATGTCCTTCCCACCATGGAACAACTCTACAGAAGCTTGTTCACTCCTACACATTCACTCCTTCACCTTGTCTGCATCCAAGGGAAGAAACACTTATTTCTCCTGGAGATGAATTTGTTTCTGCTGCCCATTGGAAAGAGGAACCTCTTTTTTCTAGCAGCAGAATTAAACCACCATGAAACCAATTTTTCTGTCAAAATGAGGGGACTGTGAACAAAAACTTAAGAAGAGTAAATATCATTAAGGGAGAGGAGCAAGAGACGTTGTAACATACAGGCTTGCTTCTAAATAGGTTGACTTTCAATGAAGTACCAGAACTCTTATTTTTCCAAGGTTTTGGCTCAGCATATTGCTAACCAGGAGGGAAAATGTGCTTATGAATGGGATCCCAATTAACAACTATTAGGTACAATAAACACACAATTTACTCTTGCTTTCCTGTTCAAAGCACAATGCAAACTTCTCAAAGGCTCACAGGACACTTCTGAGCAGCAATTCTTTACACAAGGTGACAAAAACAATGCCCCCTACACCATCACTCTCTTTAATTTTGAGTGCATAAAGAGCCCACAGCAATCACAGTGGAGGTGAGCAGTGTTGTTATGGAGCTTCTTTATGCTGAAAATGAGATGAAAAGTGTTCCAAACTCAAACCCTGTAAAACTGGAAGGCACTTTTGGAAAGCAGCCACACGTTGACCCAGACAAGATAATTGTGAAACTCGGATCCATGTCTCAGTGGCCAAACTGCTGACCTGTGTCTAGAGCTGATATTTCAAGATCATGCCAAACAAGCAGTGGAAGACTCCCAGACTGCAAGAAAGGCACAAAGTAATAGAAAAACTCTTTGTTTTTTTTTTTTAACTGTTCATTGGGAAGCAAACAATGACACAGGAAAACACCATCTCTAGTTTCAACTGTCTCTGGTGCTCTCAAGGAAAACTAAAAACCTTCGTGGTCTAAAATATTTCTTTACAAAGCACCAGTTTTATTTAATTTTTTCATGTATCTGGAATTAATAGTCAAGGAAAGAGATTGGAAAGAGAGCATTCAGAAGACCCCAAGCTACTTTTATGGCAAAACATTATGCTGAATACAAATCTTTCCAGTGCCTTTAGGGCACTCATGTCACCAGCTCCAGGGATTCAGAGACATGGAAGAATCCAAGGAGAAAAGGACAAGCTTTATGCACTTTCCTAGCACCACACAACTCTCGCTGTGTGAGCTCTTCAGCTTTACTGAGCTCAGGTTTTAGCATCTCAAATGAGAGAACACAACACAAATGTGTCACATCAGCTGGAAAAAATGACAGAAGTGTCTTTATATGGTCAAACCTGGAAGTAGAAACACATGGAATAAAGCACTGGAACAGGCTTTGAAGGAAATGATTGGAATTTTGTACTGTGACTTCTTACCAATGTTTAAAAGAGCTGTTCTTAAGAGTCATGCTCACTCAACAGCTCCCAGTGAACTCCTCAGGCCTTAACACCTGATTGTCGGATAAGAAAAATATAGATTTTTTTGAAGAACAGGCAGAGTTGTCCATTAAAAAAGAAACATTGGAAAATTAAAGAATGAAATCTTGGATTTTGTTTCTTGGCCATGGGAAAAGAGAAGCAAAGACAGCAAAATAAATATAGATACGTACACACACCGTTCAGATGTTGCTGAGAAAATGATGGAGTTTTTCTTGAAGTGTTTTGCAGATGGGAAGTTCCCTGCAGGCCATTGGGAGAAGCCTGAATGCCCTTCAAGCTTGTTATGCACTATTTTCAGGCTGATACTCAACCGTATTCTGGCTAATTTTGTAAAGTTCAGACTTTAGCTGTAGATGCCACATCACAAGGCTACACTAATTCTTTCTCCCTCCCCTTGTCTTAGTAAGAAATGAAGAATTGCCAAGCTCAAGTGTTTAATTCTTAATAGGCTCTCTGTACTATTGTTAAGAGTTTATTATGTTTATATTCTGAAATTTCCACGTTGTATTTTTATAATTTTATTTTGGTTCTCTTCTCTCTTTCTATTTTTCTTTAAACCACTGCACCAGAATGTGTTTTGACCATCTTCCAAACTGAAACACGTACAAAAATTTCTGAAGCATTCCAATAATTGTAAACTGGGCTGTGCTGCCCAGGCAGGAACTCTGCTTCTCTCTCGTTCTTTCTCTCTCTTAAACAAAAAGCATTTCCACTGAAAATAAAGAGAAAAGGGTATTCTTTGCAACATACAGAAGCAGTGAAATAGGACACTTCAGCTTCAAAGAAACAGACAATGTGAAAATAGTCTGAATTCTAACAACCTACATGAGGAAAACTATAAATTATAGAATGGCAATTAAGTTAATTGTTACCTTTACTTCTCAAAAAAAAAACCAAAAACCTGCTCATTTTATTTCAGAATTGCCAGGCTTCTATCCTGCAAGCCTCAAGAGAAACCCAACCCATCTTCTTCAAGATTTATTAGTATTACTATGTAGACAAAATCCCTGTCTGTACAGAAAATGACAATGCAACCTATTATTTCCAGGATAAACCAGTTTTCAATCTAATTACCACGTTCTTGTAAATACTCTATATGTTACTCAATAATAGGGCTCACTATCATGGTCTGCATCTCACAAATGGCCCTGCAGAGAAAAGGCAAACAGAGGCCCATTGATTCCCATGCACAGAGCCCAAAAGGCCACTCCAGCAGTCTCTCTGCAAGATCAAGACCACAGAGAGACCAACAATTGCTGAATTATACTCACCACCACACCATCAAATATGCAAACTGAAGGGGTACAGAAAATCCACTCCATCATTACAATTGCTGGTTTTTCTTTACTTTGTTTTTGATTTCTCTCCTTCTCCATATTAGCCAAGAAATCTACTTTGTCTCCTTTAGCTTGCAAGCAACTTTGCCCTCTTGTTCTGTAGCTTGTAGATACTGGAAAATACCTACATTTGTTAAAAAACAACCTGAACCTAAGAAAAACAGCGGAGCCAATTCTAGCTGGTTTAGTATTTCCCAAAACAGTGCTATGTCAAAATTCACATTCCCAGCTACATCTGAGCTGACAGTGTACCTTGTCAGAAAAAAAAAAAATCTCTTAGTAGCTGAGCTAATCTCCTTCCCAGTGCCACTCCAGCCTCAGCCCAGTTTTGACTCAAAACAATGCTGGATGATAACGGTTACGTAAAAACCCGCAAAAATGTGTTAATAATAAATAAGCCAAAACGCTTATAAAACAAAAAGCCAAATGGATACATGAGATAGCAATCACATTTTTTTCCCCCATAAATATGATTTCAGTGCAAAAGCCTCTGTTGGTAGGCGTGCCAGCCTGAAAAATAAAGATTAAACACGCAGGAAGTTTCCATGTGAGGTTTCAAATGTGTTTTGATGAATTTCTGGGGAAGAAACACCATCTCTGCTCCCTGAGAGATTGAGCAGAAACCACTCATGCTATTCCTCTTGGAACAAACACAGGGAGAGCAAAGGGTTAACTCCTGCTCTCGAGGCATCATCGCCTGGCTGGGGCTGGAGCTCTCTGCTTCCTCTCTCAGAAGGGTCAGATGAATTCACAATAGTTGATTCATAGCCCAGTGTGGAGCTGAAGGACAGAGGTCAGACAGGTTGAATTGCCTGTAATTTGCACAACTGCTCCCATGCTAGCCCTGGACTCACATCAGCACTCAGCAGCCAGAGCCCCCACAGGATCTCTGTGGTTGGGGTGCACTGATTGCACCCTGTGAAATGTCAGAGGTGCATTTCTGTCCAGCTTTTCCTGCAATTACCATCATGTTGCTCCAAGCTTGAGAATGACACAGTCATCTATTTAATTTCTGCTGAAAGCAACTTGTCTCTCCCAAAATAAAGGCCACTGTGTAGCCTCTTAGGTGGGCCAAAGCTCTGCCAACACAGTGCAGCTTCCCAGCTGGAGAGAGGCAGCGTGCCTGGCATGGCACAGCACACTTGGACATCCTGCTGGAGAAGCACTGGCATGGATCACACAGTGCCTGACCTTTGCAATGGCAAAGATGAACAGAAGGCACCATGAGAAAGCACTTTGATCCCTTTGCATAAGGGATAAGCCTGATCCACAGCTCCTTAAAGAGGTGACATGCACTAGAAAATCCTATCCAACATTGAGGCTACAGAACCAGATTCTGAATTATACACCTTGGAGGTCATAGATTACAACAGACTATGGACCATCTGACTTACCATAAACTCATTTCTAGAGTATTAAAATGTAGAAGGAAAGAAGAAAGGAATGTTGAAGTTTGATGTATGTAATGCTGAACCTTTATCATGTGTTTTAATTTCTGCTGTGTAAATTTGGAGCAGAATAGCTGCAGCATAGTTGGTTTGGCAAATGTATAAACTTGAGAGCTACAGTTTTGTTCTAAGGCATCTGAGTTATCCTTAAAAACAAAATGGAAGAATAATTTTGGGGATGCAATCTCTAATATTCAGAGAAGGGTGAATATTCATGGATTAACTAACTTGTTGGACTGGTGTTGGAGGCCCAGCCCCTGCCAAGCATTGAGGGACCTGACTCTGTGAAAGCAAAAGTTACATTCCTTCAAAAAATTGGGCTTTGATGCTGTTAAAGGAGAGAGCTTACTGCACAGAAATTTTCTGTAGTTTCTCACAAATGCTGAAATTTTGTAACCATCTAACCTCTGAAGCTTGCTCTAAACCAAATTGCATGTTATTTTTGAATATAGGGCCTCTAGTTTGCCTGATATAATTATGTAGCTCAACTATCTCCAAAGAAATATGTAATGTAACTCTTTTATTGTATAAGAAAATAGGCAGCAGACACATGTAATCATTAAAAGATTGAGCAGGCTCATTTCCTGAAGTTTATTTCCTTTTCGTAACAAATATTTACTGTCAAATGTTTATTGCTTTTACATTTGGATTTTTTTAATACTTTATTGAATTAAAAATACCACATTACCATTGGCTAAAAGAGGAGACAGCTGTATTTGCCAATAATTTCTACAGCTAATGCCAGTGACCAGTGCCAATTTTTTTTTTGGTTCATATTTCTGTAGACAGCTTTTAGACTTATGATACAAGTATTTTGCAGATGAGGCCTGAGGAACACAAAGGTGAAACGAACACAAATTTCAGAGGTTTAAAAATCAAAAGTGATCATTTCCTCTAAAGAATTTCCTTTCCTTGCCATCAAACACCAAATCAGAGTAGCATAACAGGATGTAAACATTTGCTTAAATTAATGGCGTATGACATAACTGATCCAGAGCTTCACAGGGTGAATGCTAATTTTTAATGCACATCTGCAAATAAGTCTAAATAAGGGACTGCAAATTTGTTTTAATCTGTTGAAGTTTTCTACCAGGCTTTTCATTAGGAAGCCTCAATGTCCTCACCAAATATACTGCTTTTTCAGGAGAAAGGAGAGATGGAGAAAAAGGGCATATTTTTCATTGTGGTCTGAAGTGTCAAATTATTAGACTGGTGAAAAATTTGGGAGACACAAACACTTGCTGTATCTCCCAGAGAATGGTGCCTCTTTGGCACATTATTCTGGCAAACAAGTCCCTGAAGCAATTCCAGACTGGACACACAACTCCTGTGTGAGAAATGCTGACCACCTACCAGCGGGCTGACATTCTCATCAGGCACTGGAATATCCAGAAAAAAAATGGGTTTTTATCACAACAAGGGAAATAGCAAAAATCTTTTCCAAGAGCAGTCCAGCTGGGTGACACCCACACAAGTGGAAGAACTTGAGTCATGCTGGGTAGATCTGAGGTTTTCTTTACAGACCTATATTCTAACACTTTACTTCCAGTACAGTAGTCCTGGTGGTCTGCATTTTCTTGATGGAGCTGGGAAATACAACCTATCCAGATTCTTTTCCTATTGTTTTATATTAGCTAGTTTCCAAGTCCAAAATAAATAAAACAGCTAATGTGAAACGAAGAGCATTTTCCCAGGGCTTGCATGTGTTCAACAGTTTTAGTAATTTGGCACTTAGAAACCGCAGTTATCCCTGATTATTCTTTTCTTTCTTAACACTGATTTAAGATCCCAAGCTTGTTCAGAATGGGAATGAGAGACAACTAAAAATGCAAATGGCCAGTTATTAAAAGCAAGAAACCTGTCAGGAAGGCATGCTGCCAGCTGGTGCTGGTGACCCAAGACAGCTTCATGACTTCTTTTTTGGTATCTCCAGGGCCACACTGGAAGCAACCACTGATAAGGCACTACCTTATTCCCTGTCTAAAGCAGGGGATGAGATCTGCTCAGAATTAAAAGATCTGATCATGTGTAAGACCTGATGAAAAGTTTGGCTGTGTAAACTCCAGAGGATGAGTCCAAGAGCCTCATCTCAAACACAACTTACTTCTAGAGACAGCAACAATCAGTGTTTCCATTTTGCCAATGAACCCCGTGATGCAAGCCATGCTACACTCAAATCCTGATGAAAAACCGTGGTACTCAGAAAAGCAAGATTCTGCACAGAATTCTGTGAGGCCTCATGAAACAAGCAGAAATCACATTTCCTCAGCACAGAGTTAAGAGTCAGCTCCTAAGAGCATTGCAGTGTCTGAAGGTGAAACACCCAGCCAGCCATCTAAGCTGACTCTGTGCAAGTAGCCAAACACTCTTGTGAGGAGAGACTTTCACCTCAGCTGAACTTCCAGGAAAACAATCTCTGCAGAGCATTTCAGCAAAACAATGTCAAAAGGGAACAGAGTGCAAACACCATTTTTCCTGAGTCTGCTCTGGGAGATTAGCAGGGGCAGTGAGGGGAAAGGACGAGGCCTAAGCAGGAGCTGCGGACAGGCCCTCAAGGCCGCTTCATTTCCCACCAGCAGCACTGAAACTGAGGGAACTACAGACTCCTTTTCCCTTCCCCAGGGCTTGGCAGCTTTATTCCCACTTCTCATCTTGTTTCCAGCTACAACCCACGAGCTCTTACCTCCATATTCTTACAGAAGGTGGCGTTGGTGCCAAAAAGGATCTGGCACTGCTCGTCGGCGCTGTAGTGCATCCCCGGCAGCTTGTGAGGGAGCCGCACGGAATATTGGCTCCGCGGGTCTGTCACCAGCAGGCAGGTGCTCACCTTGGACCTGGCAGCAAGGAAAAATGTCCTTTAGGGAAAGCTCTGAGCTGAGGGTGAGATCACTGTCCTCTCTTCAACAGGGAGTCTGTGTCAAACACTGCGTTTTCCCTGGAACTCTTCTAAATCATTGAAAGGGCCTTGGGAACTCACCCGTGGCCTCAGGCTTCAAGGCAGGACAGACATTCACAACATTCTGGGTTAAACATTTGTCTAAACTGTTCCTAGAAATCTGAGACACTCAATCTGGCCCTCAGGCAATCCAGCCCATAGCTTCAGTAGCCTTGAAATGACATCTAGAAAGTTTTCCAACATGTCTCACCTCAATTCCCCCAGCTGAATTCTGAGCCCTTGACATTTTTTCTTACCCATCACAGGCATAAAGGGAAGATTTTTCTCTTTGCCTTCACAACAATCTTTTACAAATTTGAATATCACTGTCACATCAGCAGCCAGATGCAACGAGATGAGCTCAGATGCAACTCCTTTTTTTTAATTCATGCCTTCAGAGTGGCAGTAAATATCCCATTTTCTTTCATTATTTTCCTTTCTTTCCCATCTCTAACCCCCAGAGTGGGAGATTTTCCATGCTGAACCCACTCCTAGCACAAAGCACTGTGCCAGGCACTGTTTGTCAGAGAGCTGCACATTAGGTTTAAAATTAGAGCTGCAGAGTTCAGACTATTCCAGTCTTTTCTGTAGTAAATGAGAGTTAAGTCAGACAATTCCAGTCTTTTCTGTAGTAAATGAGAGTTAACAAGCAGCAGGACAGAAATCCTTCCTGAACAATTGAATATGATGAGCTGAAACATAGATACAGTGGGGAAGAAGTTTATAGTGAACCATTTTAGACCAACACACACTGAGGAGTGAGAAAACACTCAGAATTACCTCCAGGCAAAGTCAAATTTCAATAAAATAAAAGCTATTTAATAACAAGACAGTAAAACCCACAGCATAAAGCTGCAGATCTTTAAGTAGAGATTTCTGCAGGCCACCTACACACAGATTTCTGTCATTGCAAAGTTGAAGGGCATTTTCTTTAAAAAGAAGGTGGTATGGGAATTTTAAAAAGATGTTATCAGCACATTGACAACTGCACATAATTCTTCTGCCTCTCTTCAATCCTCAGTTTCAAGGGGCTATTGCAATGGAGACAGATTCAAATTTGCACACCCTAATGACACATGTACACTTCTTTAAAAGGAAAATTGTTAATACTTTCACTTTAAAGCAGCAGAGTGGATTCTTGCCTGGTGGGATTTCTGACACTCAACACAATCCTTACTTTAGGAAGTTCTCGAGGTCGTCTCGGCTGCACGAAGACCAGGAAAGGTCACTGGGGTTCCTGCCCTTCACCCATTCTCCAGACATAATGTGAGACCTCCCAGCACAGGGCTGATGATCATCATCATGGCTCATTCCCATGCTGGTGGATCAGAACAATACAAGAGAAAAAGCTGTCAAGTTATGGTGTGAGTTTCTCATTTCCCTTAGCAATGACACTCTCAGCAATTAACAACTGGACAACAGGCTGCACATACAATACACAATCAGTCATGTACTGCCCTGGGCACCTGTTAAATAAATGAACCAGAGGTTCCTTTAATTTATCCATTACCTTAATTTCACAAAGTGTTTGATATTTGTGTGTTTGAAATTCTTAAATGTGCTTCTTCTGGACTGTCCTCCCAGGGTTTTCGAGAAGTGAACCTGAAGAAGTGATGTAGCTCAGAGAAGGGTATCTGATGGAATATTTACTGAAACTTTTGGATTGCTTTCCCAAATCTACTGGACAGGATCCCTACAGGTACACTGAGAGAAGGATCTAGAGATAGGCTTACTTTGTTCTTGCATCAGTGTGAATTTGGAATATACTGTTAGGAAAAACATTTTTCTAAATGAGTGGTATTGTACAATCATCTAACTTTGAGTATGATCCTTTTGTGAGTGGTGGGTTGGATCAGATGATCTCCAGTGGCCCTTCCAACCTAAATTAGTCTTTGAGTCTGTAACAGTGGTGCTTAGACTGGAGCCTGAGGCAAAGCCAAGCCCATTTGTGCAAGCACTGTCCTAACATGCACCAAGACTGCTCCATGCCCATCCCAGCAAGGACAGAATGTGACCTACTCAGGAAAACAAACCATCTAAACAAACAGCAGATTTGTGTGTTATAAACATAGAAGAGCTCAAACACATTTGGTGAGGATTTCCAAAAGTACTCAGAAACAGAAAAGTGTTACTTCAGCCTCCATCCAATTTCCCCCTCAGGACCCTTCTGTCATTAGGGAAGTCTTCAATGGCTGCTACAGCAGGTCCAGGTTCAGAATAAATCCCTGCTGCCACTATAGGAAGGTGAGACTCCCCTGCTGCAGGTAAAACTTTGTGAACAGGGAAAAATGGTGTGACCAAGGTCACCTGCTACACTCAGTCCTACACTCAGCCCATCACAGCAACCTGCCTGGCAGTGAAAATGAGTTAAGGATTTTCCATCCTACTTCAAAATGAACATTAAAACCCTTTTTCAGAATCGTACAGAATAATAATTCCTTGAAACCGTAACATTCCTCCTTCAATTCCAAGGTGAAATGGAAAATTACTTCCAGAAGAAAGATGCCTTCTATGGCCAGGGTCACTTTCTAGCAAAACATCACCAATTTGGGGCTGAAAACACAGAACTCACTGAGTCTCCAGCTGGCTGGCTGGAGCAAGCCAGGAGCAGTCCCTTTAAATATGCACTGTTTAATCCATGCTATTTCCCTACAAATCTGAGGCTCCTGTTTGCTTTCTGACTGTGCTCTTGGCTTTGCTTCTCCCCAGTCGTGGGACTTGACTGTTCAGAGCCCAAACACGACATCCATTTCTAGTTGCAATGAACCAAAACCCACTTCAGCACTTTGATAATTATGGCTTAGATTAAACCACCATCTCTGCTATTTTTAGCTTATAGTGAAGATTATATGGTGGAGTCTATTATTTTAGGTTTATCTCCAGGGACATTACTATTATTATTTCTAGCAAAACTACATTTAATATAATTTTTAGACTCAGAAGTTCATACTTATTCTTGTTTTTAAACCTTTGTGGTTTTTGAACAGTGCAGAAGCATTAACATCAAGCACATTTTGTTTGATGCACGCAGAAATAATCTAACAGTCTATTAGTAACTCTAACTTCAAAACAGTAAAGAGTGAAATTCTTGCTCCACTGAAGTGAATGGGAGTTTTGCCATTGACTTCAATGGAGCCTGGTTTTCACTCCAAATATTTTACCCATGTTGTTTCTACATACAGAGAAAACTCCTCACATGCTAGGATGAAAGCTCCAGCAGTATTTCTGCAATGCAAATAAGCCCATGTAAAGATTGTGCTCCTTAAAGTCAGGAAAGGAAGGGCTCAGTACCATGAAGCAAGGGATGGGAGCTTGTCAGGAATCTTCCAGAACAAAGTCTGCCCCAAATGCCAGTTTAGAAGGCTGGTGGGCATGCAGCAATCCTGTTAACTTTTCTAAGGGAGAGCAGGCAGGTTTCCAAGGTTTCTTGCAGCTTGTCTGCCTTTTGACTGCCACAGTGCTGAGACTCAAGCCTGGGTCATTTCTGGGTTTCTACTCTGTTTCTGTGGGATGGGATCTGGCAGCCCCCTGAATGATCTCCTGGTCAGCACATCAGCTGTTCCACCTCAAAACAAATCATCTTCCTCACTTTCCAAGTGCTTAAGGATCCCTGATTTTATCCCTTCCAGAAAAGACTAGTGTTTGCTCTAGGGTTCTTAATTAAGAAATGCTTTAACTTTCTGATTAGCTTAAATTATTTTTTTGTCAAACATGTTGAAAGTGAGATTTTGTTGGCAAAAAACAAGGGTAGCACTAACTAATTAGTATATTCCTGTCCTTAACTTTATTTTAAACCTGATCTCATGGAAGATGTCTTGCCTAGGACAAATGCTGAGGCTACCAGTCTTTACTCAGCTTTATCTTGCAGGGGGTTTGAAGCAGATAAAATGTATTCTCTATAAAGAATGAATCAGAACTCACATCTCAAGTTATTTACAGGCTTCTTCTGAAATTCATTCAATTATTACATGTGTGGAAATCTACCCATTTCTGAATCATTCCTGTTTCCTTAACAGAAATTATTTTAAAAGTCATAAGCATAAAAGAACTGAGCCTGAAAGGAATATCTGTGGTATAAAGCAAAAGAGCTTTGCCAGTTTATATTAGCTTGGGATCTGGCCTCAAGGTACACAAGCAACCCCTCCTGGCCTCTCAGTGATGAGTTTCTGGTAGAATGAAACCAGCAACACCTTTGGAGCCTGTTTTAATTGGCAATGCAGAACTTCTCTCAGCATCTACTTTACCTTACAATGGCTCACTTGAGAAAATGATTAAATGACCTGAAGGACTAAGGCATACCCTAGCATGCTAACACATTCTTTTCTGAAGTTCAAGGGTCTCCAGCTACATCAAAGGAACCAGGTTTTCCTAAACACGTAGTAAATGTAATGCCATGCAGATTCTTTTCACTAATGAATAGTCCCCCTCCTTTCAACAGAAATAAATGGGACAGAGCAGTGTGTGTTTGCACTAAACACCAGTGCAAATTGAATCAATAGTTTACATTTCAATTGTGACCATCTAATCTTACCTGCTATTCAGAATCCATGCGGAATTAGAAGCAGGTAATCAGTCCCTAGAAATATTCTGCCTTGGGAAGTTCTATTCTTGCATGAACTGATCTTGAACAAAGAGTTGATAAGAAAAGCTCTTAGATTAGAAGGAGCAATATCAAAATGACATTGCACTGCCCTGCAAACCCAGTGCCCCGTGTGCTCCCTGAGACATGAATGTCCATTTTATCAGAAGCCACAAACAGATGCTGCCTGTTCCCCTTTACAAAGCCAGCAGAGCCATTACAGATGAGCAGGACTCAGTTTCCCTTTGTGCTGTTACCATCACAGTCACTCCTCCATCCTAACCCCACAGGAAACCTCAGCCTTTCAGTTCTTCACATTCTCCTCCTGAAGACAATGAGATTCCACAAAGGCAAGCAAGGACAGCTCAGACTGTCAGCTCTTCAACTCCTTTCATTCAGTGTTTACTCAGAGTAAGCACCCTGGGTCTCTGGTTTCACACTCCAGCTTCTTTCCTAATATAAATAATGCATTGCTTACCAGTCAAAGACACCACGGCCTCACTGGAGGAGTCCTGCAGCACATTAACTGCTGCTCATCATGTGTGAGGCCAGAAAAAAAGCTGACTGACCAGTTTGAGTCCTGACTGTTAACATAATCACAGCAAGGCAAATCTGATCAGGAGTCACAGGGAGGCAGCAACAACAGATCTCTTTGAGTTTTTCTGGAGAGCAAGGCTCTGAAGTAGCACTGCTATGAATAAAAAATAGTATGCAGTCTCTGGGAGCTCTGGCCTCTCTGAAGCCCGTGCAACAATCAGAACTGGGTCAGGATGCCAGAATTACACTCTGGGCCTGAGCTGGCCAATTTCTTGTGTAACTCTTTTAAGCTAAACTCAATTATCAGTCCTCTGTTTTCCCACAGCAATGCTGAATGAATGCACTTGCTTTATTTGTTTGGGTCATTAGAGGAGTTTCTCCTCTAGACAGTTAATGTAACTAAACCGCTCTGTTTACTCTTGCTGTGTTTTCCAGTGTTTCCTGTTATTCTTTACAAGCCTGAGCCAAAGTGCACCAAAGCCTGGGGAAAGCCTCCTACTGCACCCAATGCACTGCTGCATCTCAAGGCTCTCGAGGTCACATACACAAATCTTCACCAGAGCCACCATGACCCTCAACACAAAACCCAAATCTGAGTTAGAGAATAACACCAAGAGCTGGGAGAAACTGATTTAGGAGATGCTTAAAATCTTTTCAACAGCTGCAACTCTGGCTGATAAGAGACCACTGGAGAAATCCCCAGGACTGTTATCATTCACTCTCCCTTAGCAGCGAGAGATAGGAAGTTGGGACAAGAATAAATTTGACAGAAAATACCAGCAGCAGCAGCACTTTTCTTCAGAAAAAGGACAGCAACTGAAAGAAAGAAATATGAAGAAGGGAGCCTGAAAAAAAGACACTCAGAAGTGGAAATGCCACGAAGTAAGACCACCTCCATCATCTCCCTCTGAAAGTCAAACCATTCCATTTGCCTGCAAATAATTCAGTGTGAGTCAAACACTGGATCACTTTAGGAACTCATGGCTATCAAGGCTACCCAAGCTGTCCTGGCTGTCACCCCAGCTGCTTATTAAACATGAATGACAAACAATTGATTGCTCTCCACACAACTGCACTTACCTCAGCCACAACCTCTCCAAAGGGCAGGGAGGATGTGCAGCTGCCAAGAAGGAAATGAGGACAGCAGGCTGTCTCTCACTCCTCCAGACAGAAATCCAAAGGAGTCTTTCAGAATAACCAACTCACAAAGAGCTGTAATTGTGTAAGCTCTGCAACACATCAAGTAGGAAGAGCTCGCTGGAGCCAGCCCTGCAGATCAACATGGCCTCAAAGAATTGAGCAAAGAGTTCATTACAGCTGTATCCCAAATACAGGGGCGACAGGAGAAGGCAGAGGTATCTCATGCTCGAAATGAGAAGTTCAGTGAGACCACTATGTTTTTATATTTTTGGCTGATGCTTGATCGCTGGACAGCAGGTTTTCTCTACCTGCAGCCTGCCTTACCCTGCAGATGTTCTCCTAAAGGCTTTGTTTCTGCAAGGGAACATTGCTATGAGCCAGGCAGTACCAGCCTTGCACGTCACCAGTGACCTTCTCAGAAGTGAATATGAGAGAAGTCATTCCCTGTGACCCAGCTTGCCATGACTCACCCACAAGTAATCCAGCATTAAATGCAGAGCCAGGACTAAGCACAAGATTTCTTCCTAAAGCCCACAGGAGAAAAATAAATGCAAGAGGAAGGCAGATTGAACAACATCCTCACAGAGTGGGAGAGGTAAGGGAGAAGGGGAGCTGTAATTTATCTGCTCTGGCACGTCAGTGTGGGCAGGATGACAGTGCCCCACAGAAGGACAGCTATTTAGACATGCACAAGGCCATCTGTTTTTCCGTATGAAGGACAAATTTCCTCCCCTTCCCACCTCCTATCAGGTCTCAGTGAAGGTTTGAGAAGGGAATTCCCACCTCTGCAGTGCACCCAATGTCAACCACAAAGGAAGGAGATTACACGGGGTGTGTGGCTGGCAGGTGAGAACATTTAACACGGCCATTAAACTCAAATCCAAACAGATCACTAAGCACAGGGTGTACATCAACAGTTCTTAGCAGCTCCTGCCTTGGGCTGGGCTTGAACCAGGAGTGGGAGAGAGCACTCCACACCATCCAGCCTGTGAGCTGTCCACTCCCAAATTGAGTTCAATGTTAGGAATTTTTATTAACATTCGAAATCGAAGCTGCATCACTGGAAAGATGCCTACTTCTGAACTGGTTCAACATGTTCAACATTTCAATACAAAATGCTGATCATCTTGCAAGTTATGAGGTTTCCATCCAGTTGAGAATAAAGGCATTACAGAGGAAGGAGTGAAGTGGGGGTGATCATATGAGCTGGAATTCTAATAGGAGCTGCAGTGCAAACTGAGGACAGTAACTTTGAGGGGGTGACCCAGGAAGGTGATGCCTCTAAGAGAGGCAGAGACAGCCAGATATGTCAGAGGGGGCCAAGGGAGGCTTGGACAAACTAATAAATCCTGGGAAAATGCTGAGGTGAGCTGAGCAGTCACTGAGGGAGGAGGCAAGGAAACATCTTGTGCAACCTCCTTACAAAACCACGGCCACTGAGGCTGTTGACTTAATGGAAAGCAGGCTTTTTCACCCTCTGCTTTTCAAACACCTAAACACTGTTTCTTAAGTATGCTTTGAGTATTGCAGAAACTGTCAGGAACACTTTGGGGAGCAGTGATGAAGAGAGGGAGATGATCCTACTTAAGCATTTGAAGTAACCAAGGCTGGCCATTGTGTTCACAGAGTTATCTAGAACAGGGGTGTTCAGGATGGGTGCTGTACTTTTGGGGTTTTTTTAATCAGGAAAGTCAACATTTAAAGGAAGCCATGACTACTGGACTCTTGTTTTCATAACCAAGTTTATGTCACTCTCCAATAATGAAGTAACCAGATATTTCATATGGTTATCTACTCATCAAGGAGCCAAGAAGTCAACAACAGCGAGTGAGAACACACGAACGCCTATGGTGAATAACAGTGTGGAAAGCTGTGGTTTATTCAGCTGCATGACAGATCCAGCCCTTTATGATATGGTTTTCATTTAAAAAGAATTAGCTCTTTTGCCTTGGAATCTGGAAGGGAGCAAAGTATGAGCTTGTGCCACAAGGGACAGAGAGCACATGAGTGACATGGCAGGGACAGAAAACACATGAATGACATTGCAGGCACTCAAAAAGCTCACTAGTACAATCACCAGACCTTTACATGGTTTGATCAAAGCCTAACCAAGGCCAGGAAGAACAGTGTGAATCATCTTAGGATCCTCTCCCCAGCAACATCACATGCTCACATTATTGACTCCTTTCTCCAGCAGACATTTGCTCATGGGATTCTCTCTGAGCAGCCCTTGCTATTCCATGGAGGGGGTGATTCACAGCAGGACAGGCATTGCCCAAAGCATTCCAACACCTTTGGTGAGATGAAGGAATCTGAACATCCACCATTCCAAGGGCCTCCCTCCACTGCTTCTGATTTCTAGGATGTGGCTCCTGCATATCAACCTTTTCTTGACAAAAGCTTCACAGTTTCTTCTAAGAGCTCGCAGGTTCTGAGGCTACAGGGGCAGAAAAAGGAGTGCTCCACCAAAACCAAAGTCCCACAAAATGCTAAAGTTGGTCAACATATATACAAACAAATTTGTCAGAAACTCAGCATTGAAGAGGTAGCATTACCTCAGGAAAACACCCTTCCGATGTCAATATTTTCCTTTCCAAGATCCATTTGGCATCTTACATGAATTTTTCCTGTCTCCTTCCTTAAAGCACTATCCCATCTCCATGCAGGCATCCAACCACATGCTGAGCACTTCTATACCCTCACACATTCTTTCATACCTGCCAATAACACACAGCAGATTTCTGACACAACAGCATCAGTAGGAGTCAAGGATTGCTTTAATTCCTTCAATCAATCCTCCTTGAAGAGCTGAATGTAAATATATCCAAAACCACTCGCTGTACAACATGGATCAGTGACTCTCTATGGGAATCACTTGTCTCACACTGGCTGTTTGTCATGATCACAGCTGAGCTGTGACCCTAAAGTAAGAATAAATTTATCTGAGGATGTCTCCATAAAAATGTTTGCACTAAGTTGTTTCCTTGCCCTCCAAGTGATTAAATCCACTTCTTGGACATACAAAACTCATTCTTTCTCACTTGCTTCAATCTGGTTTCAGAACACCGAGAACTGTTGCAGAAGGAGCACAATGACTATGAATGAACCAGTGGTGGGCAGAGAAGGACTGCTCATTGCACAGAGGCTGCTGTGCTCCATCTGTAGCTCCTTGTTTTTGGAAAGCACCCCGGGGCACAGCAGAAGGAACAAGCTGAAGGGTAACAAGCTGTTTGCTTTCAGCACTGCCTGAAGTGGGTGAGAACGAGACCTCCGAAAATGTGACATGCATTTCCTCAGAAGATGAAAAGGGAATATAAATTGTAGGGTGGAAAAAAGACCAAACCCTGGGATAGCTGGGTGGGACTTCCCACCCACGAGGGAAGAGAGACAAAAGCTCAGCGAGCACTGACAGCCCCGTCACTCACAGTGTCAGAAAACCCAGGGGAAGCTCTGTGTGCAATCACTTTTCCAAAACTCCTGTGAAACCACTGAAAGCCTCCAGTCAACTGCATTAAATGACTGAGTGCCAAACCTGAATGCAGAGCTGCAACACAAGACACCCTTCAAAGAAAAGCAAGGAGAGGGCAGAAATGGTGTGGAATATTTGCCAAATACGTGCAACACGAGTAACCCAGATGTCCCACACTCTGCCCCATCAGGAAGCCACCCACAGCCCAGTGCTGGGGAAGTGGGACAGCCTGGGGAATGCACTGTAGGAGTCAGGAAAGCTGGCTGCCTTCCCCACACTGAGAGATGAATTCTCCATTCCTGGAGGTAGGAAGGAGGAGATGGCCAACATCAAAAGACACGAAGGTGTGAAGTAAATGCAATATATAAATTCTACCAGCATCAAGTGTTCTGCAGTCTCCAGACAAGGCAGTGGGTTTGTGTTTTATGGCTCTCAGAGCAGCAAAAGTCCTTTTCAAAGAAATATTTTTCATCCTCTTTCTTGGTCCACATTGTCAATCACTTGTAGATTCAGTGCAAGAAGAAATCCATCCTTATATGATGCTCTTGCACTGATTCACCAACACAAGAGGGGACTGCAGTGAACAGTAACAAACCTCTGGGCTCGCTTTTACTTCCAAAAATGAGAAAAACCCACTAGAACTGACAAGGAAAAAGCTGCACAAAAAATGCATGATCCACTTCTAAAATTCTGTTTCCGATAGCGGCACTCCCATATACCAGCTCCCTAAACTCCTTTTTTCATAATGGTTCAGCTGGTAAAATAATTTATAATACCAGAACCACCTGGCCTTGGCTGTTTGTAAATGATTGCAGAAGTTCAGCAAGTTATCTCAGTTTCACTCATTTTATCAGCAGGGAGAGATTCGATATCGAACAGGAATGTTGCAAATTATGGCTTGGTATCAAAGCAATTTGGAAATGTTATGTTCAGACCAATACTGAAGTGAAATTCTTTGGGTAGTGGGTGGGCCTGGTTGCCTACAAACCTCAATGCTAATAAAGTCAAGTTTGCTTTCATATTGTCTAAGGAAGGGACATGAGGAAAGTAAAAAGCGACTTGGAAAGATACTCCTGCTTTGAATAACTTTGGCTTGAACATGTTAATGTGAAGACAAATTACAGAGAAAGAAAAAGGTCTGTTATTTTCAGAAGCAGATACAGTTTTAGAGGGTCTCTAGCTGCTAAGAAGTGCAGGGTGTGTGTCATTTAACTGGTGACAGTTTTCTGGAGATGTGTATGAGCTCTTCCCATGTTATTCTGTTCATTGTGCTCAGAGGGGTTCCTGCAATCACACATTTGGCAAACCTGATAAAGTTACTTCAACACACCATAAACAGCTCAGAAGGAGCTGCAGGTATGGAAGATAGTACATAACATATAAAAAGAAAATATTAATATATTTTCCTAAGCAAATAAATTGGCTTTTTCTTTGGAGAAAATCCTTTGGATCATGGAAATGTGTCAATAACAGTGAAATAATGGAGAAAGAGGCAAATTATATACACAGTGTTGGTGATACTTAAATGAAGAGATGAGAAGTGATGCTTGTGCACACAGGCAGGAAAGCTGATGACAAAGTCATTATTACAATGCTCCTATAGGAAAATCCAGTTTGCAGCATTTCTTTAAAACTACTAAATGCAGGTAATCTGCACTATTAGCAAAATTTGACCATGGTGACTCATGATGGATAGTAGGGAAGAGTTCTGCCTTGTTGGACTAAATCTATCCCACATTACAGAGCAAGCAGCTTTACTTCAGATAAAGGAGGAACTAGACAGGAAAGAATTCACCCATTGAAAAGTGCTGGTGATTTTCAGGAGGAAGAAAGGAAGCTCTGCTTTTCCTTTGAAGGAATTTACTCTCCCTAAGTACAGAGACTACCTGAACCAAGAAGCAAACTGTTTCTAGGGAGCATTTCTTTATCCTGCAGCCTAGTCTTACTGTGTGCAATTAAAATGAATATTTAAAAACTAGATTAGAAAGCTGCCACTTCATTAGCTGTCTCCAGAGTGATGCTGGCAAACAGCAGGGTGGGAGGAAGGGAGCCTAGCAGGGAGCAGGTGGAAGAGCCAGGCAGGATTTGGACTGTCACTGGCAGGTGAGAAACAGAGGGTGGACATGAGTAACTTCTGAGAGGTCAAACTGTCCCAAATGTGGATAAGATGTGGTGTATACGATGAGTGTCCCATCGGGCTTTGGAGCAGAGAAAGAAGGCACAGTGAAAAATACTCATTTTTAAGACCTGAGCTAATTAGAGCCCAGCAGGAAGGAAACTTTTCAAGCGAGAGCAAACCATTATGATCAGATTCCTTTTGCTTTGATTTGTTTTATCTAAGCAAAAACAAAAGCAGAAAACTGTGGGCTATTCTCCTCTTTTTAATGGAAACTGGGGTTCAAGTAAAGACGTAGACAACAAACTCCCTGCTGGGTTGGATCCAGCAATGGAAAGAGGCCCAGCATCTGATGTAGGGAGGATTTTGCAAATGGAAAGGGATCACTGAGAACAAAGCAGGCCTGTTTATTTCATTTCTCCAGTAAACTTTTTTTTTGCTGAATTTTATTTCCCAACACAACTGCTGGCCAAGAGGCAGCCAACCCTGTTCCACCCCATCACAGCCTTCCACTGACGTAACAGCTAAAGGGAACCACATTTTTAGAGGCAACAACATTTCCACTGGCATTGCTGCTGCTGCTGACTTACTACCAAAGGCTTTTCCAAGTGACAGTCTGGGATTTATCACCTTCCTCAGCTCGGGAAGTCATTTTCACCTGGAACCTGTTGAACTCAGCAGGCCAGGCAGACAGCAAGGGTTACAGGCTATTGGAACCCAACTGCTAGTGGAAAAGTAAATATTTCATCTAGATCGCTGCCCTTGTATAAAAACATATTATTATTTGGTAAATGGCACTTACAAACCTAATATTTCCTGTGCTGGTGTGCAGTGGGAGGCTGCACAATGGGGACTTGTACTGTCCCTGTGTTTTGGGTCACTGGGTGCACCAGGCTGCTGCCAGCAAAGCCAGTGGAGTATGAAACCAGAACCCTCGTGGCAGGAAGCAGAGGCAAGGTTTGCCAAATCATTACGGCCCAGCTACTTAATACAGCCCTGGCTTACTCAGCAGAGTAAGCCTTCAAAAAGAAAGGCAGAGCTGGCAAAGCTACAAAGCTATTGATTAAATGAAAATTGTGTTTCTAAACGGCTGTCGTTCGCCTGCTTGGTGCAGTTTTATTATGTTAAGTAAAGCTGTACAAGATGCTCAAAAACAAAGAAATTAGAGGGACTGCAAGGGAATGTTGCTTCCCTAGGGATGACACAGAGATCCTTCACAAAGCAGTAAGAAACCCTTGCCCAGAACAAATGTTTGCCACAGGAGTGCAGAAAGCAACGGGACATGGACATTCCCACGCCCAGTTCCAATGTTATTACATTCCAGTACTGTAAATAAACTATCACATTTGGATGGCACAAAGGTGAAACAGATAATCATGACAGAGAGAGGGTACTTTGCCACCATGCCAGGATTAGCAGGTTCAGTAAATGCACCTGGAAATATCTCGCAGCTTTACATAAAACTAAAAAAACACCCAAACTGAGGCCTACCCAGAGCACAACAGTACAAATCTCTCCATTTTTTCTCACCAGTATTCTTCTTCTCTATGTGATTTTTGTACATAATTTTCTTTTTAAGAGTGATCCCACTGTCATTGCAAAAACAATTTGTCCAGACAAGATCAATGCCACAGAGATCTTCTATTTTTGGTACTCAAATTAACTTACTCAGGTGTCCTGTACTGTCTTACAGTGGGCCAACACTTTTCTGTTTAGTCCTGCTCCACCACTACCTCCTTCCCAGGTCAAATCATCCATGCTGGCAGAAGTCTCCACTGATTTTTTTTTTTAATATGTTTAAATCTGTCTTTGATCTCTGCTTCCTTTTGACTAACTCAGGACATGGTTTTCAGAAAGTTATTATAAGCTATTAAGGTACATAGTTATAATAATTTGTTTTATCTAAAACAGACCCCTGAGTGTGTTACCAGAAGTGGAAGAAGCATCTCCTGAAATTTTAGGATATACCTATTCTTTCTCTGAACCAGAACCTGTTATTAAATAACTGCTTTGGTTAGATCATACCACTGGGATGTACAATCACATATGATGAAATAGGCAGTGTTCCATTATGTCCTTTGGAGTTGTACAGAGAAAGGCAAGTTAACTGTGAAAATGTGCTTGCAATTATCCATGGAAGAAGAATGAAACCTGGGAGGAGGGGAGCACGAAAAGGGAGCCTGGGAACACGGAGAGAGAAACACTCCTCAACAGATTTACAACACAAATGGCAGAAAATAAAATTAGCAACTCCAGGGTGGGTACGGAGTGCTGCCAGCATTTTTGGCCAGCCTCAGGGTATGTCTACACAGCAGCCAGTCACTCCCAGTACTCCTGAGGCTGCAATATACTGGAACAGCTACATCCTCCTGGGAGATTCCAAGTGGGGATTCTGGCACCAGGAGAAATAGAACTGGGGCAAGCACTGCCTGGATCCAACTCTCTGGCTGCTCAGGAAGTCCTGGTGCATTAATACCTGAGCTTGCTAGAATAAAGCCTGCATGGGATTGCCTCTGGCTCCAGGGCTCCTTGGGATCCAACTGACCTTGATTTTCCACCCCTCCAAATGCAGAGATGTGAGTTCTGATACACAGCATGGTCAGAAGGACCACACAGGGTTTATGGAGGCATTGAGGGAACCCCAGCTCCCGAGCACAAGGCAGGATCTACACCCCAAGGGCCAGCAGAGGTTTATCCAGCCACTGATCCTGGCAGCCACAGGCTGCATCCCTGAGCCATCCCTAACTGGATGTTACCCTACAGACACACAGGGTGGGCACCTCTTTGCAAGAGCTCTCTCTCATAGTAAAATATTAATTCACAGGAGTGGATAAGATGCCTGTGGGCATGTGTTAAAGTGTTTAACTACATGCTGAAATCCTAGCCTGTGAATAGAAGTTTGGCCTCATTTGCAGTACAGAGGGAGCAGAGTTATAACTGAAGTTGTCTGGATAACCCTGAAACTGAGAGTTTGGTGCTTCTGCATGTTTGATTCTACAACTGAACTACTATTGATTTTCATGCCATTTGGGAGGTATGAAGTAACCTGGGGACACACTGGTGTATTTCTGCAACAGCAACAAAGAAAAATGTTCCACAGAAATTCAGATCAGGCAGAACCTGCCTGATAAATGTGGGACTAACTTAGAGAAATACAGAAAAGAAAAAGAAGCCCAGGTGAGAGATTTTTTTAAAAAACAGAGTTAATGTTTAAAATCATCCAGGACAGAAACTACACTCAGCTGTCTCCACTGGTAGAGCCCTGAGTTCAAGGGTTAGACTGTGCTGAGCTGCTCATAAAGAGACAAAGGATTGTTGGCATTTTTTCTTTCAAAAAGCTTCTCAACTCCTGTGTTCTGCGCCTAAATCTTATAACCCCAGGATAAAAGGAGAGAATTTTTAGCAGAGGTCCTCCATTTGTCCATGGCTTCCAGAACCACTCCCTTTGCCCCACCACCATGATTTGGCTGTCTGGATCCCATGCTGGCACTGTTCTGACTGGAATGGCAGGACAGGCTGATTCAGAAAAAGAAATGGGTTTCTATCAGCACAGTGTGCACCCTGCAGCGTTACCTGTCTGCACAGATCTGCCACATTTACTGGGGTGGTCCTCAGCTTCCACATGAAACTTTTCATTTTAAAAATGCCATTATGGCCAATTCTTTATAAATTGCAGGGCAGGAAGAAGTGGGACAATTTCCTGGTTGTTTCTCAACAATCTTGACTAGCTGCCCCACAGTGACTGGTGTTAATTGTTATAAGACATCATTCTGCACCTCTGGGATCTGCTCAGGGACATTCCTCCTCAGCCTGAAATGTTCTCACATTCTGGCACATCTGCATGAATATCTCTGCTGGCTGCAGAACTACACAGATCAGAGAGACCAATGTTATTCACGAGTCCATCAGCACAAATACCAGGCCACAAAGGGAACATCCAGGTGCATTTCCCTGACCTGCAACACCACGATGCTTGAGACACACCACAAAGGCCACACTTTATCATGCAGCAAATAATTATGCACCTTGAAATAATTTAAACCAAGCTACAGCTATCAATACCCAACATCTAAAGCAAATAAGCACACTGGAGAGAAACCTGCTGGTTCCAAATCCTTCTCCTGTCTGATTCCAAGCCCTGAGCTGTTTGGTTTGTGCATTATGGGATTTTACCTTTGGACACATTTTTGTCCTCATCTGTTTCAGCTTCAAGTTTGAGGCCATGTGGTTTCAGGCTGTTGGCAAGAGCCAGCTCCTTGCTTATTGTCAGTTGATTTTAATCCTCTCTCCTAAGGGCATCTGCCCCAGCGTGGCTCCCAGCCACAGCACCGTGGGCTGTTCTCTCCCCATCCAGGCAGTGCCAGGTTCTGCTGGCTTATGAATGGGAATCTTCCCTCCTCACCCAAGCCTGCCCTTGTCCCACAACAGGAAGGCTGAGGCTGTTGAAAGAAACAGGAATGGCAACAAAGCTGGCATTGTTGTGCTGAAAAACCACTGGCTGCAGCCCACCCCGCTCTGTTCGGGATAACGGGATAACGGATACACGGATGAATCCCAGCTTTTGTTTCAAAAAACTTATTTGACTTTTTCTTTGGAGGACTTGAAAATAGTAACAAAGTCACTGCTGTAGGCAAAGGGAGGACTAGGAGGCGGGGAAGTGGCACTGTTTTTCTCCACGTCGGTGGTTCAGGGTGGTCTTTGGGGTGTGAATCTCAGACCAGCCTCACATTGGCAGCCCATGGAGGGAAGGAGGAGGGAAGTCAGGATCCTGGTGCCAAAAGCAGGGCACTTTTCAGCTTTTACTGATGGACCTGCAACTCAGAGGAAAGATGAGAGCAAGAAATGCTCAATGTTCATATTATGTTTATAATATGAAGACCTCAGGCTTGTACATTTTAAGACTTCAGTGACCAATGTGATCTTGGGTCTTCCCTTCTATCTAGGTCAGGACTCCACCCAGCAAAAACCTGGATAAAATCCAACAAACCATGGTTACACTCAGGTGTGCTGTTTTAAAAGACATCCACTGTTGACCTTGACTGAAGGAGTAAGGCTTGCTGAGGGTCCTGTCTTGTGTGGGAAGAAGTTTATGATCTGCAGCCCAATACACATCCAATGTTACTTTTTTGGTAACAGCACGACATTTCTCCTGGATCCTTGGTAGAAAAAATTGTATCTAAATACAGATGAATGTCCCCTTTGTGTCCATGGATCAAAACTATCAGTGCAGACTTGAAGATTTAAATACAAAAGTCACATCACTCATCTCATCATCAAGCAACAACTCCACAGGTTAAACCTGAAGGTGAACTTTCATCTTTCAACTTTCACAGGACTATTTCATCCTAATGGACCCATTTAATAGTGGCTCCATGTTTTCACAGTGCAGCTGTCCGGAATAGTGTTTTTTGCAGTCAGTCCAAATGACATTAGTGGCAGATTAAGAATCTGACACATCAATTAGTAATCCATTCACTTTTTCCAAAGTCCACATCAGAAACTATCTGTGAATGCCAAACTAGGCTTGTGATCTCCACAGACATTTGTTAGTCTTAAGGAAAGAATAATAAATCTCAGCTTTTCTACACTCATAAGGAAATCAGACCTCAATAAAGCTCAAAATTATGGCTCTCCAAAATTTATATATTTGCCAATATAGATGTAAGTTTTGATTGGATTTTGTTTTAAATTAAGAAACTTGCACCTAGTTCTCCTTGGTTTTCACTTTTAAAGCTCGTGTCAGCTTCATGTTCATGTCTGCAATAGGTTTCCTTACATTTCACTTAAAAACTCTGAGTTTTTAAGTAAAGTCTGCAAAGAATTCTTCTATTTGCACACAATGTGCTGAAACAGGACTGCTCAGAGCATCTTAGTGCAGTTCAACACCAGAAGAATAAGGCTGACACCTTGTAAGGTCAATGAAAAGATTGCTGCTGGCCTCCAGAAAGACACCAGTCATTTGGTCAGAGGTTGAGATTAGCAGCCAGGCCACAGGTGACAGCACAGAGGGATGATTTCAATGCTCAGGTAAGGGGTGACAGATATGACATTTTCCCCCCTCTGTTTTGATCCGGCAACACGGGTTGATTATGCTGGGGGCAAAGCAGAAGGGACAGAAGAATTTGCCCCATTGTGTGTCAGAATTGCAGCTCCTTGTGGAATATGAACCTCAAACATGTCCCCAAACACAGAATCCTCCCAACAGCTCCTACAACCTTCAGCTGGAGCCTTTCTGGCTCCTGTGCCGACCCAGAGGCACATTACCCAGATGTCTTGGGTATCTAAACTGGCTCTTAGAGACCCACCACTCCCCTCAGTACTCCTGAAATAGTTTTCCAAGATGAAGGCAAAGAAAGAAAACCATCAGAGGAAAGAAATTATGGCCTTACCACCAAAAGTGGCCTCAGAAAAAAAAAAAATGGAGCTTGCAATTTTCTGCACAGATGGAGAGCTGTATCTGAAAGCATTACATCCCCTATTTATGATGGGGAATTTTTTGTAAGGCATTATTAGAAGGAAGCTTGTCAGCTCTGCTGAGAAACTTGGCACACACCAGGGCAGACCAGCCTCACTCTTTCACACAGCTGGATTTTCTGCAGCTCAAGTGTTTTTCCCTCTTGCTCTTGGCCCATCCAAAGATGAGTGCTGAATTTCCCTTAGCATTACCCACAGGTTAATTTGTTATTAAGTTTAGGCTCAGTTTAACATCTTGGCGTGCAATCTAAATAAAACCAAAACCAAATGTCCTTCATTTCTGCTGAAACCACCCTTGGTTTGGCTCAGCTGCCTTTGGTGTCACTGGAGGGTGAACAGGAGATTCATTTTTGGTAGGTAACCTAAATATCCTCCGTGCAACTTTGAAATACATTGCCATAAAGTAATTATTTGTCATGGAATGAGATTGGCCAGAACCTGAACACGCTCCATTGGCTCTGACCTAGCTGTGAAATACTTCTTACTGCAGGAAAGGAAGATACACCAGACACATGAGCTGTAGGAAGGGTGCAGAAAAAACTCAGGCACAACTTCTTACTACAGGAACAAAGGTGGGATTTCCCACCTTACATCCAGAGAGGCTGAAGGAAGCAGTGCTTGAAACTCCCCCCAGTCCTGCCCCCTGTATAACTTTGCTCCTGGCCTAATCCTGTACCTTCCACATCCAACTGTGACACTGCAACCAGAGTGATGTCAATGGAAAGGGGGAAAAGCTCATCAGTATATGAGTAAGTGCAGTGACACTGGGCCTGGAGAGCAGGGAATGTGGAGCTGACCTTTGGTTAACTCATTATCTGCACTAAGGGGATGCAGCTGGCTCTTCCAGTCAATTTTGTTTTCTTCTGCCCATGGGATATTTATAGGCAGCTTTAAAGAGTCTCCAAAGTCACCTGCAGAAAGTACACAGTAATCTCATTCTGCAAATTTCTGTCTGACTAGGACTTATCAAGTTCCTTCCTGCTTTTTCCAGTGTCTTCAAAGTGTCTTACTTAGGTGTGATTGAGCTGATAAATTAAGTTATAGGATTTCTTTCTGCTGATCAAATAATTCTGCTTAAGGGCATTTCCAAAACACTGATGTTTACCATTTCAGTCACAGCAGATTACTTCACATGCAGAGATGAAACCATTACCAAACTATTTAACTATTAAAGTCCTTGACACAGACACCTGAACATCAGAGAAAACATAGCAAGTTCAAAGATTTTGAAGCTCATGTTGGTTTTGTGGACCTGTTCTACACAGTAAAGAAAAGCCGAATTTGTCTCTATTACTGTCAGTCATTTAAGAGATTGAGGCTTCTTTGTGCTACCCAGAATCAGAACAGAGAGCTGAAAACAGGGGAAGATCAACTAGAAAGATTTATGTGTGCTAAAATGGGTATTTACATAAGCCTCCTGAAAATGAAGTTATGTATCAATGTGCTACATTTATGAAATCATAACACACATGCCACACTAGTAATTGCACTTGTCTGGCTTTAAATAAAACTGTCCTGCATTGGCATAAGTAAAGAAGGAAACAGAAGGACAAGTTCTTACTTGTGCCCAAGCTCATGTGCAATTGTGAATGCCAGATTGAGACCGTTGTCTTCAGCAAGAACACACTTTCTCTTGGCACTGCAGACACCTCCTAAGTAAGCAATTCCTGCAACAAAAACACAGAGAATGTTCCCATCAAAACCACTGAAACAGCTCATTCACTCAAAACATACAGCACTAATAACCAAAGGGATCAAAAATGCAACCAGAATGAAAAATATCAGAGCAGTTTCCACACAAAATCATCAGAGTAGTTTATTCCTCACCCTAGTGAAGAATCAGTCCAGAGTTTTGTCAGACAGGAAATAAGTAAAAAACACTCACCTTCACTGCTTTCATTGGAAAATACATTTCACTGACCCAAAAATTCATCTAAACTTGTCTACTAATTCCCTCTACTACAGCATTAGAAAATGCAGCGAAGGAGCCTGAACAAGGATTTAAATGGAGCTCTCCCAATTTCAGAATGAAGTCAGGGAGAAGGAATAAAACAATAAAGCAGAGACTGTGAAAAGATCTTACATTTTCCTTTATTTTCATGCTTAAACCAAAGTGAGAGCGTCAGAGCCAGGAGAGCTGGCAAAGTGCTGATGGTGAGTCACAAAGCCAATGTAGGTGGCACAAGTCTCTTATTACTGAGTGGAATTTAGGATTTGATCCATGCACAGTATTCTCCTGTTTGTGTGGGCACCACGGACGGTTTGAGGCTGAGGCCAAAAAGGAATTCAAAAGTTACAGCATGAAACCTCTGCTATGGAAAAACAATAGTCCTCATCTGCCCTTCCTGCAGCCAGGCTGTCCCCTGCTGAAAGTGCCAGTGCACTTGGGAATGCTGTGGTGGCAGCTCAGGATGTCACAGGGGATGTATCTGCTTTTATTTGTAATTATCAGCACACAAGGAATCTATTTCCTCACTGCAGCACGGGGTGGCTGGATGGAGCTGCCTTTATGGGGCAGGCCATGAACTCCCCATCTTCATGATCTCCTCATCTTCCATTTTTTTTTCCCCTCAGAGTTGACAAAGCTGTGCTTATCAGGGTGCAAATATAAAATTTTGGACCTGGAAGAAGCCCGGCTCTGTTTTTTTGAGTTTTGATAACAATAAAGATGTGGATATTTGTTGCCAGGGATGCTCTGGATGGAATGCAGGGATGGGCAACAGCCTTTTATTCCAGCACTTGCAGCAAAGAGTGGAGGCAGAAATCAGGCACTAACACTTGCTTACTTTAAAAACCCTGACTGTGAAAGGGCAGATTCATACTACATGCAAAGAAAAATGAGATCAAGATTTAACCTTTTAAATCAACAGCCATAAAAGGCTGGATTTCAGCACTTTTCTTGGACTGACTTGTTTCTTGCATGCAGAATAGTCCAAAGGACATCAAGGAATTGCTCAGGAAGAAACAGCCTTCTTTGAGAAAGATTTTTGAGATTTCAAGCTCAGTCCACACACCTGGTGGCCCAATGAATGTGTCACTTTTTGGTTAAAGAGAAGCCAAAAGACAGTATTTGAGTCAGCTGAAAGTCACTTTTACTGAATAGAGAGAGATATTTTGGTTCCCTTTCAGCAGTTTTAGACAGAAATACCAGAGCAGGACTTTTACCAAAAGTGATTTATTCCAATGACTAAACCTGATTATTCCACCTTTATCTTCCATTACCTGTGCCAGTATCTCTCTCAGTTCCATCTGACACAAGAGCTTTTAACTGAGGAGCAACAATTGCATTTCAGGCTCAGGGGTCTATCAGGCATATCAGTTTTACTTGAAATTATCCATGCCAAGTTCTTTCTGAGAGATTTCATGAAATGAAGCTGGGTCTATGTTTGCCATCAGGGAGATGGAAGGGGGCAGCATTCCCATTTTTGGGAAGTGTGGTGCAGCAAAACAGTCTAGAATTCTGGCAGTATATTAAAAAATTTTAAATACCAATTAAAATGTCAAATGCATTATCCCAGATAGTAATTCTTCTGGAGTCTTTGTTTAGTGGCTGCAATCCCCACTGAACCTGGCAATGCATACCCCCATTATTATTTTGGCTTTTGCTCTGTGCTAAAATTCTCATTATTCAAAGGTGGAAAAGTAATGATTAAAGACTTGTACATCCACCAGTGGTCAAAGAGGCAGTGACTGTGGCTCAGTTACAGACTATTAGTCATCTATTTTTATTAGCTATTTTCAGTGCTTAATGTGAATCCTGTGTGGCCATTTTATAATATCTCCAATGATCAATTTAAAAATGTAGCCATTTAAAATTAATTTATTATTACAGAAGTGGACTGGGCAGAGAAACTCAATCTTGGAAGAGCAGAAACCTTTGGAGAACATGGAATGAACTCAGTAAGAAGTCCAGCTCGTGAACTGCTGAGTGCTTATTAATAAGAGTCATTCTGGAACAGCAAGCCAGTTATAACAAATTGGTATCACATTTTAAACCTGAAAAAGCTTGCTTTAAAAACGTTTTTGAAATCTATTTTTTCTATCAAACTATTTCCTAAGACTATGATTTTCTTTTGGACCAATACATTTTAGTATTAATTCCTTTCATCAGACTATCAACAGCAAATAAATTATTGATCTGCAAACATACTCCAGTTTATTGAAGAGTAAATCCATCTGAAGCATTAACATAAGTGCAATTTATTTTTTTAAATCCAGTGCAATGATTCACACAACTGATATGCAGAGAAAAATACACCTTTAACCAACCACAATAGTAGCACAATGCCTTGGTAGCTGCATTAACATGATTTATGTCTTCTTCGGGATGAATGGAAACTGTTGTTTGCCTCTTAAATTTCCAGATTTTTATCTGAGCCTTTCAAGTCGGCAGAACTGGAATAAAAACTTCATGAATTCAGACACGTTTGTGAAAATCCTGGTGTGCCGTGGTTCTACCAGGCTGGGAATAATAGAAGAGGAAATGCTTTTATTTGCTAATTTTGCTTCTGGCCCTGTCTGTGAGACAGGTGTCTGTGTGTGAAAATGAAAAGTAGAGAAGGAAACTGAACTGGGATTTTTGTTTATTTTGAAAGAAAACCCCACACTTCCCATGAGCCTCTGCAAATATACAGAGAGTACCTTTCTTTGGGGGAAAAATGTCCTTATCTTTCAGATATGCTGTGAGCAATTACCACAAATCTATTTTTAATATATAAAAAAGGTGAAGCAGGAGCATCAGTGGAAAGGAAAGCCAATTACTATTTTTACTATTACCAAGAAGGAGGGTTTTTTTCCTTTCTCTCCTGAGAAATTACATAATTACAGCCCATAACTTCTGTGCTTGGGCTTGGACACGCAGAGCTATCTGCACTTCCACGGCAAACCCTGGGACACAGGCAACTGTGTAAACTCACATTTATCCAAAAACTTGTCATACATAAACAGTTTGCAGCTGTTGGCCTTCCTGCCAGCTATGAGCCCTGCACCAGCAGTATCTCCAAGGGGAATGATCCCATCTATCCCAGCAGCAAGGCATGAGGATATTACACATTTGCCACAGGGATGGCCAAAGCTGGGAGAGGACAAGTCCTGGTGCGTTGGTTCCTGTTTTGTCCTTCTCCAAACACCTGGAGCTTCCTCCTGATGGCTCTGGAGTATTCACTCAGCAAGTGGTTTGTCCAGGTACTTCAGCTTTCAACTCTCTAATGTCTTGTTTTCATTGCACTCCTAATACTTTAATCTCTTCTTTTGCCAACCACCTCTGGATACAGAACTTTTACTTGATTAAAACTTGGCTGGCTCTCCTCCTGCTCAACGTATTTGCTGTTGGGAAGGGAGCCAAACTCCCAGTCCTGAAGTCTGCTTGGCACAGACAGAGACTCCCTGCATATCCACATGCTCAGAGCAAGCCTCCCATTCCCCAGCATTACTAGTTTGGTGTTGAGCTGATGTTTTTCTCATCCTCCCATGATTTTCAATTTGTGCAGCTCGCACATTGCCATCAATTACATTCCTGTAGCCTCTCTTAACATCCTACACAAGTAAAATCAGGAAACCCTGAAGTGATTCATGCTCTGCCTTTTCATTCAATGGCAGTGATATGTTTGACAGAGATGCCTTGCCTGTATTTACACATCAAGTCAGTCACCAAGGGAATCTTTCAGTGCTTGTGATACTTAAAATGAAAAATACTTCTCCGCTTCTATAAAGCTTACATAGAAAAGGTTCCAAAATTTAAGAAACATTAAAGAAGAAACTCACTAAACTGCCTCCAAGATAGGTACTAACACTGTTCTACAGCTGAATAAACAGAGGTCTCAAGAGTCAGTGGTATCCAGGTGAAAAAGAACTGTATCCATGGAAGGGCCCTCACAGACAGGCTAAGGCTGTCACCACTGAGCCTCCAGGCCAAGTTTGGTTTATAGGGATCATCCAGAAAAGTGAACAGGGTGAGCTGTTCCTTCAGTTTATGAGAATGTCCTAATTCAACGCTGGACATGCAATCTTAATGGCACAGATTAATTTGGTTTAATGCTGGATAGTCCTCCAAGATGCAAATTCTGTTAATCTTGCAATAACAACATAGTTTCCATTAGAGTTTAATATGAGTGTGGAAATGGTTTCCCTTACCAATAAATTTAATTGTTACTGCATTTAACAAAAAACACACTGGAAACAACACAGTATCATGAACCAAAACTACAGAAATTACAGTGCAACCATCTAGTGCATGAGACAGCCACAGTCGGGTAGGAAAACATGTTAATAGTCAAGTGCAAGTCACAGTATTTTGAACTCAAGTCTTTATAGGGGAAGAGCTTCTGATGTCATGGACCAGCTGATGGAAGCCACCACGACTCCTGAGAACCCCCACCAGACCCTGATTTTCTGTATATCTGGGCAACTTATTGAAAATGTGCCGATCAGCACAGAATCCTCCTCTCCCCTTGGAGAATACAGCCTGTCCTGAATTTCAGCATTACCCCCTGTGAAATTCTGCATGATCTGCAGGGATGCAGCACAATTTTCCCAGAACTCAAGAGAGCTCTCCTGTAGTGCCCAATAAAATAACTTCTTCCTCTGAAAACACACTCATTTCCAGTGTACACAACTGCTGTCGGAATCCCAGAAGCCCAGCAAGAAAAATAAACAGCTGAAACACAGTGTAGGTACTTTCTGAATCTCCTGATTTTCATTATACTCACCCTGGAGGACTAACAGATCCAATCTCTCCCTGATATTCACAGTACCAGCTGATGTTTCTGGAGCTCACAAGGATAAACTCCTCAAAATACAAAGACGTCAAAGCACAAACAAGTGAAATGCTCAATGCTTTTGGCAGGAGATAGTTTTCTGATTATTAGGAATAACTAGAGATACTTGGTATTGAATATTGATCCGACACCCAAGGGTTTAATGAGTGGCCCTGGATAGTATTTCACAAGACCAGGGTTCTAGCTGAACAAGCCAAATTCAACCACATGCCTTAATCTTTGTGAAAGGACTATGATTCAGGCAGAAATAACCAAATTTTAGCTATGGCACCACTGCAGCTCAACAAAACTCAGTCAATTCTTTCATCCCACACAGGAGCCCAGGCAGGAGTGCACTGCCCTATTTCCAAACAAATTACCTGACCCCTAAAGCAGCTGCCCTCCTCAATACCTTCCTGATAAAAATACCTTTGTGAGCCAAACCTCTTCATGTCTCGAAACCTGCAGAGGCAGCAAGATTTAATCATCAGAGCTTAAAGGAGTGCTTTTGCTATCTTCCTTCTCTCTGTTTAATTACCCTGCAGGACAGCAATTAATGGGACATGTGGAATCCCCTCCCCAGCACTCCGACCCTCAGCTTTACCTTTGTCTTTCTGCAGGGCTTTTCTGCTTCTTGGGAACCCTCCTGAGGTTTTACAAGTTTAATGGATGAATCATTTATCTGCTCCTTCACCAAGCTGCCCACACACAGACACTCCCCAGGATGGCAAGAGCTTTATTCCAATGTTATCTGCATTGGATTTACACTCTGCTAATTCACTGATTGAGGCAGAGGGGGGCTGCCCTGACAGTAGAAAAGCTCCAGAGATTGACTCCTCTGCTAGCCTCGGGGATGTCTGTCCTCACCCACACCAGCAAAGGCTGTTTCACCAAATGGAGTGAGATGAGAACAGCTGAGAGATGTTCTGACACTTTTTTTGGCCAAGAAGACCTCTTTAATCAAGAGCAGACAACCTTTGGAAACCCTCACAGGTTTGGCATGGGCATCTCTGAAACCACATTCCCTTCCAGTGCCATTCACCAAGATTTGTGATCACAAACATAAACATTCACCACACTGACCATACCTGAGGAGAGGTGTGGTGTTCACTGCTGCCAGAGAAAGCTGGACACAAGCACCCTGCTCAGCTTCACGGAGCAGATACCCATCAGTCACACAGGTACCCTGACACTGCCTTGCAGCAAGGGAATGCACTAACAGCCCACCTGAAGTTCTTTCCAGCCCTACTTTTCTAAGCTTTTATCATGAAACACTGGGATCTCAGACCTCAGCAAAGCAGCAGATAAAAGCAATTCTCTGTCTCTTTGACATCTGCTCTTTGTTCAGCGTGACATCCTCAATGCCTGTAATGGCTCCTCCCTTTCAGCAAACCATCACTTCCCTGGATGACAGCACATTAATAAATCCTCTCCATCCAAGGAGACATGGGGAGTGCCTTAATTAACTGGGCCAGAGGAAGCAGGGTATCATCTCCATGTTTACTCTACTTTGATATGCTAACAGCCACATTCCAGAGAGCTTCTCCCCAACACTCTCCAGAGGGCAGGCTGCTGCTGAATGCAGATCTCAAACACAGCTTCTTCCTGCAATCCTTTCTCTAGTTAAATATGGAGATTGGGACATTTAGTCCCAATCAGACCACCATTCCTGAATGCTGATTCCCAACTCCAGGCAGTTAATTCACCATCTGCTTATAGACATCACTGCCTGGTGCTGAAAGTCTCCATGCTCACACACACACATGGAATTACATGGGCTTGATTACTCAAAGTAAGATATATTAGGACAGCTGTTGAGAGAAAAGGCAGGGGAAGAGCTGGCCAGGTGGATTTGAGAGAGGGATTCCAGTTGGGAATTGGACTGAATAATTTAACACACAGCGCTAGGAAGAATACAGAAGCCTGGCATAATTCAAATTTAGTGAATAAGGCAGGAAGAGAAATGGGAAGAGATTAGGGAATGAGAAGAGACAGGGACAGAAAAGTAGCAAGTGGAGATAATATGGGTTTTCCAGAAGGCTTCAGGAAACATGACTTTGATCTCACAGGCAGCAGGGAGTCACTTCTGAGGGAGGCAGGGGTCAAGGAGGGCAGGAGATAAGATCAGAAGGGAAGATGAGCTCCCTGAGAATGTCTGGGTGTACTTACTGCCGCAGAAAAATGGATCTACAGCCCTGGGTCAGAAATCTCTGGCATCATGGGCTCACTTGAGGAATTACTGAACGAGTCTGAGGGCATGGAATTATTCAGGCAGGGAGGTATGGGCAAAACCTGGCCCTGAGCATAAAGGAGGGACAGCTGCTGAAACTGGTATAGGAACACGGGATGGAAATCAGAGAGATACAAGATAGTTAGAGAAAAAGAGGCACAGAGGACAATGTTGTTCAAGGATATCTCACACCAGAAAGGAATCAGATCTGGCAGAAGGCAGCAGAGATTTGATGCTTTTGAAAGGCTACAGGAACAGAGACTGAGAACTCAAAGAAAACATCACCAACTGTGAAACTAAGCTGCAAATCAGGATTTGGATCCTGGCCCTCAAAAGTCACCTCTGCCTGGGGCTCAAAGGCATTTGGATTTAATATCTTGTGTTGGACTCATGGTGTTCAGTGGATGAACCTGCCAGCCCTTTCTACAAACTGCTGTAGAGTTAAGCAGGACCTTCCCTTCCCACATGCATGGAAACATCAGCATGACAATGTGCATGGAGGCAGCAGCAGGACTCAGCACTGATTCAGGGTTTGTGGGGCTGTGTAACTCCTTCACTGCAGTGGCTGCAGCTCAGAAACTCAAGATAAAAATAACTCCACATCACTCACCTGCTGGATGGCTTGACAAAAGGAGAGAGCTCCACCTGTTCTAAACAGCCTTTATGAATCTCACTCTTCCCTTTCCCAGATGTTATTAAAAATCAGTATTTCAGTATTTTCACTTTGACCTGTGCTGGCTGGTGGAAGAGGCCTGAACTCAAGAATTGCATCAGTTGTCCCCTAAGCTGCATCTTTCAGGAAATAAATAACTCACCAAAAAAAAAAAAAAGAGAAAAATGTAAAAACTCTGCCATCAGAAAGGAAAGTGCTCGAGGTCTCCCATGCCCCATTCCCACCACTCTGCCACATGTCTGTGTCAGTCTGCCAGCAGGATGGAGTCCCACCTGCAGGTTACCATCTCCCAGGGAATGGAACAGCAGCCCTGCCACTGCCTGCCATAGCTGCAGCTCTGCAAGTTGTCTAAGGTTCCAAAGCCAGCCTTGGGACTATTTTCATCTTCCTTTTTTCCAGATTTTTCAGATGAGTTCTGTGAATTCCACTTTTGGACTCATCAGTTTGTCCCTGCAACTCATCTGAGCCACCTGCTTCAACAGAGGGCCTGAATTCAGAGAGAAGGAAGAAAAATATCAAATCAGAGCTTTTAATGAGACTACTAAACAAAGAAGAAGATGGATTTCAGCAGCAGGGATTCTGGAGCCTTTAAATTCCTCACTATCTCCCTTCCAGAATGAAGAGACAAGGTCAGACTTGGCAATAAATCAGAAAAAATATTTGGAGTCTTTGTACCAAACAGCATCTGCTTTAAGAGCAAACAGTGAGGGTCCAGCATTCAGTTCCAGTTTTTCCCTTCCTGTAGCTGCAAACAGTAAGAAACTCATGAAGCTTTGCAAATAAACGAAAAGATTCTTTCAACAGTTCCAAGAACTTTCCTAAGCCATGCCTATCTCACCCTGCTGTGGTGTTGGTCAGGGGTGGGTTCATGAGCAAGGATCAGTCCTGCAATGGTTAAACAATGTTCAGTAATGAGTACTGAACAATATTTCAGTGTCTGGAGAGTGTCAGCTAGCCTGCTGAACTTGGAGATGGCTGAACACCTGTGCTGCTGATGAATGGCATTCTTCCACAGCTCCCTCTTAAAATTTTTCCATGTTCTTACAGAATGACTCAGCAGTCATTACTCTCAAAACCTGAATGAATCTATACCTCTGAAACATGTTAATAATTTAAAGTGTATTTTATTTTTAGGTGCTTTCTGCATGTCAAGCTGTTCTCTTGGCAACATCAGAGCAGCTCAGGTGAGCTGCAGGGAAGGCAGGCCAGCAAATGGGATGATGCACAGTGATCAAACTTCAAACAGATGCACTTCCAAATTGCTCCTGTGATACTTCTCATCTGCAGCTCCCACATCCTGACTTCCAGGGCTGCTGAAGCTCCTAGTTCCACTTTGGTGAGCTGCCAGCCAGCACTGATAAACTTATTTAGAAATTCTTGATTCAGCCCTTCTGTTTTAATTCTTTGCTGAGTGCTGATTTAACCTCACTGCCTGACTTGTCAAACTCGAGGGCTGTGTCTGATAAGGTTAATAGGGGTTGAGTTGTCTGTTAAGTCAGAACTTGGGTTGAAAAGCTGGTCCCCAGCACCTCCACCCTGGCTGATACCTCTGCTGCCAGGGGTGGGAGTGAAAATGATCCTTGCATGGCAGTGGGCAGTGCCATGGCTCTGCTCCTCTCCTCACACACTACCAACAGGCATCACATTTGTTATGGCAGAGCACAACAGCATGGTGGAAAGGGAAGTGAGAATAGATAAAAACTCCCTAAACTTAGTGTAGAATGAATGGCTTGATTTCCTAGAGATTACCACTTCCACTTGGGGTCCTGATGTAAACATGGGTGATGCAATCTTTTCCTCACTGGCAGCATCAGAGGGAGATGGCTCCTTCCTCGACTTAGTTTCCTAATTTTCAGAAAACTTCTGAAAGCCTAATATCTCTGAGATCCATATCCCCAAATCTGATTCCAATCAACCAATGGGTTATAAAAATATTAGGGAACAACCATCAGTGGGGGAGACAGACACGAGCACAAAGCACACACAGGGCATAGACACACTCACCAAACCAGGTTAAAATATTTGAGTTACTACTAATCCACAGGGCCTCTCCTCTGTCCCAAACAGAACTGTCCATGCTGGCTTCACTCCCCAGGAAAGGAACGACCCACAGGTAATTTATGCAGACATGAACACATCACAGCATCAGCCTCACTGAAGAAAGTAATGGCTAATTTCAGATGTAACACGGCTGGAGATATTTTTAGTATGTCCTGAATCTAGTTTTTTAAGTACCTCTTTCTCTAGATTCCTCAAAAATAAAATGTTACCTTTAAAGCCACGCCAGCTACAGAGAAATTCTCACTCTGAAAAGACCAGCCTGAGCTTTTCTCACACTTAATAAAAAGAAATCTCTTATGTTCAAACTTGAGCTCCAGTGAAAGAAAACTCAAATCTGGATGAATACCACTGAGCTCCTTGCAATGACTGACAGCATCCAGAGAGTCCCTGGTGCCTCACAGACACAAGTCAAGGCACAGTCCCAGTCCTGGGGCTTTATGGACTGAATTCAGCAGTGACAGCCCAGGAGGTTGACATTGATGGCACTGAAGAAAATTGTCACAGCATTCTGCAGGAGCCAGGGGATATTTTTATGCACATTGTGCTCATGTTACTGCTCCAGGGCTTTGTGCTGAAGTTCTCCCAACAGGGAGAGACCTGCCTCCTCCAGTCCCACGTGTTTCTAAATAAAACACCCTCAGGAAATGCAGGAACTCCTCAATACCTCAATACCTGCCTGGGTGACAGTTCTGAGCCAAATCCCTGTGTCCCTGACTGAGAATCCTGTCCTGAGTGTGCAGCACAGTTTGCAGGGTCTTCTCAGCTGTCAAAGCCCACTGAGAGCTCCTGGAGGGAATTTGCAGAGGAGCAGCTGCACTTCCCAGCTACGCAGGTTGGGTATTTTTGAACCAGCCCAGTGGCATGGCCTCCTGGCAGCTGCCATATAATGAGAAGCATTTCCCAACAAAGCCACCTGATTAATGATAATGTAATTGGCTTCATGGCATCCCCACAGAACAAGCTGGATGTGTATTGCATCTGCTCTACCAGGACTAGCTATCAAAATCAGCACAGGCTTGATCAAAGTCTCACTGGAACCAACAAATTATAACACCCCTGCTTTGGAAAAGGTGCATTAAATAATTTCCTAGCTTCTTTTACTCAGCTTTCACCCCTTTGCCTTTTTTCTCAAGAGTAAAACCAGGAAGCTTTATTTACCTCTGTGCTCAGATCATGCTGTGGCTCACAGACACCAGAGCACAGGTGGGTGTCTTGCACCTCTGTAAACCCATCAGTGCTTTGAACAAAATCCTGGCTACAGCACTCAAGAGATGGAGCACCTCATCGTGGAAAGGGCCAAATTATCTCAAAATCCAATCTTTGCTCTGAGCCAGGAGCATCAGACCCTTCCCAGTTCCTCAGACACAGAGAGATATCCCAGAGAATCCAACACAGGAAGGCTGTGCCAGGAACCTCTGCCCCTCACTTGGCTCCCCAGAGAGAGAGAAGGGAAATGGGAAAATCCAAGTGAGACAGATAGAAAGAAGCCTGGGGCAAACCAGAAAACATAATGGAAGAAAGAATTAGATACCAGGAGGAAAAATATGAAACTGAAACATAATTATTTAACTCAGGTGCAGTAACAGACATTGCTGAAAGGAAACGACAAAGTTTAGAACTTCAGTAGCCCTTAAGCAACACTTTTGTGTTGCAGGATCTCAGGATTCCCACAGGAAAGCATCTCTATTCAGATGCTGCTGAAGTATGTGGTACAGAAGGTGAGGCAGGAATCACAGGGAAAACCATCTGGAAGGACAGAGCAGCTCCAGTGAACAGTGCTGCCCCTCTGAAGTCAACAGACACTTGGAAGAGTCATCAAAGGGATTAGAAGGAGCACCAATATTTCCCCAGGAGCCAGGACACAGGTTGAGAGAGCTACAGTAGGAATTTCATCTACTCTTGGACTCAGACAAGACCAAGCTGGAGGCAACATTTGCTCTCTGACAGAGCCAGAAAAGCAAACAAACTGGAGCACACAAGATAAGAAACATAAGCCTACAGGTTTCTTAAACAGAGACATAAAATATACATTCTAAATAGAAATCTAACTTCAGTCTTCTATTTTCCTGTCATTTCAAGAACAACAAAGTCTGATTAGACTGATGGACTCATTTTCAATAAATAAAAACATCCACACAGAGTTTCCTAACCCACTGGCCGGTTTTCTTATAAATAACTGCAGTGTTTACACTGTTTGTCTGCTACAGCACAAATATTGCTGTACATGCTGGAGCTTGATGGATGATATTACTAAAACCAACAAGCAGATCCTCAGCAGAACAGTCATGTGTACCCAGCAGCCCAGTTATGGCCAGGCAGAGCCTTAGTGCAAACAGCTCAGGCAAAGCAGCCGCAGAAAAATGTATGACACAACCACACAAAACCAACAAATGCCTTCAACCTGCTGACTGCTCATGACCACCAACCAAAGCAGGAATGCAAGGCTAATTCTGAGCTAAGCAAACACAGAAATCCTTCACATTCTACAAATCATGCTGAAAGAGTACAGGAGGAGAAAGATATCTGATGGGTTTTACTATTATTATTCTGATAAGTTCAGTGTATTTCTATCAGCTGATCTAAAAGGTAAAACGACTTGTCAAACTAATCCAGGCAAAACCCTTGCAGATTGTAGGATTCTGAACCTGAAATTTAAAAACCTACAGAGCAGAACCCTTGTGTCCAAATAAAGTTCCAAGGAAATCCACTTCTGTACAAGGACAGCTTATACACAAATACACACACACGTACATGTATATACACCTGTCAGTGATAATTTGGCTAAAATTTCACTGCCTATAGTCACCTTCCTATCTAAACTGGCAAGGACTTGGTAAAGAAATCCCAGTATTTTCTACAAGGAATATCTGGGCAATCCATGTGTAAAATTCAAAGTATTCTGCCATGTATTTAGAGACAGTAATTTATTTCCAGAATGTGTCTGTGCATTCTTGGGTCAGCTCAAAATTTCATCACCTTCCCCACAGCACCTGCCATTAATATTTCCAGCCATGGAATGAGCTTGTAGTGGAACCCAGCTGGCTGGAGCACACTCCCTACTGCATTTTCTGCACACTGGTAAACACAGGGCACATTTGCAGTGTCTGGTAAACACAAGGAAGATTTTCAGTGCTGCAAAGTACTGTTAGATACCCAATTCCTATTTGCATTACGTGGAGTACAATCCCAGCTGAAAAGCTTGGAGCTTGTGCTGAGGCAGTGGGAGAATTGTAAAATAAAACCTAACAACATTCCAAGGATTTAAAGTGACTTTCAGTCTACTGAGTGCACGTGGTGTAGCAAAATCCTGCCAGGACCAGACACCCTGCAAAATGGGTTAGGTATAATACCAGGTCATGTTACCAGATGATTAACCAAAGCTGAGAAAAACCCAATTCAAATGAAATAAACATCAGCACAGATCAAACTCCCTTCTTGGGGAAGGGGAAGGCAAGTTTTATGCACACTTCCCAGTGTGGTTTTCCTGGTTATCACCAGTAAAATCTCATCTCTACATTATTTAAAACTTGCTCTCAAAATTGCATTTCACCTTGGCAGCTGCAAAACAAAAGAAATGTAAAAGTACAGTAGGCAACTGTCCTTCATTTCCTTCCTTTACTCCTACATATCCTGTGTGCAACTGGAATGCTTCTATTTGATTATCCAGTGGAGCAAATGCTACAGTGAATGCAATCATGCCTTATTACCCTACATGTCTGCAGCCTATTGCACAGCTATGTACAGATGTTTTTACACAGGCTTGGTTTTCTAGCTACAGGGTCTATAAAACAATAGGAACTATCTGAAATGTTCTCAAGCCAGAAAAGGATAAAGGCACTGTAAAGCAGTCAACTGGATAAAAGCCATCTATGTCTGACAGGAGAAGAAAAACCTCTAAGGTTTCTCGATTATAAACGCGTCAGCTTTCTGAAAGTGCTGCATCTGCAGCAAACTGACCAGGAATGTGTAAACAGAGGGGAAAATAAGGACCCAGGCAGTGGAAAGAAGGAGCACAAACCTCTGGCCTGATGAAGAGCTTAACCACTGTTTTAGTGACCTGAAGAACTGGCTGGTGCCCAAGGAAGTGGAGCTGCCTCTGGGAGCCTTGCCTGCAGCTGGGCGTTGGACTGGGACCCAGCTCTGTCCTTGGGCTCGTCCCTTCCCATCTCCAGCTTCAAACAGCAATGGGGATCACACTTCTGATCTCTCTGGTACAGAGCTTTGGATTTTACTGAGGAAAGCCCCTGTTTACAAATTCGTTTCCTTCTCCTCTCAGGACATTCTTTTTTTACCTCAACGTGTTGTTTCATGGTCAGGGAGGCACCGGGAATTAACGGGTAAGGCACCGGGCTGGAAATTGGGATGTGCAAAACCATTCTATGTTCTTGGATGAGAACCAGTGAGAAATGGCTTTTATGAGCCCCATTTTCCCCTGCCCACCTGGCCTGAAGCGTGTCATAGCAGAAAATGTGCTTTCTGCTGCAGAGCCTGGAGTTGGCATTCCCAGCACAGAGGGGTTATTTATAGAGCACTGACAGCAGGTCTGACACCGTGGAAAACAAACACTATTTGTCTTTCCACAACCTTTTATAACAAAAGGGGAAGCAAGAAGCAGAATTGATGATTTTATTTGTTTTATGATCATTCTGGTGAAAATCCCCCAGAGAAACAAACCCTCACAAGGGGAAGTGATGGAGCTGAGGAGTGAAGCAGTGCAGCAAGCATGGAAAATCTCCATTTACATGGATGAGGCAAGAGACAAGAGCAGAAATACTACAAACCCCAAAAGACACTAATGGTCTGTCCACAGACCAAATATAATGAGCTTGTTCTGCTCATGTCTGCCTCAAAGCCTCCTCAGCCTCACACACACAGTAGCCAGGAGCAGTTCCAGAGCTTTTCCTGACAGTTGTTTGGCAGTGTGGGCTTAGATGGACATCAATTAAGCTCCTGCTTCTCTGTTTGCAAACACAATGACCCCTTTCTGAGACAAACAGCAGAGATTTCTTTAAATCATCATTAAATGCTGCTTAGCCATAAGCAAAGCCTTGGTTCTCAAGCAATGTCCCACAAATCATCTCTAATTAAGAAAACAGTTGAGGCATAAAGATGTCTATCTATACATAGAAAATAAAACTGTAAGTCAGAAGTTCTACAATAGTATATTCAGGAGAACCAAAACCCTAAGACCTGCCTGTCACACAAAATGAAATATTAAAATATTATACCTCTGATTGTTTTTTCTCCGCACCAGCACAAATATGTACCGAATTGCTTCTGAAGGACACTACCCTGTAAATTCATTGGGAATTGCTAGTTCAGTCATATCAAGTCCTTTTCCCCCAGAGTGGTTGCATGTCAAAGCCCCAGACACAGCAAGAGGGTGAGGGGTAAAAAGATGGGGAAAGGAACATCACATGCAGGTATCTGCCCTTCAAGCTATGAGACCAAAATTCCCAGGTGCTTTGTGTACATGTCTATATAATTTCACAGAGACAGAAATGGCCCTGGAGTGGAATGCAGGACGTGTTTGCACCTGCACCAGTCAAGCTGCACAATGATTTAGCACATAAAGTGATTTATGAGATGGAGTTGAAATCAAAGAATAAAGTCTGAGCATCAGAAAAAATATCAACAAAGTCGTGGCAAATATTTTCCCTTGTGACTTACTCCTTTCAATAAAGGCAGCAGAAAGAAGCTCAGTTACCCCCAGTTAGACACTAGGCTAGGATTTGGGCTGGACTCCTGGACTCCTGAGGGGAAAGGACCATAGTTCTGGTAGCCACTGAATCTTTTGAAGAAAGCCAGGCTGGATGGGGCTGGAGCAACCTGGTCTACTGGATAATGTCTCATGGCAGAGGGCTGAAATGAGCTGGGCTTTAATGATCCCAAATCATTCTAGAATTCTATTACAATTCTATCAAGATGCAATTCATTGAAAATCAGCACCACCCTGTATAACGCTGAGATGTGATGTCTGGAGAATATTTACTCAGTAATATATTGCCTGGTAAAGTACTATGCGTCCTTTCCACAGCATTTTAGACAGTTGCTCACTTGCATTTATCAAAACACATGCCCATGAACCATTAATAAAACCACAGGAGAAGGCAAAGCTTTCAAGCTAAAATCAGCATAATCATTCAGCACCAATTTTGGGGTGAGCCACAACAAAGACTAAAGCTCTCTCAAAGTCTGAAGGTCAGGAGGGAGCAATCAACAAGAAAAGCAAGATTTAGGATGGGCAGAGACATGCTAACAAACTAAAGCAGGGTGGGAAGTTGATGGGAAGGTTTTGGACACGCTGTTCTGCATCTGACAAGGACTATGAACATATGTCAGAAACCAGCTGAAGTATCTGTGAGCATTAATTACCAAGAGCAGTTTGATGGAGGACATGAAAGGCCAGGTACAGAGCAGGAAGTGTGTTATTCCTCCCTGCTGACAGTGTTTAGTTCCAGCTCCCTGAGAACAAGCTTCAAACACACACCACGCTGCCAGGCCACTGTTTTATCTGCTGGGATGGGTGAGCGTGACAGACAGATAAATAATGGCAAAATAAAAGGGCCTGAAACGCATTTTGGGGCTGCAGAAGGAGAATGATGTATTGAGGAGAACTAATGAGGAACTGCTGGAGGTTTCTGAAGGCTGAAGTGGAGTAAACGTAGGGAAATTCCGTGACCTTGGTGGGCACATCCCACGGTCTGGGTGATGGAAACCAGACCCTCCAGGGCCTCTGGGAACAGCAGCCCCTGCCTGGCCAGGCCCTGCTGAACAAAGACAGCATGGAGGAACTGAACTGGAGCTCCTACGAGCCCTGAACTAACCCCAAAGAGAAACTGGGGAAAAGGAAAGGGATGGGAGTTAATCATGAGAGCAACGGAGGGTCTGAGAGCTCAGAGCTGGGAACTGGAAATACAAAGAAGAGGGAAAAAAGGGGACAACATACAGAAAACCTGTAACTAATCCTCTACCCACTAAACACTTGCCTTTGTTTTAATTACCCAAGTTATTTCCTTCACCCAAGATATGAAACAAAGAGAAATTTTGAACTGTGAGTTGACAGCAACCACAGATTGATGAATTCCCAAAGAAAAGAGTGATCAACCACCAGTTTTCTACAAAAACTCCTTGCAGCAGGACAAGATGAGCTCCCAGCTAAGGACAGTTCCCTTTTCAGCCAAAGGAATCAAGAAACCACCAGTGCCCTCAGTACACAGAATGAATGAAGAGAAACCTAAACAAAACTGCTGAACTGCAAAACAAACCCAAAGGCAAATCAAATTCAAATGCTCTACTTTCCTTAGCAATAAAATCAGAATGTAAGATGGTATCAGGAGGGTTACATGTCTCAGGCAACATCTAAGAACAGGACCACGATCCTGATCCCAGTGAAGCCACCACCAAGACTCTGATGTAAGCAGGATTTTCCTCTGGTCTTTAGTGCACAGTGAGGCAGCCTGGGTAAAGCCAAAACAAGAGAAGGAAAAGCACAGCCAGGACTGAATGAGGCAGAGCAAGGGTTACAGCAGCAGGAATTCCCAATTACCTGAGTGCTTATCCCAGGGCTCTACTGAGATTGATGAAATCTCATATTACACTTGCTTGGCAGTGGCTTTTTAGTGGGAATTGGGAAGAGGAGGGATTGCTAGCTGGTGAACAGCAACTGGAAGGCTGTGGTGGGTAGGGTGGGGCTGGGAGATGGTAGTGATGAATATACCCAATAGCACAGTTCAGCACTTGTCTGGATTGTGCAGCCCAGCATTTATTCCCTAGCAACCAAAAGGCAAGGGAAAAACTCTCCCACTGCACTGGACCACAGCTCCTTATGGATTCCTAAAGCCAACAGCTCTGCCCTGCAGAGCCACAAGTGACAGGAATTTGCAGTGCTGTGAGGTTCCTTTATTTCCCAAACACCAAATCAACTCAATGGTGTTTCTTTAAGAGACATTTTAGCCTCCAGTATGTTCATTTTCATGTATTAAGCTGTGCTTGGGTTTGGTCTGAAGGACAGTCCCAGCAAGGCTTTTGCTAAAGCCAGGCACTGCTGCTCTAATGAATTGTTTTAAGCAGCAGGTATTTCTATTTATTCTGGCATCAAATAAAAACCCGCCCTGGAATATACAGAAACATTCAACATGAACCACTATGGAAAATGTTTTTAATGTGAGAATTCCTTTTCCACTCAGAGCAAACCAGCTAGTCTTTTCCCTTTCCTTGGGGATGAATTCTCTGCTGTGACACTGGCAGGGCACTGGAATCAATATGGCACAGGGAGGAAGATTTCAATGAACAGCACAGGCAGGGTGACCAGAATTGTCTCCTGCTGTGGACAACCCAGCCAGAGGTGGAAAATGGCCAGAAAAGGTAAAAATGTGCAGTCCCTTATCCAGGTGTTTTACATGGAATAAAAAAACCTACATGGAGACACAGACCACACACCCTCTTTTGCCAAACCTGGGCACATTTTAAAGACTTTACTGTGATAAACAGCCAGAAGATGGGAATGTTTTCCTCCAAACACTGATTCACTTGTGGAAAGAGTCTGGAAAACTATGTTTCTCAATCACCTCCACTCTGTGCTTGGTTTTCTCCAGGCAGCTATTCCTTCAGCTCAGCCTGCCCCTCTGCAGTACACACACTTACTCTGCCTTCTTTTCCCCGACATCAAGCCACAGAGGAGCACATGTGACTGCAGCAGAGGTAAAGTCATTTTTAACCAGGGCAATTTAAGGATATTTAAGACACATTCTCATTTTCCATTTCCCAATTCCACACTGCCCCCAATTTTATTATTAGCTGAATACAGGGAAGCTTCAGCTTGGATCTGGGGTAGCATGTACACTGAGGAATGAAGGCCAAGCTTTGCCTTGAAATATGCAGGATCATTCCTAACTAACCGTAAAGCTGCTTATTTGGCACTGGCAGTGGAAATATTGAACGAAAGGGGCATTCTCAATCTGCTTATGTCACAGAAAGGTTGGATTCTGACAGTGTGCAAGGCTCCAAGCTGCAGCCTGATATTAATAGCAAGACATTAAACTCGAAATTTGGCTGGCTCGGAGGCAGCTCCGTTGGAACACAGATTTTTCTGCAGGAAACGGCAGCTCTGCTTGGAGTCACAGCACGAGGGATGAGCCTGAAGCAGATTTGGGAATTTTGACTGGTGTGTGAGGAGGCTGTGTCACACAAAGAGAACGTTCCTGCTCAAACTGAGGAGTGTATCCCACACAGGAATATTGTTTTCCTTCTGTCCACCTCCTTTGGAATCCATCCACTCCCAGGCCTAACTTACCCAACCAAGTGGAGCTATGAGCATTAACAAACTATTCCTTACACAAACATGGTTCTATTCTATGGTACAGATACTGGGGTATCAGCCCACCAAGACATACCTACACATTTTCCCCATTTTTGAGCTTGTTTCTGCCATTATGTAATCCTCCACACTACCCTGGCAGCTGGGCCAAGAAAATTTGAACCAAGTCCCCAGAGCAACTGGTTTCAGTGAGGGGCCCCTGCCAGAATACAAATACAAACCTCCCATGCTGTTTTCATGCTGTCTGCATGGCAGGCAAAGATTCCAGAGAGGTTTTTCAAGATGGGTCTTTCAGAGCACAAATGAACACCTCTCATGAGCCATTTAAACTTCATAATTCCACTTCCCAACAGCAGCTGGGCCTCCATGCTTCCGCCAGGGTAAGTTTTGCTTCCTTATTTTCTCACAATGTAAAGAAAAATCAAGGCACAGTCACTGTAAATAACATTACCTACAGCACTCTGAGTCCTCTTATTTCAGGACATAATCCAACAGATTCCTTAGAGTCTCTTGAACATGACTAAGCAACTTTAGATTCTGGACTTGTACTGCATCACACCCCCAAGAACCCCACACTCTTTACAGGAGACCTCCCTAAGCCATGCAATCTCCTGCAGCTTTGCACTCAAAATCCTCATTTCACAGAGGTAGACAGAAGCATTCCGAATGCAAGTGACTTGCCAAATGTCACACAATGAGTCAGTGCCAGAGCTGGGAATAGAAATCAGGAGTCTGAGAGTCCAGATTCTCTGCCTTTTATAGAGCAGGAGCCTCTATATAAGGAGGCTGCTCGCTGCATTTACAGGATGGCTGCATTGGCATTGCAAGGGCCAACCTCAGCCATGAGCAGGTGTAAAAGCACACATGCATCTGCTGAGTTCTTCATCTGTTCAAGTGTAAGGCAAGCAATGAAAGCAAGCTGCTGTTGTAGAGAACTTCAGGGAGTGCAACGAACTCATTTTAATCATTAAGACCAAATGCAATGTAACTCGCTGGACTCACCTCTTGCTTTCACAGGCAGATTTGGAGAGGAATATCTGGGAGCTGGAGTGAGAAACAGGAATCTGGCAACAGCAGAGATGGTTGAAACCCAGATAAACCTTCCTCAGCCAGTATAGAAGAACAGTGCCTGTCTCAATTGTTGCACTCGTATTAAGTTCAAGTCAAAGCCACGCTATTCTGCTGCTCATATCACCCAGGTATGTGCACACGACATGGAAGCCTGGCTATTGAAAATCCATTTATCTACAACTGACACCTGCTTTTCCCAGTCCTGGCAAAGGAGGAAAACCAGGGAATCTTTTGCATGGTTAAAATTTAGTAGTGCCAACACTAATCACTTTCTCAAACCAGCTGCATGTCACAGAAGAACATCCATTAATTTGTTCTTCCACTGCCATGAAAAAATGCAAATGGCACAACAACGCCAAATGGGGCACAGAAAATGCTTAAGTGAAGACATAAGTGCTTTGCTGCCACATAATCAAACTGGCAGGGGAGAAGGTAGGAAAAGCAGCATTGAAGAGAGCAAAGAGGCCAGCCTGGTTTTGTCCCAGGAATATTCACCTTCTAAATATCTTGGAAAACTGTGCTGGAAAGAGTAACAAGCGAGTTTAATCTTCACTGCTGTGATCATCTACTTTCTCCACTGCAGTCACAGCCTGCAGCAAGTCACAGCAGAAGAAATAACTTGGGTATTGTAAGAACAGAAAAGAAGTCATAAAAGTATTTCCTTAGTCATGCTGTCTCTGGTAATATAATTCCCTGAATAGAGACCTTCAACAATACTCTCTTTAAGTATGGAAAGAGCTCTGACTTTAGTCAGCATGTGTCTTCCATCAGCCTCTCTTTTTTTATTTTTTTAAACTTCTTTATTGTATTTTACCACAGCCACCTCCAGGTGCAGGCACACGGTATAAAAACCTTCCTGAGTGGAAGTGTGTTTTCCATTGGACACAGAATAAACACATTGTGAGGGATTCCAAATGGAAAAAGCTTGGACACAGAGGCCAGTCCTTGCTCATGTGTGTATCCTCCAGCTCTGTATTTCCTCCTTTCACCTGATCCCCACACCAGGGAGGGAAGGAGCTGCATTCCAAGATGAGTTTTCCACAGGGGACCTTCCAAAGGCATCTCCTTCCCTGCTCTGCATCACCCACTGTCCATAACCCCTGCAAGTGCCTCCCTGAACACTGAGTGTAAACACAGCTGAAAATTAGGATCCATCCCAAGTTCACACAGAATGGAGGATAAGGGGCCACTTGACTTTGAGTCAAGCATAAAAAAATTCATGTCATCATCACAGAGAGGATGTTGAGCTGTGCCTCCAAACACTGCTGCCACTGTGGGGATTAAAAAAAAAAAAATCAGGAGAACACTGTGAAGGTTACTGCTACCTGAGTGAAATAAATAAACAAAGTATTTAATGTGTGGGGTGTAAGGACCCTGTGTATGGAGGCTTTGGATACCAGCAAAGGCAGTTAGGAAGTAGGAGGAGCAGGAGGCTGAAAAGAAGATTTAATTTGGCTTTCCTACAATGAGGTATTCTTCTCCAGTGTCTGAGTGCCAGCGTGATCTGGGAATGTCACACAGCTTCTTACAATGGGAAATACACTCATTAGTTGGCAAATTCTTGTTTGAGGTGAGACAGAACTGAAAGGAACATTATACAGGCACATGAAGAAGCAGTTTCTTCTGCATCCACTCCAAAGAAGCAGAAATACTTACAAATAACTCCTGAACCCAAAGACCTCCAGGGCTTAGAAGGGGTTAAAATTGAATGGCTTATTTATAGCGCATACTCTGCTCAGCTAATCCATATTTGCATCACAGAGGTATACACAGAGCAGCAAAACCAACATTACAGCAAAGCAAAGAGTGAAAGATTGCCCAGAACACTCCTCTTAGCCCAGAGGTGCCTATCAAACACCCTCCCCTGCTCCTGGGACTTACCCACAGTGTCACAAGGCTCGTCTTTGTGCACGCAGAAATCTGTCCTAGAAAGAAAAACACAACAGAAGTGAAATGTCTCTTGTGCCTGCAGACTGGGAAGAAGCAGTGGTGCATGACTCACATATCATGGGTGTTGAGGTCTGGGGATTTTGTAAGGCTGCTGTGCAGTCTACACGATGTCAACACAGATAGCAGCCCTGATTGTACTGAGATTACAGGCAATTATGTGAATCAGCCCCATATACCACAGCCCAATTTAACAGACTTTAGATTCAGCACCTAAAAGAGCCCTGCCTCAACTGTGATGTCACACTTATTCCAAAACTGGATTAAAACTGAAGCTCTTTCCACAAGAGAATTGTAACAATAAGGAGCAGACACCCTGTGATGCACCCTAAAAGATAGTGGGAGTAGGAGATGTGTGGGGCACAGCCCAAAGGCACAGAATTAATAACATGTACCCAGAAATTCTCAATTCTTCACTAGAAAAGAACATGAAGGAAGTAGGACTAAACAGAGAAAGACAGATGTTGACATGGAAGAAGAAAGAGAATTTCAGGATTTTCCTGGTAATGGGTAAATTGGCTTCAGCTAAACTTATTACATGATTTGCCATGTTAGGGTTTGAATCCAACACAGAGACATTCAAGAGACTACATTTGGTTCCCCAAATCTCATCAAGGCAGGAGAAGATACTACAGGTGCCAGTGGCACCCAAAAATCAATGAGGGATCCATGGAGTATTAAACAAACAGAATAAAAGCCTTGAAGCTCACCATTGAAGCACTAACGCTTCACGTGAGAAGATTCTGTACATGAGATTCTTCATGACACAAAACCAAGTGTGTGTGTGGGAAAGTGCCTTATAACTAAATTAATAGCTTGAATACATTTCAAGAAGCGCTTAGACCTAAACTTTTAAGAGCTCTCTTCACCAGGGCTGCTTGGCAGTGCAATCCACAAGGAAGAGGAGCTGCAGAGAAACATCAAATGTGCTTAAACATTTCAGAAGTTCTTTAACCCAAGGGAAGCTGAGGAACTGTAGTTTCTGTCACTGTGGCTTTCCTCACCCTGGGAGAAGGCAAGAGAATCCTGTTAGTACATTTGAAGTGTGTCATTAGAAATGCCTGAGCCTCCTTGGGATTTGGAGTTTCAGAGTTTGGGAGGAGGAAGATCAAAAATACTTAGAGAAAGGTAAACACTTAAGAGAAATATAAAAATAGATAAATATTAAAAGAGCTCTTTCCTTGAAGAAAGTTATGAAACGAGGGTTTATAGGAAAAGGGATTTAAGGCCCAGGACTGTGGCTGATGATTCCAGACCCTTCACACCAACCTCCTTTGAAAGCCACAAATCAAGCTGTCAGGGGCTTGGAAGGAGAGCACAAACAGCCATTACCAGCTCTTGTTCAGCACACATTGAAAACCAACCACGCTCCAGTGCAGAAAAACCATAACAACCATCAAAGTGTTAAAAAAATCAGACAGGAACCAAACAAAAATCGGAAGCTACGACCACACACCAGCCTCAGCTTTCATTTTTCACTGCAGCCTGTGTCTGGACACCTTGGCATTGCAGCCTTCCCAAGGAAGACTGATGACAGTCTCCTGACAGAGCTGGCACCAGTGCGCCTGCTCGACTTCCCAGAGCCAGCTTGACAGAGGTTTATTTAAGGACTTATTATGTTATATAAACTGCTAAATCAAACAGATGCTTTTCTTGTGACAACAGATAGCTGAACTATTAGTGGATGGCAGGAGGCCACAGCTAGAAAAGCCTCTCTGCCTCTCTCTCCAGAGCCTGTCCAAATAACGCACAGAATTTCTGCTCCTCGCACTGTCCCACACCAAAGCACTTTCTGGCAGCTTCACAGAGAAATTACCACCATGCTATTAAATAAGGAGTCTGTAAATGATCCAGCACAACTTGCAGACTCTCCTACAGAGGTAGAACAATCCTTGTATGTGATGATGTTTGGTCAGGGAAGGGCTTGAAGCACATCAGCAGCAGAACTGAACGTCGCTGGCAATTCAAGTACAAAACCTGCTCAGCCCATCCTTAAAACTGATATAAATACAAGACCAAGAGACTCCATCTTCTATTCAAATATATGTACAAAAATACCAGGATTTAAACCATCTGGACCATTGCAAATATTGTATCCCAAAACTGTGTATGAACAGAAAAGCACAATCAGACTTTTAGTCACAAATCAGTGGTGGGTCTCAGTCTTCTTTCAAAGGCAAGGACACACCTCATCACAAAGCCCATGGCTGAAACTCCCACAGTCCTTCCCTGGCAGCCAGAGGGAAAACTCAGCATGGAAAGGTGTCAAGAGTGATCTGTCTCACCTCTGCTTCAGTCACACCACTGCCATCCTGGCACCTGAAACGGATCTGCTTTAAGAAAAGTTTCAATCACAGGTGTCTCTCTGGTACATTTTTGAGCTCAACTGCATAGGTAATTCTGAAGTGAGAGCTTGACATGCCTGATACTCAACAATGCAGGAAAGATATTTTAATATTTACTGTGTGTGCAAAGGTCTCTTATCACAGAGACATAGTTCTATTAGCAGATTTTTTTACAGAGCTCTATTGAAATAAAACTCTTACTCCAGGAGTTCCAGTTCAAATCCAACATCTGAACTCATCAAAAAAGGTCTTGGATAATATATTGAAATCACAGCTCTATCTGTGAGCTAGTTTCCATTTTCAGCCATTGACTGAATCAAGCAGGATTCAAGTTCTCATCCTGTGACCTGTGAAATTCTCAGTCCTTATCATGTATGGAACCCAGCAGAGGTTTCATTAGCAGACTACCACAATTCTCAAAAAAATTACAAGTCAGTTGTTTTGCTCAATAAAAATAGCCAGAAGAGCTCAGAATTGCTCCTACAGACACTCTTCCATCTGGCTCCCACCAACTGGAAAAAAATACCTAACTGTGCTAAGCTAAACTCTGCAATTCAAGTCCTTCCTGTGAGAAAGAAGGACAGTAGTTGAACTGTGCAACAGGAATAAGAAGGATTCTGTTAAGTGGCCATTCCCAGCATCCCTCAAATGACATCTTATGACCAGTCTAACCCTGCAGGGTCATAAAGCTAAAGGACAGAGGAAACTGGTGCAATCCAAAACCTGCCAAAATAAACTTTCCACATCCATAGGTACATTCAGCAGCACTATGTGCCCAGTTTCCTCCATGCACAGTGAATTCCTCCATTTGCCCATTTAATGGGAAGGCAAAGAGCTGGAGAAATTTGGAAGGGAGGATCAGGCTGCAAATGGAACAACTACACCACTGTGTCAGGAAAAAACAAGTCTTTGCTTCAAGACAGCTCAGAATCCTGTTCCTGTCAGTGCTGGGACACTCTTTACTCTGCTATCACATCACCTATAGTGTAACAGGGACTCAAACACTCCAGCCAGGAGCTGGGATAACATCAGTATGCCTGAAGATTTCCCAGGGAATGCAAAAGACAGAGGGATGAAGAAAGCGAATGTGTTTCAAATGAGACATGCTTCTAAAATCACTGATACAGATACTGCAGACAGAAGTTATTCTGGTCAGCTGCCTGTTAAAATATGAAGTACACTACCCAAAGATGCCAGAGACCTGAATTTCTGCAAGTTCAAAACCAGAATCTGAATGAGAAAAGTCTGATGATTACAGAGACCACAACACTATATTCAGACCTTCAGGGCAGATTATTCCCACTGTCTCACTTATTTACTGAGCTGGACAATGCATCTTATTTCACAGGCACAGTTTGTTTCTTACCTGCAACTCAGGTGGATACCATTCAAATCTCACCAGAGGGACATTTGCCACCTAAGCAATCTACTTTTGCATACAAATGAGTGTATGGGAAACATCACTTAGAGACAAAGTTTCAAAAGGCAAGCGTGCCTTGGTGTTTCAAATGAACCCAGCCAGATTGGAACCAGAGGGATTTCTTCAGAGCTTGACCCCAAAGAATTTGTTTCTAGGCCTTAAAGCAGCTGCAGCTGCTGAAAACTCAGCTTCTGCTTTTTCTGGCACAATTGCTTGTGCTGGACATGCTGTTGCTCCCATATCCTCTACCACTGGTCCATCTGTACAGTCTGGGGAGGGTCCAGGGACACACACACACACATTTCCAAAGCCAAGAGGAGAAAAATTCATTTCCCTGATACAGGAATGGGGCTGCTGTCCCAAAAGTCTTGCAAACAATGCAGCATCCTCCATGTGGCAGAAGCAGGATGGGTTAAGGATGACAGGACACAGCAAGAAGGAAGGAAAGACTCCAAGTACACACTGCTGGCCTCTCCAGCAGCAAAAATGCTGCTCCTGTGCACAGCCATGTGCTCCTTGGCCTGAACCTTCTCACCAAAGCTGAACCTGGTTTCTAACCCAAGCAAACCTGTACTTTCCCAGCTATTCTCACTGTAAAACCCTGCAAATCCATTGAACAATTCCTCCTACAAATTCATTCTACAGTTCTTCCTCAGAAGCCTGAGTCCAACTCATTCAGCCTGACATTATGCATTCAGGTTTTTTTTTAGAGCTGTAGAGATGAAATGCTCTGCTCATTCCCCCTGCCCCATGCTCAGAGCCCATCAGAAGAGATTCTCCCTGCCTCACTTGTCATGCAGGACAACAGGATACCCAGATGAGTTTAACAAAAATGTTAGTTATTTATTTAGGCTCTGATCCAGCGGAGCACATGCTTAACTATAACCAGGATGTGCAGCCCGTTGACTTCAAAGGAACTATTCCCCCTGTCTAAACTGTTAAGTATCTGCACAAGTGCCTGGTGGACTGCAGTGAATACAGAGGAGGGAGCAGGGCTTGGGGGAGCTGCACACACGTCTGTGGAGGAGATTTCTCAGGAACTTTGCTGGCCTCATGCCCTGCTCACCAGCTTTTTCACTGAACACTCACCAGAATCCCATGGATAGTTTGCAGTGGGGCTCTTAGCACAAATTAACATGAGAGATTTTTACAATAAGGATGGCAGTTTATGTAAAAACATGTATTTCTACTTATACTGTCAGCAGAGAAAATAAGTGAAAGAAGTGAGCAATACTGAACTGCCATACAGACATTTTCTGTCTCAAACTGGGGAAGAAGGGGGTAGGAAATAGTGTTTTTCTAGCACAATGAGCACCCATATTACACCATAATTTTATGCTCACTTTAATTATTCAGAGGTCACTTCTGTAAAAATGAATATTTCTTTTACATCTTAAAGGATGCAAAAAACTTAAACCACCATGTATTTGCTACTCAGAATTTGTGGTAACTGAGGGGAACATGGGACTTGCACTGTATTGTGAGGTTGAGCTCAGGTAGTTAGAGGTAAAAACTCTCCTGTCCCTACAACATCCTTCTTCTTGCTTTACCAGATGTGTTTGACACATCAGTAAGTTCAGAACTCCAGGATGCAAAGAATTTTCATCAAATATTTCGACAAAGATCATTTCACATCTGAAATACATGCAGGAGTTTTCAAATACACAAACCAGTCAGGAATGATACCCCTTCTCTATCTCAGTGGTAGAGGAGAGTTGTTAAAGTGGTTATTTCCTCAGGCAAAGAGAGAGAAAATTAATGTAGTTTATGGTATTTTTCTGCCTCTTTCATTAGGAGATAACTGCCTGCCCAGCTCCTTACTGCTGACACCCTGTCTGCTCCTCTCACACTGCTCAGCTGATTCATCCCTAATTGCACACAGAGCACCTGAGCTCAGCTGTGTTCTCAGTTCCGTATCTTCTTTCTCCTAGGAAAGAGGGCTCCAAAACCTCCTCTATTTTTTCCACTCCTACCAGCTGGTGTGAGAAAAAAGCACCTCCTGTGCTACAGGCACATCTTGATCCTGACAGTGACACAGAACAGTGACCACTTTGGCTCAAGAGGACAGATGCTTTTGTACAACCTTGTTAAGAATGCACAAAAACAAGACAGATCACTTTCATATGAGGCATGTGAGCAGCAAATGTATCATCTTTTTCTTAAATTTCTGCTTGACCAGATAACCCCATCACTGACGATGGGCATTACTGGTTGAAGAAAATTGATAAACCAGACCTTCCCATACCTGGTCACAAAAACAGCAGCATCCACGGGAGGGGTGTCATCCCTGGCACCAGGAACCTGGTTGTTACCAAGATATTTTGCCCCACCATATTCTTCATTTTGCCACTGACAGAAGCTCTCCAGAGATCTCTCTCCATGATGCCCAATGGACAACTTTGCCTTTAGGAGGAAAAAAAAAAAGATATATAAAAGGAGAAATATCAGCTCCAGTCTTTACGGTCTTTAGATAAAGCATCAAACCTCTCTGTAAGAGTTAACTCCAGACTGGTTTGCAGCTACAAGCGGACAGCTTCACCAGGAAGGATAAATAAAAGGATTCTGGTTCCTTTCACTCCCACAGCCCCTGTACTTCCCACCTCTAACACTGCCTGGTGAAGTGGAACAGGTAACTCCTCCCAGTTTGTGATCCTGAGGCCACACAAGCCCCACATCCCCTCCCACCCTGGGGGACACCACAGAGCAATTCCAGGAGCAGGGGAGAAAGGGCTTGGAACTCACAGGGCGATTGTGAAGCAGGACTAGTTTGGTCACTCGAATGTTGACTTTAATTCCCAGGCTTTGGTGCTGGAACATGTTGTACACCTGTCAAAAAGCAAAGAAAACATCCAGAGCTTATTAGCAGAAATATCAAGACCTAATAGCTGAAGAAACTAATTGTGACTAAAGTTAGACATTACTCCTTTTAAAAATTGACACAAAAAACTCCCCCCAAATGGATTGTGCTACTACACTTAGTAAAAAAAAGAATTTTTAAGAGTTACTGTGGAAAGGAGAAAAATATTCCAAAGGAACTGTAAAGATAAAGTCTCAGGGACATGGATATACATTATGAAGCATCCAACTAACATGGATCTTCAGCATTTAAATATCAGAGATATATGAATGCAAGATGAAATAATGGTGTGTTTTAGACTTCAGGAAATAGAATGGAAAAGCAATTTCCCTCTGTTATTTTCATATCTTATATAAGAGAATAGTAATAAGGCAGCACATAATGACACAAAACTCAGGAAATACAAAAATAGCACCGGAAACTACCTTACTACTTTCTCCAGATTTTGCATTCCAGCTTAAGATACTTCACCTCATTTTTATAGGTTAGAATGTAAGATCTTAATTGATCCCAGAATTTTATTCCACCCATTTCTCTGTGTAAAAATGTTTTAACTAGACAGTATCAAAAAAGCTGAGAGAAGGGTTTATTTTAAAAAGGTGTAAAATGCCACATAAAAGGCCTTGAGTGAATATCGTATCCCCTACTTAGTAAAAACACAACAAAATCAAGACCAGTGAAGAGAGACTCCTGACAAATGGGAGGCAGGTCTGGCCCAGGTAAGGAATATTCCTTCCTCACAGCTTGTTTGGCTGCAAGCATCACCCAGGTTCAGTGACTTCCTAGAGCAAACCTGAGACACGAGCACATCTTGCACATTATGTTTTTCAACGCTTGGAATTTTTCCTATTTGTGCAAAGACTCAGGAATGCACTCAGTGGAAGAGGGCTCTGAAGCTCTCCAGTGTTTGGGGCTGGATTTAAGCACACACGTAAATGTTTCCTACAATTTAGGCACAGACTGCAGGACAGAGCTACTCAGTGTTTGACCCAGTGACCTTCAGCTGAGCACAATGAGCCATTTAACTTCCCTGGGGCTGGTGAACAAGTGCACACAGGGGCTGCCACTATTTGCTTAGCCTGGGGATGTGTTGGTAGAGCAGTTCAGGCCTCTCACTACAGACCTGGCAGGGATAAACTTGACATTTGCAGAGAAGGGCTCTGACTGATGACCTCTCTGTAAGTGGAGACCTGGACATTCAGCTGGGAGGGTCAATGGGGCATCAGGCTGAGGGGGTCAACACTGCAGAGGCTGCCAAACTTTTCCCTGGGATGGATGGATAGACGGATGGATGTCTTTGGTTTCACAACTCTGCACTAGCTCTGGCCATCCCATGAAGTTCCCACTTGTGAAATGAGAATAAATCCAGCAAACACATCCTTATCACTGAGCCTGGTGGGTGCTGGTGCTTCCCATCAGAGCAGCCAAGCTGCTTCCAGACTCAGCACAGACATATCCAAACACCACCAACTTCCAAAGGCTGTTTTCTCTGGCAAAACCTCCCCACCAAGAACCAGCTGCTGGAGAGTTCAGGATGTCATCTTGAAAGCTGTCAGCCCTTCCTCCTTTTCTCTTGTGCTCTCTGTCCTAAGGATAACTCTGACTGCACTTTTATTCCCATTCACCAGCGACCTCAGAAGAGCTCAAGCAGCAGCAATTGGTACAACTGCTACTAAACAAAAAAAAAAGGTGCAAGAGGTTCCACTTTGTCTGTTTACTCAACTTTTGTTTGCTTATTTTCTTAAATGAAGCCCAAAGGAGCCCCAGACTGATGGCAGTTTGTGTTGCCTCAAAGGAACATTAACCCCTCTCTCTAAGATGGAGATCACCTGTTGCAGGCAAGACACACTTGACTTGGAAAAAATTTAATTTGCCAATTAAAATAAATGGTATACAAAGAAAAACAGCTATATTAAAACAACACCTTCCCCTTACCTTAACTTTACTCCTGCATTCCTGACTCCTTCCCCCTCACCCAGAGCCATGCAGGTGGATGGGGAATGGGAACTGTCCTCAGCCTGGATCAGCTCTCTCTGCTGCTCCTTCCTCACACTTTTTCCTTGCTGCAGAATGGATCCTCTCCATGGGCTGCAGCTGCCACCAGGAGAACCTGCCCAGCACAGGCTCCTCTCCCCAGATCACAATGCTGGGAAGCCACCTGCCCCACTGTGGTCTCCCCACAGGCTGCAGTGCAACCTCTGCTCCAGCACCTGCAGCTCCTCATCCTCCTGCTCTCACCTGGGTGCTCACCTGGATTTTTTTTCCCACATTTTTTCCCACTATTCAGCTTTTTTCCCCTCTTTGAAGACTTATTCACAGAGGCATCCCCAGCTCTCCTGACAGGCTCTGGAGGGCTGGGACCATCCACGTGTGGCATAGGGCAGCTCTGGGGCTCAGCCCCACTGCCAGCTGCACCCACACACTGTCCTTTCAGAGGGAAACTTCTCTCTGATATGGGCTTCAAGGCTAGAGGAATCCCATGGAGAAGGCAAACAGACTTTTAAATGACTTGATAAAAAAAATATGAGCCTGATATTGCTCAGGTTGTTCCCAGCTGGAGTTAAACCAGGCTGTGCCAGGTAGGGCCCAAAGGAAGCATCATCACAGAATCCAGCTGAATTTAAAATAAAACAATTCAAATACATAGGTCTTTCCTGCTAAGAATGGAATTCCACCATGGCAACAACAACTTTCTGCCTCTCTCACCCAGTGAACAAGAAAACCAAAGCTCAGAGGCACAGTGTGTCCAGGCTGTTCCACACCACATCCAAGTGTCCACAGCAGCACGTGCCAAGTGAGGTGCCTGGGATAACTGGGACCAGGGGATGAGGAATGGGATTTCCCACTGCAGATGTTCTCAAGATTTCCTGCTGCACGGACAGAGACTGACTCACAGACACCTCCCTGCCCACTCCCAACACTGTGGGCCACCCTTTCTCGAGCCTGCAATTGCATCACACCCTTCAGGCTGCTGTGACTACTTCCAACAGGGGAAAAGTAAAAATATCTGGGTGGTTTAGAACCTTTTAATAAAATAAGGCAGCAGGGAACAGAAGTGTCAGCTGTATGAAACTCTGCCATGGAACCAATGCAAAGGTTACTTGTTCAGGACATCACAAGTGGCAGAAAGCAGCTTGGATGGAAAAGAAATTGGGATGACTGGGATGAAAGGAAGAGATGGGAAAAGTGGTCAATGTGACTGAAGTGTTGTGGGTGCCCTGCTGCAGGTGAACTTCTGCACTGACTCCTCTGTGAGGAGTCAGCAAAAGCAGAGTGAGCTCTAGAAACAGGAGATATGGTAAAGAACCATACAAAACAGAGAGAGAAAATGGAAGGGGAAATGCAGTAGAACAACAAGATGAATAAAGCCTGTCTCTGGCATCTCCCCCTTCATTGACATTTTTCTGACAGAGCTTTACTGTACAGAATGCCCTAAAGAAAACAGTAAAGCTTGAAGGCTGGACCATCCTCCTCTGTTTGCATTCCTCCTGCCTTTCTTTCTCCTCACAGCTCTGACATGGAAGGGGCAGAAGAAATGCAGTTTTGGCACAAGCTGTGCAGGCCTGCCCCAGCACGCACAAAGCAAACACAGACATAAGGAACTGGACTGAAAGAGGAACTCAACTACATCATTTTAACTTTTTTTTTTAATTCACAAGAGCTTCCTCTGCAGGTGGACGGTGGGAGGAAGACGTGTGTGTTTCAGATGTTTTGGAGTTCAGAACAGCAACCCTGAGGGTAAATTGACTTTTTTCCCCCCCTTTTTTCTTCCCTAAGCACTGTACCCAAGCAGGAGCCTTCCCATTGCCTTGGCTGCTGGATGAGGTTTGGACAGCAGAAGCCTTAGTCAGGTTACTGAGGTTGTCTTTCTCTTGTTTTGAAAAGTGCTATAGGATTTCTAACACCCACCTAAAGCCAAGCTTTCAAATTACTCCTTTAAACATTATGAAAAAGAACATATTCATAGCTCTTTATAAGATACAGTTGACATAACTCCTTCTCCTGGGGCTGCTGGAGCAAAAAGAGAAATCTGTAGACAGTGATGAAACACTCAGATCCTTTTCCCTTATGTCCCTGTTCCCATCATGAAAATTCCAGACCAGGGTAAGGGAGCTGATTATCAGTGGCAGCTCTGGAGTCTTTATGTGCCAGCCCCCAAGAGCACAGACATATAAATCCATCAATGCAAGCATGATAAAAATGATTTTATCTGCTTTTTTAACATAAAGAAAACCCTCACAGGGGAAATCCAAAATGAAAAACAATCTGTGGAGCGTAAAATCAGGTTTCAGAGAGTAAAACAGTATCATTCCTAAAGAACAACATAAGAATTTTCCCTCTTAATGACATCCAAAAGATCACTAACTTCAAGTTCCTGCTTGCTGCTGCAAAGAGCTTCCACAGTAATCGCATGGCTTAGCAACAGCTGCAGGAGAACTGACACACACTGCAGAAATTCTCCCTCCAAGCTGCACTCTCAGACAAAAAGGCAAGCTCCAAACCAAGCCACAGTTGTAATTTATTGAAAAACCCCAAAAAAATCCACTTAAGGAACAGGAAAAAAAACCCCCAAACCAACCCAACTCTTTTTTTTTTTTTTTTAGGTTTTCAAACCCATAGAAAGCAGCTGTTAAATGACTATGTTGTGGTCTTGGAAATTCAGAAATTCAGACGTCTCTGTCTCTAAATGCTCAGAGGGTCAGTCTGGGTGGGACTTGGTTTGCAAAGTCAGCTCTGCACTCTTCAAGGAGCCAACATCCACAACTCACTGTTCAGAGCCTGGCTGAAAACAATCACTCCTCATCCTCAGCAACACAGCAGCCATGGACAGGACTTTCCAAAGGGTCTCATCCTCATTTATCATCATTTGAACCAGTTATCTCCAGAACTATTTGAATCAATTCTGTCCAGAAAGCTGAAAACCTAAACCATGAAAACCAGACATAGCAGAGACCAGTGCAGCTCCCAGAAACTTCTTTTTCCTGTACTGGTCACTTCTTTCAGATGAAAAGCAACCACAAGAGCAAACAAAAGCATAAAACTCCTGCAAGAACAGAACATCCATCCTAAGAGCTCCCCATGGATGAAATGCACTGAGAAATTCATTGTCAGATGCAAACTAACAGAATAGGTGAGCAAAACAAGCAGATTTTGAAACTCGATTTACCACAAAGGCACTTGGGTTTGGAATTCAGAGGAAGTTCTAAACACTGGTGACTGCAGAAGGACATGAACAGGAGATGCTCTCAAGCCAAAGGTGAGACCAGAACTGGAATGCAAACACTGCAACAAAGCTCAGTAAAAAGGGAATTTAACTTTATCGAGCTTTTAACTTAGAAAAAGAGATCAGCACCTATATTTCAGTAGATGGTTTTGCAATTTCACAGCTCTGCTGGATTTCTCCCTGTCCATGTTCTTCCATTCCTCATACCCACAGTCTCAGTGCCTTGCTAAGGCTGCAGCTGTGCATGGTGGCATTTGACAACAACTTTATCACCTGTTTGGAAAATTATGCTGAATCAAAAACCGTGCCAGAAAACAAGAAAAGATTTCTTCTCAGCAGTAGTGACTTAAAAAAAAGCCAACTCAAATCCCTGGAGCTATGCTTGTCCCTATTCATACATTACAGAGCATGCTGGAAAAATCTGTCTTAGAATTTCAAGTATTAGTTTAGTTAATGGACAAACTTGCACTTCTACAGTGACATTCACAAAAAACAAGTACTTTTAATGTGAATCTATTCTCTGTGTCAGGGGGATGGAACTACAGAACAACATTAAAAACACAGCATTTGCTACCTGTTATTTCTGGGTTCCAAAATGGGTTTTCTGTGCTTTTTAGCTGTTACTCTAGAAGAGGGTGGTGGGGATTTTTTCTGTAAGATTCTCATTTACCAAGGGAGCAATAAACCAGTATTTTGTAATGCTGACTTTTTTCCCCTTCAGAAATTCTTGTAACATAAATAGATATTAAATACTTTAAGGCAGATCACTTTATTTAAAATGTCTATAAATATAAAATGCATTAATAAGACCTCTTAATGCTTGTTTTGTGGTTTGACAGTAAACGTAATGGCTTACAGAGAGGAGTTAAGTTAATATACCCCTGACCAGTAATGTTCTATTTGCTTAAATGCAAGCATCCAAGCCAAAATTAACATTCTGGTTTCTTTTAGAGGCAGCCTGCCATCCTGCAGTATAGCTGAATAAGCACTGCCTAATATCATGGGGCAAATCCTATCCCCCAGCTAGCAGTCACACAAGGCTGACAGGGAGGCAAGAAACAAAGATCCCAAGCAGTCACAAGCTTGGCTAAGGCCTTCCCAAACCTCACAATTATCTCTCTGAAATACATTTTTCTGAAATATCCTTCAGCTTCTTTTCCTGGGATGAAGGTCAGCTTTCATTACACAAATGCAATAGTGAAATCCCCTTTGATTTCCCTGAATTTCACCTGGTTTTATCACCACAGAATAAAGGATTTATGCAATGATGCCATCTATGTGTTTGCCTGTTATTATTCCTCACTATCTTTTGGTCTTGCCAGTCACTCTGCAGCAGTTTCCTTCAGAGACCTGAAAAATGTTCCTAAGAGCGTGGGAATGTAGGTGGCCAAGGGAGAGACCCTCCCATTGCCCCTCTGCAGGCTGAGAAGCTGAAACATGAATTTAAATCCTATCAGACATCAGAAAAAACTCACACCAGTGAGCCCCCAGGAGCAATGACTTAACAGTGGGAAGCATTTCAGCTGGACCTTGCACCTGAGGAGATGTCACATGAATGTGTTCCTCATCCAAGAGTCCTCTTCCATGTGCTCTCTCTGGTGTCTAATAAAAGGGTGAGCTCACACTACAGCATCAGAACCGAGCTTAAAAACCCATCAGCCTAATCCATTGGAAACTAACCTTCAATATTTGTCTAAGAAATGGGTTTAGAGAACCCAGCCCATCTGTGAGCACCTCCCCACACAGATTTATTCACACCTGGAAAGCTGATGCTGCTGAGATGTTCTGCAGTATCTCAGCCTGGACCCACAGCCATCTTTTGTTTGACTTGGTCCATCAGTGTGTTCATCCCTAACAATCTTCACAGGCTGAAAAAGCTGCACAACACAGAGATCCTCAATGGCCACAATGACATCGCTGACACATTGGCATGAGGGTCATCAAAAGTCACTGCAGAGCCACAGTGGAGCCCCATCAAGTGACACCTACCAGAGCACACTGGGAGGGAAAATAAAAGGTAGAGGAAAGGACACAGAAAAGCAGCTCATTAATGGAAAAGACTAATCAAACTCCCTAATTAATCAGCCTCCTGGAGGGCTCCCCTACACCAGTGCTTGATGAAGGAACACAAGACTTCTTCAAAGCTGTTGTTCCAGAGCTGGTTTATGCTGAGCTTCCATCTCTTCATCACTGGGAAGCATGACCAGGCAATTACTGTTCAGGACTGTTATTTTTTCCCAAGCCAATTTGCTGCTCATAAATACCAACAGAGGCACAGTGAGGAGAATGAGCTGTTCCTGGATATTACAATAGCATGGGCAAAGGAATATGAGCTTCCTCCAAGACTTCCTTGTGCAAATGGCTCTGCAAGGACCCCTGCAGCCTCTAGGCAGAGTTTTCCTTGTCTACATCCAATTTAGCCATTACCTCCTTATTGGCACTGCCAACAACTGAGTGAGCATTCCCTGTGGGAGGCTTTGTGTTCCCTTATCAGCTGAGACAGAAGGCCCCACTGCAGGGACAGCTCACAAATTAACACCCACACTTCCCACGAGCCTGCAATTTCCAAAGGTTCCCCTCACTTCCAAAAGGTATCTTTATGATTTCTAAAATGATTTTCAAGCCTAACTCCATCAACTACTCATAGGTACTTCATGCAGCCCTAGAGGTCCTGGGGTGAAAAGAGTGGGATCAGCCAGTTTGGTGGTAAGTCTGCCATATTTTCTACAAGGGAAGCAGCCATTTTCATTGTGTAAAAATCAGAAATAAAAACCATTTTGGACTTAAAGCCAGGTGCTCTGCTGGAAATCAGTATGACTGCTGGTTTTAACTGCCTGTAACAATGACCCATATCTCTTGTGAAGAGGTGTGCCAAAGGAATCTTTAGGAACCCAAGAAACATGTCAGACAAGACCTTTGTGGATTGCTCTCCTCCAAGGTAAACCACAGCAGCACCAAAAGCCTGGTAGAAAACAGCACTCCTGAACCACTATTTCCTAAGTGAAAACGTGTATTTTCAGTTTTTAAAAATGGGTTTTCATTGTGGCAAATACCAGGAGTAACACAAATGGAGAAGAGGCACAAAACACAATACAACTTAAAATTCCTTTTCTTGTACCTGAAGATCAAAACAGTTCTTGATTTCTGCTACCCTGGATATGTCCTGCTCAGTCTTGCTTCCTCTTCTGAGAGTACAGTACCTACTTACCATATTCATAACTGTGAGGATGAACCTTTGGGCAGCCTCTGCTCCGTGGTACTGCACCATGTCAGCATCTGCCACCACCAGGGTCTCCACGGTGTACTCGTTGGTGAGGCGAATCGCGTTCCTCCGCTCCCGCCAGTCACTCGTGGGCTTCCCTTTCTTCTGTCTCTTCTTTTCTGAAAAGTCAAAATGCCTTTTAAGGCTGGCAGATCATAATGAAATACTCTCACCCTTTTCAATAAGCGTTCTTGTGTGTATTCAGGTTGTAACAGCCTCTAAATGGAAGTGTTCCTCCCTGGGTAAAGGAGCCACCAAGATGTTCCACTGCAGGTACAGCTGTGCCTCTGGGTGCAGAGAGCAGCAGATGATGTAAAAAGAGGGAAAGGGATGGGAAAAAATTGACTAATTCAAATCAAAGTGTTGCAGATAAGTTAAACCTCCCTTCCTCGCAACTGAAGGACTGATGTATTAATAATCTGTCTTCTTCTAAGCTGAAAGGTGAACTGTGTTTCAATGGTAGATGTGCAAAGCAGCTGAGGCATGACCAAAGGAGAAATTAAGTTCAGATATGAATTCAAACCTGCTCACTTCACTGCAGCCACAAAACTGTGTTCATGCTTTCATTTTTAAAAATAAAGAAGCAAATGAAATAATTCAAACAAATTTATTCTTGCAATAAGAAACAAACTTCTAAGATTCACTGAAATTATCCCTGCCCACTGTTTAGCCTGTGATATACTATGGATACAATACTGACACTATTACTGTTCATTTTTTCCTGTGGAAAAGGAAAAAAGTCCCGAAACAGCACAAACACAACATTCAGTGCAAAACTGCCATGGGACAGACCCTAATGGATAATCAGACAAATCCCTCTTAGGTCACACAACACGTGCTGCCCATTCCGCAGAGCAGAGAATCACTTTTTAATTTTCTCTAGATTTAACCTGAGACCCTCTCTGAGCAAAGCAGCAGCCAGAGCTGAGCTGGTGTTCACTGATCCTGATTTTCCACAGCCTGTTCACCAGCTCCCTGACATAACTCAGCCTAAATTTTCCTTCTTTCCCAGATCATCAGTTTTCCCTGACTGACCCTCCTGCATTCAGGGTGACAAACTCCATCAGCTGCAAACTCCCCTGAAATGGACTCCCTGCCTTCACCCATTCCTGCATTTTCTGCCTTGTCAATGTGCACATTTCCACACGTCCATCCCCTCTCCTCATTCTCAGTTTTCTTGCAGTCATCCAGTACAACTCTGCACGTGCTTTTCTGCCCAAGGCATCAACTGTCAACACTTGGTACATATTTTAAACTGAGAAAACAACTATGAAATTTGATTTGGTTTTTTTTTAAGAGAGTTTGGAAATATCCCCTTGGGTTGAAAGAGACAGACAGGAGTCTATGGACAAGAAAAAAAAAAAAAAAAAAGGAAAATGTGGGGTGATCATAAATAATGGAAGCTACATGCCAGCAGCAAAGATGAAAATAACCAAGTTTCAAAGCCTGTTTTCACCTAGGCTGCAGGACAGAAAAAGTGCACAATCATGGCAAAGCTGCCCCAGAGAAGAGGATCTCCAGAATAAAAATAAAATAAAATTTATAAGATTGACTATACAAGAAAGAAGGAGAACGGAATGCACCTTTGATTTGCCAACTAAGAGATAGAGATATCTTCAAACTCTTGTGGAACAGTTCATATATTTGTGTGTTATTTTATTCCTTTAATTCCATTCATTTCCCATCCCTCCCTCTGCACAACAGCACATCTTTAGCTACAGGTACTCAACATTATAATCTAAATACCAATGAGAAAGCAAAGAAAAATAAAAGAAAAGAAGATGAAATATTGAATATATATCTGACATTTTGGATCTTAACTGCTATCAATCAGAACCTTCCTGAAAACAGCAGCATTTCCCCATCAAATTCTTATTATGGCAATCCCCTAATAAATGTTTCCAGGTGTAAAGAAGTTGTTCTTATGGGGGGCTAAGCCTAGGTTCAACTAAGTCTCAGCCCGGCACTGAATAAAAGCTGTGTATAAAAGCTTAAGTGGAAGGAACCAATTTGAGTTCTCTGGGTTTTCACTTAAAAATCACTTTTTTGGTGGAAAAGAAGCCATTTGTGTCATAGGAGGAACCCACTGTGCTGGACTGGAGCTTGCACTCTGGGGGGAAGAGGTCATGCCATGGTCATGTGCCAGTGTGGTCCCTCCTCCAGAGGCAGATGAAGGAACTGGCACCTCTTTGCAGCTGAACAAAACTGCAAGGTGTGACTTTTGGAGAGCAGCAGCCTGAAGGGATCCTGGCAAAGGGCTGGGCAGGCTTGGTTCACACACAGCCCCCTCTCCTCCTGTGGACTGGCTGCTTTCCACTGAGGGTTTGGGATTAGAGGATGTGTGTGGAAAACCAGAACCCCACAGGCTGCCTGGAAATGCAGCCAGAGCGACCTGACAGGGAGAATCTGGGCTCTTGCTCTTACCCTCACCTTCACACTGTCCAAGTGTAAATTTACCTGCACTTAAAACAGGCAACAGGACTTGAGGGAGCCCACAGAGAGCTCAGGAGGTCACTGCTGAACCCTCCAGAACAGCCACAGCAACACCAGCTACTTAATAAAAATCTCCAGTTTGTAGCTCCTCCACAGGGCAAATTATTTTATCCTTTCTGTCCACTTCCACAGTGGTCTCTCTTTGCATCCTCCTGCCTACCATGAACACAAATAATTTTCCAGAATAACCAAGCACATAGAGAAAACAAGGTATATGCATGGATGAACCACAGCAGAGAGAAAGGAAATGCTCGTCCTGTATCACAGATGTTTGATGAAGAGAAAGATCCAAAGCCAGGAAAAATTCTCATTAAGTGTATTTGCAGCTCATACCTGAAAGTGAGACAGTTTTATGGAGGTATCCAAAAAATAAAAATGCCCCATCTCTAGAGCCTCACTTCAGAAACTAGCCAGCACAGAGAAGTCTCATTCCTGCCCTGCAAGATTTATGGACCATGGGCAGAGAATCCCTCCATGAATACATGAAACCCCAAACTAAAATAAACATCAGCCATTAAAACAAGGATTAAATGCTTGGTGGATTCTTTATTTGAACAAACTGATGTTACAAATTTTGTGGTGCAGATGTTAAGTGTTAGTGTGAAGGCACAAGAGGCCATAAACCATGGGCAGGAGCTGTCAGAGGAGTTTACTTTGCAGGGAGCACACAGCACATGATTTTAGGAGTCAGGTGCTCCCTGCTTAAGAGGTCAGAGAATTTCATATGAAATATGAGCTGAAACAGTCAATCTGCAACACAGCACATACATGCTACAGGTGACAGGGCACAGGGGACATCCCTCTTTGGCCAATCACTCTGAGAGTGTGTTATACAGTCTATTGGGCCAAAAAATCCACAAAATTCGGGACTGTGAGGTGAAGGCAGAAGGGTGAAACACCCCCAGATCCTCAGCAAGAAATGGCTGTGACATTGCACAAGTGTTTTATTTTCATTTCCCCTTCCCTGGCTCATCACCTTCAAATCCACAAGCTCATTCCTGCAGCCTTTGCTGTCTTCCCAGAGTGAGAAGAACCAGAATGCCCAGCGTGATCAGAAACACAACAAGGCTCTTCTGAGCCCTGTGCAGAAACCTCCTGACGTTCAGTGCTTTTTATGGCAACTCAACAGATGTGCAGTTCCAGAGCAACCGCCCCAAATGACCTTTTCCTATTACACACCAAAAGCACTGTCTAGCACTGTCTGGCTTTTGGCAGATTCTTGCTGTAAGTGCAGAGTCCTTTCCTGTTCCTCCTACCTCCCTTCCAACTGTATTTCCCAGACTCATCTAAAAGCAACTTCTTCTTCTAGTCTTCCACTATTTTTTCCTACCTAATCTTTCCCTTTGTAATTTTAGCTACCTCATTCTTGTTAAACCCACTGACAGTTTCTGGATGCTGTTCAACAAAAGCCACAAATAAAAGTTAAACTGCAGAATTCTTTCTGCAAGGCCAGATTTCTCCTTAGAAGCTCTTTTCTAGTGCTGCCTTAAAAACCCTCTCCAGGTCTTCCTCAGGAGCCCTTTGCTCCCTTCCCTTCTCCCATAACCCCTTTAACATCTCCACATACCCTCAATGGAAGGCAAGCTCTGTTTTACCATGTCCTGTTATTTCAGCAGCATAAAAAGGAAAAGGAGGTATCCAAGTGGGGCAAACAGCTAAAATTAATTCTCCCTAAGCCCCAGGAGTTTCCAGAGAATCTCTGACTGGTACTCACATTAGGCAGGTTTTATTAGCTTCATTTAAAAGTAAAAATCATCACCTCTCCAAAGCAAAAGAGAAAGGGAGATCCTGCACACAAACCAAGCCTAGAAATTAAAAAAAGGGAGTCCTTGAGATGTATTCCTAATACTCAACCTAAAACCCTCTGTCACTGCTGAATTATCAGAGGAACAGGATGCCACAAAATGTCCCTGGTGGCAGCAGCAGGATAGGAGCACCTCTCAAAAGGTGTTTAATCCCAGACATGGAGACATGGAACCCCTTGGCTCTGCCAGGATGCAGCACAAAAATTCTCTCTGTGCCGTGGCCTGTCATATCTCCATCAAAACCTTGGAATTTCAGATTTACCACAGCCAGCTGATCCCAGTGGGTTGCCTGAAATTCAGGAATTACAAATGGTTGCTCATTGAAAGAACAGCTGATTATAGACTGGGAGCTGTCCTCTCATTTTTCATGTTCTGTCCTACGAAACTGCATGTCCAATTTCTCTCTGACTGGAATGGCAGACAAAATCAGGCATCAACAGCTAGGAAAAATTATTGCAGAGCAGAATGATCCATTATTCCCTAACTCACCTTCCAAAAATGGTTTTGTTTTGCTTTGGGGTTTTTTTTTGTTTATTTTTTTTCTCCCAAACAGCCACTTTCATACCAAATCACAAGTTCATGACTATTTCTCTGGCACAGCAGCAAACAAGAACTTGAGACAGAAGTCATGAACTCTGAGCTGCATCTCAAAACACCACTGAGATTTTACTGCAAGGACTGTTATCCAAGTTAGCCTGTGGCTTGGAAACATCACTTAAGACCTTATTCTTCTGCAAAACAAATGCAGGCATCAACACAACCCATCAGGATTTGTTTTAATAGCAGGCCTGTGAGACAGGACAGGATAAGCACCGTGATCTCTGCTCAGTGTTTCAATTTGTCACCAGGATTCAAAGATTCCCACCTCCTGGATTATGCACACCCATCTCCCATGAAAAGGACACTTTCCTGGTGGCACAAACAAGGACTCGTGGCAGATTAATAAAACAATTTAGTGGTACAGGAGCAGGCACAGTGAGCATGGCTTGAGCTATGGACAGTGACAGCATGGAAGAGGCAAAGACACCTAAAAGATGAGCAATCCACCTGCTTTTCTAGCCAGAACGACCATGGAATATCCATGAATGTCCCAAGACAAGGACAGTGGACACTGAGAATTGAGCTCATCACCACCTGCCAGGCTGGATGGCAGTGGGTTCCAATGGAAAGCAGCACTCAGCTTTATCAGGAACCAAGCAAAGGAGCAGCACAGCTGCTCTGGAAGGGGAAGAAATCCATCCACTATGTGTATTTACACTTCCTTTTTGTGTCTCTTTTTCACCTTGACAGCAGAGGAAGAGGAACCTGGACTCCCTCACACTCCTCATGATCCAAACTGAGGGAATAATCCAGAACAGACCTGCTGTAAAGCCTCACTTGCCACATGTGATGGAAAAGGACACTTGTGAAGCTCAGACTGCTGCAGGAGGTGCTGTTTATCAGCCATGAGGAAACAATCACAGCCTAGCAGGGAAAACCCAGACTCCCCATTTGGAAGAGAAGGGACTTGGAAAAACCAAGGGATTTATCCACAGAAGTGAGACACACTCCCATGGGCAAAGTGCTGAGTTCCTGATACAGGGAATCCTTCAGTGCTTGCAAACACTTAATCACATTACATCTTCTGTGGAGCCCATTGTTGAAATCCTGCTTTAATTCTCCAACAGCTGCTTCCTAATATGGACTAATACAGGTTGCATTACATCTCTCTATTTTTAGTGCACATGTTTTTGGCCATAACAACTGCTCTTTTAGGCCAAGTCAAACCTGCAGAGAAAACACAGCTAAGAGACAATGATTAAAGATGGGGAAATGCAGTGTAGCAGTAACATGTGTTTAAGATTTATACCTGCTCAGGGAAAGCGTTCCCTACATTTGATACCTGCACACTAGCACTTACTTAAATTATTACCAGCTTTGATAAATTGTTAAAACAGGTTGCAAAGTAACTATGCAAAGGAGCAACACGTTGTTATTTTGTGAATTAAAATATTGATCTTCCTGTTATTTCACTGTATGTGCAGCACATCTGCATTAAAGGAAAACTGGTTCATTTAAACTGACAAAAGGGTTTCAAGCAAACCCACATTTAAGAGTAATTTATGAGGTCTATATCATAAACATGAAATAACAACCTTCCCTCCAAAGACAAGCTGCTCTCTCTCATGCTCCTGGACTGTATTTTCATCAGTTCCTTTCTGTGTAAGGAGACTTTAATACATCACTGGAGACTTTTGGAGAAGTTGTAACAACTTACTTTTCCCAAAGAAACAGAAAGTTTTATGACATGGTTAGAGGAGACTACTATGCTTTCACAACATGGTTTGATGGTCTTGAACATTGATATTTTCTCAAAATCAAGAAAACCTGAAAAATTTTCCCATCCACAGACTCTGATGGCCAAGAAAACGTGCAAAATATGTGTCCAAATCTCAGCAAATACTTAAACTACTGTTGTTCCATGATAGTTAAAAAAAAATATTTCATTTACTGCAGCTGAGGCTGTGGTAGATATTATCAACACGGAAACAGCTTTATTGTGTGTCACAAGGTTACAGAGACAGGGCAATGAAAGAAACTCTCAGTGGTTGGGCACTGCAAAAATCATGTATGAGGCTTTAAAAGAGATCCTTCTCCTCTGTAGGGAAATTCTTACTTGCATGTATTAAAACCTGCAAACAAAACTCCCTTTTGGGAGTTGGACTGCTATGGACTCCACTCTGTCCATAGCAAGACCACTTTTCCAGGACCTTTGACAAGCAAGTTGTCAGAGCTGGTCTTTAAAACAGAGCAGGGTGTGGCAGGAGGTTTGTACAGATGCTGCCCAGTGTCCAGAGATGAGAAGTGTTGCCCATCACTGGTGTGAAGCTGTTTCCCATGTTCCTCACGTCTCCCTGCTCCAGAGCAAGTGAAACCCAACCTTCCCTTCCCTTCCTTCCCCCTCATTGCATGTGCACCTGGAAACCTTTTAATAGGTTTTCTGTTTGCCTCACAGCGGCTCATGTTCATGCCTGAGCAGAAATGTGCATTGTGACTTGAACTCTCTCTCTCTCTTGCTGGATGACAGGTGATAAAAATAAAACATATTCACATATCATATGACTAACAATAGCACCTGGCCCACGGTGATGGGATCCCTCCTTTGCTGCTGGAGCACTTTGGAATTTAAACAAAGGAATTAAAACATCAGTCCTGAGATTTTTTTTTAACCCATTAGTAGACACTTTCAGGTTCAAATCTCAAGGATCCAGTCATGCAAAACCTTAAGTACTTTCCCATTCTTGACTACAGCCAGATTAATCCTCTTATACAGATTATTCCAGGAGAAATTTGGCTCCCACAAAGTTCTCTTACAGACCTAAAAATAATTTTGAGTGCTGCAGGACATGTAACACCACTCAGACTAAAGGAGTTGTTTTAGAGATTTTATCCACCCCTTATCAAACCAGCCTGATGGCATTACCTGGCCCCAAGCCACTTTTCCTCTCCCAGGGCTGGGGTCTGCAGGGAGAGCACCCCATTTCTGGGTGGCACACAAAGCAGTGCCCTTGGAAAGCTGTGCTCTCTGTCCCCTCAGTGGCACTTACTAATTAAGTTCATTTTGCTTTCTTGAAGTGCTTTCCTGCTCCTCTAGCAAATACTCACACATTACATCACCAAGCACCTTTGTTTTACAAGTTATTAAGTTCATCTATCACAGAAAATTTGCCATTGAGCAATTTAGCCCCGTTTAAACTTTTATGACATGATCAATAATTAGCATTAAAACTTCAGGTGATGTTTTGTACTTTGATTCCCAAATAATCCCAGATTATGCCAGCTACCTCTGAATTCCAGAATTTCAAGAAGAAAGCAGGTACAGAGGTGGTTCTTGTGTATTCAGAAAATACAAGAACAGCAGTAAAGGACTGGAAAATGCCCAAGCATGGCAGTTCTGTGCCCTTGAAAAATACTCATTTTATACTGGATTTACGCAGACCTGTCTTTTTCTGTCTATGTCATTCCACAATGCAGGGTTTGTATCTAAGATGTCTGGCATAGAAATATCCCCATGTATTTACAACCTCCAGCCTTTCCTGCCAAGTTTTAGCCTGGGTGAGCCAAATTCTAAGCCACTGGAAAACAAGCTCTAGTACAAATCTGACCAGTGCATGTTGGTATCACTGAAAAGAGACCTTTTCCCAGGAGAAACTGTGGAAGCACACCCCTAGATGGTCACTTCCACTCGGTTTTATTAGAAATTGACCTTCTGTGTGTCAGACAGGATTAATTTTTTCATTTCTAAACTCCTTGTGCACAAAAGTTAATCCAAAGCAGACAGGAGGCAATTAGGTCGTTAATGTGCTGAGCCTATTAACAGCCATGAGTTACATTTATCTCCCTCAATAATGACAAACATCCAGAGGTCTGCCTTTAAGTGGGAAAGCCCATGAGCAATTGCATTATTTTAGGACAGAGCTACTGCCAAGCAGCACTGCAGGGGTTTGGCTCCCTTCTTAGCACAGCAGAAGGAATCAGCCCCCAAGAAATGGGAATTCTGGGTCCCCAGAAGCCTTCAGGAAGCAGAAGGTACCACTGGAAATACTTCTTTCCGTGTCTTCTTTCAGTATCTTCATGCTCCTTTTTCCTTTTGTGATCCCATGTAATTATTACCCAGTGTCTCCCCAGTTTCCTTCCTTTAGTCCCTCTTCTCCAGGAGGGAACTCCAGCTCTGCCAAGGACAGGGAGCATCCTGCCCCGAGAAAAAAGGTCAAAAGTTTCAGTGGCCAAAGGGTGAGGCTGATTTCCTGGACTGATTCTGGTTCAATTCAGATTTTAACTAATGGCTGTCTCATTTTACAGTGTAAGAATTCTGAAATGCATTTTCTGTGACCACAGGGCTGCAGCACCTATGGAACTTGGCTGGGAAATCAGAGCAGTGCTGAATTCTGATGTTTTCTCTGAAAAGAGACATAAGGGATCTGTAACTGTAACCAGATCCAAGATTTCATTCTCAGAGAATCAGAAAGAAGATTGGCTTAGTCTGAACCCCTGAGAATGATAAACCTGCTGAACTATTAAGAGCTCAGCTCCAACAGGAGAAAATAAAGGTCCTGGCTGCAGGATTTACCAGCAGCACTGCCAGGGAGGACACAGCTCAGAAGCAGGCACAGGTTGTTTTGCTGATTAAACCCAAAAACTGGGATACAAAGCCTCACAGGCACACTTCAGGTTCCTGGATGCAGGAGGGGAATGAAAGGAATAGAAAATTCAGGGACAGTGCAACCTAATGAAGAGATTTCACACAAAGTTCCTTAAAAATAACCTCTCTGTAACACACTCAGAGAGAATTCCAGAAAGGATAAAATTAAATTGTTCCAAAAAAGTAGTTTATGCCAGCTGGCAATTTGACTGTGTGGCTTTGAAAGTGGGAGAGGACAGGATATGATCAATGAACAGAGTTGGATATTTTCTCCTGAAAAATAGCAGCAAATTATAATATATGATATAACAGCTGTTTTATCAGATAGAGCTTAAGTTTGATGAGTCAAACACCAGATAGAAAAAGCAAAATCAAGCTCCTTAAAAAAAAAAATCACCTTGATTAACTACATCTGGTAGTTCCAAATGCACACAAGCCCTACAAAAGCAATTAAAAATCATAAAATAATAAAAAGTCTGCCCAGTTGACCCTGATATAGATCATGTGCTAGACAGAAGTAAGAATGATGGCATGAGAAGCTGAAAAAGAAAGCAGATTGTTTTGAAAGACAAATTGTGTATCTATTAAATCTCCAAGTATCCCTTCATCCTCTTATGATCTGGATTCCTGGAGTTGGACTCCACAGATGATATCTCTGATTAAATTATATCAAAGTAGCTGAAGTGATGTTTTCCACACTCAGAAATGTGAGGACCATAATTCTATCCCTGCTTGCTCAGCACAACTTCAGTGGAAAGGTGAGATGGAAGAGCCCCCAAACAACACTGACTTCAGTTAAAAAAACCTGAACCTTTGCTAAAAACCCAGTGAATCTCTCTCTGAGCAGTGATCACACTGGAAGATTAGAGCAGAATTTACCATCTCACAAGTCCAGTGTTACAGCACATCTTCATGTCTGTGATGCAACTCCTGCCTGAAGCAGCACAGGATTCACTCACAGCTGCCATCCTTCCCCAGCTCCAAGCACCAGAATTACAAAACACAAAGAGAATTGCCATGGCTGTTCCCTGGAGCCACTCCAAGCTCACCTGCCACAACCTTGCAGTGCTCCTCAGGGCCGTGAGGCTTGGAGAGCTGGCCGGCTTTGGTGGATCGCCTCCGCCTGATGAAATGTTCCTTCCCACTGAACGAGGTCTCAGATGCATTCACAGGCTGGATCAGCAGCTGCTCTGATCCAAGCTGGATGTAGCCAACCTGTCCACAAAACAGAACAAAAAACCCCCATCAGTTTGGTATCTAAGCTTTGTCTAATCAGCCCAGTCTGAAACCCAGGTCATTTCACCGCAGTCATTTGCAGTGTGAGGAAATGATGTGATTATGGTTGTGCTCAGCCTATAATACAGACTAAAGAACTTCATCTGCTTATTTAGTTTTTATATCTCTGAGCACTATTCAGAAACAATGCACTGTACATGCACAAAGGTGGGGATTCCTGTCAATACTTTTGCTTTCCCTTCTTCCTCTCCCTTCAGACACAGCCCCACAAATTTGTGTGTTTTATGAGATGCTCAGCTCACATGAGGACAAATAAATCCTGTTAACAGAAATCCCTTCAAAATCACCTCTCCAACTGCCAGGATTGCCCTGCTACTGAATGACATTTAGTGTCTCAGAGCACAGAGGTGACACTGCCTGCACACAGGAGGCCCCTGTGTGTACCACCCTCACAAGGAACACTGAGTGAACTGATGCAAGTGTGACTTGCAGAGCCACAGGCATTTTTTGGGACGAAATACCTCTTCCTGATCACTGAGAGCCACACAGACAGCTCTGCTCTCCCTGCAAGCCTCGGGCTGGGTTTCAGAGGTGAAGTCAGGACTGTTGCACTGTCCCAGTTTCAGGATTTTCCACCATCCTTGGAATAATTGACACTAGGAAGGCAAAGACCCTGCCTAAATAACACAGGGTCCAGGTCAGAGCACTAAATCCCTGCCTCCCTTGCACCAAGTCCAGACCTTACACCAGGACTGGCAAGAACACCTTTGGAAGCCAGCTTCTGCCCCAAGAGAGCCCTCCTCTGCTCACAACCCAGAGCTTCTGAGGTTCTTTTATGCCTTTTCCACTCCTTTTCTGGCATGAAAAGAAGAGAGTGAAAGCAAAGTTATCACCTTAAAGCTTAACAAACCCTCCAGGTTTAGTAATCAACACTGAGGTTGTAACACTTTGCACAAAGTGAGTATTTACAATGAGGGGCTCTTACTTTTCATTGTACTAATCCAGTGATTATTTATATTCCAATTAAAAGTCTCAAAACACAGCTCTGCCATGTACCTCCCCCTTGAGAGAAGTCTTGAGGTCTGATTTAACTTCTGTTAGCAACACAAGGGCTCATCTGGTCTGCCAGGATTGTGCACCTGAGAGGTAAAGGTGCTTCCAGAGAGCTCCAACACCCATCCTACACATAAAAAGAGAGGCCAGATTTTTCTGGTCCCCCACTCCCCACATTCTGTGCCAGGCAGGCAACTCTCCAAAGAAATGCTCTGCACGTACATCCAAAGGCTGTATGTTCAACAGCTGACTGTTCTGCTATGATTTATAATATACATTACATACATACTGTATATTGTACATTTCCACACCTCCCTGCCAAATTCCGTCCTCACGTACACCCAGGAAATCCCTTTGGCCCAGTATTTCCAGCAAGAGGAATTTCTGCTAGCAGAAATGAGAGCTCTCCTCCTTTGACAGCCACACAAACTGAACAGCATGCAGGGGAAACCAGGGTGTCTCAGAAAGGGTCAGTGATTTATAAAGAGAGCTTGGACAAAAACAGAACTGTAAAAGTTGCTGTCTCCACTGGCCATGGCTGCAAAGCACAGCAGAGACAATCAGTCCCCTGTCTCTGAGGAGTCAAGAGACACCTCTTTGGGGGCCTTCCAAAAGAGACCCTGCTCTTGGGGCAGGGGAATTGCTTAAAGATAAAATGCCTTGGCACCTCCTATATACAGAGAAAACCCAACATTATTCCTAGGCCCTACAGAATTCTCACCTGTTTACAAGACCAACTCTGCCCTGGAGTGTCCAAAGGCCTGCCTTGGCACTTAAATCACAAGTTGGGCTTTGTCAGAATTGCTTCAGAGACAGCAAAAGCTCTGGTGACTTGTTCTTCCAGCCTCCTTTATGATGTACTCCACTGCTTCCCCTCCTTACTCCAATCTTCCAGCTAGGAGGTAGCCCCAGCCCCCTTTTTTAATATAGGTTTTAATTATTTAGAAGAAAGTTGTAAATCTGGTGCAATGGTACTAAACGCCACACCAGAGCTCCTGACAGGCTGCCAACCATTCCAGTGCCAAAAATATATAAGAAGAAGTCAGTTTCATCATCACCCCACATTATCCCAATTTTCTGGCATCAAGAGTGAAAATAATTTAAACCACTGGAAAAGACTTATGTTTCACATTTGCTGTGGAATTGTGAAACCTATGGAGAGCAAGAGGCATGAGTCCTCACCCTGGAATATGTTGGGAGGCATCTCAAGCTCAATCTGACAAGGGAAATAGTTTCAAGCAGGACGGGTTTTTAGGATTGGGCCTGAAAAATATCCATGGGGAGTTAAAATTCCCCCAGACTTGCCAGCTGGGCTCTAAAGAGTCCCCAAACCTGTAAGCCCAGAGAAGATCTTTTGGACCCTGTAACTTGAATAGTCTGATCATTATTTTGCTTTTTCCATAAGAAATGCATCCCTCAAATCCTCCAGACCCTGCTATGTGCTAATCCCAACATGAGAGACCAGACATCAGCCCTGGACAAAGGCTCTGTGCTTTGCCTCTCTTACCTGAGTTCAGGGTCTGCAGAAGGCTTTGCATTTTGAAGATAAGGAAGTAAAACAGAAGACCATGTAACCCTCAGAGCTACTTTTCCCACATCTCTGGAAATCATTTCAATTGAATGAAATGCTTTGGATCTGCCAGTTCCTGTTTGCTTGTGGAGATGCATATCAAAAGCTGGGATGCTCCCTCCCATCCTCCTCTCTCTGTGGGAGCCCAGGATCTGGGATTGCTGAATGTTGGGAAAAGCAACTGCTGCCCAACCCCACCATCCTGGAGACACAGGAGTCATCAGGAGCCCAAAAATTCAGAGGAGTGCAGCTCACTATGTCTGCATTAATTTTACCAATTTAATTTGGGTATGGCCAGACCACGCAGCTGACAGAACCCTGCAGCTCTGCTAACAGCAAAGGCTGGAATGATTTCAGCCTCCAAAGGCAGGCAAACTGACAAGTTGATTAAAACAAACAATAATCCTCACTTCCCACTACAGCCCCACTCACCACTGTGCTCAACAGTGGCAAGATCTTTCACATTAAGGATATTTCACATCCTTATTTTAGAATTCAACAGTGCTCACCACTAAAACACTCCCATGTGCTCTTATCCAGGGTTTCACATACACAGCGGTCACTCAAGCAACCTGCTCACTCTGTGAGCTACTCATGTACTACCAGTTCACTCCTCTGCTACAAATCATCTTCCAGTGGAGCTTTCCTTGGGCTAAATGACAGCAGGGAAAGGAGGAAGGTCCTCACTGTGTCACTGGAATGACAGTGGTGACACAGCCTTTGTATGACCCATCCTGCCTCTTTGGCTTCACTGCTCTGTCCCTGTGCCCTGGCAGTGAGATACTGAAGCTCCAGGGCTTGCTCAGAATAGGGATCCAAATTCTCTGTGTTCTCTGCACATGGTTCTCAATCTTGCCTCATGTTAATACTCTCCAACAGTTACACTGTTTTTCCAGCCCCTTTTATTTTCACAACATCTTTGAAGGAGATCTGTGAAACGCAGAATCTTTAACAGATTTTTCTCTTGCTCCTAAGTGTTCATTAGTTACATACATACGAACACACTGAAAATGGAACAGATTTAAACATCTGACAAATTCCATCCCCTTCTCAATTTCTCAACTGTTATGCTGTAAATTGTTGTTTAACCATTTCCTCAAAGTTAAAAGGAAGTTAATGTTTAAAGTGAAGAACAAAACAACCCACAAATACAGTTTAATAAACTTCATGTGGGCTTTAGTCCTACCCTTATTAACCATGTTTCAGCTTTGGCTGGTTATTATTTAAAAGTGCAATTCAAGCAAATTGAAAAGAAGAATCTTAAATCAAGTCTTGTTCCAGAATCTCGTCGGGTTTACACTCACTTCTGAGAGCACACCACACCTAGGAATATCTGTCCTGGCCTCCAACTCTGCTAAAGAAGGAAGCCCCAACACATTCTCCCTCTTGTCCACTGTGGAAGAGGAGGGAAAATCCCAGCACGAGGAAACCCAGCACAGCTTTTCAGCTCATGGCCCAGCTATTGGTGAATGCCAGACAGCTCCTCTCCCAGACAGGAGAGTTGAGCAGAGCTGAAGTTTTCCTCAGGGGAAATGGTATCATTTTATAATCCCCACAAGCTGCTCTGCCCTGCTCCTCACAGCAGCAGAGGCTCCTGAGTCACCTGAAGGGCAGCACTGAAAACACTTCCCTGGCCAGGGATGGAGCTGAGGGAGCTGCAGCAGCTGCTCTGACCCAGCCCCACCTCCCTCTGCAGTCAATGAAGGAAGGCAAACTCCTCCAGAGGGACAACTCACCAACCTAAGGTACCTATGGCACAGCATGAACCATCAGGGAAGAGCTCTTCTTTCTCACTCACTCACCCCTCACAACCAGCCTGGCCTAAACCTGCCAGACTGTGGCCTCTTCTGCATCCCTGCTCCTCTCTTTCCCAAGGACAGAGCACATTTACTGTTTTACCAGGAGTCCTTGGAGTCACTGCTCATGCCCTGGAGCTGCAGTCCAACCTACTCAGTTCTCTTTGCCCTTCCAGACAGGATCCAAGCCCACACCTGGACATCCAGGTCCTGCAAGGCATTTACACCCACCTGGAAATCACTGGGACTTCAGAGACCTTACAGGAAGAAGTCCAGATAGATGCTCTTATCATCTGTGTATCTACACCCTCACAAAGTTTATGGATGTTCCCAAGTGAACAGGACACACCAGAATGAAGAGCCACCATTCAGAAATATTTTAACAAGCTGCAAGGTTGTCCACCAGGAGATGCAGGAAGTCAAATGGACCCAAAGCTTGGAAGAAAAGGAGCCCTTTTCTTCTCTGAGTAGATTTTATGAGACATTACTACAAAATATTTAGGTTTTCCCAACTTCCAGCATGCATTCCTTAAGGCGTCATTTCAATCAGTCTATTCCACCCCACACAGAGAAAAATCACTGTTGTCACTCCATGAGCCCTTGTAATGTGCATCACCCATTTCCACCAATCCAGTCTGCACAAGGAAGTTCAAAGGAGACAAAACTGGGATGTGAAAATGTTACATGAACTAGCCTGGACAGGAGGGAGGCACAAATTCTTCTCTTACCACAACTGAAAAGGACAAGCCACTTTATTTAGAGACAAGCTAAAGAGAAATCCCGAACCCAAGATCAAAGATGCTGGATTTTAAAATGCCAGTTATTTAGAATCAAACCTCTAAATGCATCCCAGTGATTTTCCCCTTTTGGTTCCAGAACAGTTTTTAAGTTCATTTCTACACATAATGTTTATTTTGACATGGACTCATGACCCTCTTAAAGCTGTAACTGTTTCCAAAATGTAGGTATGAGAAATATGAAAAGCCTACACCTGCTGTAAGGGGCTGATGCTGCAGTCCAGCACTTCAGCATGTGACAGTGATTCAACTGTGGCCTTACAAAGCTGGAAAATTCCAAATAACAAAGTTCCTGTGCTGACTGCTGTGTGTTAGTGCTGGTCCCAGGGGCTGCAGACACGTCTGTGAGTGCCCAGCACCAGGGAAGGACAGTGCAGCCCTGAGCTGTGGCCAGAATCCAAGTGTTGGCACAGCTGCAGTGCCCCAAGGACGGTGCTGCCAAGGGGAAGGCAGCAGCACTTTCCAGGAACACGGTGCCTCCTGCCTGGGCTGCATTCCCAGCTTGTCACAAGGAGCAGCAGGACTGGAGCATCCCCACATGAGGTATTTCAGCTGTACCTCAATGACCAGACCTTGGGTACACCAGTCCTTACCTCAGTCTGACCTCACACAGCCCTGAGAGCATGGCCACCCTTCCCAAAGCAGGAAACTGCAGCAGCCACACACTGGTTAACAGCAGCATCTGTGAGCAGAGCTTAAAAATCAGACCCCAGCCTTCAGATGCCACTCTGGCAATCTGATATCATCACCAGGAAGCAATTGCTCAGCCTGGCTGCAGCTCAGTTTTCATGCCACTGTGTCAGGGATTTTGTTTTTACTAGAACTCCACTTGCCCTGATCACTTTGTATCACTTTTGGTATGATTTATGGCATGGCTGAGAATATGATTACAGCAAGGCCTGAGCCAGCTGGAGATCAGGACACAGCATTACTGCCCACTCTACTTCTCAGCAACCAGCTTTTCTGAAGGAGATGTCTTGATCACCCAGTTAGTCCAATGAGCATTCTCCTACTGGAATTTTCAGGAAATCCCCCACTGCAGCACTAGAACTGCTCAGAAGACAAATGCCAGGACAAACAGGCTGCAAGGTTTCCACTACCAAGGTCTTTCCTCTAGCCCAGCAGGTCTGGCCCATGTCCCACCTGCAAAGCTGCTGAGGGCAGAGCTGATTCTTTCTGCAGCAAACAGGGCTCAAGGAAGCAACGGGAAAATAAAAATTTAAAAATTTAAAAAGTGATGGTCTTAGCAACTTAAATTGTCACACAAGAAGGCAAAAAATTTTGGGTTCTAGAGTCACCTGCTCTCAGTTCAACTCAAGGCAGATTAAAGACTTCCTAGACAATTTGGGGCAAACTTTTGATTTCCCTGATCCCAGAAAACATCTTACCTTTAAATTGCACAGCTTTCACTGCAGGCATGCTGGTTTAGTGTGGCCATTGCAAAAGGCTGTGTGAACACTGGAAACTGCTTAAAATGTGAGATGTTTCATGTTTAAAGATAGAACCCGAAATGGTCCACTTAGCTAGAGTAAGAATCTACATGGTGGTATGGATTATTTCAATAATTAATGAGGTTCATCTCAAGTTTAGTTTCATCTGTGTTGAGTTCAGGCTCATTCTCAAGACACTGGAGTTTTCTGTTCTCTAGTTTTGAGCTCACAAGGGTGTTTTAACTGTAACCCACTGAAATGTACCAAGCACCTGCTTTTAGCCCTTTGCCATTCCTGGTGATTATCTGAAAGAAGGGGATGAATGGATTCCTCTAACAGGAAAGTAGTATCCCAGCATGCAGAAACACCTCTCTCAACACATCTGCCCACACCACCCTCAGCACTCCCAGCACCAGGTGCACAGGAAAAGGCAAGCAGAGCTTTGCCAACACTGTCACTAACACACGGGGCTTTGTCTCCAAGAGGTGGCACAAACCAGCAGCTTTGACACTAATCTCAGGATGATCCAGCTCAGTCATGTCAACTTCGCCATTGCTTAGAATTCCCATGATCCAAACAGGTACTGCAATATTGCTGCTCACTTTTGTTGAGTAGTGAGCGAAGACTAACTAGTCTTGTCTCTTTTTCAGCTTTTCTACTGGGAATTTTGCCAAGCTTTTTCACCCCCTCCTCCATTCTCTGATCTCAGGCAGTTAATACCATGCCTACAAGTACATTCCTTTTTTTTAAAGGTTCCTCCTCTGCTTGTTTGTGCTTTCCCGCTTTGGAAGCCCAGCGAGATTAACAAAACACGCCTGCTGACAAAAGCATAGAGCTGTTAGTGATTTAAGGCTTTGAACTAGAGATATTAGTTTTAAGCTTCCCTCGGTGGAACTCAGCTCAATTTCCAGTGCCACTGAGACCTCAGCATCTCTGTTTGTAGGTTTTTTTTAATCCTGAGGCACAGCGCCCTCAAATGGCTCCGGATGGAAGGCTGGAGCCCCGAGGGCAGAGCATGAAGTGCTTCTTACTACGGTTTAAGGATAAATCTCCATCATCAGGTCTGTTCTGACAGGCACACTTCCCAGGACCATCTGCTGGGAATCACTGCCTAATGCCCCGCTGACTTCCTGAAGTACTTTCAAGCTACCTACAATAATTGCAAAACTACTCGATATCTTCAGCATCTCAGTCGCTACCACTGAGAAACTTTCTGTCCTATACAAGCTCCTAGCAGGATGCTCAGAGGAGAGCCAGGCCCTGCAGAGCGACCTGAAACTACAGCCTGGGCAGAGAAATCCTGACACTTGTGGTGGGAAAAGCACCCCTGAGTGGGATGTTCCTCTGAGCGTGCTGGAGCACTGGCTGCTCCCTGACCACAGCTCCCAGTGAACTCCCCAACACCAACAGCAGGGCTGCCACAGGATCAAGGCAGGATGGCACCAAATCACCCCCAGCGGGACACAGCCATGGCTAGGGGACAGTGACACAAGATGTTCTCCCCACCAGGACACTCCAGCACCCTCGGGTTCTGCTGCTCACCCACAATGGAACCACAGGGACTGAGGCCCCACGGGGATGGCTGAGACAGCTCCACAGTGGAGAGCCAGGGTGAGCAGAACACCACGGAACAGCGGCGGTGCTCGGCAGGGCCCAGGAGGTGAGGGGACAGGAGGGTCACCTCGCTGAGGGC